>JANBXA010000180.1:20437500-21037500 GCA_030556225.1 Cricetiscus sungorus | reverse complement strand
TCAAAATTGCTGCCAAATATACAATATTTAGTTACCTGAAAAGAAAGAAAAACCAGCCAGGAGGTGGTGGTGCACACCTTTAATTCCAGCACTGTGGAGGAAGAGGTAGGTGGATCACTGTGAGTCTGAGCCAGCCTGGTCTACAGAGCAAATACTAGGACAGGCTCCAAAGCTATACAGAGAAACCCTGTCTAAAAAAACACAAACAAACAAACAAAAGCCAATGCCTAGTTGTAGGTGCAGTTCATTCTTTATGTAATGCCATTACTATTCAACAAATGAGTATTAGCTAGCTAGTTTGACATTCAGGTGAGGACACCTGTTAAGTTTCATATTTGGTAAGGTTGTGAAGTAGAAAGGGAAGAAATGTAAGCAAAGTCTGTGTGACGAGTATCAGTGCTTCTACACTGCTGACTTCTACTCACCCATTACACCTTCAAACTGCTACTTATAGTACACACTTTCCTTGATATAGCATAGTGTCCTTGAGAGGTGAGTGAATGTACACACATATACACTTACATGCACACACAAATGCACACACAAGTTTGTGTGTGTATGCGCATGTGTGTATGTGTGTGTGTGTGTGTGTGTGTGTGTGTGTGTGTGAGTGAGTGTGTGTGCGTTTGTGTGCATGTGTGTGTGAAGTAGGAAGAAAAAGAGATTACCATGGTTTTAATAGCTGGCACCAGAAATAAACAGCTGAATATATCCCAAAAGTTGACACATTTTTCTTTGTAATTTTTTTTATTTTAAAATTAACAAATAATAATGTTATGTATTTATGAGGTACACCTTTATGTGTTTAATGTTTTGATGTAAACTTACATCATCCTGTTACTAGATGACTCTTTCAAGGTTTCTGACATTTTCTTTATGAGTTCATATAGTGATTTGAGGCACCACCACTATCCTGAACTTTAAGGTGGGAAGCAAATAGCGTCTTTGGGTTTTATATAATTTGATTACCCAGTGTAATGGTGTTTATAAGTTGGAAGAGCAAAGTGCACTAAACCCATTGTGCTGTTTCTGAGCTTCTGCTACTTGTATTAGGTTTGCCTGTTTGCCTGACAGTAGTGAGGATGTTCCTTGGCTGTCCTTCAAGGGCAAGGCATTTATTTTGCGAATTAACTCAAATTCAGTGACTGGGTTTCTTCATAATGTTTTTGATGTATCTTCTGCCACTCAGGTCTGAACATCTGAACTTAAGAAGGGGAAGACAATGAAATCAGCATCTACTACATCTAGTAACTTCACCCTTGTTAGTACAAATGTTGCTTTCATCTGGTCACTAACTTCCTAGGTTTCTAGAGGAAAGATGCAGTATATAATATCTGTGGGTCTGACTTGGAAGAAAAGGAGTCTGGTTGATGAATTTCCTAGTAAACTTTTCAGTACTGATTACTTCCAGATAAGTGTGTTTTAGAAGCAATTACAGTTTCTTCATAGTGGTAATAATTGATGACTAGATCCTGTGGTATGTGCTTCTACACCTGTCTTGAATGTTTAATCAAAAATCAGATTCCATCCCTTCAGTCCTACCTACTTTCATGAATTTTTGGGGTAAAAGCATACATTGCTCAAACTGGTTAGATTCTATTTTCTCAAATCAAAGATTGATTGGCATTATAATTAAAACCAGCAGGGCTTCCACACAGGAGAACCACAGGACATAGCAAATTGATTTTGGTAATTCAAACCATTAGGTGCCAATGTGAAAACAAAGTAGTTAACATGGTGATCCATGGAATCCACAGCAGATACTCTATCTATTTCACAAAGAGTAACTGAAAACAAAGAAGTAGTAGAAAAATAACCATTTGCTTCTGGGGTTCACTATTGAACAATTTCATAATATAGATTCTGTGACCATGATTGACAATTCAAAAGAAAGAATGATTATTTTGTGATTTTCAATTATCAACTGCAGCCAAATAATTTTTCATCTCTTCTTAATCTAGAGTAGGTTTACATTTTAATTGGAACATGAGCCGAATTCTTAGTGTTACTCAGCCAAAAATTATAAATATAAAGACAACCTTCCCACCTCTAAAACAAAATCATTGGAGATACTTAGAAATGAAAGACACTACAAGAAATTATATGAAATGTTCAAATTAGCTTAGATAATTTTCAATAACCCAAAACCTATACTGTGTTGAAATGTCACTGTCAGCAGAAGCAACTCTACTTTCCTTCAGGAAGGCCAGTATATACTAGCCTAAACCCTAAAATAAATTCCCCTGATGATTTATTCATGAGAAAAGCCATATTCCTAACACCTCACATTGGATGCCATGTTTCCTACTCTTATCTCAGTATACTCTAGAGAAACAAGAATAAAATTCACCTTCAATGATAGCTACACACCAAAAAATCTGCAAAACTTTGCTCATTTATATATATTGGCACAGACCTAAGGAAAATGTGTGGAAATTGATTTTGGTGGTCATATAGTATGGTAGAAAGAATATCACTTTATATTGAGCTGAGTTTTGGAAAAGTTAATCAGAGGGTTTCTTGTGAGAGAATCCATTTATATTATTGAGAGGAGTTATTCAGATAACGTTTAACCTGAATTGCAATGTAGACTCAGGATGTCATTGTGCTAAATGAAGTCAGCATGTCAAAAAGTTCTGAGTGTAATATTAAAGAAAGAAAAATAAGTATTGCAGAAGAGATGAAGATACACTTATGCCATATCACCCATGCATTAAACTCATAAATATTCTCCTTAGACTACTGAGATTGCATTCCCTTACTAACAAAATTAGTGAAGAAAACAATAAGCGTTATTAAAACACATGAAAGAGACAATAGTTGATCTCCTCTAATGAGAAACAAGGGTGAAGTTACTAGATGTAGTAGATGCTGATTTCATTGTCTTCCCCTTCTTAAGTTCAGATGTTCAGACCTGAGTGGCAGAAGATACATCAAAAACATTATGAAGAAACCCAGTCACTGAATTTGAGTTAATTCGCAAAATAAATGCCTTGCCCTTGAAGGACAGCCAAGGAACATTCTCACTACTGTCAGTCATGGCATAAAAACTAGAATCTACATCTGTCTCACAGCCTTTCCAAAGAGACCCATAAATATGGGGAAATCTGTAAAACATAAAAATAACTGTCCTAACTTTTGCATGAGCAAGTCATATTCCACATATTAAGAACAGTGACCGGGTTTGTTTGTCATAGTCAAAGTGGATGTGTTTAAGTGAACAACAACTTAGTGTTCAAAGGTAAATCAACTGTAAGTCCATAGCATAGTCTACAAAGCAAATTTTTGATATTTCTTTGCTTAAAACACAGTTGGATTAACCTACCGGCAAATGTCCCATACTGGCTTCTTAACCACAGTAGAAGAGGTAACAGATAGTAGAATGGAGCAACCAGAGTTTTCTAGGCACAGTAAATAAAAACCATGCAACAATAGCTACTGTTTTTTTAGTGTCTGAAGAGTGTGAAATTAATGATAGCTTTTTAGTGTGTTGTTTTTGACCTCCAGGATGCATATGTCTTAAAATATCACATTGTATGATATTTAAATTTTTTATAAAGTCAAAATGAAATAATTTTAAAGCAAATAGAGTTTTCATATACAGTCTTTCCTTTTTCAGGCCATGAAGGAAATCCACCATCCAGTGTTTCCCTACTTTTTACATCATGCTTTAAAGATGCATGTGTTATCTTTGATAAGGCAATATTAACACATATACAGAAAACAATGGATATCATTAGGGCTACCCTTTCACCTATATTCTTTTAAATATTGGATGAGAGTAGCAATCTATGGGTTTCTGCTAACATCCAACATGGGCCTGTCATGTTAGTATCATAGGGAAGTTTGAGTACCTAAAGAACCACACGTTTCATGTATTCATCCTTCTTTCCCATCCAATCTTGATAGTGACATATCATTTTATTTCCTTTATAGTTTTATATTTTATTGAATAGTGTGTGAATAGAATTAAACAATATGGAGCTTCTGCAGGCTAATACTTTTTATGTGACAATCTGTATTCAAGTTTCTCTTTTATACATTTTGATTCACTTTATGTCCCAACTACAGCTCTCCCTCCACTCTTCCTCCCACCCTCCTTCACCTCATCTATCCTCCTCAACTCCCCCCTAGCCCACCCCCAGTCCACTCCTCCTCACAGATAAGGGCTCCCATGAGGAGTCAACACAGTCTGGCACAATATGTTGGGGTAGGGCCATGTCCCTCTCCCATGAATTAAGACTGAGCATGTCATCCCATCATAAGGAATGGGCTCCAACAAGCTAGCCCATGTACCAGGAAAATATCATAGTCCTACTCCCAGGGGCCCTCTGATAGCCCAAGCTTCACAACTGTCTTCTACACACAGAGGGCCTAGTTCAGTCCCCTGAAGTCTCCACAGTCATAGGTTGAAAGTTCATGAGTTTCCACAAGCTTGGTTCAGCTGTCTCCATCATGATCTTGACTTCCTTTATTGAAATGTTCCCTCCTCCCTTTCTTCAACTGGATTCCTGGAGCTCAATCTAGTTCTTGGTTGTGCATCTCTGCACCTGGTTCCAACAATTACTTAATGAAGGCTGTATGATGATAGTTGGGGTATTCATCAATCTAATTACAAGGTTAGGTCAGTTTAGGCATCTTCTCTATGACTGCTATGAGTCTTAGCTAGAGTCTTCCTTGTGGATTCTTGGGAGTTACCTAGTACCAGGTTTCTCTCTAAGCCCATAGTGGCTCTTTTTATTAAGAAATCTCTTTCATTGCTCTTCCACTCCATCCCTCTCTGTCAAAGCTATTCTCCCTGTTCCCCTCCTCCTCCCCCTTAACACTTTCTGCCACCAATTTTCACTGATGTGAAATTAGGTATCATCTAATTTCTCTTCACAGGATGATCCATGTGTCCCTCTTAAAGTGAACTGTTCACTGATGATAGTGGAGTGTTAATTTCCTCACTAGTATATTAGAATGCCTTTTATTTTAAGTTTTGTAGTAATAGAAAGCTTTTGTTTTATTTTTCCATATATATATATATATATACATATATATATAATATATATATATATTGCATTTAATTTAAGTGGTAGAGGACAGCAAGAAAAGAGATACCATTAGAGAGGGAGCCATTATAAGTTTAAAAAGAAATCTGACACTAGGGAAATGTCCAGAGATCTACAAGGATGACCCCAACTAACAATCCAAGCAATAGTGGGGAGGCTACCTTAAATGCCCTTCCCCTATAATGCGATTGATGACTACCTTATATGCCATATAGAGCCTTCATCCAGTAGCTGATGGAAGCAGAAGCAGACACCTACAGCCGAACTCCTTGAATCCAGTTGCAGAGAGGGGGAGGAGTGATGAGCAAAGGGGTCAAGACAAGGCTGGAGAAACCCAAAGAAAGAGCTGACCTGAACAAGGGGGAGCTCATGGACACTAGTCTGATAGCTGGGAAACCAGCATAGGACCAACCCACACCCCCTGAACATGGGTGCCAGTTAGAAGGACAGGATAGTCTATGGGGCCTGTGGCAGTGGAACAGTATTTATCCCTAGTACATGAATGAATTTTGGAAGCCAGTTCCACACAGAGGAATACTCTCTCAGCCTAGACACATGGTGAAGGGTCTAGGCCCTGCTCTAGAAGACGTGACAGACTTTGAAGTTCCCCCATGGAAGGCCTCACCTTCCCTGGGGATCAGAATGGAGATGTGGTAGAGGGTTGGTGGGGGCAAGGGAGGAGGGGAGGGAGAGGGAACTGGGATTTACATGTGAAATTAAGGTTCTCTTATGTATTTAGAACTGATAGCTCTTTTCATTGATAAATAATATTCCAATATAAAAACATAGGAGTTCATCTTTTCATTAATCTATTGAAGAACTTTATATCAGCTTCCACATATGAGTAATCATCAAGAAACCTGCTATAAATATTTATGTCTGTATTCTTATTTGTACATAAATTTTTAAGCATTTCATGTATGTATGCATATGTGATCTATACATGCATGCATGTATATCACCCCAGGGTTTGACTGTGTATTCTAGGCTGTCTTAGAACTCACTATGTAAACCAGGTTAATCTCAAATTTGTAGCAATCCACCTGCTACAACCTTTCTGGTTCTAGAATTATGAGTCAACTAATGGTACCTAAAAATGATTTTCATAAGTATAAAATATCACTCCTTTCTGTCTACCAGTGTTGTTTCTCCAGACTTACCCTTAGTCTCTCTGCAGACTACCTACAGAAGCCTTCCCTCCCAACCCACCACCTTTTTGCAGGAACTTGGATTCAGAGTCCAGCCCCAGGGCTCCCATTGTTTTCTCTGGAAGCTCATATTGTAACTCTCAGAGTCTGCAACAGCATTCACATGACCTACACATGTTCACAACAGACAAAATCACAGCACTGAGGAGGGGAAATAGACACAAAGTTCCATGCATAACTTAGAATTCTTTTGCAATTGACACCTTCTGGGAAACTAGGAAATGGAAAAACCTTTTTTCTCCAATGGATTGTCAATGCATGTATCAATCCAGGGTAGGCCTCATGCCAGGAATACTTGGGCAACACAAAAGAGACTCCACATTTTCTCTGCTCTATTTGGGATTTTGCTGGTGCTGTTGTTGTTTGTTTGAGTAATTTTTATCTATTAAATTATTTTTTCCTTATTGACTTTATTTCATTTTTATTTTTAGTTTGTTTTGATTTTCATTAATTTTGTTTTTGATTTGTTTAATTATTTAAGAGAAAGTGAAGTTGGATGGGTAGGGATATGGGGATGATCTGCAAGAAGGTGAGGAGAATAAAAATATGATCAAAACATATGTAAAATTTTAAATAGTTTTATACAGATCATTTTTGATTCATCTGCTTATATGATATTACTGTATTTAATCGTGGAAGAGGCTGGAAGAATATCCATCAAAGGGACTGTAGCAAGCACATCTTATCTCACCAGCAATGACTGAAATTTTCTGATTCTCTTGAACATTACCATCACTTGGTAGATTTTAGCTGTTCTAACTTGTTTTCTGTGTCATGTCTTTGTTCTTCCAAGAAAGATGGTAATGCATGCTTTTAAGAGTAGATGTAAAATACATATGTATTTAGTAATATGTCTTAGTTACATTGTTATTGCTTTAATAAGACACACCAAGGCAACTTACAGAAGAGTTTTAGGAGGCTTACCATTTCAGAAAGTGAGTCTATTACCATCATGGTAGGTAGCATGGCAACAGTCAAGCAGGTATGGTTCTGGAGTAATAGCTGAGAGATTACATTTGCATTCAAAGCATGACATAGAATGGGAACTTGATTGAAATAGACTTTTAAAAGCTCAAAGGCCACGCCGACTCACATGCCTCCTTCAATAAGGCCACACCTCCTAGTCCTTCCCCAAAAGTTCCACCAATTGGGACCATGCATTTGAATATATGAGTCTGTGGAGGCCATTATCATTCAAACCACTATAGTATTTGAAAAGGACAGTGAATTTTACATGTTTTCTCAGGTGTTAAGTAAGTTACATAGCAGTTCCATGTGTTGCTTCTATATTATACTTAACAAATATCAACTGAAGGCAGGTATTGCCTTTTCCTCAACCCACCTGGTTTACTCTTGGCAGAGACAAGGACTTAAAACTACATAAACTTTCTGGTGTACTTCATACTGTAACCTGCAGAAACTTTGATTATTTAGGCATGTTGCCGGCCATCCCACTGCGCTGGTACATTGAATGTATTACATCAATGGCCAAGAATAAGTACTTCTATGCTTCTCAAAATGTAGGTGTTAAGCTTTATTTGGGATGGTACCACGACAGTGCCATTACTGGGGTGGGAGGTCAGCAGCATGTAACAACATTTTGCAAAGTGTTATGTCCTGGAGTGACATAAAAACAAAACAAAACAACAACAAAACACAAAACAAAATAAAATGGCTGTATTTTATTATATTTACTACAATAAACTATATGTAAAAACCCTTAGAGTTTCATTGTGATCTTGTTTTTGTTTATACATTGTTGTTTTGGGACACTGAAAGCAATAGTTTCACATTTTCTACTTAAACTGTAAATTACAATTGTTAGTATATATTTATGTAAACACATAACCTGTAAACACAACCTGCTGAGTCCATTTAATCTTGCTGAAATAAACAAGATTTCAAAACTTACACTTCATTAGATGACTATAGGGGGCTCATCCATACATAAACCTAGTTCCTGTAGCAAAACTAGCCACAAATATGAGCAAGATTGAGAACAATGAACATGAGGGATGTTAGAGTAGGAGGACATGAGATGGAATGGAGAAAAGAATGGGAAGATGGAAATAATGTAACTATATTTTGACTAAAATTTTAGAATATTTAAAAATAAATTATAAATTCATTCACAGGAGTTCTGTCTCAGCTTTGGGTATATTTGTGAACTAAGTGAATGGGCTAACCTTATTATCACTTGACCTCTGCATGGAAAAGGACATGTATTATAACATACTGGGCTCTTTAATAAAATTAACAGCAAACACTTGTTAACAGCAGCTGTGCTAGGAGGGTTTTAGGGCAGTGCCTCATATTTTTGGGCAAGCAGTGCTTTGATCTTTGAGAATCACCCCTTTTTTTCTTCTTGTAGATGGGAAAAGAAACACAAGAATGTCAGACATTTCATGTAAAGAGATTACCATGCGTGAAAATAAAAGCACAGAAGAAAAAAGTATGAGGTTTGGGGGGAAGCTACAAACCATGTCACCCTAGGGAATGATGTTTCTGTATGTGAGTGGATTACATTAACTGGGGGCAAATTCTTATAGGCACAGTGTATACTGCAGACCGTGTCCAAATGAATTCTAAATTGTCTGACTCACTCATGGATTTATAATTCTATAGCCAAGATATTTTTCAATCTGTGCAGGACAAACAGTTCTATCACAAGCTAGGCTTGGTACTATGAGATTCAGTTCACAGCTTGACACAGCTGGAAACAACTCTGGGCTGAAATCAACTCAGCATCCAGTGGTGGCTTAGAAAACAATCTGTAGTGTAGATCATTTAATGTCATCACAAGCTACAGTGCTCCTGAAGCAAGCTACACAGAAAAAAAACTTTCTTTTGCATTTACAGACATGTAGACAGACAGACAAATAAATGCGTGTATGCACACAGACACACACACACACACACACACACACACACACAGAGAGAGAGAGAGAGAGAGAGAGAGAGAGAGAGAGAGAGAGAGAGAGAGAGAGAATGGATTTGAATATAAATGCCATTAAAAAACTTTTAACAAAATAGCAAATATACTGCCACAGACCAAACAGTACGTGGCCATAATAACTGTATTTTGGTATGCTATGTCATTTGAGATTTGAGTTCTTGGTGGTTGAAATATAAAATATTAATTTTCTTTTGCAGTGTTTTTCTGGCTCTCAAAATAAAATTTGTAATAGTGAATTCTTTTTTTTTCCCATCCATCAATGTAAACTCTTAACATAATATTGCTATGAATGAGCTGAACCCTGAGATACAATGGTGAATGGTAACTGGGTGGCCCTGGTGGCCATCTGTACTTGTCCCATTTTGTACTGAAGGGCCAGGAAAACAGAAGTCACTTGTAGCTGGATCATGTTGCACATATGTATACCTGTACCACACAGATGGAGTGTTTAACTGAAATGCTTGAGTCTAGAATGGTTCAGATTTTGGACTTTTTTGATTTTAGAATAATTGCAAACATATAATGAGATATCTTGGGGATGGGACCTCAGTCTAAGCATTCAGTCTGTTTACATTTAATATATATCTATTCACATAGCCTCAAGTTATTTTATATAACTGTCTTAAATAATTGAGTGTGTTGATGTAGCCTGCCACTTGAGGTCAGGTGTGGAATTTTCTACATTTAACATCCTGTGAATGGTCTATGTACTTCGTGATTTTATATTTCAGATTTTGGGTTTAGAGAGGCTGATCCTGTATCTATCTATCTGTCTATCTGTCTGTCTGTCTATCCACCATCTAAGTGTCTGTTGTCTAGTATCTCCATAGCTAGCTATCATCTATTAATTACCTAGTTACCATTTAACATCTAGCTGTCAATTTTCTACATATCTATTATCTATCTGCTATCTGTCAACATTCATTCACATATACACATAGGTGTATATTTTATACACCTGTATGTAAAGGTGTATATATTACCATATATATTCAGTATCCATCGATATCAGTTTGTGCAACCCACTGTTCAAAGCAATCTTTTAAAAAGTTAGTCTTAATTTTACTTTAAGATTCATGATTTTTCTTCTACCTTTCTTATAACTTACTGATTGAAACACCTGAATAGGGAGTGATGTTCCTGTCATATCAAAACAAGGTATAGTCTTCTTTTGCACTTGGTTAGTGGCTAATGTTTTGATTCTGGGATGAGCAATTAGATCTTCATTTAGCACTGCTAAATTTTTGCATCTTTGTACAACCTGATGTAAGTAATTCTGGAACATTCGGAGGGGAATAAACATGTGTCTGTGAATCTCTTGACCAGCACACACGATATAAATATGCAGATTAATATTTTTATTATTTTCATTTGAATTTCTTTTCAAGTGTAAAAGAAGCAAATTGTTCATGTTTTTCTTCTAGATTGATTAAAAAGACCCAGAAGTAAAATATAATTAAATAAAATTAAGAGAACATGTTTTTCTTCTGTTGCCAGTTTTCCTTCTTGGTGTGTGGGTGGGGAGGGATGTTATTTCCAGGAACGTGATGCCCTCCACCAGATACAGGGCTGGCACACGGTTGGAATTCAAGCCTCGTAAAGGTTAAACTTGAGTTCCCATCACTCTTCTCAGAATTATGCTAGTTGTGCAAACTCTTTCACTGGTAACTTAATGGGGTTCTGCCTTTGCAAGCCCCGACATCCCCTGACATCTACCATACAACAGAGTACATAGTGTCACCAGGAAGCCAAGTCAGGAAAACAATCAATGTGACAAGGGATTCTGAAGCAGTTTGTGTGGTGAAGAATATATTAAGGAGTTAAGCAGTGTTTTTAAAATTCCCAATTTTTGTATTTTGACAAGATATCTTACCACAAAATTTTCTGTGTGAAGGCTTAGACACTGAATATTTAAACTGCTCTAACCTATTCATCTAGATAATTTGTAGTTAGAATATATATAATTAAAATTTATATCCAATTAGTGTAAAATAAATATATTACAACCTGCTCATTTTCTAATTTTTATTTTCAATAAATTAATTTTTAAATTTATTTTACATCCTGGCCACAATTTCCCCTCCTCTCCTCTTCTCCAAGTCACTAACCCCTCCACCTCTCCTCTGCCTGCCCCCCTCATCCTGTCTTTCTCCATTTCTATGTAGAAAGGGGCAGACCTCCCTTTGTGTACCACAAGGAGATCTAGCTACAAAACTGTCACATATATGTAGAGTGCCCAAATTAGGCCCATGCAGGCTTCCTGGTTGTTGGTTCAGTTTCTGTGAGCCAAGGTTAGTTGATTTTCTGAGTTTAGTTTTCTTGTGATCTTTAGCTCTCTGGCTTCTACAATATTCTCTCCCCTTCTTTCATAGGATTCCCTGAACTCTCTCGAATACTTGGCTGTGGGTCTTCTCTGTTACCATCTGTTGGTAGGTGAAACCTCTCTGATTACAATTGGGCTAGGCACCAATCTGGTCACAGGAGATTGTCAGTTTAGGCTATGTATCTGCTATTGCTAGGATTCTTAACTGGGGTCATTCCTGTAAATTCCTGGAATATTCTCTTGCTCCAGGATTTTATCTGACCCTGAAATGCGCCCCATTTCCAGTATTTTCTTTCAGTACTTTCTACTTACATGTCCCCCCGCCAACCTGAAAAGTCATGTTCTCCCTCTCATCTGCCCTAAGTCCATCAGTCTATTCAAAAAATCCACTACTCAGGGATACTTGGGTGTCTCCCCATTCTATCCATTTACCTTCAAATTTCCTGGTGTCTTCTTTTTTTCCTTTTTTTTTCAACCGCCAATAGATTCTCCATTGTGTAACTGTACAATGTTTTCTTTATTCATTCCTCAATTGTAAGACATTTAGTTTTATCCAGATCCTGGCAATTACAAATAAAGCTGCTATGAACATAGTTGAGCAAGCGTCCCCTCCTTGTGATATGATTGAGCATCCTTTGAATATATGCCCAAGACTAATATAGCTAGATCTTAAAAGATTCCCAGATTTCTAAGAAATTGCCACACTGAGTTCCAAAGTGGCCATACAAGACTGCAATCCATTTCCCTTGCTTTACCTCCTCTCCAGCATGAGCTGTCACTTGTGTTTTTGATCTTGGTCATTCTCACAGCTGTAAGATGGATTCTCAGAGTCATATTGATTTGAATTTTCCTGATTGCTAAGGATATTAAACATTCCCTTAAGTGTATCTTGGCCTTTTGAGATTCTGCTGTTGAGCATTCTCTACTTAGATATGTAACCCATTTTTAATTGGATTATTTGGTGTATTGATATCTTGTTGCTTGGTTATTAATTGGTTATATATTTTGGAAATCAGCCAAAGAAAGAATTACAGACCAATTTCACGCATGAATATTGATGAAAAATCCACAATACAATACTGACAAACTGAATCCAAGAACATATCAAAAAGATCATATATCATGGCCAAGCAGTTTCATCCTAGAGATACAGGGTTGGTTTCATCCTAGAGATACAGGTCTGTCAATGTAATACACCATAGAGAAAAAACTAAAATAAAAAAGCACATTATCATCTTATTAGATACTGAAAAATCCTTTTTACAAAATACAATACATTTGGATGATAAAATTCTTAGAGAGCTTAAGAACACAAGGGGCATGCCTAAACATAATAGAAACAATACAGCAAGATGATTGCCAATATCAAATTAATTGGAGAGAAACTCAAAGCAATTCATTTAAGATAGGAACAAAATAAGTTTGTTCACTCTATCAATACACATTGAATATAGTACTTGAATTACTAGCTAAAGCAATAACACAACTGAAGGAGACCAAGGGGATACATATTGGAAAGGAAAATGTCAAATTTATATTCACAGATGATATGACAGAATACATAAGTAACACCAAAAACTCTACCATTGAACTCCTATAGTTGATAAACACCTTTAGTCAAGTGACTGAATACAAGGTTAACTCACAAAAGATCAGTAGTGCTCCTATATATAGATGATAAATGAGCTGAAAAAGAAAGCAGAGAATCAACACTGTTTACAATATTCTTACACAATACAAAGTATCGTGGTGTAATTCTAACCAAGCAAAGCAGTGTTTTGTATGAGAAACTCTAAGTGTTTGAAAAAATAAATTGAAGAAGATATAAGAAGATGGAAAGATTTTTATGCTCATGAATTGGTAGAATTATCATAGTAAAAAAGGCTATCTTACCAAAGGCAAGTTACATGTTCAGTGCAACCCCCATTAAAAATTCCAACATGATTCTTTACAGACCTTAAAAGAACAATACTCAACAAAAAACTCAGGATAGCTAAAATTTCCAGAGGTATCATCATCCCTGATTTGAAGCTCTACTACAGAGCTATAATAATAAAAACTGTATGATACTGGCATAAAAGCAAACAGATGGATCAAGGGAATTGAATTGAAGCCCTAGACATAAATCCACACAGCTATGGACCTATGGACACAAGATTTTCAACCAAAAAGTCAAAAGTATACAATAGAAAAAAATTATCTTCAACAAATGGTGCTGGTCTAACTGTATATCACATTTGGAGAATTTAATTGATCTCCATCTATCATTCTGTAAATAATTCAAGTTCAAGGAGATCCAAGACCTCAACATATATCCAGATACACTGAATCTAATAAAAGAGAAAGTTGGAAATAATCTTGAACACTTTAATGCAGGAGACAACTTTCTGAACAGAATACCAATAGCACAGACACCAAGATCAGCAATTAATAAGTGGGACTTCATGAAATTAAAGTTTCATTAAGGCACAAGACACTATCAAAAGTATAAAATGACAGCCTACAGAATGGGAAAATACCTTCACCAACTCCATATCTAACAGAGGACTGCTTTCTAAAATATATAAAGAACTTAAGAAATTAGATATCAATTAACCTTCTCAATTAAATTTTGGTTACAAGTTTACCTTTTAATTTTGACATTAATGAGGAATTTTAAATTAAAAAGAATGGTCATATATCTTTCAAAACTTATTAGTTCTGGATGTTTCACTAATTCATGAGTATGAAAATGCATTTGGTTCTTACATTACCAACTTGCTTTTACTTGGTAGTCAGGAATATCTAGATTTTCTTTGAAATATAATGAAAAGTATCCCCAGTGCTATTTTGTGAGAACATACACAATGATTGTCTAAACTCCATATTTGAACCAACATAAAATAAACTTCACTAACTAATCTTAATTATCTAAATAACTCAAAAATCAATATGAAAGTGGTTTCAGTTCACATACATAAAAACCTTAAAAGCTAAAACTAAGTGTCAATCAACTCTCTAAGGAAGAGAGATGGAGGAGTAACCTAGGAAAAGACAAATTAACTCCAAAGATGGTCACCAAATGATGACATTTCCAGACTAAAAAAAATAAAACTGAAAATGCTATAAGGTACATTGAAAAAGGAAATGCTAAGGACCAAGATGCAAATGAAACATTGTGATTGAAGAGACAAAAATGAAAATATGGGGACATGGTGACATGCCTATGCATAAAGGAGTGATTCGAGAATTCTCAGTAGCCATTAATTCTGGGAAAACTTTTAGGTAATCAAAGGATCAGGTTCCTTAATCATCTGAGATAAATTAACTACAAGACATATCAAGCAAATTTATTTTATTTTAAAATTAAATGAAAACTCTTCTCAGCCTAAGGGAGAGGAATAGTTGCTTAAAAATGTTTTTCAAAACTTGAAATGAAATAATGAATTGCTAAGACACATACTGAAAAGTAGAGTAACTATATTGGCCCTGATAAGAAGCCCAGCGATTCTCCTGTTTGAACCTCCATAGTACTGAAATTACAAACATGAATCACCATGCCCGGCTCAAAGGCTACTTTTTAAAGCTTAAAATAAATAAGTGTAAGTATGAATGAAGAAATACTGAACTGAGGTTTTTTTGTCACTATGATATACCACCTTCATTAAATGTACAAATAAACCAATAGAGCATAAGTAAAAACATGGATTATATTACGTAAAATGGCATAAAATGAAAGTGAATTAAATGTTAAGATAACAATTGTATGAATGTGTCTGAATTATATATAATTTGCTATGAGCAGAAAAAAAACATTATGGAATTTTAGAAGAAATTTACTGTAAAATAACATGATTAAGAATGTGAAAAAAGAAAAAAATAAACCAGTGAATCAAGCAAAAAAAAAGAAAGAAAGAAAAAGAACAAAGAAAAAAAGGAAAGAAGAAAAAAGAAAAAGATACTTTAATCTTGATAACTTAGCAAGTTCCACTCAGCATCAAAAGGATGAAGCATGCAAATGTGAGAGGCACAGATAGGTGAGTTTGAGGCAAAACTGGTCTACATTCCAAGTCTTTATCTAGCTAGCACTACACTGTCAAAATTATAGGTCAATTTCAGATAATCTATAACAAATTTTATATTGACAAACATGAAAGAATAAAGAAAACACTTCAGTACCTGATACATCCAAAAGAACTGATTGATTATAATTATCTTCTTAAAATGATAAGATATACATATGCATTTTGTTACTGCAGGTTCCTCCCCGCCGGCCTCCCAGTCCTGCCGCCATGGTCCCGCAGCCACGTGAGCCCCAAATAACACTCAAGAGGCTCTGTGTTTGATACAATCCTGTTGGCCAGTTACCATTATTGTTTATGGGCTAGCTCTGTCTTAATGATTAACCCATTTCTACTCATCTAAGTATTTCCACGTGGTCGTCTTATCAGGGAGCCGCAGCAGGCGTCCTGCTTCTTCCTGGGGCTACATCTTGACTCCTCCCTCCTACTTCCTCTTTCCTCCTCCTGGTCTCCTAGCCCCACCTATCTTATTTCCTATTGGCCACAGAGCTTTATTAACCAGTATGAGAAAGATATATACAGAATAACATCTCCCATCAGCATTGCAAAATTCAGTGTCCTACCTGCTATACACCTGTCTGATAAGATACAGAACAGTACAAGAATGTTCCTTTGCCAGTTATTTATTAATATTCCCTTGGAGATATCATACACAGCAATATTTCAGAATAATTTTTAGGTACCTCATGATAGTGATGTGATTTTATATCTGAAAAGCCCTAAAGTATTGACTTGAATTCAATTGGTAAGAAAATTTTGTTATTTAAGGAACACAAAATTAACATCTAAATATTGATAATACTTGCTTATAGCAAACGATAACTAACTAGTCACAAACATCTTAAAGATGCCCGTGTTTACAATAGCATCAATAAAATCTTAGAAACAAACTTGATAAGACTTAAATACTTCCAAAAACTTTTAGAGGTCTTAGAAAGATGACTGAGCAGTTACAAACAATTGGTGCTTTTATAAAGGACTGGATTCTACACTCATCACCAAACATGTGTATACAACCACCTATAATCTCAGTTCCAGGGGACTCACATTCTCCTCTCTTCATTGAGATCATAGGCCATACACCTATATATGCACTATATATATATATATTTATTTATGCAAAAAGATGTCACTAAATACACAAACTAATAAATAAACACTTTAAAAATCTTATGGAAGAAGCCAAAATCTTGAACAAATACAAAGAAAACTCAAAATGCTCACAATTTGTATAATTCTTCCCAAGTTGAAACATAAATTTATTAGATAAAAATATTTTATCATGAAATTACTAATTAATTACTAAGTTTATGACAAAATACATAAAGCATCATTCATTAGGACTCCAGAAATGAAGTGTAGCAGCAGACATGCAGCTAAACAAGAAGTCCTGATCCGATGTGAGAAAACATTTACATTAGTGAATGAGATGACAAATGCAACAGATAAAGAAGGGAGTATAGAATAAAGCACATAGACACACAGAGAATGATTAATGTTTTATCTCAAATGACTTGGGAAGTATTTTTTTAATGAGATGAAAGTTTGGAAAAATAGATTGCTCTGTTATTTCCTCATTCTTTTTCTTGATTCATTATATACAGATCCCCCAGTTGTTCTAGCTTGGAAAGAAAATGAACCTAAAAATCAAATGTAAAAGACCCTTTAAATAGCCACAAACAACATAAAATACCTTGGGGTAATGCTAAACAAACAAGTGAAAGACCTGTATAATAAGAATATTGAATCTTTAAAGAAAGAAATTAAAGGAGATACCAGAAAATGGAAAAAAAAAGCTCCCATGCTCTTTGATAGGTAGGATCAACATAATAAAAATGTCAATCTTGCCAAAAGCAATCAAGCAATCTACAGAATCAATGCAATCCCCATCAATATCCCGGCACATTTCTTCACAACCTTGAAAGTACAATACTCAACTTTATATGGAAAAACAACAGACCCAAGATAGCCAAAACAACCCTGTATAATAATGGAATTTCCAGATACATCACCATCCCTGACTTCAAGCTCTATAATAGAGCTAAAGTCCTGAAAACAGATTGTTATTGGCACAGGTAGACAGGTATGATGGGAGATGGTAACACAGGTAGGCCAATGAAATCAAATTGAAATCCCTGATATTAACACACACACCTAAGACCTGATTTTTAACAAAGAAGTTAAAATTATAGGAAAGAAAAATAAAACATCTTCAACAAATGGTACTTGTATAACTGGATGCTGATATGTAGAAGACTGCAGATAGAGCCATATATATATATACATATATATATATATATATATATTGCCACACACAAAACTTAGGTCCAAATGGATCAAAGACCTCAACATAAATTCAGCCACACTGAAAATCTTGGAAGAGAAAGTGGGAGTTACCCTTGAAGAATTGGTAAGGAGACCACTTCCTGAACATAACACCAGTAGCACAGATTAACAATTAATAAATGGGACCTCCTAAATCTGAGAAGCTTCTTTAAGGCAAAGGACACAGTCAACAAAACAAAACGGCAGCCTACAGAATGGGAAAAGACATTCACCAACCCCACATGTGACAGATGGCTGATTTCCAAAATATACAAAGAACTTGAGAAGCTAGTTACCAAAACACCAACTAAAAAGTGGGGTAAAGAACTAAATAGAGAATTCTCAATAGAAGAATCTAAAAATGGCTGAAAGAAACTTATGAAAGTGCTCAACATCCTTAGCCATCAGGGAAATGCAAATCAAAACTCTCAGATATCATGTCACTCATGTAAAAATGGCAAAAAGAAAAAAAAAGAAAAAAAATCAAAGACAGTTTATGCTGGAGAGGATGTGGAGGAAAGTTAACTCTCCTCCACTGTTGGTGGGAGTACAAACTTTTACAGTCACTTTGGAAATCACTATGGCAGTTCCCCAGAAAAATGGGATTCAGTCTATAAAAAGATCCAGCAATTGCACTCTTACTCATATACCAAAAGGTTGCACATTCATACAACCAGGAAATACATTCAATTATGTTTGTAGCAGCATTATATGTAATAGCTAGAACCTGGAAGCAACCTAGATGCCCGTCAACTGAAGAATGGATAGAAGAAAACAAACAAACAAACAAAAGAACAACAAAGCCAATGGAATATTGAAATTCACAGGCAAATGGATTGAACTAGAAGAAACCATCCTGAGTGAGGTAATCCAGTCACAAAACATCAAACAAGTATGTGTACTCCCTATAATATATGGATATTATACATAGAGCAAGAGATCACCTGTCTACAACCCACATCGCCAGAAAAGCTAGGAAACAAGGAGGACCCTAAGAGGGACATACATGGTCCCCCATGAGAAGGGGAGAGGGACAAGATCTCCTGAGCAAATTGGGAACATGGGGAGAGTGGAGAGGGAGTAAGAAGAAAGAGAAGGGGAGAAGAAGAAGGGATTGGAGAACAAGAGGAAATAGGAAGATTGAGTCAGGGGAATAATGGAAGAGAGCAAGAAAAGAGATACCATAATAAGAGGAGCCATTATAGCTTTAAAGAGAAACCTGGCAATAGGAAAATATACAGAGATCTACAAGGATGATGTCACCTAATTAAGCAATTGTAGAGAGGCTACCTTAAATGTGCTTCTCCTATAATGAGATTGATGACTACCTTATATGCCATCATAGAGCCTTCATCCAGTAGCTGATGGATGCAGAAGTAGACACTCACAGCTAAACATTGAACCAAACTTCTGAAATCCAATTGCACACAGGAAGGAGTGATGGGCAAAGTAGGCAGGACCAGGATGGAGAAACCCACAGAAGTAGATCACCTGAATAAGGGGGGGGCTCATGGATCCCAGTCTAATAGCTAGAAAACCAGCATAAGACGAATCGAGACACTCTGAAAGTTTGTGTTAATTAGAAGGACTGGGCAGTCTATGGGGCCTCTGGTAGTGGCTCAGTATTTATCCCTAGTATAAGGGTGGACTTTGGGAACCTATTCAATGTAGAGGGATACTCCCTCAGCCTAGACACATAGGGGAGGGCCTAGGCCCTGCTCCAAATAATATGGCAGACATTGAAGTTCCCCCATGGAAGGCCTCACCCTCCCTGGGAGAAGATTGGTAATGGGATGTGGGGTGGGGGGAGGAGGAGATGGTGAGGCAACTGGGATTGACATGCAAAGCTTATTTCAATTTTTTTAAAAAAATATAAAACAGGCAGCTCTCATAGCTTAAACCAATGCTAGGATTACAGCAAGAATTTCAGGAGAACTGAGAAACATGAAGCACACATCTGGGAATGAGAATCAAGTTGTCAAGGTAAGAGAAAGGATGCAGCTCTTGAGAAAGTAGGAATAGGACCTTATGAGGTGATACCTGGCACTGTGGAACCCCTCTGTGAGGAGCAAACACAATGCACCATCTCCTTTCCCTACTATGCTTCTCTACCTTATGGATAGTGAGACCTTCTCATATGCCAATACCTATCAAATTTTGCTGTATCTGTACCAATTTTAGGTGAGGACAGCTTTTACAAAAGCCTCTGTGTGCCCCATGAAGACAACTGCATGGTATATATAAAACAGGAGTGGTCGTTCAAAACTCATAAATGGAAGCACAGAGGAACCTGCCATTCACACTTCTTCTTTCTCATCTAATGTAAAATGTTGGCCCCTAATTTCTCTATCTGGTTCTCTTGTGAATTCTCCATTAGAAGAACAGGAACCAAGATTGATGTCATAGTTGGGATGGGAGGAAAATTGGGAAAGCTCCAATGTTTGAATTTCTATGAGGAAATAGAAAAATCTATAAAGAATTTTTGGAATCATTTCTAATCTCTTAAGTGTGGTAAGAAGTTACTGTGAACAGAAAAAATAAATGATTATAATGAGATTATGATTGTATGTGGCTTGCAATTGTCAGTCATGTGGCTTATTATGTGAATAGTTGAAAGTATATCAGAATTAAAAAAATAAGCAAGCACATACTGATTGTAGAATTCTATTAACACTTCTGCATATTTAAAGTTTTTAATAAAAATTTAATACCGTATTTATTAACTTTTAACTCAGACTGAACTTAACAGTGTTTAAATAGGCTTATGTTTCATTTTTCTGTTCTATAATCCATTCTGTTGGCATAATTACATCTCATCGAGATAAAAAGTTTGCTGTCTTTAATGATTTGAGATTTTTCTCATGACCAATAACATTTTTTCTTTATTTACTTTTAGTGTCTTCAAAGTCTCATAAAAATATTTTCATAAATTAATTATAGAATTCAGCCATGTAAAATTCAATTATTTTGTCAAAATCTTAGTTGTATAAAATCAGTTATGTGAACCCCTTTGAGAGTTTTGTCTCTATAAACAGCTTTTGTTTTTAACTGCATTTGGTTTTTAATTTATCTTGAGATCTTTTTGTTTGTTTGTTTGTTTTTTTGCTGGATTTTAAGACATTATTGGTGCAGTAGAATCATGTTTTTTATCTTTGTGGTATTTGATTCTGTATGCAGAAGTCTGTAGTCATATTCTTGAATGAAGAATTTGAGTTCATATAAATAATGTTAGCTTCATATGTGGTTATGTTTCTATGTTTTCCTTAGAATCAAACTGTACCCTACTTTACTTTTATTACAAAATTTCACAAACACTTGGGACAAGAGGAGAAATAAAACTGTATTTGACTATGAATGTTATGTTTACCTTTATTTCATAGAAGAAGGAGATGTTAATACAATAGAGGTGTGTGTGTGTGTGTGTGTGTGTGTGTGTGTGTGTGTGTTGTGTCTGTATCTTCTGAATCTTCTGAGGTGACTGAAAGAAATCTTATCACTATGCATTACAAATTAAAAGAAAAACTCTTTTCCTTAAGAATTGCCTATATTTACTATTGTGTTCTCTTTATCTGAATATCCCTGAGAGATTGAACTGAGACAATAAATAGTCAAAGGGAATGTAAAACTTTCAGACAGAATAAATGCCACTAGGTCTTCTCCTTTATGCTTTCAGTAATTCTGTAGAAGGAATTCTTATGAAACTTGGTATCTCAATTAAAATACCTTGTGAAGAAAACTGGTGGTCATTGTGCCTTCTAAAGCAACTTGATGCTGTTTTGTTGTTCACTCTACTCATTAGCAAGGGACTGAGACAGAAACCACTGATGTTGACTTTACTATTACCCTATTGGTATTTACTCTTATAGTCATATGAATTATTAGTGTTTTTTTTAGATAGGTTTTCTCTGTGTAACAGCCCTGGCTGTCCTTGAACTTGCTGTGTAGCACAGGCTGACCTCAAACTCATAGAAATCCACTTGGTTCTGCCTCCTAAGTGCTGGGATTAAATGTATGCACCACTACTACCTGGGTCACATGAATTATTTTTAATACATCTTTTACATGACAATTCCTCAAATACTTTATAACATATATAATTAAATCTTTCGAGGCTTAAAGTTTTCCAATTAGTCTTTATATGCCCAGCATTAAGACTCTTTCCTTTCATTCTTTTTTGACCCTCAGGGATGCATTTTGTTTTCTGATTTCCCTTTTAAAAGATATTGTCAAAATTTATAAATACAGACAAAACAGCGAACACATTTTTCCTTAATCATGGCTTCAGTTAGTCCACAAGAAGTTAGACTGACTGGTAGAAAACAATATTGTTACTGGACTTAAACCAATGTTAATATGTTAGTTAAACCAAAGAATACAAAAGATCACGACATCCATTTTTTATATTTTTTGTGATTATGTCTGCATCCTCAAACTAGCAAAAAAATAAGTAAAATTCAAGCAGGAAGTTTGAGGCTCTTTAGTTTAATTTCCTCAGTTTTGAAATCATGACATTTGGAAGTCCATACATTGCAAGACTTTCCAAGATTTCACAGCTGGTTTTGATGGAGTTCAATTTGCACATCAGGCTGTGTGTTTTGGTTGGATCCCCAACTTTGTTTCTTTACAAAATGATTATCTGGTTATTATTGTATTGAAAGTCAACTTGCATGATTTAGTCACAATTTTCTTTTTCATGTGTTTCATATTTTGCTGTGAAAGTCATGACTAGATGCTTTAGTAATAGGAATTATAGGAAATGTCTGTGTCATAAGATTTCATCTAAAGACCCTGCATCCGCTAAGCCCTCTGGACATTCAATATTATTTGCTAAGGTTTCTATTGTGTTTTCTTTAGCCACACTGGATAATTTAAGAGCAACTCTTAAAAAATCGTTAAAGTGGCCTTAGCCCTTGAGTTATAAGGGTTATATGGATTTCATCCAGATTTGTTCTACAGTAAACAAAAATTTGTGTCTCACAAATTGATCTCATATAGAAAAACTAGTTTTAGAATTACTGTGTAGTGGTTATGTGTAGCCTGCTTATTTCTTTTTCTGTCTAATAATGAGAATAAGAGTAGATTATAGATTTTGGCAGATTTTGTCAAAACCTACATGGCAATATTGAAGAACAAGGTGGAGTAGAGACCAAGCTTTCTTATGGAATATTCTGTAGAACATCAGGCATATGACAGAAATAAGATATGGCCCACAAGTGATTAACAGTATCTCCTTTCTAGTAGGGTTGATGTGTACCATCTCTCTGCCATGCTACAGGCTGAACTGAATCAATGTAATCCAAAAGCTTTATCTTAGAAAACAAAAAATGTGCAGCGTTAAAAACAATACAAGAGAAATAGGAAAGAAAATCAATTGAATTGCAAACATGTACCTGTTTACATTTTCTGATTCTTACTGAGAAAAATATGGACCTACAGTAAACAAATATGGTCAAGCATACAAGCTTGGATTTACAAATAACTCCACCCCCACACACACACACACACACACACACACACACACACACACACACACACACACTGAACTTGTGTATTTATGGATCCCTCTTTGTTTCTCTTATCTTCTCCTCCAGCTCCTCACACTGTAACTTAACTAACAGCCACTGGATAAGGACAAGTTGCTCCTTTACTTCCATGCCTAAGTCAGCTATGTAAACCATCATTTTATGTTACCATGGTTTAAAACATACATCATGGCTCAGGAGTAGCCTAATGTCTTAACAGTACTCTTAACTCATAAGCCAACAAGCAGTTTACTTTGTTCCCAATTTTACAAACTATACAATATTTCATCATCTAAATTATGCAAGCGCACAAACAGATAAAATCCACTGGTCATCACTGTGTTTTCTCTTATGCTTAAAGGTTTTATCCCTAATTTGCCCCTATGCACTTAGTTCGTAATATCATTTAGTGTCAAGGCATCTAATTAGAAGACATTTTTGGATCCAAAAGAAGAATCTACATCTTTATACTTTACTTCCTCTCCCCTCCTAATACATCTCCCTGTTCCCTCTTCCTTTCTAAGTGATTTCACACAAGGTTCTTGCAAAACACCATTTTCATTTGAAATACTCTACTCAAAGAGATTAGACATTCTGACTGAAAGGTCTTCCAGCCTCTGACTGTGTAGACTCTGAGATAATCTAGATTTCAACTGCTATTCTCCTGCGAACTTCTCATCTTTATTTTGCTCAATATGGGCTGGGAAAATCACCATATGAGGAGACACAATGGTGATTTGCTTCAGTCTCTGAACATGATGATGTCCCATTGCCTAACTGACTCATTTTCACCACATTGGGAGGGGACCCCTCAGGACACTAAACAATGACTTTCATAGCATTACTAAGTTGTCCTAATAACAGGAAGCTTTACTCTCAGTTGATGCCATCTTTTCATCACTGTAATTTCACCTTTGTCTCTGGGTCTGTCTTTTTGACTCTCTTATAAGATAGCCCTCCTCTTTCCATGGGATGTATATAAAAGAACAAGCTAGTCATTACTTAAACACCACGTGCCTAGCAAAACTCTGTTATGACAAGGGATTAAGAAAATAGTATCTCATGCCTCACACAGCAGAGAGACAAAGGGCAATGATTTTCAAACTATATTCATAATAAATGGCATGAAATTTATGACTTAGTCTTTTTCATTTCTGTCACAGGAGAAATGTAAATACCTAAAAGAAAATACATGTATTCAATGTGCTCTTCATGTTCTAGAATTCATTTGGTGATCTCTGGTTGAGGTGTTTGGCACACCAACTCTTTACATTTATATTTACATATTTTTACATAAATTAATTCTAATTTAAAATATTCTTAAGCATATCAAGTCTTCTTAAGTTTCTCCCACAATTTTTCTCCTTTTCTCATTTATTTTCATTTTCTTTGCTTCTTAACCTAGAAAGTGACCTATATTTTTTATTTAATACCTAAACATTTACATACTTTAGCCTCAGTAAGAAAGTTTTGAAATAATCTCTTTGTTGCTACACTTTGATGGGTTATATAGGCTTTGAATAAAATATATTCACTGTTCATTTCCTGAATTCAGAGAGCTATAATTAAGTAAGTTGATTTAGTAGATAAGATGAAAATTGATACATTTTATGGATAAAATAAACAGTTCTGTAAAGTGGCACATTCTGCATGTAGTGCGGAATTCCTAAGCATGTGTGTCCTAGTGTGGTTAGTGTAAGAGGACATTACATTGGTTAACAATGCAACACCACGGGAGTTCATATGAAGACAAACTAAAAGAACACACACTGTGCCCTAGGCTAAAGGCTTTCATTACAATGTCACTGAGCAGGTCTAAGACTAGACCTTCCTGCTACAAAATGGTTGGCTCATAAAACTATAATCTGAAAGCTCAGAACCTCCTAAAACCTCTCTCATTTGGGGTTCTCTGAACTGACAATTAATATTTATTTTTACCTTCTAAACCTTTAAATAGGAACCAATATTTTAATCTTTCTATTGATGTGATTTCTTTCTACCTCATATTTCATGTATGGAAGACATCTCGGAGTTAAATTAACAAGTAATGTTCAAACAAACAAAAAGTAACAAGATATAACACACATAAATATTTCTCATAGACAATGAAGGGTGAACACATTGCTGAGACTCTGTTTCATTTAAAGATGGCTTATCTTCTGTTCATTTACAAGAGACAAAGAACCCCAACATGCCAACATTCTATATTTTCCCACATTGGTGTTAAGCATTTTAAACTGTTAATTTTTCATGACTGTGAAAGTTTTATGATGGAAAGAAAGAGGATAGCAGTAAGAGTTCATTCTTTCTGTTCCCAGAGTAAAATGAACAAATTCAGGGAATGATGATGTGACTAATAATACTGACAAAGAATAGTCCTTATTGGGAGGTAAACCATCAGTGTAGCTAAAACTGGACATGTATACAAAAGCTCACCAGGGGATATATGGCATTGTGTGAAATAAGACCAGCTTAGCAACAAAATATGGAATGCTGGGTACTGATATGATACACACAGAACAAGGTGAATTAATCACCAGAGGGGATGACAGGAAGACTTAGTAGGAAACAGGTAGACACCATGATGCAAATTTCAGTAACATCATCATTTGACCAGTATCATGATCATTTCACCCATCCAACTAGAAAAAGAATAGGAAGCTAGATGTTTTCTACAGTTTTAAAATGCATTTTAGTGTATTTTGAGTGCCCAGAAGATAATGATGGTACAATCATTTCCTTAAACAAAATTGTCAGTATTGTATGACATAAAGCTCATAAAATGAAGACCTTTGGAGACAGCTTTAGCATCTGGTATGAAGACCTTGTGATACTCTTTCTGATGAAGTAAAAGAAGTCATGGTATTCAAGATGAACTTTGTAGACTAGGCAAGATGGGAGGAAGCAGGGGTAATTTCTTTCCCAAATTCTGTTTAGATGTCAAATAATATTTACTTTTCCAAAACATGCTTGGTACCTCAGTGAACAGAAATAGTTTTGTTTTATGACCACTGAAGAGATAGATAAAAATAATACAAAAATAAAATTACTAATTCAATGATAGGCTAGCTGAGTGAAGTAAATGCCTGGGGAGTTTATCAGAGAACTGCTGCACTTCTTAAAACAATGACAACTTAGTTTATTTTCTGGGCTTATTTGGAATTGGCAAGCAAAGCCTTCCATGACCAATTCAACTCTAATTTAAGTGGTAAAAATAGAAAGAAGGAAAAAAATCTCAACAACCATAACAACAACAGAAGCAGAAACTAATTAGCATTGAGTTGTACATTAATTGAAAATAGTTGTAATCTGTACCACTAAGGTGAGGCTGGGTGAAAAAAGAATGGATTGTGACATGCTAGACTTGGCAGGAGGGGTGGATGCATTGAAGAATAACCTTCTAGTTAGAGGCTCAAGATTTTACTTGGAAAAAAAATAATATCCATGTAGCCCATTTGTCTTAGTCAACCTAGTTTGCTACAACAAAGTGGCTTATAGACAATAAACTTCATTCTCACAGTTCTAGAAGCTGAAAGTCTAGAATCAGAATGTTGTCCTGGTAAGGTTACAAGGAATTTGTATTCTAGGTCTCACATGGCAGATTTTTTGTGCTCACCTTCCAGGGAACAGAGATAGGGAAGGGTAGTTTTCTGTATCTTTATATTTGGTAATGAGATATCCACCCTGGCCTCACCTCTTCCAATCATTACACAATATCTTAGGATTTGAACATGAATTTGAGGACAAAAACAATCAATTAATAATACCTGTGTTTGATTCCCCAAAAGTATGTCATTCTCACATGTCGAATACATTGTCTTCATCCTTCCTACTAGAACATCAACTTCAAAATCTAAACCCCAGTTCTCTTCAAACATCATAAAAAGTATTTATGGGTATGGTGCTAGGTTCTCCATCCTTGCGCAATATTCTCTAGCTGGAAGTCTGTAAAACTAAACAAGTTAAATTCTTCCAAAATAAAATTGTGAAATGTGCATTATACCTTTATTTTCAATCAAAAAGGAAGACAGAAAATAAGGAAGATAGGAAAGATTCCCATAAAATCCAAACCTCAGCAGGAAAAGCATCATGATACTTAAGGTCTAAAAATAACACACTTTAGTTCAATGTTCTGCTATTCAGAACTTTTCAGTTGTGTCCCCATCCACCAAATTTACCAAGATAGCATCCCAAACTTCTCCCATGCCCAGAACCTTGCTAAACAGTGCTCATATTGGGCAACTCTATCCCTAAAGCAAAAGGTATCATCTGGCCTAACAAAAGAAACACAGTACCTGTACCTGTGGAATAAAACAGCAGGCCTGGTTATTTATGAGTTTATTTTCAAGTCCTCTTATATTAAAAACAATAATGCAGATTCATCAAATTTCTGCTGAATTTCTTCATAGTTCCAAAAAAAAAAAAAACCAAAACCAAAAACAACAACAAAAACCATTAATTAATTAATTAATTAATTAACTCTCCCTCATCCCGTATTTCCTTTTTCTCTTTGAGTTAGAAGTTATAGGTCCCCACTGGAGTACCTAATCGAGCATGGAATCTGGATCATCTTAATACCAAAGCATTCCATGGCAATGTATTTAATGTACTTGTAACCATATTTTCCATTTCCTTGTTTCCTTTGTTTACTATAAGTTCGATGAAGATTTTCTAAGTCTTTACATTTTAGTTACTCTTTGCTTAATAATCTCACATTTTGTACATGAATAGATTTATTAGTTTTATACTTTTGTAATAACTATTAATCTCAGTGGAGGTTAAAAATAGTTTCTGAAACCACCACTATTCCACCTTCTATCCACATCTCTACTTTTATATCATACTGTACTCAATCAGAAGGTTCCAAGTCATCCTTTTATCATTTTACTTCAAAATCTCACCTAATTGGAAATATTCAACTTATTCTTTTTAAAGTATGTTATTATAAACATTAGA
The DNA here is from genome assembly GCA_030556225.1 of Cricetiscus sungorus. Lineage (NCBI taxonomy): Eukaryota > Metazoa > Chordata > Mammalia > Rodentia > Cricetidae > Cricetiscus > Cricetiscus sungorus. The sequence continues at coordinate 21,009,095 of JANBXA010000180.1, read as the reverse complement.
CATGAATACAACATACTGATGCCTTTGTTAACTTGTATCCAGATTTTTTTCCCATTTTTCTTCTTGAGAATTCATTAGAATGGCTTTTATTATCCATCTGTCTACCAATGTTTTCTCTATAATGGTCAATGATCTATGCTTCCTCTAGGAAGAAAGAATGTCTCTGTGCCTTTCCTCATCACCTTCTGAGCCTTCACTAGAATCTCCTTTAAAATTCATTTCCTAGCAATCTTGGCTTCTTCCATGCATCATAAAACTCCTGAAGACTGTGTCTAGATTTATTCCAAAGCATCCTCATGTTTTTAGATATTTGTTATAGGAATGACTCAATTTCTGTTGGAACTATTCCTACCATGCTTAGAGTGCTATCAAAAAACCAACATATTCTTGGTAGCATAAAAACACCCCTTTCAAAACCACAATACAAAGGTATATTTATAGGCAAAATGTGGTGACACCTTGCTTGTACACATAGAGCCTGTTTGAAGATCAGAGAATGGAGCTTGCCATTAACTATCCATAGAGGTCTAGAGGTCTGTACAGACAGACAGGAAGTGAGATGGCTGGGAAGAGAAAGAATATATGCAGGAAGAAACAGGAACTTGCGCTTTTCTCTGTTAAGATGCTAAGGAGGTAAAGTATAGCTCTGGCTTCCTCCTTTGTCTCTCTGATTTCTATATTTGCCTCTGGGTTTTTTATTATATAGACCAAGTAAGAACTCCTTCTAACAGCTAACGTTTGGGATGAGGTTATAAGTGTAGTTGCCTTCTCAGGAAAGACTACTTTTGACTGATTATCCAATTTTCATTGTGTCTTCATGTGTTAGAATGAAAAAGATTAAAAATGCAAACCTGCTAGGTATCTTTTTGTTGTATAACGTACTAATTTCAATCATGGAGATCTAACTCTGGGATATGATTATCTTCACAAGACCCCACCTTCTATTATAATCTTATTGGAACATTATGATTTTAATACATGGATTCATCAAGCAGACAAGCATAAATATTCAGTCAATCACAATAAGTAAAAAACATGGATGAGCATAGAGTTCTTAGTTTTAGTTTTGATAAAACTACATTCATGAATTCATAGCAAAGATTCAGAAATTCTAAATGATACATAACTCTCGCTGTCAAACGCAACTCATCAGGGAATATAAGTGTATCAAGGAAAACATTAACTACTATGAAACATTGGAAACAGAAGACACTTGATCTTTCTCTAACATTAAATTGAATCTCAATATAAGAAAAGAACATTTGATTTCTATTTAGTAATTGGCTAGGCTAAAACTCTGATTAGGCTTAATGGTTAATAGGTAAGTTCATGTGTGTTTGGGTTGTTTGACTATAAGATTCAAAGCTCAACTTCTAGTGTAAGGGACTTTGAAACTCAAGCAGAACAATATCTCTGGTGGGGGAGGGGGAACAGCATTCAAAAATACAAAATTCAAAAATGAAACAGCACACCAATGTGAACAACAGCAAAACCCAGAAGCATTCCATGAAGAGGCTCAAAAAAAAAATGAAATGAGCATAGGTAATGGTCCCTATACTCAGCAGAGTGAAGACAAGTACTTGGACACAAGGAAAGAGAAGTGGGAGATAAGAAAGGAGACATATGAGGAAATATAAAAACTTTTAAGGATGTGGATTCTGAATGGGATTAATATCAGATAGATACCAGCCAAAAACTAAACAAGTATGCTTATCACAGAAAACTAAGCTCGCAAAAGAAACTGGGATAGAAAAAAAAATGAGCAGCAGAATTTGTGAGAGGGGAAAAAAAAGCAGTATTATATGTATATCATAAAAGGCAAAGGAGAGGATGTATGTGATGCTGAAAGCCATCTGAGGAATCAGAACTCAGGTTTTTCAAATTTAAGAAACTATAAAACATTCATATTCAAGACACTCAACAAATGCTAGAAAAAATTAAAGTGAAACAACCAAAGAAAATCATAATCAAATTGCTAAAAAAATTTGGTGACAAGTCTTAGAGGCAGTGATAAAATAAATTGTATTATGCTTGAGGAAAAAAAGTTTAAAATTACTGAAGAAATCTTCCAAGAATCTAAGTCAAGAACAACAATAGATTGATAAGTTTAAAATGCCAAATGGAAAATATTCCACATGTTCTGTTAGTACAGATTTACTTCCAATGAGCACACCTTTCAAAAATGGTAATGAATACTTTTCAGAGAAGCAAAAGTTGTAGCAATTTATTTGTTAGATTTTCACTAAAAAAATTATTAAAGAATGATCTGTGGGCTTTGAAAAATAGCATTGGTTGGAAACTAATCCTAAAGAAAAGCAAAGAAAATTATACATATATACATATTGCAAAAATATCTTAATGATTTAAGTAATTTATAAGACTCTGCAGGCTCTAACTCATTTGGTAGAAGGACTTGCAATAATGTATGAGGCCCTTTTCAATCTGAAGCAAATGTTAGTTAACCCTGTATATATGACTGTAACCCTGTATTCTGCACATGGAAACAGGAGGATCAAAAGATCATGGTCATCCTCATCTACAAAATGAGTTTGAAATCAGTTTAAACAACATGAGACTTTGTCTCAGGGTTAAACAAATTAATTAATAATGTAAATAAATAATATATGAGTAAAACTAAAATAAAGGAATGAAAATATGAACCTCATAATAGAGATCTAAAATGCCAGCAATTATGTCAGAAACAGGAAGTGAACATATGCTACCATAAGACTGTTACATACTAACTGAAAGTCATGTTATTTCTCAAGTGTGAAATGATACAAAATTAATTTCTGATACTTCAAAGATTTAAAACAAAAAGTGTAAAATTGTCAGTAATGAAGAAATAAAATTATAGTAACTCAATACAAATCAAATCAATAATGGCATCAAATGGAAGATTTAAATAGTTACATATAAAATATAGATTGTCAACTCAGATAAAATAAAGATCCAACTTTAATGTAATCACCAAAAAAATATCCTTTAAATACAAAAGTACACAGTTTAAAAGAAAAATATAAAAAAGATATTCAGCATTAAGCAAGAAGCAGATGTTCAAAACTGCTATCTCAATTGTTGGATGCGAGAGATAATATAGTTATAAAATGGCTTTGAGGAGTTGTGAGAAGGAAGCAGTAACCCAGACAGACTGACTGCAGTATGAGTTATGAGTAGTCAGGTATGCAGTAACAGTTTGAGACATATAAGATATTCGGCAAATGAGCATCATATGAGAGTATAAATGAACAAGTTGTTCTTGACTATGAGGCAAAGTCTGCTCTGACTAGAAGTTCATTCTAAGAATTGTGAAAGATAAAATCTTATTAAGGAAGAGTCTTACAGAGATGTGCTGAAACAGATAGAAACAATGAGTGCTTGAAATTTTGCCTACAGCAGGAATATGGTGGGTTGAATGAGAATGTCCCCCATAGGCTTATGTTTTTGAATACCTGATACCCAGTTTTTGGTACTGTTTGGAAGGCTTGAGAGGTGAAACCCTGTGGAAGGAAATGTGTCACTATAGGCAACCTTTGAGAGTTTCAAGCCTTATGCCTTTTCCAGTTTTTTCTCTATATTTCATGCTTGAAGTTCAAGATATGACCTCTCAGCCTTTGCTGAGCAGCCACTATTCAACTTCCTACCATATCACTTCCTGTCATTCCTCCAAGCAATAATGGATTTTTATCCATCTATAACTGTAAGATCAAATATACTCTTTGTTCTGTAAGTTACTTCAACCATGATATTTTTTAACAGGAACAATTAGAAACTAATATAAAGAACAAACCAATTTCCCGTGCAAAGGGATTTGTGATTGAAATGGGGACAGAGATTGGCTTTAGGTTGTCATCATGCAGGATGATGCACCTTTGATGATTCACAGGTTCTGAAAAGAATGAAGAATTAAATTCACTAGACTGATTATGTTTCCAGTGATTTAGTTTGGCTGCAACTGTGGCGTGAAAGATGCAAGAGTTGTGGGAAACGGACAAGGTCAACATCTAGCTAGACAATAGAGAAATTGTATATTTATGGAATCTTCTGAAAAATGAAAACTAAGCATTACTCAGAACTTTTGTGAACCAGAGTAGCAAATTAACTTACTGTCTATGTCATGTCTAGCAGACATCATTTGCTGATACCACCTTGCCTTATCCCCTGGAGAGTGTTCCCACCCTGTTTTCTGTGATGTTTCCTACACACTAGATGGAGTGAGGAAACTGATTCTTTTAGGAGAGTAGAAAGAGCTTCATTTTCTCCAGAGATATAACCACTGCTATGTCATCCTTGTTCTAGTACATAAGCACTATTTGTTCTTGGTAAATAAATCTTAACTGAACTTAGTGAGTTACACAACCAACACAAATGTATGAAAGGAGCTTTGTGAGGAGGTGTTTTAACAAGAGAGGAAAAGGGGAATTTGGGGAGCAAAACAACTAAAATACATTATACAATGGCACCAGACAATGAAACAATAATTGTAAAGTGTTTAAAAATATCTGTAATGTTAGCTGGCTACTCCAACATTCTCTACACCCACAAGTAATTGAAATAATAGACAGAAGTCAGTAAAGACATAAGAAGTGAAACATACCATTTATCAACCAAATCCAAAATCAATTTAAACGCTCCAAGACATTCCTGGACACATTGAAATGGATTTTGATCATCCTAGATGTCCTCATCGTTAACAATGAAAAGACTTCTCAATAATCCTACAATAAAGATGACAGAATAGGAAACCCTCTGGCTTCCCCACTGAGAATGAGAAGATTGGAATGTGTATCTAACATTGAAGCATTTTGAGGGTCACACAAGAAACTTGTTTCTGTCTTGCCTGGGTTAATACTGATAGAGGGGATCCAGGACTGCAGGTCATTGAGAATACAAATTGCTTTACACTAGCGTACACTGAATCACTATTTCCCCCTTCTTAATCGATAGTGGAGGAGATGGAAGAAATTCTTCAGCTCCTAGTTTATCCATGGAAACAAGGATTGAACCTTTCAGCTTTCATAGGGTACTGGGGAACTAATTTCATCTCTGCAATCATCAGTCCCCTACATATTCTAATAACTATCAGTTAGAAGGAAGTGCAGAACTGAAACTATAACCAGACACCAGGGATGTGTTTCTGAATGAGTAGCTAATAGATCCTACGTAATTTGACTTTATAATTACAAATCCAGTAGAAACAGCTATCTAATTTTTTGTTGAGACCTTTGTATTTCTAATCAGGTTGATAAATGTTACTGATCAGCAAAACACAACACATAAACACTGGGAGATATGGCTATTTTTTCAAATGCATAAAATGTACAAAATGTCAACAATTAGTTCAAATAATTAAAGTATTTCAATCATACTGGCACTTTTAACTGAAAATCAAATCATATAATGAAATATATAGAGACTCAAAGAAAAAAGATAGCAAGATCTTAAAAATAAACAGATATATAAGCCTTATGCTTTTTGGCTTCAAAACACTAAGAATCTATCACACTTGACACAGTATGGAATTGCATGACAATAGATACAAACCCCTGGAATCAGATAACACACACACACACACACACACACACACACACACACACACACACACACACAAATGGACACATGCCTAACTGATATAACAGAGTGCCAAAAATTTAAAAAAAAAAAATGACAAAAGAAAATCACCTCAAGGCATAGGGAACAGGATATTTTATAATTTTTTAACTTTAAAATTGAAACAAGCTGGTTTTACATGTCAATACCAGTTTCTGCGTCCTCCCGTCCTCCCCTGTTCCTCCAACCCAACTCTATCCCAAACGCCTTTCTGTTCCCCAAGGAAAGTTAGGCCTTCCATGGGGAGTCTTCAAAGTCGAAACAGGGTATTTTTTTAAAGAAATAAAAAATAAAAGAAACAATAGCCTCAAATAGTGAAAACAAGCAAAGAAAAACTGCAAGCTAATCTGACCTACCACATTTCTAGCAAATAAGCAGATTTACAGTTGAAATTGCACGAAGTGCTCAGATGACATTTGTCAATTAAATTCTACCTAACAGTAAAGAAAGAAGTTATAGATACCCCACGGAGCTGTTGTTTTAGAAAATAGAAAAGGAGGAAACTGTTTTAAGTATGAAAAATCTGAAGTAATGTCAGTTTCCATGATAAGTTCTCTAACAACATAAAGAGTGTTTTCATCTATCATCAGTTTTTTTACCATAAGTTCTGCTTGGTACAATAAAACAGGAACAAAAAGTAAGAAAAGCATCAGAAAATAAGTAAAATTCTATTTGAAATGGCTATTATCTATGAAAAAAAATCTATAGATGCTAAAAATAAATTACTGGGGATAGAAGTTTATAAGACATAATAGATGAATATATAAAAATCAATTGTACATGCATAGCCAGTTTTAGAAACCAACAATTGAAATGAAGAAAATGAGGGTATTTATACCAACAGAAAAACATGAAATACCTAAAACTAATGTAATGTATGTCTAACCCTTACAGTTAAAAGTATAAAATGCTATTAAACATATGAAAGACCTCCATTAGAAACAAATTCACCCCCAATCAAGGAATCTTCTGTTTGCAACAGCTAAAGAGAAAACCACAACTTGTCAAAATGCAGACAATTGATCATGAGGTGTTCAAACAATAGATACATGTACAGCACAGATCCTGCATCTATGGCTCAGGAAACTGTGTGTGTGTGTGTGTGTGTGTGTGTGTGTGTGTGTGTGTGTGTGTGTGTGTGTGTGGCTGGGGAGGAAGGGGGGCATAAACAGAAGATCAGGGAATTTCCTATGATATTGGGCTTCGTAGAAATGAGAAGAATCTTCACCAATGAAATATTAACAATAGGGCTGCTGCCCAAATAAGACCTGAACAAAGACAATGCTCTCAGGTCTACTAACTTGAAAGGAGGGAGTCACTTGGGTCCTCACCTGAGACAAAAAACTACAGGTAACTAAGAAATACTAAAAGCAGGAGGACTAACTAGTCTGGGATGAGCCCCTTCATTGGTCAGCACCAAGTGGCTAACCCTAAAAACACATACATACACACATACATACATGAAAGTCTAGATGGACTCAGTAGGATTGTACATACTTCTATGTGTGTGTGTGTGTGTGTGTGTGTGTGTGTGTGTTAACAATAACAATAGAGAAAAGAGCAGGTAGAAATAGGAGCTAGAGAAAGAAATGGAAGGAAAGGAAATAACATAATTATATCTTACTTTTATTTTTTTAAGAACTAGACCTAAATAAGGCAATCATTGATTTCATGCCTCGCATTTGTACTCACATTTGTACAGTTGTGATATTCTAGTATCTATCTTTACCTGGAGATCTAATATAATCTGAAACAATAAATGACTTAAATTACTCATGTTAAGAATTATTAAAAATCTAGAATGCTAAAATCTTATAAAATTAAATAAGCGATAGATACAATGATGAAGAACATAAGGGGGAATCCCAGAATATTTCTAACTACTTCAAATATGAAGTAAAAACTCAGTTTCAATAAATGTACAAAGGAAATCCAACAAGATAACAAAATTTTGTGTTGATATTTACTTTTTACATTATTTGTGTTTTTTGTTTGTAATTTTTAAAAAATCTTTGCCTCAAAAATTAGCTATCCTTGTAAAAAGAAAATAACTTCCATACTATATAGGTAAACAAAATGAGCCAGAGTTTTAAATGTGAAGTACACAGATTTCTAGAACAAGTGTGACATTAGTTTGAACTTGAGTTAAGTTATTGCACAGGGCATAAAATATACAAGACACAAAGGAATAAACTAATAAACTGAATTTCATGGAAGTTAGTTTTCTTTTCTAAAAACACCATGATTAAGGTGACAAGGCATTCCATACCTTGGGGAAATAAGTTTTCAATTTATTTATATATAATAGGTATTTATAATAGGTATTTACAAATATCTATTATAAGCAGCAAGAAACACCTGATTTTGAGAAATAAAAGTATTTGGAAAAATTAAATTACCAAAGATAAAAACATCACCAATATTTCATGAAAAGTTCTTTAACATTGTTATTAATTACAGAAATGCTAATTAAAGCCAAAACAAGCTCAATCACCTTCTAGAAGGACTGAAGGCAACATGCAAACATGATGTTCTCACTAGTTTTATGTCAACATACATAGGATGGAGTCATTTTGGAAGAAGGAACCTCAATTCAAAAATTCTCCCACCATATTGGCCTCTGGACATGTCTGTGGGGGCATTTTATTGATTAACGATTGATGTGCAAGGGCACAACTCATATGGGTATTGTAACCCCTATGTAGGTAGTCCTGGAATGTATAAGAAAGTAGGCTGAGCAAGCCATGAGGAGTAAGCCAGTAAGCAGCATTTCTTTATGGCCTCTCCAAGTTACTTTTGGTCATGGTATTTCATCACAGTAATGGAACGCCTAACTAAAACAAGAAGATTTAATCAACTCTAACTTGTTGGTATGTCATTTTGGAAACTGTTCAACAATTATATTTAAATTAAATATACATCTGTTGTATGATGCAGAATTTAATTATTAAATGCTTAGGCAATATAAATGAGAACTCTCTATCTGAAAACTTGTTATTTATGCAAGATCATTGTCATTCATAGTAGCCTCAGCATGTAAAATCTCAAATGTTTACAAAAGGACAGTAACATTTGGAAAGTTATTTTATCCAAATAGTGAGATGCAGCAATAGTAACAAATAAGCCACTGGTAAATATAATTGGTGTGGAAAAATCTATGCTGAGAAAACACAGGTAGATGAAAAAAAAAGTTATATATTGTGTTACATCATTTGTATGAAGTATTGTGGAAAAGAAACATTCAATATAGAGCAACAGGTAGCAGACTGTCAGGAAACATTGGCTGGTTTAGAATGTAGTGGAATTCAAGTATATTTCTATCTTAATTAATGTGCTAGTTAATTCCATCCACTTGACTGTATGAAGCATCATCTATAAGATCAGTATAGCACAGCCATGATGTGACTCTGAGTATTTTTCTAAGAAAAAAATAATGTCATGAACATGAAGCTTCTGAACTAATAAAGCACTTGACAGAATCTCAGAAATTACTGAAATGATGGTCATCTTTGTTTGTCAACTTGACTATAACTAGAATGAATTACAATCCAGAAATGGAAGGAACATTTGTAAGAGATATTATGCTTGGTTTGAAGTGGGTGAATCTGCATCTAGTCTGGACTCTGATGGATGTCTATATAAGGACATAGAAGAAGGAAGCTTTTTCTCTTTGTCTGCTTACCCTAGCCTTGCTAGAACATCCATTCCATCCATCACTGGCATTTGGAGCCTACTTCTTAGGATTCCAGCATATACAGAAAATCATCTGAGACACCTAGCCTTGTAGGATGGAGCAACTTCTCGATTCTTGGACTTCCAATGATAACTAGCCATTATTTGGATTAGTTGGACTGCAGCTTGTAAGTTTTCCCAATACAATCCTTTCTTACATATATAGAGAGATTCTTTACATAAGTTCTGTGAGTCTAAAAAACCTTGACTAATACAGTCCTGTAAGAACCAAAGTTTACCTGTAAGCCCCATTTACCCAAGGACAGATAACTCCCTGGAAAGCTAGGGGCCGTGGTTCTCCAGAATTAACAAGCCACATGTTTTTGCTTCCTTATACAAATTTTGTTTACACCAGAAATGCTTTCGTGAATGTAGGCATGAGGTATGCAGGCAGGAAGTACATACAAAAGAAGAATATATATATATATATATATATATATATATATATATATATATATATATAAATTTGCCCCTGATTGCACCTGAAGAGAAATGCAGTGGCCCTGTGGTTTTGCCTTTTTAAGCCCTTAAATAAATAATTCATGGCCATTTTTCTGGGAACCCAGGAATGGTTCTGGCCAGAGTCCACCATCCTGGCTGGTATTTAATTAAAGCTTTCTTGAAATTTGGCTCAAAACTGTGGAACTAGTTTTTCTCTCTGGAATCTCAGGATTAACAGTCCTTGGGGTTTGTCTTTCCGGCTATGTCTTGTTCTGACATCTTTCTATGTCCATTCTCCCTCTGTCACTGCCCCAGTAAAAAATGGAGAACAGTGCCTGTTACATGCTTCCAATGTCACCGTGCTCTGCCCAAGTGCTCAGAACTATTCATCATCCAAGGACTGGTTTTAAGGCTGGTAGTGACAGAGCATGTTTATATATAGATAACAATGATGTAAAGAAACATGGATACACCAAGATAAACAATAGGCTGTATGCAGATATTGCAAACAAATATCAGTATAGATAGACATAAAATGGCGTCAGTGTCAAAAAAGGCAGCTGATTGAATTTATGGAAACTAACCAGGAAGCAGGGGCAGGGGCTCGGATGTTATGAATAAGGAGTACAGAGGAGAGATGTGATAGAGATAGCAGGGAATAAATCTGGGTGGTGTGGGAAGAGATCAAACATTATTTACATATCCACATTGAGCAATTTACTCTTAGCATCTTTCCAACTTATTAAGTGCATTCTCAAGGCTGCACTCAGGGTTGGACTGAACTGTGTTGAAAACAGAAGAGTGTGTTTCCTTCTCACATGGAGCTTCTACCAGATATTGTGTAGGACCAAGTTATCAATAAATAATCAATAGACAGATAATGTTTTGTGAGGTGAGAAATGTCATGGAGAAAATGAAGCAGGATACTGGGCTCAGGAGTCTACAGGACATCCTAAGGATGACTACAGATAAGTCACAGAGAGAGCCATTTCCTTCGAGGAGAGCCGTGAATGAACAGAAGCCTAGCTAGGTTAATGGACCACCTGGGAATATAAATTGTGAATTTAAGAAAAAATAGCAAAGCAGCTAATAAAAGCAGTTATTAGAATTCCTTGTGAGCTGCACCTCATCTCCAGCTCGATACAATCTAATTCCCAAGCTAACCTTCGAATCTGCAGTGTCCGGTCATCAGGTTCTGTACTATTTTTCTAAAAGACTCTCGCCCAGTGGGAAATGTACAATTTTAAATTCAGAATAGAAAAATCACAGTGGTAAGGAAAACATAACAAGATACAGAGGCTGTGTTAATTTTCCACCTCCCCGAGGGCCCTGGGGCCTCATTCTGTTCTATTTCCTAACAGCTGGCAGGCTTTTTGTTCTTTTTTCCTCTGTAACTGTTTCTCCAGCAGGTGAAGCTCCATTTGGCATCCAGGGCATAGATTGTCAGGAGTAGGGTCCCCATGACATTTCATTAAGTTAGAATTTCCACACTTAGTACCAGACTACTGGAGCCTTGTTAAAAGCACTTAATTGCAGCCTTTTTCTGAAGTTGTAACTGTACACAGAGATTCTGCTATGTGTGTTCATTTCTTGTGTGTTCTTCCCAAGGTCTTCCCACTAATTACCAGATTTAACAGTTATCTTACATTTCCCACTTTATCTTTGTGTCTCCCACCCAACCCCCTATAACCTGGGATATTTCTGTTAACTGTAATAGACTGTACTTCCTTGGTGATATGATGACTCTCTGCCTGGGAGTCAAGACATTGTATCTCTTTGTGTCTTCTTGTAACACTGAAGTCAGAAATGCAAGGCAGTGTTCAACTCCTACAATTGTCTTAGGACATTGAATCCTAGTACTGTCATTGAAGAAATGAACAATTCAAATATAATGGTTCTGTGTCTTTTAAAAATGGACTGTTTTAAAGAACTTAACTCCCCTATCTTTAGCTGAAACTCTTGAAATCTCATGGCTATTGGGTAAACAATCTAACATTGCTGGGGAAAGAGGTTGTCAATGTGTCTATGACTGGTGCAGTAACTGTCGCTCTCACTGGCATTCAGATGTGCCAACAGTGGTTCTTAGCTCTTACCTATTTCCTCCTTTAGTACTCACAACATAGTCACTTTTCAGGAGGAGTGTTAGGGCTTTCCTCTTTTTAGAGACAAGCAATGGAAAGCACAGGCATGGTAATTGCTGTGCTCAAGCTCTCCATCTGCAGAGGGTAGTAGGAAATGATCCAAATCCATGTGTTCCACAGAGGAGCCCAGGGTTTAGGACTGCCCTTTTCCAAGGGACTGTCACTTTCACACAATGAGATACTCATTCCCTTCAGCCTCCATGATTGTTTCTTTTCACATTTTAAAGACAATTCTCTTGAATTATACATTTACTGCTGCAGAGTATCGAAGGAACTGGGGATCTAAGCTCTCAAATTGAATGAGCTATTTTTGTACATCCATATCCTCACTCCCATCTTTTCTGTTAATTGTCTTTACAGGACCCAAAGGACCACATCAGTGCTTCTATCCACCCACCTTCATTCCCTATACTAGCTGATTCTTTAGACACAGCTGTGATATATCATTCCAGAGCCCCTCCTATCAGACTACCCATGGCACAGATTACTCCATTTATTCTTATTTATCAGCAGACTCAGTGTACTCTACCATCCAAGCCATACCTTGTGACAATGATCAGGCCTTTTCACATCTCATGCTGTATTTAGTCACAAGTAAAGTACTCTTCAACACATTTGTGCCATTGCTTGGGATGCTTTCCTATCTAGCAAAGTCCACAAAAGAAGGAATTGTGTACTTCACACATAGGTGGGGCTGGAAAACTTAAATCTGATGAATGAATGCTTGAGGAAAGGTTATATATTATATACCATAAAGCAAATAGATAACCCCAACCAACAGTGGTCATATAGCACACAGGAAAAGCAATTGCAGAGCTAAAGCTCTGCTTCATCCCTACATAGTCCAATTGACCTGAGGAGGGGAAATGGCGGTTTTTGCCTCCTCTGAGGCCATTGTCCATCTATAGCAAAATTCCCTCTCAAAAGATCTGTTTTCCTGAGATGTAGAAAACAGCACAAACTATTTTACTTTAGATTGTCTGGTGAAGGAAATCACCAGTTTTGATGCATATCACCAGAACAAGGCCAGTTGGAGACTTTATGTATCAAGTATTGATAATGCCTCTTCACATGATTGCATTATCTTCTCCTAGTGACCTAAAGCTTTCAGGCCACTGCTTACATAGATACATTGGGTCATGTATTTTTCTTTCACACTTTTATGAGCGTCCACACGTAAACATGTGAATAGTTTTCTATTGTCTTACTAAATTGTGAGTGTCCACTGATACCTGATATATGGATCTTGTAAAGGTTAATCTTTCAAGCTTTTGTTCAATTAAGACTTGATAAAAAAAAATACCTCATCCTCCATATTAGCTAGTTTTCCCATCTGCCCATGCATATATGAGAAGCAAATAAATACACAAACACTATATTACATATCTTGTGTAACAGGAAGCCAACCAAATATAAATCGCCTGAAGAAGTACTGTGAGTCATAACATTATACTTTTACTCTCTCCAAGGAAATTGACTTAAATTGCTGCACATTTGAACTTAATTTCTAGCTTACTCTAAATGGATTAAACTTCTTTGAAATCTTGTTATCTCATAAAGAATATATTAAAATGTACATCAGGTATTAATTTCACTCTATACCAATTATTGTATTTGAATTTAACTACAGCTTTTTTGAACTAAATCACAATTACTCAGTTGGAAGACCCACAAAATACAACTCTGTTGCAAGTTTTAAACTTTCACATTTATCAAATTTCTACACTGATGTGACACCTCCCCTTTCTATATAAAATACAACCAGGACAAATAATAAAACAAACAAGCCCATCAGGGAAGGGGCCTTCAAGGTCATGATGTAGTTGTAACAACTTACCCCTTCCTAGCTAAATGGAAGTCATATAGGTTTCTTCCTACTGAAATTCCGAGTCCATGGTGACTTGTTTTTGTGAGTGAACATTGCTTAGGAAGAAATAATCCTAAAACCACTTCATGCAGTACAAAACTATTAGGTTGGGAAGTTGCAGTCCTTTACAGGAGAGGGCTGTCTAGAACCTGGGTAGAGCAGGAATTGCTTGTGATGGCTGTTTTCCAGGCTTATCAGTGTAGACTACACTGTGCTTTCAGCTATAGTGATTTTAATGCTCTTCAGTCCAATTCTATGTTGTTTTATGTTTACCTTGGACATCTTATTATCATTACAAAATTTTAATTAATCCACTATGATCTATAATGAAATAAATGCCAAGTAGCTGAATTCCCCTTCCTCATGCCAGGTCATGTCTACTGGCCATTAAATAGTCTGTATTCTAATGATGGTGGGACCCTCATCTGCATTAATGCTGTGGTGTCTTCAATTAAGAGCCTCACAACAATATGCACTTACTCTTTCAACAGCACAGCTGCTTTCTTGGATAGGGCCCAATGCTGTGCTCACTGACTGAAGAGTTTGGGAGAGTCTTAATTCCCTGGGTATTAGCATCTATTATAGTTGTAGCTATCAGCGCTTCTTGTTCCTTCCTTGTGGTTCAGAAAACTATGAAACTCTGACCATGGTGTGGGTCTGCCTTCTCTTAGCAGAGTTTGTGTTCCTCATTGAAAACTCTCTTTTAAGCATATCCTCTAGAGGTCCCTGGGACATGGGCTGCTGGGGTCAAGGAAAGGGCTGTTTATATGCCACAGACATTGATGGGAATTTTTTTTTTTATGTTCTTCAGGGCCACACTGAAATTGGGCATATGAGACATTACCTACTTTCTCCCTCTTTAATAAAGATATCTTCAGTTTGCCTTAATCTACTTTCAGTTTGCCTTTGGTTTTATATTAATATCTGAGGAAGCATGTTTAAGGACAAGACTGAAAAATCAAGAAATGTGTTGAACAGACATGGCCAAAGTGTACATAAATAAGGCTATTCAGTTTTACTCCATGTTGTGCCCATGAAGTAAAGAGGTGTTATAGCTGATAACAGACAGCATTATACTGAATCAAAAAAAAAAAAAAAACACATCCTAATATGAGAGGGCTGCTAAAGAAATCCTGTAATATTAAATAGGCCAAGCCAGTGTTGACTAAAGTTGGTGGACCTCGAGATTCTCATATCCTATCATTTAATGTTACTCACAATTGAAAAGTGAATCCAGTGGTAAGAGTCCAATTAGAAAAACTTTATCAACTTTGCAAATTCTGTTGAATTTATATATATATATATATATATATATATATATATATGTGTATGCTTTTGATGTAAATTCATCATTATTAAGTTACAGGTGTATACCTGTGGAACTGCACTTAATCTAAAGTGATTGATTGTGTCATATAAGTCAAAACAAGAATAAAGAGACTGCTAACTCACAGAGTAAACGATAGGTAAGAGATGACAAATCAGGTAAGCCGAAAATATATCTTAAAAGTATTATCAATTTTACAGAAGAGTTTAACTATAAATTTATGGGCAGAGAAATTCACTGGAAACCCTTTGAGAGATGAGTGAAATGATTAGATGTGTGTATTATGTGAATAAGTACAAAGATTATTGTACGGTTCAGAGGTGGAAGACTTGCTTAGTGTACAACATCATACACTGTATTTATGGGAGGATGGAAAACAAAATATGCACACAAAGGACCTTTGGACCTTAGGTGGTGGATATGATGTTTTGGCTCAAGTTAGTAGATCATTGATACAGAAAAATGGGTGAATTTGGAACCATAAACAGATATATCACATTTTAGAAAAAAAAAGAATGGGATCCTTAGTGTACAGGGTACTTCTCAAATTTGGGACACTTTGGAAATCTGGGTAGTCTGAGAGGAAGAATTCTTTTAGTATTTGAACTATGAGAGCTGACATTTGGAGGATACTAGGAAAAATTGTGGGGCTTCAACACACACCAACAACATGTACTAAATCTAGCTAGATAAAAGCCCTGAAAGAATACTCAATAAATTCTGCAGAAAAGCAAAGCCTGAGTCAAAGAGAAAATTCTTACAACAGCAACATGTTGGCCATTGGCTAACTCTGCTAAAGCATGTGAACAAAAGAACAATTAAGGCTATGTGAGGAAAGGTTGTGTAAGGAGTCAATGAAAACTATTGCATGGAGAGGACATCATGGTAAAAGAACGTTTTGGAGCTGAAAAGACCAGTTTTTATGCCCATGCTCATCAAATATTTATTAAGAGATGTCTAGGCAATAGGTCCTCTGTCTTCTTGATAAAATTAAAGAGAAATTAGCCATAAAATCACACACACACACACACACACACACACACACACACACACACACACAATTTGTATGGGCAGTAGTAAGAGGTTTACTTCAATATTGGTTAAACTTCAAATTGGAGAACTTATCACTAATTTACCTATATTTTATTTCTGCATCAAGTGATTTTTTTTCTGTTCTTTGAAGATAATCTGTACAAACAAATGCTAATCTGACCCAGTTTCTTCCCTTTTGATATATTCATACATGAATACTGTATTTACATCATTTGCCCCAACCATCTTACCCCCACTTGTTACTCATTCTCTGTTCCCCAACCACCCTCAAATTCAGGACCCCTTTTTAAATTATTATTATATTACACACACATACACTTACACACACACACACACACACACACACACACACACAATGTATTTTTAAGTAAACATAAACAATACTCTTCCCCCGTGGCCATTGAAAACAGCCTTAGAATAATTTATACCTCATTCTTTGTATGGGCCTCTCTCACACCTTTGCAGTTAAATACCTCCCCTCTGTTTTTCATCTTCAATTCATACCACTTACATCCCGAAGTTGTCTTCTTTTTGAGCTTCTTCTCTGACACCACCCTACCCCTTGTTTCCTTTTTACTTCTCTAATTTTTTTGGTAACATTGGGTTATATATTACATGTACAGATTTGGATCTAGGATCCACTAATGGGAGAGAACATGTGGCATTTATCTTCCTGATCTGTGGTACTTCATTCAGTATAATATTTTCTAGTTCTATCAATTTATCTGAAATTTTCATGACTTCATTTTTTTCAGATTGCAAGTCTTGGCCAAGTAAAAACAAAAAGGCATTTAGAAAGAATTTATGGTATTTAAAAGTTGGGGATTCTCAAAAATTAAGGGAACATGCCAGAGAACATGTAAGTCAACCTCAAGGAGTCCCCACACTCTGTTCTGAGACAAGATGAGTAATATAGCAAAGAGTGGCAATTATAAATAAGAACTTAAGTGTTCACACATATAAAAGTCAGCATTTGAGCAACCAGATGGGTGGCAGATAGCACAAAACCAGTCATCACAGAAATATCATTCATGTATATAAGACAAATAAAGGCAATGCCAAATTATTGTACAGGAGCTGCAGATCAAGGTATTTCAGAAAATAAAATGGATGCTGCAATTACTGCACAAATGGAAAAGGAGCAAGAGATACACAGGTCCAAATTGCCTTCCCAGGGGATCCTGAAATCAGTTTAGCATGAGTTGTCAGCATTTTCATCTTGATTACCTAGAGGAGGATTTTATTAGTTGACTGTTTGCTGTTTTGTTTTCCTCTTTCAATAGCTTCAATGAATGCATTCAATGTTACCAGTAGTTTCCTCCCTCCCTCCTTTCTTCTCTGTCTCCCTATGAGTGTGAACAACATGTGGCTCATTAAGGGATGGCTATGTTGTTCTTTGTTCTCCCAAGTTTTCTTGTTAACTTCTATGTCTTCTCCACGGATAAGGGATTTTCTTTCATCTCTCTTCTTCCTATAGCACAGGCCCCTATGCAGCCAATTCTAGTTCTTAGAGTTAATGCCTTGATAATCTAGCACCTCCCACAGGCGTCCCATCGTCTCTGCCTTGCTTTTTTTCAATATGCATATAATTCTCAACAAAACTTTGCAAGAGGAGCTATGTAGGAAACTTTTCTATTAATAGTTATTTTTCTGAATATAGGGCATTTGAATTATAGGAAATATTCTGTTTTCTACTAATAATACTGTGATTGATTTGTGCATTATTTGTTATTTTGTTATTTTCTTTTCTGCCCATTGAAATTGAAATGGAGAAATTTGGAGTTAAATTGAAACTCTTACTTGGCCTATGTGATCATTAATATACAACTTTTTTCTATCATAAAATTCAAGTCATAATATTTTTCTGTAGTAGGACAGTTCTTCCTTTTACCATTATTTTAGCTTCATTCTATATATATTCTTATATCACTGTTTTCATTTCCACTTTGGTTTAGCATTTTCTAATCTTGCTGAATTGTCCATATTATTGTTTTCCAAACTGTTTTAAACTCTTTTTGGTTTATTCATTCTTCTCTCATACTTTGCACGCCAACTGAAGTTCTCTTCACTCCTCCCAGTATCCCCACCTCCCCTATCCTTCAGATTATTTTCCATTAGAATGGTCATTACTTCATATTCAGCACAAAATGTCCTTGAGAATTTCTAAATAGCTTCCTCTAGCTACTATGCTAGTACTCTTTCTAAATACCTTGATCTACATATGTATTTTTGCAATACTTCATTGAGTTTTATATTCATCCAGTATTCTCTGGTGACTGCACATTACATGCCTCTATTTCTTTTGTACTGAGGATATGATGACTCATTTGGATAGTCTATGGTGTTTTACAAATGTCAGAGTGGATTACTACTAGCAAACTGTTTGAGTTGCCTTTAAACTTCCTGTTTACAATTGGGATTGAAAAAGCACTGGGTGCTCACCCTAAAGGTGGTGAAGCTAAACATGAGTGACCAGAGTCTAGGATCACAATTCAGGTTGCCCACATCCCATATTCCAACTTAGTAACATTTTCATTATGCTTTGTAATCATAGAGCAGAGAATCATCAGGAAGCAGCATGCTCTTTAAAAACACTGCATGGCATATCAGATAGGTGGGTTGCAGAAAAGCAGTGACTTCCCTCTACAGTTTGTCACATACTATCTGATGTCATTCTTAGTCTTTGCATTGATGGAAGCTAGGGATCTGTTCATACATTCCAAAAGATTTACTTACTGATCACAGTTTGTTAGGTAACACTCAGAGGGAAACAATGATTAGTCAAGGGGCTAACATCACCCTAAATAATTTTCAATTTTGTTCTGGACCTGAAGCATCCCAACCTCTCCTAATTGTTCCAATTCTAATCATTGCATCAGTTTTAAGTTCAATGTAAGTTGTGTCTTCTTTTCATACACTGGTTTTAAAGATGATTCCTGAATGTTTGTTTTCACTTATCATTTCAGATAGAGAATTCATTTTATTATACTTCCTATATTACTGCTAAATTCTCAACTGATATTTATTATAATGATAACGTTTTCATTTATGTTCTCAAAAATCTTTATTACAGCAACTTTCCATCTGCCTACTAATTTCATCATTTGGCTCATCTAATACTTTTAAATGAACTCATTTTATTGGGAGTAAAAATTATTTATTATGCCAACTCTGCTTCCTCAACTCACTGAGGTCTCAACATTTCCTTAATTCATGATTCTTGTTCCATGATAAGGCTTACTTATTTTTATAATCACAAGTTAGTCCATCCTTACTTTTAGGAGAGAATCTTCTTTCCTCACTGGGCAATAGTTAATACTCAGAACTGATCAGAGTGCAGAGAAGTGATCATAGAATGCTCATCTCTAAACTGGACATCTATATTACTCCACATATTCACTCTCAAGACTCAAGAACTATCAGAGAAAGACCGCAAGGTCCAAAAGTTGAGAGGATTTGGGGGTGGGGAATAATCTTCTCGACCTGAGGCTTTTTCTCTCGCTGAGGAGCTATAGGCAACTGATGGCGAGAGAAGAGTCACTTTTCTGAGAAGTGTAGACCCTGGTAGTTATGTATGATCAACTAGATAGCTCTACAGACATGCATATGTAGGCATCACTTATTGATGCATTTTATAAGAGAAGGAGAAAAGGTGGAGGTATGGTGATTTGAATGTTTTGTCATCAGGAAGTGGGACTCCTTGTGAATCCTTAGATAATTAACAGGCATGTCTGTTTTGGAAGACTTGTGTCATGGGTAGTAGGGGGCAGGGTTGAAGTTTCAAAAATCTATGCCAGGCCCAGGCTCTCATTCTCTCTGTAAGCCTATGAATCAGGAGGTAGCTGTCAGCTACTGCTCCAGAGCCATATAGAGCCATATTCCCTGCCATTGTGAAAATATACTAAATGTCTGAAACTATAACAATGTCCCCAATTAAATGCTTTCTTTTATAAGAATTGCCTTGGTCATGGTGTCTCTTTGAAGCAATAGAACAGTGATTAAGATGGGAAGATAAAAGGTAAAAGGGAGGTGTAGGTCAGTTGTAGATACAGTTGAGGAAGAATAGTGGTGGATGGATGTAATTTAAATAAATTGTACACATATATACAAAGTATAAATTATAATATACAAACTATTATATTAAATAGATTAAATAGCTGCAGACACAAAAGTTCTTAAAAATATGTTATTGGAAAGTTATTTTCTAAGCATGATAGCAAAAGCTGATGAAATAAAGCAAAGTTCAACAGATTTCACTATTCAATTTTCTAATTAAAAAGGATCTCTTGTCAAATATGCATAAGAATGTTAAATGGAAAATAGTAAGTAGAAAAAGCAATTTGCAGAATACAGAAATAAAAACATATTCTTGGTATACACTCAATTATTAGGTGTAATTTTAAAAAATAACTGCATGGGAATAGATAAATAAGATGTGCAAAAATTAAATAGATAAACACAGAAATAAGAATGTCAAGAGTATGAAAAGTATATGAATCCATTCTTTAAAATTTATGCCTACTAATAGATATATTACAAGGCAAAAGGTTTATAAGATCTGAAGAGAAACCAGAGTATAACAGATATATTAATTTGTAGTTTTCACTCAAATTAGAAAAGTTAAGTAATGATATATAATAGTCTGTATTTATAGGAGTACTGAGATATGAATACTTTCATATACTTCAGTTAAAATGATAAATTGATAATTGATGAAAAGTAACTAGATTTGCAAATGCATACATTTTGTTTCCTCAAAATTATCCAGCATTAATAATATATATACTCATAGGTAAATGTGTTTGCATACTTACATATATATTATATAAAGTTACAAATTATATATATACATATGCATATATACTTATATATTTATGTATGGAAATTTAGAAAGCAAATTATAGACAGACAGACAGACAGACATAGATAAACAGGGAAATAGAGACAGAAAAATGAGGATGGATGCATGAAAGGAGAAAGATTATTGCAGTATAAAACATGACCAGTTTAGAAGCTACCAACTGTCTTAATACATTAATTTAAAGGATTATCACACACACACACACACACACACACACACACACACACACACACACATATATATATATATATATATATATATATATTATTAGGAACTGAAAATACAATAGTACTGTAAGAATGTAATGCTAGCTTCAGCTACTGCCGGGGACATAATACATGCTGCAGCCATTCCCCTGTCAGAGACATTGACAGGAACCCTACTGAGACATTGTGAGTCACTAGTTAATAGACTCCCAGGTACCAAGTTCTCATACTTGGAGAAATGCACTTACATCAAAGGGGTCATTGCTGGTCACATAACTTGCTCTGCACCCCATTCCCAGCCCCTGCCCAGAATCAGGTGATCTAAGCTTATGCTGTAAACTCCCCTTATTCAGAAAGGTAAAAGAGATTCCCACTCTTGCCATATTTACCTTGGTTTCTGCTCTTTGGAGACATCTCAATTCTGTGAGTTTCTGATACTGGAGTGTAAATTTCCTTAGAGTCCCTGGCATTCTGTTTATCTATCTGTGCATGGTGTTGATAATTCTTTAACCCCAACAACATATTGAGTGTCCTGCTAAGTCCCCAACAAAGATCAATCTGGGTATTTTTAGTACAAGAGGAAGTTAAAACTAAATTATAAAATCAAAGCATTCTGAATATTTTTATTCTTATCACATTTACATACAGATTCCTAATGGTTATTTGTTGATAATTGGAATTAATTTTCTTTGATTGTCTTATATAGTCTTGAGGTCCTGACTTTTTTCCTTATTTCAAAATGGTACACACACACACACACACACACACACACACACACGGGGGGGAGATCAATACAACTTAGGTCCATATTATTTTATGCCTGTATCTCACCTTCTAGACTATCCCTTGGTCTCTGCATCACAGATTCCCTTGCTAACTGCCTGAGAATCTCTAAAGGAAACTTTGTTTGATTCTATGAATGAGACCATCTTTAATACCTGGGGGGAATGTGTATGCCACATGAGGAGAGGTAGGACTTACCACTGATGGAACAATCCTGAAAAGAAAATTATGATCAATGGTGATGTCGCAAATTCTGCCAGTATGATACATTTGGTTGAAATATTTCTAGAAACATCCATTGTACGCAGCTCTGTGTAAAGCCATCCCAAAACAAAGAACAAAAGTGGTATAAATAGACAGTACACTTATGCTCGATTAGCGCTCTTCTCTGGACCAAAGACTCATGGGGATTATTTGGCAAGCCTCATTTTACAGACTCTGCATGCTTCAGTTTGCTTGCTGCACATTGATTATGGTAGGAGCTGGTTTTCTGAAATCCATTCATCCCAGCACCTTGTGTTAGCATGCACTTGCCAAATAAATTTGAGAGTTAACAGCTGCCTTAGAGCAACATTGTAGCTGCCAACTTCCTGGACCAAAAACCAAAATTGGACTGCATCATGATTCTGTTTTAGTGAACAGAGGGGACCTGAACTGAAGGATGGTTATGTAGATTGGGAAATATTTGCCAGCTAGGAATCTGGACCATTGTTCTTACAGCTTCCTTTGAAAGTCATCAAAATCCAAATTCCATAGGGCTATCCTCTGAGGAATGTGCAGGTAACCAGACAGAACCTGAATTAGGCAGAGAGCTAGAAAAGGCTCACATGCTTGCCTTTGATTCCAGACAAACATGTCTATTTACAACTTAGTTCTTTTTCTGTGCATCTATTTTGAAGACGATTGTGAGTTTGGTCACTTTTCAAAGGGGAGTGACTTCCTGCTCTGCCACCATTTTCAGCAAGAAGGTATTGCATTTTCAGAGTACCTGCTATCAACTTTGGAGGCCATAGTCACAAACAGGATCACTGGCAGCCCTTCCCTACATGGTCAGTAAGTGTTACATATCACAGTCACAATCTCAATGAGATACTCATATTTCTGATACAAATTTACATCAGGCTGCATAGGTAAGAAGTCCATCTCCTTCGCTTGGATTTCTTCACCAAGAATACTTTCCACTCTCAGGCAAATCTCAACAACAGCTCACTGTTCCATGTATTACTTTCTTTCTCTTTGGAACTTGAGGTGCACTCCAGAAGGTTCATTAATTTTACCTCAGCAGATAGGCTTCACTTAATTCTCCAGCCATCTTGTGAGGGGCTAGAGATTTATCACTGAGAATATAGACTTGATAATTCTCTGCAAAATGGTGAGGAGCTTTGCTTAATTGACCATAGGTGAAGAGAATGGGACTGTAGAACCATGAGTAAGCTCCAAAATTCTTTCTCTACAGAATAAATAAATCAGTAATCCTTGAAGAATCATTCTGCAGTTTCAGGAATTCCAAATCACCATAGCAGCTAGGGGTTAGCTTGTGTGTCTGCAGTTGACTTTGAAACAGTTTTAGCTTTTCTTCTTTCTTTTCAATTGAATGGTGTCAGTGAAGTCTTTCTCAGATCTTTTGCTTTGTACTTTCCACTTATTTTTAGTTCCAGGAAATTTTGGAAAACACACACACACACACACACACACACAGGAGTGACTAATGACTGTGCCCAGAGTTTCTCAATTAGTTATATAACCTAGGGACCATGCCTTTTTTCTAGATTATTGCAACTAGAACACAAGTTAAGTCCACCTCCATAGCATTAAGAAATTAGAGGAAGAAAATTACAGGGTCCTCTGTAAGCAGAGACTTAAAAAAAAAAAAAAAAAAAAGGCACAAGAGCTTGCAAACTCCAACTTGTAGCAAGACAAGACCCCACTTACTATTGACTGAGATGTATTGACTCTTATCTCCAACTTGTAGGAAGACAAGACCCTACTGCCTACTGACTGAGATGTATTGACTTTTCCTGTCAAGTTGTCTATATGGTGGAGGTGGAGTTTTGCAGTGGCTCTTTTTTTTTTTTTTTTTTTTTTTTGCATTTCTATGTTAACAGCAGAGGGCTGGGCTCCACAAAGAAACTGCTATGTCTGATTAATTCTCAGGATACTGCTCTGTAGTTCTTGCAAAACCTCATTTTAAGACTCAGTTTTGTACATTCTCAGGGAGCAAACATGCAGTGCATCCACACTCTTTGTTACTTGTCATGCAAAAGAATCAACAAATTCTGAGACTGTCAGGAAGGTTGTAAGTACAGATAATTGCTCGCCTTTGCACCTGCCTCAGCCCCTGCCATCACTGTGTAGTAGGAAGGTCTAAATATTGTGATTTACTCACATGGCTGCATGTCTCCTCAAAAGAATTCTCTTTTATACTCACCTGAAGGCTTGCAATTTCAACAGCAGCTGTGAAGGACTGAAAGTAGTAGTGCTCAAGACCCTGTGTCAGCCATGATCTGTCAACAGCAAGTTATCCGTGGTTCCTCCAGAGAGCTTCAGTACAATGTTCCTGTAGGGAGACAAGTGAGTTTTATTCCTGTACACTTCATGAACTAAGGGGACAAATTAGTGAATAGGGTACTTTGTTGTTATCTGGTTTGGCAGGGTTAAAGTCTGGGCCCACTCAGCCCCCAAGGAACAGGCACCAGCATACATTCTCAACAGGCCAATTCAAGAGGCAATTTACTAAAAAAGGAGAACAAGGATTGGTTTACTACAGCCACATTTGGAAGAGGGAAATAGGGATCTGGTGGTCTGTCATGTCTATCACTGGAGACCAGATATAAATTTCAAGTTTAAACACATGGTAATTAAGAGGAATACATAGCTAAGTGTTCTAGTCAAAACATCCTCCCTACCTACCATTATTTTTCTGTGCTCCAGTCTCTCAAGAAAGGTGATCTGACAAGTTGTGAGAACAATGTGAATTCTCTTCTTGGGAAGCAAGATGCATCTTTTAGTGGCAGCAGGACCTCAGCTTTTTGCTTGTCACAGCATGAGATTCCTGGGGAAATCCTGATTGTTTATGGTCTGTTGACTTGACAGTCTGTAAATCCAAAGGGAAGAGCACAAATGTTACTTTAAAATGTCCTCATTCCTGCCAGGCTGTTCACAATACAGAATCAAGAGAGAAGAAGGAGTTACCATTTAAAAATAGAAGCTGTGGAGCAGGAGGAAGCTAGCAACCAGACCTATTCTGTTTGAAGAGTTTGAAGAATTAGAGAAATTTTATGGAAGGTTAGTTTATCTAAGTTTGGGTATTACAAAATGGAGATGCTTAGAGATCATGAAGTTGTGATATAATGGCTAGTTTTGTCAACTTGCCACAACTGAGAATTGCATGGCAAGAGTCTCAACAAAACATTTCCTAATGGGGATTAGCCTGTGGCCAGGTCTGTAAGGCATTATTAACTGATATGTAAAGACCCAGTCAGTTGTGGTCAGCACCCTTCCTAAACTTCTGGTCCTTAAATTTTCTAGGAGTGGAAAATGGGAGGAAAGCATAAGAAAGATGCATGGATACATTTCTCTGCTCTTGACTGCGATAACTATGATGTGATAATATTTTTCTAGTTTCTGCTGACTTGACATACCAAAACTGATAGACTGTAAACTAGAACTGTGAGCTTAAATAAATGCCATCGACTTAGCTGCTTTTTGTCAGAACACCTTCTCACAAGAACAGAAACAAAAGCAGAACAAATGACAAATTCTAAATAACTGTATTTGTAATAGAAATGGCAGGAAGTAGGGATTGGACAAGGAATTACTGACACTGTGTGAGCATCTCCCTGCCATCTGGGAAAATTCAGGAACTTTTCTAGGATTGCTGACTGTGAAATCCAATATATGCTTCAAATGGATTACTAACTATTTAATAGACACAAAAAGCTGGGTTTCTTTTCTCCAGCTTATACTTCCAAATGGAAAATTAAAGTGCTGTTGTTATTGTTGGTGGTGTTTTGTAGGGAGAAGGGATACTTTCCCTATGTTTGTACTGATGACTTAAATTACTGCTTCACACATGTACTAAAGAAAGGGTGGTTTCTGATTACCTCCGGTGCTTTAATTTGTTTCTTCAACATCTGGGAGACAACTCAGGGGAAGATCACATTTGGGGAGTCTCTTGGACTCCCCTGATTAACAACACAAAAGGGAATTTCTCATGATAGGTACGGGGGTTTTAGTAGATAGTCTATGGCTTTCGGGACAACATTGATCATTAAAAGTGAGGTAAATTATTTGAAACCATGTATATGTATACATATACATATAAGCTCTTTCATGTATTATACATAATTTTGGGTAAATCTAAAATAATATGACTCTGCATAGAGTTTTTTCAAGCATCTTTAGTGTTATTTATTCTTCCCCCAAGTTTTCTTCTGTAATGTTTTTCATGTCAGCTCTCCAATTAAAACTCTTCCCAACTTTCCTTTATGCCCATTTCCTACTTCCAAACATGAACATTCTGCTACTCTCCTCAGATAACCTACTTGAGACCACACATAGTCCTTTGTCCTTTCTTCATTTCTGTGCTTACTCAAACTTACTGAATCTTTGAAGCCAGGGACCTTGAATGAAAGAGAACATGAAACACATGTCTGTAATTATTGCCTCACCCAATATCATTTCTTCAGTTCCATTTGTTTATCTTTAAATTTTATGTTTTCATTGTTTTTACATCTGAATAGTATTCCATTGTGTATATGTACCATTTTCTCTTAGTCTGGTGGAGGACATTTAGCTCTTTTCTACTTTTTAGCCACCACTGCGAAAGGAGCCACAATGACCACTGCTGATTAAGTATTTCTAGAGTAGGACATTGAGTCTTTGGGGCAAAATGCCAAGAAATGGTAGAGGTGGGTCACATGGTACATTTATGTTTTCCCTTTTTTGAAATTCTTCACATTGATTTCAATAACATAATGGATGCACTAGCTTGCATTTCCCTAATTGCTAAGAATGACAAATACTTCTTGAGGTATTTTTTTTTAGTCATTTTCATTTCTTCCTTTGAAAACCCTGTGCAGATTCATGCATTTTTTTCTCTTGGGTCATGTGTTTTTCTCATCTATGTAATGGGTATTTTTTTTATTTGTTTTTAGTTCTTTATTTATTCTGGGTATTAATTGTCTTACAGATGGATAGATGTCAGATTGTTTCACACTCTACAGCTTCCTCCTTTCTTAAGCAATTGTTTGCTTTACTGTACAGAAACTTTTCAATTACAAGCAGTTTCCCACCAGCCTGGTCACAAAATTGCATCAACCCCAAAATAACACACAGAGACTCTATTATAACAGTTATAAAGCTGTTGGCCAATGGATAGAGCTTCTTATTGGCTAGCTCTGTCTTAAATATTAACCTATTTCAATCAAACTAAGTATCTCCACATTGTATTATCTTACCAGAGAAAGGGCAGGACCTCTTCTCTCTTGTCCTACATCTTGATTCCTCTTTACTACATCTCCCAGAATCCACCTTGTCTCCAGGTCCTGTCAGTCTTGCTTTCCTATAGGCCAACAATGCTTTATTCATTAATCCTAAGAGAAACATATTTACAGAATGACATCTCCCATCAGTCTTTTCAGTTCATGAGGACCACTTGTAAGCTGATGGCCTTAATTCCTACCTGAAAGGAATGCTATTGAAAATGTCCTTTCATGTATCTACAACATGTAGGGTTTGACTATGATTTCTTCTACCAATTTCAGCATCTCATTGAGATTCTTGATCCATTTGGAGTTAATTTTGTTTTACTGAGTGATAGGTAAATGTCTAATTTTATTCTGCAATAGTTGCATACCCAATTTTCTAAGCAACATCTGTTGAGATTGTTATCTTTTCTCAAGCACATGTTTTTTTTTCACATCTTTGTCAACTATCACATGGCTACAATTATATGTACTTAGTTTGTGTCCTCTACTTTGTTCCATTGCTCTATATGTCTGCTTTGGATATTATAGCTCTATAATTGTAAGCCTTCCTGCATTGGTTTTTTTTTTCTTTTATATTATTTTGTTTCTCTGGAGTCGTTTTTTGTGGTTACATGTGAATTTTAGGATGTTTTTCTTATTTTTGTGAAGACTTTTCATACAAAATGCAATAGATCTGTAAAGTGATTTTGTTGGAATAATCACTTTTACAATTCTACAACTCCATGAGCATGGAATTTTTTTCATGAATTTTTTTTTTATTGTCTAGTGTCTTTCTCAATCTCTTTCTTAAGAGATTAAAAGTATCCTTTGAAAAAGTCTTTCAACTCCTTAGCTAGAATTTTTTATTGGTTAAATATTTAGTGTCTTTGATGTGATTGTAAATGAGAATATATCCATGCACTCTTTCTCAGATATTTTGTTGTTGGTTTATAGAAAATCTATTGAATTTTATGCTAATTTTGCACCCTGCCACTTTGCTAAAACTATTGATCATCTTTAGGAGTTTTCTGGGGTAGTTTTTTAGCTCTCTTACAACAAAATTACATAATATGCTAATAGATAAAATTTTATATCTTTTCCTATCACATCTCTTCAATTGCCTTCTTTTGCCTTACTGCTTCATTAGTGCTTCAATTACTATATTTAATAGTGGTAGAAATAGTGGACAGAATGTCTCATTCTGATTTCAGTGGAACTGCTTCAAGATTTTCCTCTATGTAGGATTGTGTTGGCAGTGGGTTTCTCATATATAACCTTAAAAATCTTCAGGTATGTTCCTTCCAGTCTATTATCTCTGGGGTTTTCATGAGAAATAATGCTGGATTTTGTCATGCTTTTTTCTATATCTATTGAGATGATTGTGTGACACTTGTCTTTAGATAAATTTATGTGATTTATTACATTAATTGATATATATTGAAACATCCTAGCATCTCTATGATGGGAGATGTTATTCTGTAAATATGTTTCTCATACCGTTTAATGCATAAAGCCCTGTTGGCCAATGGGAAAGCAAGATAGGTGTGGCTAGGAGACAAGAAGGAAAGAGGAAGTAGTAGGAAGGAGTCAACATGGAGAGCCCAGAGAGGTAGCACGCCAGCCACTCTGGATGGTAAGTTGAGCCACGTGGAAATACTTAGAATAGTAGAAATGGGTTAATCATTAAGATAGAGATATCTAGTACCTGGCCAACAGCCTTATATCAAATACAGAGTCTCTGCGTGTTATTGGGGGCTGGCATGGTGGCGAGACCAAACCGAGGCAGGCAGACTGATGGAAAATATACATGCTACATCTCTAAGATAAAGCCAACTTTGTCTGGATGTAAAGTCTGCATAGTGTCCAATATGGTGCAGGTAGAATAATGTCAGATGGAAAAGTTGGTTTTTTTGCTTTTTGAATAAAATTTTTCTGGCTTCTAGGATAAGAAACTACTAAGAAAAAAATTAATTTTTCTTTTAAAAATACACATTTATGTATTTCTTTATATTTATATTTATAAGCTACTCTTTATTATGCAACAATGTTTGCCAATTTACTGTCATAGACATTTTATTTCAATAATCTAAATACTTGACAGGGCAACTTTATAAAGAGAGCAAACCTGACTCTAGTTTTAGAGATCTTATTGATAGTCATGTTACCAGAGCCAGAAACAAGGCAGGTAACATGTTGAAAAGGAGAGCATGTGCTACAATAAAGCAACTCACCTGATGACTAGAAATAAATGGAATGAGAGGGGGGAGAATATGACCAAAGGACAAGGTCCAGTGGCCAAGGACATATGACCTCTAGCTTGGCTGAAGCTCCTAATGTTTCCACATAACAGCATGATCCTCTGAATACTAAGTACTCAAATATGTAAGCCTGCAGAGGATATTTTTATATAAACCAAGCAGACTTTGGGGTGCTGTTGAAGACCTGTGTCCTTAGCTTTATGATAAAATGACCTTTGAGCTCAAAAGGTTTGTAGGCTTTGTTCTTGGGGCTCTAGATAGCACTGTCACAGCGCACTCCAGTACCTAATCTGACAACCCCAGTATACTGGTCAAACCTCACCAAAGACATTTCTTCTTGCAGTAGAGGTAATTAATACAGAGATCTACAGAAGGACAATGTATACACCATGAAAGATCTTGGATCGCTCAGTAATCAGTGAATTTTTTGTTTCTCAAACCATTCCTCTTAATTTTAAAACATTTTTTTAAAGATTTTATTCTTTTAATTTTCATTTTACATTCCAACCTCAGTTCTCCCTCCCACTCCTTTTTACATTACCCCCCATACACACATACACAAACACACACACACACACACACAGAGAGAGAGAGAGAGAGAGAGAGAGAGAGAGAGAGAGAGAGGCAATCCAGTTGAAGAGAGGGAAGAAGGAATATATGAACAAGGGAGGTCAGTATCATGATGGACAAATCTAAAGAGATAGCTGAACCAAGCTTGTGGAAACCCATGAATTCTATACCTACAACTGTGGTGACTTCAGTCAACCAAACTAGGTCTTCTGTATGCGGGAGACAGTTGAACAAACAACTCCTCTTAATGCTCAGAAATCTATGTAGAAAAGGAGACAGAAAGATAAGAGCCAGCAAGGTGACTCCAAGGAAACAGTATCTTCCAGACACAACAGCACTGATTTACAGAGATTGTGACAGGTCACCTAAAACCTGAAAAAGTTTAAGCCATAGAAATATCAGCATGAAGAGAAGAAGACACTGGCTTAAAATGCTACCCTTAACCAAGAAGCTATTTGAAACTTATACCTGCTGGAAATCCATTTTCTCCAGTGGAGTAACACTCATATATCAACCACACCACAGGACAGTTCCCATGTTCATGGGTAGTTGACTAATACCAAACAGATTCTATTTCGATGGGTTGGGGGAGTTGTTTATTTTTATTTGTGTGTGGGGGGATGGTTGTTATTGTTTGGAATTTTGTTTTTCTTGGTTTTTGTTTCACTTTGTTGATTTGTGAATATTCTTAAAAGAAAGAAATAGAACATGAATTTGAATAAATATGGGGGTGAGGATGATCTATAAGGATTTGTATGAGGGAAAAGACTATGATCAAAATATTGAAAAAAATTTTTTTCAACTAATAAAATACCCATGCAAATGATTAACTGCAGAATCTTACCAGATCATCAAAGAAATAGCACTAACATGACCCAAACTATTCCATAAAAAGAAAAGGAAGGAATGCTTTAAATCATTTTGTGAAGCTACTTTAACCCTTATTTCAAAGCCAGATAAAAAAGCATAATGATACTAACAAAAAGAAAATTGCAGACATATATCCAGATGAAAATATTTCACGGTAAAGTACTGGAAAGCCAGATTTAAGATCCCATCTAAAAGTTCATTCATCAAAATCAAGTTTGCTTCATTCTAAGGATCCAGGAGAGATTTAACACATATAAATCAATAAATATAATGCCCTGCTAAATGGACTCAAAGACAAAAATCACACAAGTATCTCAATAGATGCCAAAAAGCCATTTAACAAAATCCAACATCCCTTCTTACTGTAAAACCACATGGAGGCTAGGGATGAGGTACCATCCTTCAACCCAATAAAGGCTATATATGACAAATCTATGGCCAATCCCATACTAAATCTAGGAAAACAAATAGTTCACACTAAAATCAGGGGAAGAACAAAGTTGTCCATTCAGACTACTATGTAGCAAAGTGCTTGAAATCTTAAGTAATCCAGTAAGATAAGGAAACATAAAAGAGACATTTGGTAAAGAAGCTAAGGTATTCTTGTACAAAGATGGTATGATTGTAAACATCAGAAACCCTGAAAATGCTACTAAAATCTTTCCCACCTCATTATACTTTCAGCAAAGTACTAATACAATTTTCACTCAAAATAATGATCTTTCTATATACCAACAACAAACAAACTGAAATAGAAAGCAGGAAATCAATCCCATTCACAATAACATTAAAATTATATAGCACTTAGAAATATATCTAATCAGTGAAACAAATAACCTTTGCATTGAAAACATTAGAATATTCAAGAAGGACATTTAAGGAGACCTAGAAACTGGAAAACTCCCCATAATTATACATGAAAAGAAACAATATTGTTAAAATGCTAATTCTACTAAAAGCAGTCTACAGATTCAACCCAACCCCATTCAAATGTCTAGGGACATTCTCTACAGATTATAAAAAATAATTCTTAAAATTTATGTGAAAGAACAACAGATCAAGAATAACCAAAGCAATCCTGAAGGGGAGACTGCTGTGTGTGGGAGGCATTACTACATCTAATTTCATGTTACACAACAGAAACAGAGAAATCCAAAACAGTATGGTTCTTGTCTAGAACAGAAACATAGACTAAGGGGATATAGGACTTTGACTTAAGTTCATACAGCTATCACTATCATTATTTGGAAAAAGAAGCTAGTAATACATATTGAAGAAGGGAACTTATCTTCAAAGCATGGGGCTAAGAAATCTGGACATCAACATGAAGAAATATGAAAGTAAATCCTCACCAGTTTGTCTTCAAACAAACAAACAAAAAAAAAACTCAACTGCAAATGGAACACAGACTTTAATACAAGACTAGATACTCTGAAATTTCTAGAGAAAAATTGGAGGATTAGACTTCAATTTTTAAGCACACAAGGAAAGTTTCAAAATATGACTACAAGAGTAGGCAATAGATCCAACAGTGAATAGGCATAGTCTCATGAAACAAAAAAGCTTCTATATACAGAAAAAAAGTAATAAAATGAAGGAGTAACTTGCAGAATTGGAGAAGATCTGAAATGGGGTTAATGTCTATGTTACTCAAACAACTCAAAAAACTAAAGACCAAGAAAACAAACAAAAATCTAATTTTAAATGGGCTATGTAACTAAACAGAAAAATCTTTTTAAAAGAAGAAATAAAATGATTAGGAAATACTTTTAGAAATTGCATTCAGCATTCTCAGCCATCAGGGAAATGAAGATTGAAGTTTCATTAAGATTATGTCTCAACTCAGTGAGAATTACCACCATCAGGAAAACAAACCACAATAAATGCTCCTGTGGATATGGATAGAGAGAAACCCATATATCCTAGAAATGTAAACTAGTGTAGCCACTTAGGAAATCAAATCTAGAAATAGAAATACCAAGTGATCCACACATACCCAAAGGAAATCTTTTCTTTCACAAGAGCCATTTGTACATCAGTGCTTATTGTTGCTCTACCTGTAATAGCTACACAATGAAGTCTACCTAAATGTCCATTAGCTGATGATTGGTTGATAATGTTGTAATATACATATACATTGCAATTTTATTTTGCTCTAAAGAGAAATAAAATTGTAAAATTTGCAGGTTAATCTATGGAACTGGAAAACTTGTATCAAGTGTGTTCACCTATATGCCAAAAGATAGATAGGGCATTTTCTTTCTCATATGAGGATAATAGCTTCAAAGCTTTTGCATTGTGTGTTTAATATGTGGAAGATAACAAGAAAATGGAAATAGCCATTGGCAGAGACAATGCATTTTGGAAGGGGGAATAATAGAATATAGGTGAAATGTAAATAGATGAGGGAATACTGAGATTACAAGGTTCAAGGAGGTACTGAAATGAAGTGTATGCGGTACTGATGGGTCAGGAAGTGACATGAACAAAATGAAAGGTACATAAAGGGGTTTCTTGGGAACCTATGCTTTTGTAACTGAAGTTTTTTTTCTGTAGATTTAAAAGAAAACAGAAGGGTTATATGAAAAACTTTGAAAAGAGGAAAGGGAAGGGGAAAGATGTGATTTAATTCCAGAAAAAAATAAAATAAATAATTTTAAAAAGAAATGTGAAAAATAGACTATAGTTTTATATGATATAGAAAAAAAATTATGGGTAATGACAAGACACTTAATGTTTAGTAGGAGACAGAAGTATGAAAAATAAAGATTAATAAAACATGATATATGAAGAAGTCTTATTAAATCTCATTTGATGGTAAGCTAAGGACCCCTTGACACATAATAATCAAAACACCTAACATACAGAATAAAGAAAGAATATTAAGAGCAGTGAAGGAAAAAGACCAGGTAACATATAAAGGCAGAACTAGCAAAATTACACCTGATTTCTCCATGGAAACTCTCAAGACTAGAAGGTCCTGGATAGATATTCTACAAGCAATAAGAGTCCGCGGATGCCAGCCCAGGCTACTATACCCAGCAAAACTCTCAATCACTATAGATGGAGAAAACATGATATTTAATGACAAAGCCAGATTTTCACAATACATATCTACAAATCCAGCCCTACAGAAAGTTCTGGAAGGAAAACTCCAACCCAAGGAAGTTAACTTTGCTAACAAAGACATAAGCAATAGATAATCCCACTTCACCAGAACCCAAGGGTAAAGCAGGGCAAATATATTCACAATACCACCAACAACAATAAATCTAAAACAAACAAGCATTAACAATCAATGGTCCTTACTTTCCCTCAAGATTAATGGTCTTAACTAGATTATAAAAAGACACAGGCTAAAAGAATGGATATGAAGACAGAATACATCCTTCTGCTGCATTAAAAAAAAATACATCTAAGCTTCAAAAACAGACATTACCTCAGGGTAAATGGTTGTGAAAAGATGGGAATCCATCATTGGTCTAACTCAGACCTCCTGAATATGGGTCTCAGCTAGAACGCCTGGGCAGTCTAAGGAACCTCGTACAGTGGAACCAGGATATATCCCTGCTACACAAATGGACTCTGGGAGCACATTCACCATGAAGGGATACTCCCTTAACCTAGAGGCAGGAGTAAAGGCCTAGTCCCTACTCCAAATGATTTGACAAATTTAGATGACTCCTCCTGGAAGGCACTCGACATGTGGAATGGGGGTGGGGAGTGATCGGGGGCATGGGAGGGTGGGAGAGAAGAGAAAAGGGAAGGAGAGGGAACTGAGATCGATATGTAAAATAAAAATAAAAAAAATTTTTAAAAATTTTAAAAAAGATTTGAATATAAAAAGGTTTACAAAATTCTCAAAGAGCCAATAAAAGTGAGGCAACTTTTAGTAAGAGTTTTATCAATGAATAGAGTGAAGGAGGAGTGGATGGGAAGGTATAAGTGAGGTGCAGGGAGGGAAAAGGAAGAGAGGAGGGAAGAAAAAGTGTTGTTGATATATGAAATAAATAATTTTAAAATGTTTTTGATTAAAAGTTTCTCACGTTAATGAACAATACTACTCACCATTATCATATCTTAATGCTGAGTACCTACATAGGAGTTATTGATCAGATAGGTCATAGAAAACTCAAAACAATATAGATTATTGCTATTGCTTTTGATTTATTACCACAACTAGATGACAATATTCTAATATAGTCAAAAAACATTGCTACAATTTCATTGCAGGACATATAGAAATAAATCTTGATGATCAAACTCTGCCTATGGCTACCTCTCATGGTATCAAAAAGTGTTATTTAGCCTGTTGGAGAAAAGACATCAATGGTTTTATCTAGAGTTTGAGTTTGCATACTATGTCAATCTGCCAGGCAAGATATGGCCACTAGTGTAATGATGGAAAGATCATTTATAGCAGTTCATAGGTGTAACCAACTGTATTGTCTTCAATCCTAATGAGCAAGTAGATATTCATACCTGACACATAGTCAAAAATCCATTGTTAGGCCAAGTTATAGGCTCTAAGGGAGAATCTATTGATGTTTTTTCATTATTTTATTTTGTTAAACTGCCTTCTAGACATTCACGTTTACAACCATGTGTTTGTGTTGCTCTGAACTTTCACCAGAGAAACTCATTATTGCAGTGGCTAGTGGTTAGTGGCTAGTGAAGAAACGGATGTTTGTTTAAAGTACTGAAAATAAGTGACTGTGAGTACCCCAGAATAAATGGATACTAATATTTCCTAATATTTATGAATTAGGAAACATCACAAAAGAAGTGCCACCAAGAATGCAATAGTTTGGGAAGGGCCCTAAGAAATACTCTGGTGTGGACAACACATGGCTATTGCCCACCTGAACTCACTTCATTGTGATATATACATTCAGGACCTGGGCAGGGCCAATCCAGTTAATAATACCAGTATGGACTGGGCATGAGCTCCAGAAACCTAGATTAAAGTCATTTATAGTTGATGGTTGCTGAGGTAAAAGAAAAGGATTTTTTTTAAAGGGTGATACCACTGATAATTCTCTATGCCCCAGGGGATAACCCCATATACATGTAGATATAGACAGCATTTGTTGGACTCATTGAGCTAAAATAATGAATAAATGTGAAAAAAGCCTATGGTGAAATGATGTACGCAGAAAAATGTGGTGGAAGTTTTGGGAGAAGCTGGAGGAGGAGGTGAGTAGATATGGTCAAGATACTCCTGTGTACATGCATAAGATAAAAAAATCACAATAGAAATAACAAATCAAGTCATATAAGTGGGGAAACGTCAGCCCTTGGTGTATGTAATAGTATAAATTAAAATAGTCACTCTGGAAATCAGTCAGAAGGTTTTTCCAAAACATACAGAAATAAAACTATCATATGATCCATTTATAAAAATATAAAAAGAAAATCACTTGTCTTCCTATCCTCAGTTTTCTAAGACCTGTGTTTTGTGCTACAAGGATAATCATTTCTGATAATCTTCCCTGATATGATTACTTGGGAACATGTAAAGTCATTGACAATAGCATTTGGAAAACTATGCGTATCAGGAAGCCAAAAACCTACTGTTCTGTGTATCTCGTTGTCTCTGTTGTGTGACTTTTATGTGTGGAGGTGGAATTGGGGGATCATATGGACAGAATAAATTCATCACAAGCAAGGCATCCACAAAAGAAAGAAGTCATTCTATACACATCTCACTTGGTCATCTGAATTATGGGGTTCCTTGCTGAAACACGGTTGAAGGGTTACTTAGTGGACTATGAATGATTGACAGGAAAGTGCCTCACTGAAAAGCCCATTCAAGCCATGGGAAAGGTTGATGTAAGTTGTACAGCTCCACTTTTCCCATAGCATTTGCTTACTGATATTAATCTCCAGGGAGAGACACCTGTGATTCCTAATTCCTAAGTTTCCTGAACTTCCTTTGAATTTGTTACTCCAGCTTCCTGAATCTTGGAAGCTAGAAGTACCTAGAATGTTTGAGAAGCCATGTGTCTTAAATCCCTTACCTTCAACAATGGAGTAAGACCACAGAATTGGACGGCCAAATTTATGTCTGTGTTTGCTGAGAATGCGAGTTTGTGGATCACTTAATGTTTGTGGTCTTCATCTTCATTATTTCCATGTATAATTCATTAACAACACAATGCTGAAGGGGAGAACTGCATACTTTACCTAGTAATTTACCACATAAACCAAGGCATAGTCACCCAATGTGTTAGAGACTAAGTGACTTATTTAACAGGGAGAACATGTAAGAGGTCACTTCATTAATACAAGTTGGAGACTATAGTTGCCATTTCAGGATTTTTGACATAGAAATACATAGAGTTTAAACTGTAAGAAATAATGTGGATTTAAAAATATTTAATTAAAGATAAATGTCTCTTTCCCATTCTGTTCTGAGTATTTAAATTTTCTTTCAATATCACATAGAATGATATAACTTGCCTCATTCAAAATGAGTTTTCCTTCCTTGGTCTTTGCCTTGTGTCCATCTATACTTCTATATAAGTTTGAAATAGCATATTCATCTGAAATCACAAAATAAATAACTACATTCCTGGAAGGAAGAGTCTATATAGCATATGTCTCTGCATTCTGTATGAACTGAATTTTGCTGAATATATTTTTTGAGACAGTCAGTACGTCTCTCTGTTTGTCCCAAAATTCATTTTGTAGATCAGGCCAGCCTTCAATTCACAGAGATCCACTTGTCTCTGCATCCTTATATCTGGTTATACAAGTGTTTAGCCCTTAACATATGCAGCTATTTTATTCAATTGAAAAATAAATAAAATTGGAACCTACACCTCAAAGAAGATGCATCATCTCCTTGTGTGGGTCAGACTGATGAGTGTACTGTATGCACATGAAAATTAATATTCTAATCAATTTACATTTTAACTGCTAGAGAAAAAAATCTGAACTACTAAAGACCTCCTTCTACCTAAAGCAGAGTTCTTCCAATTTCTTTTCTAGCAGGAATCATTTTCCAGTCCATCTATCAAGATACATTCTAGAGGAGTCACTAAAAGGTAATTTTAATTTTTAAAACAATCTTATTTTACATGCCAATCCCAGTAACCTCTTCTTCCTGTCTTCCCATTTCCCCCACCATCTCTTCACCCCACCTCCTATCCACTTCTCCCATTGGGAATAATCATCAAAGTCTGTCACATTGTTGGGGGCAGGACCAAGCTCTCCCTCATATAGGCTAAGCAAAGTATCCCTCCACACAGAATGGGTTCCAAAAAGCCACTTCATGAACTAGGAATAAATATTGGGTCCACTGTCAGCTGCTCCATAGACTGTCCAAGCCCCCCAACCCTCACACACACTCTGGGGGCTTAAAAGAGGAAGAGATAGCTCATTTTAGAGAAGGTTTTTTACATAATACCCATAACACAAAAATCATATCTACTTATAATTTCCCATTTAATTTCTTTAGCCTATTTGGAGCTGAGAGTGCAGTCATTGCATTAGCATGCTGGTAGCTGATTGCACTTCAGGCTTTCTTGTCGTCTAATGATTTCAGGTAATATAGAGGTAGAAGAGAATATGATTAATGACAGAGAATCATTTCAGCACTTCAGAGTTTATTAATCAAGTGTGTGATACACTGGGACTCTAACTGGAATGTCAAATTACAGGTGCTCATGTGCCATTTCTAAATGAATCTTAACACATGCAAATCCACTGTAAGGGAAAATATAGTCCTAAATGATGACAAACTGACTCAGGGATAACATGAGGACTGCTCATTGGGTGTTAGAGTTTATTCCTAATTCATTGAGACTTTATTTACCACTGGGGCAGGAGAAAAAGAGATCTCCATATTCAAATTCCTGTAAAGCTTTTTATTTGGTTTTGTTTGGTTTAGCCTTTTTAAACCCAGTCATGAGGGAAGTCATGCACTCAGCTAAACTCAAGGCAAAACAAGCAGGGAGAAGGTGCAATTGGAAATAAGTCAAGATGATACATAATTGAGTAAATGTCTTGCCTTCTTGCTGATCAAAGCTGGTATAACTATGCTTGTCCTAGTAAGAAAAAGTTGAAAGTTGCTGATAGGTCTATTGTTTGTGCCCAAAATACTCCCACAGAAATTTGTTTCCCTAAGGGCTCTCCTCATCCATTTCTCTATGAAGCTATTTTTAGTTTATTCAATTTGGCAGTGATCAGGGTAGATGAGTTCAAATCCCTTATTATTTCGTGGCTCAGAAAAGCAATTTTGAATATCTATCTTTTTTCCATTTCTAGGGAGCAAAAAATGCTGTCCTTCGAATCCTTGTCTCATTCAGCTGAGGGTTAGTGCTGTGTTTCCTTTAGGGGAGTCTGAGGTACACAATAATGTAGAGCCAAAGCCAAGTTATGCACTGATAGGACCTAAAACCAACACATTTGGTATATTTGTAATCAGAATTTTCTTCTTTTTATTTCATTGAAGAGGGTTATACAGACAACTTCTAAGAAAAGTCTTTGTAAAACAAATTTTAGAACAAAAACTTTTTTCAAAGTCAAACCTGAAGGTCAAAATAGAAAGGTTCTGTTATTTCATAACTTTTATAATATTATCATCAACAGATTCTGATGTTTTAAAACTGGACTTCAGTAGTATAATTGGTGCGATATCTGCATACTGGCCCTGTGTATACTCAACTTCTTTTGTAGAAACTAGATTTTTGTTTGTTTATTTGCTATGCTTTTTGTTTGTTTTGTTTTGTTTTGCTATGAGACAGGGTCTCACTGTGTAGTTCAGGCTAGACCATACTCACATAGATACATTTACCTCTTTCAGATACTGAGATTAAGAGTATACTATCATATCTGGCTGAGAATTAGTTTCTAAAAATATGTTTGCCCTTGTATTTTTGTGTGATAAAAAGGGAAATAGGCAGCACATGAAAACATGGGGTTATTGATTCTTAAGGTTTCAATTCCATGAGTAGGTTGAGAATGTCCAAACAGGAAAAACTCAGTATACGAAAGGAAACATCATTTAACTCAGTAATTTGCTTACAATTTTAAGAGATCTTTTTCCTTGATGTTAGTTTTCTATGTGTCACTCCTATATCCAGAGAATTCTACTGAAAGAGCAGAACCAGGATTCTTCCAAAGTATTTTTTTCACATGGGTTTCATTTGTTTGTTTATTGAAACAAGGTCTCATTATGTAGCTTAGGCTCAACTTGAATTCACAATCTTCATAGCTTAGCCTCCAATACTGGGGCTGTGGATGTACCCTACTGTAGCTGTCACTTCTGACTCATCTTTACTGAATTTAGAGAAACAGCCAAAGTGAGACTGAGCTGTTTTTCAATGGCAATGTGGCATCCAAAAATATATTATGAAATGCTAATTACTAAAGAAAAATGTGTGTACTTCAGTTTCTTACAAGTGACACAGTATAGTTCAGTTTCTAGTGACACAAACATATAACTGAAAATACACTTTTGAAATGAATTCCAAAGTCAAAGGTTAATGGAACCGATGAAAGACGTTGAAGGTCTATTCCAACCAAAGGTTAATATGTCTTTCCATATTATTATCTCACAGTGAACCATCTGTCATGGCCTTTGGGTGACTGGCCTGCATGAGCGGCCTCAGTCTAGTCTAGCATGGATTAGGTTAAACACAACAGAAGAGGTTAAACAGGTTAAACAGAAGATGAATGAGAATAAGCCAAGATCACTGTGAGACATACCTATGAGCCTGGAATAAAACTGTTCTTTGTATGAACTTCATTTCCTGAGCATTATTTTCATCTTCAATAGTTACCTTTCTTCAACACATCCCTTTCTGGATAAGCATCCAGTATAGACGAGTGTCATGCTTAGCCTTCATAACCTTGCATTGTGAACTTTTGTGGCTTTATTCCTTTTTTAGTGGTAATACAAACATGATTTAATTCATATTACACTGTACCACGCACCTGCCCTCGCCAGCAAGGAAGAGTCGACTCCGGGAAGATCTTCTTCATGCAGTTTTAATCAGGATCCTTGAAACATGTTCTTCTGACCACAAGAGTCCGGGGGACCCCTGCACAGGCTTAAATACCCTTGTGCTAACCAACCCCAGTAAGCTACATGGACCCTGCAGATAGGCTACTCTAACACGGAAGCAGACAGGCTGAACAGATTTAACCAAATAAGGGCTTGTTTACGCCAGAGAGCGCTCACCCTTGGGAAGGTGGAAGGCAGAAGCCAGCACCGTCTCTAAGGTGCAGCACTTCGCAGCTCTCTACATTGCACTCCAACAGGAGGTAAATAAGGGAGGCCAGGCAACATCTGCCTGGATTTCTGCACTATTATGAACAGCTGTTCTAGAAGTCCTGGAATAGCTGCATCTAAATAAAAATGGGACTGTGAACAGCATTTCACCAGCTCCTTAGACACTGTGGAGGTGAGCATTCAGTGACTTTATACATGCACTGTGTAAACTGAGTATCACTCAGTCTCAAGATTCCTTTTTTTCAAAAATCCCTTTTTGTAGTGAATTTAATTTTATCCCTTTCATTACAGGCCAGCTAGTAAGAAATAAAATTCAAACTAACTAATAAGATTGTTTTTTATTACCTGAATTTATTGATTCTTAGGCTACTTCTTCCATAGCAGAGTCCTATTTCAAATTATATTTTTAATTTTCTGAATAAAAATGTTAGTTCAGCTCCTCAGGACGTGTTTATCGTGGAACAAGTTTTGGAGAAGATACTGGAGAATATACCACAGAGCTCCTAGATAGGCTCCTCTGAATAAATAGCTCCCTAACTTGGAATAGCCAATGATGCCCACTGGTCCAATACAAGCATAAAATTATATGACTCTTGATGGTGTTTTCCCAGTCTAACTGAGAACCATGGGTTATGTGGCAAAGCTTGGCAGCAATAACAACCAGCATCTCTTCCTGGTTCTGACAATTTTCTGGGAGATATCTGGAGAAATTTGTGACATAATTAAGAGAACTGGAAATAATAACATCTCTGAACATCCAGGAATTGACCAAAATACTTCCTTTTTAAAGGCAGAATAACAAACTTGTACAGATAGAAGCAGAAATCAATGTCATTCTCTTGAATCACACCAGACTCAAGTTGAGATGTGTACAGTATGGAAGCAAGTGAATTTACTTCTGTTCCTTTTGGTAGGTAAGGACCTGCCAACGAATACTCCTAGCCATGTCATCATATATTTTATCACTGAGATTTTAACGTTTAAGTTTACATGTAAAAGATCAACTTAGAAAAGAATGGATTACAATAGCTCTCAGCTGAAATTTCTTAATGCTTTCCATAATGTGTGAAAATATTTTGTATTACCTAAACTAACTAAATATCTTCAGGCTTTATCGATTAGTTATGAGTTGCTTTCTCATTCTACTTTATAGCCATATTACAGCCATCCAACTGAAGCGTCAAACATTGAACAAGTAGAATATGAGAATGTGGGCTGACACCTGGTCCATTCTTGACCTTTTATGACATGACAAAGGGAACTCAGCAGTTTGCTAGGTGATAGGTTCACCTCCCTTAAAAAGTGAATAATAAATGCAAGTAGATTCAAAATGTTTTGACTCGATGTTTCAACATGTTTTTATACATTTATACATTTTATACATTTTCTTAAAAATGCCTTCAGAACTTTATCAGTTGTGAAGAAAAGGTTCAAAGATCATTAATCATCAAGCTATACCCTGCCCATAGATGTGGGTTCTTGAAAATATTTTTGAAATATTTTCAGCATTCTAAGATTTTAATAGTTTAAATTCTTGACCAAATTCTGTACTTTGAGGTATTAAAGGAGATAAAGATGATTCCTACTTAATGTTTTTGACATTATACTGATCACAAAGCCTTTAAATAGTTCTATTTTGCCTAATTAATTAAATACAAGTTTCTAACTGACAAAGTTAAAACTCTTTGCTGCAATTTCAACTTGACAATGCTTTTGTTATCTCATTGTTCAACCATCTTGGACTTTTGCCACTTAGATATGGCTGTCCTTCATTGTCCATTCTTTATACTAATTTAATTCCTCAGCTTTTAATAGGCTCCCAAGTACCATCTTTGTTTTCCAAAGCTTTTCTTTTCCATTTTCACAGTTCATGTTATCTTCTGTATGGCACAGGTTTGCATCTTCAAGAAAGCTACTTCCTATCTTTCCATGAACTTCCCACTACATTTTACACCAAATGGAACCTCTTACTGTTTGTTTTGTTTTTCCTTTTACTTGTTTTATTTCCCCCCATTCATTTGTAATGGAAAAACTTAGTCAAGGATTGACTGCATTTCTTCTAGACATTCACACAGTCAGTATTAAGACATACTTTTTGCCTCAGTGGGGAATTTATTGACTTGAATTTGGCTTGAATCTTGAATTTGGCTTGTATCATTCAGAAAAGATAGAGTTTTATGATCATGCCACTATCTATCCACTTTCTTGATATCATAAATGTTCCCTTTTAATCTTTTATAGATTTACAATTTTAGTCTATAGGTTTATAGATTTACAATTTTAGTCAATTTTTTTCATATAGACTATGAAAATACACTCATTTCATGCTGTTTTTACCCTCCATCACTATTTCAGACACTGGTGTGATTGCTATTCTGTGTATACAATGCATAACACTTGTTTTTGACTGGGGATCATTAAAATTTT
The DNA here is from genome assembly GCA_030556225.1 of Cricetiscus sungorus. Lineage (NCBI taxonomy): Eukaryota > Metazoa > Chordata > Mammalia > Rodentia > Cricetidae > Cricetiscus > Cricetiscus sungorus. Next base: position 20,965,241 of record JANBXA010000180.1, on the reverse strand, counting down.
CTTCTCTATGTGGCTTGCTTTTCACCCTCAACTCCCCTAAGTCACTTCTCATGCACTATGTCCTCAAATAATTATTACTCTAGAACTTTATTATGGAGGAAGCCCATAACTCCCCATTCCTATTGTCACAATTTACTTTGATCACTATATGGCATCAAACCTTTCACTGATGTGTTAGCCTAGCAAGCTAGAATGTAAGTTCCATGAGAACAGGAATTTAAATTCATTCATTAATCTAAATCTGGAATAGACGTACATGAAAAGTTCAGCTACTGTTTATTAAATAAATGAAGGACAGAGAAATTCACAAAGGATTCTATCAGAAGGACAGTGTTTCACTTTGCAGAAAAGAACACTGGATTTGAAGTTAGACTGAATTCTAATCCTTATTGTTCTGACTTTAACTAAAATCTAGACTGAATTACTTACTACGTTGCTCTAATTCCAATAATTTCTTTTTAAATTGAGATTAAACTAAAAGCACATAGATCTTTTCAGCCTGTCATCCCCTGCTTCTTTGTTAACTGCTGCTTATTTAGCTGGTGCCTCAATGTACAGTGAACTAGTCTGTTACTGGTATCCAGTGGGTGGGGCCAGAGGAAAGTCAGCTTTCAGAAAGAATTATGACACAGACAAGAAGTGACCAGAATTCACCCAGGAGCTGTTGATATGTGTGGAGCAGCCTAATGAAATGACAGCTCTTGTTTTTGTAAAGCAGCTAATGGTCTTAATAAGAAACTCAGTTTTCATGCAAGAATACTAGCAGTCCAGATAATGAGCCTTTAACTCACTCACTGTGACTGTCATATCCTCAAAATGTATTTGTTAAGATCCATATTGGTACAAGTGCTTAATAAATTCAATAATCTTTTAACTAAGTGCATTAGAGTCCTGAGTACTGATCTTACTGGATCCTATTAGTTGTACTTAAGCCATTAGAAATAAAATAGTAGTTCCAAGAAAAGGAATGGAGAGCTAGAACTAATTGGGAGCCTTCCTGGACCAGAATGGGGCAACAAACCCAACCACAAGGCAAAACCAATTACAAAATCTATTTATGTGTAACCGATGAAGGTCTGAAAGACTAAACTATTAATTAAGGGCAAGAGCATTAAAATGGAAAAGGTGACCATTTAGCCTTAGTCTAGTGAAGTATATCTCCTGGCAAGTAAACTGGCAATCAAATTTTGGGATGGAAACCTTGTCGGAACTCTGAAGTACTAAAACAAGGCCAGAGCAGGAGCGAGAAGCCAAGAAGCTCAAATCACAGTTAACTTCCTGGCTGGTTCTTAACACCAAGGCTTTGCCTTTCTTATTTACCTTACTACTGGTCACATTTAGGTCAAAATCATGCCTCAAGTAAGCAAAATCTGGACTCAAAATTCAAAGCTAAATTTTTGAACGTTTTCATGAATCATGGTCATTTTAAGGCCAGATTTCCTAATATAGCTACGTCTTCTGTTCATTCTGTGAGAATACTGTTCTTCTATCAGTGTTAATCTTCTTGGTAACCAGAGTTATCACATATAACACAAAATGTCATAGTGGTGTTCTATATTTTTTTATAAATTAATATACAAGCATAAATATATTTTATTACTTAAGTCTACATGTTATTCCCTTCTCAGAAACTCTTTATCTATCCCTCACATCAATGTTCTCTCAAACAAACAAAAAAAACTTTTGTTCACTTATTTCTACCTATATGTGCATGGACATAGCTTCTCAGATTCTTAATCCCTGAAGTAAATTGATTCTCTCCTTCCCCTAGTAGCCATCACTTGCCTATAATTTCCCAGGTAAGGGTGAAGTTTCATGGAAAATTTTGCTGTCCTGTATTTGTGTAATTCTTGTACATACAACCCTAGCCACGATAATAGCCTGCATGTACTGTACAGACATATCTGCCAAATATTATTTCATTTAAAATGTCTATTCCCTCTGTTCTTAAAATATTTTTGCACACTCTTTTGCTATAAGACCCAAAATTAGTGAGGAATGGTTAGAAACGATGTCCCATTTAGCTTAGAATATTGCTGATTTTCTCATTCTCTGCACGTTGACTCGAGGAGCTGTGTACTCCAAAAAAGAAGAATTTCTCATGAGGGCTGAGAGTTATACTCATCTATGAGTTAAAAAAAAAAAAAAAGAACTTTAGCTATGCTCTAGGAGAGCAAGAAGATCTTCTCTTATAGCCTACCTCTCTTACCCCACCTTTTTGTCTCAGGTGTCAAAATCTAGGGGCACTCTCTACCTGGATAGTCCTGCTGGCTAGCCTGATCAGACAATTAGAGAGATAATCTTCACTCCACTTCCTGTCTACCATTTCCAATACACTAATCTCTACCCCAGCCTGGTAGCAGACACGTGCAGGGACTTGTTTTCTTATCTTCCTTTATTCCATGGAAGACTCAGCTATCCTCCTTCCTGTGGACTCTCTCAACACACCTGCTTCTAGCCCATATCAAGTTTTCCTGTCAGCTTAAAATATCTAGAAATACTTTCTACCTAGAACCAGAAGTGGTCATTCCTGGAAGGGACTCAGAAGTAGTCACAACCAGGCAACCTACTCAACCACACTCTTCTCAGAAACAGAGAGGACCACTAAAACCAAGTAATGGAAAACCCACCCTACAAAAGCAAGAGCAGATATCAACACCTTTAACTACAATCACCCCAACCCAGATACCTAGTTGCCAAAGTAAAGATACAATCAATAATGGACAAAACAATGCAACTCCACTAGAACCTACCACAGCAGGTTCTAAGAAATACAATATATCTGAAGCATAAAACAGAGACTTCAAAAATAGATATTGTGAACATGTTTGAGGACATTAAAAGAGGATTTGACTAAATTTATTAATAAAGTATATGAAAACACAAACAATGGAATGAAATAAAATTGTTCAAGTCATGAAAGAGGAAACGGAATAAAAAAAAGAATATATATGTGGAGAGAGAGGAGAGAGAAAGAGGAAGTCTGTAGAATCATTAAAACATATTTTAAAAACTTGTATTCAACTAAATTGGAAAATTTGAAAGAATGATAACTTTCTTGATGTATAACACCCACTATAATTATATTAAGATCAGATAAGTGATGTAAACTAGTTTATAACCCCCAGTAAAGTAGAAGGAGTAATTAAAATTTTCTATCTAAAAAAGGCTGAGGACCAATTAGTTTTAGTACATAATTTTACTGCACTTTCAAAGAAGAATTAACACCAATACTTCTGAAATTATTTCTCAAATTAGAAACAAAAGGAACATTGTCTAACTCTTTTTAGTAGGACCACAAGTTATCCTGCTACCTAAGCCACGTAAATTACCCAACAAAGAGAGATAACTATGCACCAATTTCCCTTATGAACACAGATACAAAACTTATCTGTAAAATACTTAGAAACAGAATATAAGAACACATCAAAAAGTTCGTCCACCATGCTCAAGTAGGCTTCAAACTAGAGATACAGTAATGATGCCTAAATCTATAAATTTAATCCACCATATAAATATACTGAGAACCTAAATCCACATGATCATCTCATTAGGTACAAAAAAAAGGGCCTTTCTGAACTTTCTCAGTATCTGTTTTTATGTCCCCCTTTCATTTCTTATTTTGTTAATTTGCATGTTCTCTCTCTGTCATTTAGTTATTTTGAATAAATGTTTGTCTGTCTTTTTGATTTTCTGGAAGAACCAAATCTTTGTTACATTGATTCATTGTATTGTTTTCCTAGTTTCTACCTTATTGATTTTAGCCCTCAAATTGATGACCCAGACCCATTGAAGGATTGGGCACTCTATGGGCCCTCTGGCAGTGGATCAGTATTTATCCCTAGTATACAAATGGATTTTGGGAGTTCATGCCACATAGAGGGTTGCTCTGTCAGCCTAGAAGCATGGGGGAGGACCTAGGCCCAGATCCAAATGATATGACAGACTTTAAGACTCCTCCTGGAAGGCCTTACCCTCCCTGGGAAGCAAAAAGGGGATGCGATGGGGGTTGGTGGGAGACACAGGGGAGGAGGGGAGAGGGAGGGAACTGTGGTTGACATGTAAAACAAACTTGTTTCAACTTTAAATTTTAAAAAATTATCAAGATAAAGGCATTTCACAAAATACAAAACATATTCATGGTAAAATTCTTAGAGCAACTAGGGATATGTGAGATATATCTTAATATAATAAAGACAATATACAAAAAGGGTATAGCCAACAGCAACCGAAATGGAGATAAATTCAAAGCAATTGTACTAAAATCAGGAATATGACAAGGTTGTTCACATTCTCTACACCTATTCAATATAGCTCTTGAAGTCTTAGCTACAGCAATAAGACAACTGAAGGAGATTAAGGGGTAAATTTAGAAAAGGAAAAAGTCTAAGTATCTTTACTTGCAGATGATATGATTGCATACAGAATTGACCTTAAAAACTCTACCAGGAAACTCCTACAGCTGCTGAACACTTCCAAAAAAGAGTAGGTTACAAAAGTAACTAACAAAATCAGTAGCCTCACCATATACAAATGACAAATGCATCAAGAAAAAAAAATCAGGGAAACAATAAATTTCACAATAGCCTTGAAAAATATCTTGGATAACTTTAATAAAGCAAGTGAAAGACTTGTATGATTAAAAACTTTAAGACATGGAGAAAGAAATTGAAGAAGATACCAGAAAATGGAAAGACCCACAAAGCTCATGATTCAGTAGGATTATTACAGTAAAACTGGCCACCTTATAAAAAGCTATCTACAGACTCAGTGCAATCCCCATAGAAATTCTAACACAATCCCACATAGAACTATAAAGGATAATTTTCAGTTTCATTTGGAAATGCAAGAAAAATCACCAGTGCTAAAACAATCTGGAATAATAAAAGAACTGCTGAAGGTATGTACCACTGTCCTCATTCTTGATAGCCATGTGATTTGGGTCCAATTAATGTACTAGACATGGGTTCCATTTTGTGGAGCTGGATTTATATCCAATGAGAATATAGATGGTTGCTTCCATTATAATCATGCCATCTGGGCCATATCTTGCCAGGTCAATTTTTATTGTAGTTTGTGGAGTTCACATCTAGATAAGACTGTTGATGACTTTTATTTCCTAGTATTTTGCATAGAACCTTCTAATACAGTTAAAGCCAGCCAGCACATATAAAGCTTCCAGGTTAGTACCAGATTAATTTCTTAATATTTTATGACTCAGGTATGTAATATCTTCAACAATAGGGCTTTATCATTAAGTTGTGGGGATAACAAAGAGCAATGACAGTAAACTGTAATATTTTGAGGGATATCTATGGAATTCCATAGACTAACAACTTGAAAAAAAGGTAACCCATACCCAGTAGTAGGCTTTTATGTAATAACTTTTATTTTCTCAGAGAAGCATTGTCCCTTGTTTTTAGGGCAACACCATTTTGGAGGCCTTCATAGTACTGTGTTTTTCTATGGCAGTCTGAAATATCTGTATTGCTCTTCTGCCCTATGTGCCCTCCTCTAGTTGATCTTCCCACCCCATTTAATCTTTCCTGCTCAATTGTTCTCCTTTGCCCTTTCATACAAATACCTTTTACTTTTTGTTTGATTCATACATTTCTACAATGTGTATTCATCATATCTATCCACTACTACATACTTTTAATGCTCCCTTTTACCCCCTCACTCCAGGTCCTTGTCCTATTTTTTTATTGTTACTAATAAACTTCAGTGTCATTTAGTGTTTCCTTACATGGATCTGTGGCCACCCACTGGGTCCTTAGCAACTATTGGCAGCCACATCCCAAAAGTAGAGTTATTTTCCCACCCTCCTTTCATAGTCTTAACGACCCTCTCCCAACAACTCATTATTCTTTCTCCCCTTTCCTAAAATGATCTCACAAGGTTTCTTACTGCATTCCATTTATCAAGCTGCTCTTCTGGATTCTAAAATATTAATATGAAGATGCCAGTCCAATTTGTCTGATAGAGGGGTTAGTATTACCTTCCCAAAAAATCAGAAAACATGACTTAAATGTTATTAATCACATATTACTTTGTGTAACTAGAGTAGGTAACCCAAAGAAGATGGTTTATTGTTAAGGCCTGATGCTCAAACACCTGGTTCTGGTGACTTTGATGCCAGAGTGCTTTCTCTACTAATTTACAATAGAACCTTACTAGGATGTGGTAGAAAATTCAATTTAAGGGCCCTTAAGTCATCTCCCTTTGCCTCTGTTTGATTGAACATGAGAAGAATCACATGAGAAGAGCCCCATGGTAGGTTACATTTGTGTTTCAACCTATGACAGAATCTGGCAGAAACCAATCAAATCAAAAGAATAATGTGATATAGGCATTAGTCATGCATATATTTGTCCATAGACCTCATTGTTTCCTTGAAAAGGTATTTACCCTCCAATAATCAAAACATTTTATATTTATATATACATATATGGCAAGCATCCTGCCATAATGGTAAGTAATCAAAAGACTAACTCACCTTGTTCTTATTGCTATTAAGATATAGGAAGTGTTGAGCATGGTGGCACACAACTATAGTTACCGTTACTCTGGAGAGTTAGGATGAAGGAACATGAGTTGCTTAAGGCTGGTCTGAGATATATAATGAATTCAAATCCAGCCTAAATGATAGAGAGAAGGGTTGACACAAAAAACAAAATAAAAATTTAGAAACTGGCAAAAATGGTATCTTAGCATCTACAAAGTCCTATATTACATACCAAATGATGGAAAAAGCTAAGCAGGATCTTGTTTTCTTAGGTGTTGTGAATAGTAAATTTCTTGAATTGATACCAAGCTACAATTGCCAAAGGCTTCCTTGTCATAATGTTTCAGTGGCAAAATATCAATAAGTTTATGAATAGTTGGCAAATTTGAGTCATCACACACACTCAAACAAACACATTAAAATTCCATTTTAAAAACTAAAATTATATTAATGAGATGCACGTATATCCTTTTTATTCTTCCAGCCACATCCTTTGGGGACTGTTTTCTTCCTACTAGATTTCCTCATCCAGTCTTGATGTGAGGGTATGTATCTATTTTTATTGTAATTTATCAGGCTGTGTTTGGTTTATACCTCTTCAAAGCCTCCACTTTCTTGAAGGGAAATGGATGAGAAGTGGATTTGGGGGAGAAAGGAGGTAGGAGATAGAGTCTGGGAAGTGTAGAGGGAGGAAAAACTGTGGTCAGGATATAATATATGAGAGAAGACTTAAAAAAAGAGTGACCTTAACCAACTAGGTTCTCAAGTATGATTCTTCTAGAAAATTCTTAACCTCTTCCCTTCCTATATGACCTTCTGGCCATAGCTACTGACAGCATTAGGATGATTTTGGGTGATAGGACCTTTAATAGCATGAGGGTTGCCAGAACCCAGCCCAAATGTGAAAGGTTATCATTTCATTTTTTGGTTCTATGATTTTGTCTCCCACATCACACTTACATGGATTAATAATTTCAATAAAGTACCAGGAAAAATTAGTTGAAATTAAATAAAGACTTAAATGTAAACTGAGCCTACCCAAACTTTGATGAGTTCTGGGAAGCACCTCAGGGCTGATCCCTGCTGAACTGGGCTCCTGTGCACAGCGATGCTCACACCCTGGACTCCCCCACTGAACATTGCCTTCTATGTGAGTGAAAACATCCCTAAACATGAACTACATGGGAATTTACATCCATCTTCTGGGAATCCCATTCCTTAACCTATAACAAAGGTCAGGATAATCCTGTGTTTGTAGGTCATGGTAATAGATAAGAAGGAACTGATTAAATTACTGTTTCCTACATGATTGCTTATACCTCAAGACTGAAAAGGAGCTGAAGGAAAGGTTGTCACCCTTAACTGGTATATAGCATGGTAGACATAGAACTAGAATCATATCATCTTTGGGGTCACTCCTACTATGTGAACTACAAATGTTTCTCTTTGTCTCTTAACTGTCCATAAACAGTCAAATGGAGTAAGGTACAAACACATTCATTGTTAGAATAAACATTAATTGCTAGTGATAGTGAAGCCTGTGAGAAACAAGTATCCCTTTTTTATAATGTCAGCACCTGAAGCAGTTTTATGACATTGCAAAGCTGGGCTTAGGTTGCCAGGTAAGAGGCTTCAAACCCTAAGGCATATCACTTAGTTATTTTCCTTTTGCTGAGTTATGAGGGGGCACAATCTCAACATCTGGGGCTTACCCTTCCCATTACTAGTTACATGTATGTTTTTCTCTGCATTTTAGGATTTCATCTCTACATTTTTTGCTCTATTTATTTTTAAAGTTTATCAAATGCATGGCATTGCAGACAAAATCAGTTGTTGGTACTTACCTACTACAAACTTCTACTTTGGATAAGGGTGGGTATTCAGCAGAGTTTGGGTGATGGGGAAACAGACTAGCAGACATTAGCAGGGATCTCTTGTTTTCTGTTCATTTGCAATTGTACGTAAACTGGTTTGTGACATCTTTGAAAATGACCCACAAGATTTTGTGAATAATGGAAAGAAAAGTCCATCTTTCTAACCATTTCACTCCTTTCAAAGTATACCTCCCTATACTACGGTGAGGCTGTCCACAGACTTAAGCACAGACAGTTATTTCTGACTTTCAAATTCTGTTCTTTAGAGTAATTTTGTGTCTTCTTCTCCATCTCACTGCTGAAGAACAGAAAGGTCTGCTTGGGTTGTATTAGACTGTTTTACTATGAAGAGTCATATTTCCTCCACATTTTAACTTTTTATTTGGTTGGTTGTTCGGTTTTTACTGTTAATCTACTGCTCAAATCAAGTCGTTTCTTTTTTTATCCCCCTAGAATTCTAGGAACATGGACTGTTTTGTTTATTGGTTAATTATTGTGTCTGCTCATGGTATGCCTGGCATAATGTATAAAAGATATACATCATAGATTGGATGAATAAATCTTCTTAAAATATCACTCACAGCATGATCACATTTTGTGGGGAAAAGAATTAAGATGTTCTCAAAGATGTTTTGGGTTGACTTCTGTAGACTGTACTTTCCTTGGTCTAGTTTAAGTACATCCTAATACGTACATGGATTTTTTTTTTAATTTTAAAGGTTATTGATTTGCCCATTGGAATAGCTAGAAAAAAAATTAAAACAACAGCCCAAAATAGTGTTTCTGGCATATGGGCCAAACTTTAAATGCAAGACTGAAGAAAGGATACTTCCTTGGTTCTTTAAAATTGATCCCATGTGATCTAGCCTGGATCTGAGACACCTTTTAAATCCCCTCTGACTGCCATTTAATTCCAGAACTGGAGCAACATATCAAGGGATTGCCATCATCTGTCCACTCATTTGTCTGGCACTAAGTGAAGTGTTGAATTGCACTGATAGATAGAGTAGAGGACAGGAGTCTGATGAGGCATAAGGACAGTGGAGAACAAAATTTAATGCTGATTCCTTCGACTCAAGTCACTGACACCCCAGGTCACCAGACTGATGGAGGAGGATGCTTTCCAATCCCCTTAAATGTATATTTCACAACATATGTAATTGAATTCTGTATCAGATTGAATCCCAAAATGGAAAATCTTTGGATAAACACTGCTCTGGGCTGACTCCCTCAAGGTGAGCTGATGCACTACCTCACTGCCAGCTTTAATATGGCAATTAGTGCCAGCAAAACTCTATTTGCTTATAGACCTAATTAGAGATCAAGAGGGTGGCTCACTTTTGATAATTGCATGGCTGTGGCCCATCTATCAGCCATTGTTAAATTGTTGTTATATTAATGTAAAGCTTATAATCACTGCTGTTCCAAATTGGATAAAATGTTCTTGCCAATTCTCCAATGCAATTAATTTACATAAAAGCCTTTGGAACAAAAATTAAAATGATATATATCTTTGCAAAGGATTCAGTTAAAACAAAGCTAAGTAGGAAGGACCTCTTACATCTTGTTTTTCCCCCTGCATTTTTATGTTTATAGGAACTAATGGACAAACAATCATTAAAATGTGCCTAAAACTAATTAAAATTGTTGTGCTTGCACCTCATTTGCTATGTATTCTAATTTGTTATTCGAGGCATTAATATTTCAAACTCTCTGTTCCAGTGTCCAGGGAAATTCCACGCAGCAGAACAGGAGGTCAGCAGTTCCTCTCCCTTCCAGGAATCTGCATATAAATTACATTAATCTCACTGTGGTATTTGATATCGGTTCAGACGAAATGATGGCATAGTGGCATAGGTAGGCTCATCTTTTTGTTCCTTCTGTTTAAACTAATGAAATAAAATAAGGCAAAGTCACACAACCTCAGAGGACCTGTATTAGACTATAGCAAAGAGTACTACATGGAAGATTTTATATTTATATTAACTCAATGATTAAGAAACATGGATTTGTTATATGCTGGGTGTCCATTGCCTTCCCATTATGATCAGAGACATAATTGCTGGTACAAATTACAGAGGGATTCAGAGTTTCATTAAAAACATACAATTGCTATGACAATTGCAGCAGAGCCAAGTAAGATTATTCAACTGGTATGTCTACCATCAGGTATCATATTAATAATGTAGTATTTTCCCTTTTAATTTTATATTATTATTTTATTATTAGTCAGATTATGTTACCCAATTATCAACACCTACAGTATATTAAATGAGTAGTTTGAGGCAGTGTCTCTTACATAATTTATCCAATTTAATCTATGCAGCAATACTGTTATTGTTGCCAACTTTAATGTTTGATGAGGAACCCAAGCTCAGAAATACTAAGCAGTTTGTCCTGGCCTCACACTGCTTGCAGAGCAGGAAGCTAAGCTCTTGTGTGTGTTTTCAGTCTGATTATAGGAGACCCCTTGAGTACCTTAGATGGATCTTTTCAGAGCAGACAGCTAATGATTTCTTCCCCCATGGTATGGTTCCATGAAACCCTGCTAACTACCCTGGAAGATTGAATCCCCCCCAACCAAAACAGACAGCTAATGATTTCTTCTTTCACATGCCCTACACCATTCATCCTGCAGCCTCATCCCTTAGATTTTCTTTGTCAACTCTTTGTGCCATGGTAACCATTCATAACACATACTAAGTCTGGCACAGTGACTAGAATGAACTGGCTAGGAAAACACCTGGTGACAGCTCGCAAGGTAAGCTCAGAATATTTGGTATTTCCTTGCAGCAATAAGAGACACATTTTGTTTTCAATGGGTTGAGGACTATATAAGACTAACTTATCTTGAAAGAAAAAAATAGTGGCAGTTTGCCAAGATGGAAGATACAATGGACTTCTTTCTTGAAACTGATTTCTGACTTTTGATCTGTTGACTTTTGCGCTAAGTAACTGTAAGAATGTGAACAAATCAGTCCCTCTTAGGGCCTATTTTCATCATCTGTAAAAAGAAGATACTGTCTGGGCAGTTCAGAATGTGTCATGCAGCTCTATTATCTGTGATTTTTATTGGAAGAACTTGGAGCTTAGACAATGCCCATGACTTGCAGCTCATCAACTTGAAAATGAAATCATAAATGTGCTTGAGAATTTGATTCAAAGGAAATTGGAAATAGAAAATTCCTGGGCTAATTTGGGTCAGATATTCAATTTTTAAAGTATCTTTGAAGAACAGACTCATTTTTGCCAAAGAAAAGGCACACATTTCAGTGTGTGTGTGCACATATATGTGTATAGCCCCAGTATATTAAGGATTGTGTCATAAATGGTATGAGGACTAAGGCTGTAAAGGTGGAAGACTTCTAGAAAAATCAATTGTCTCAACTTCCCCCTTTCTCCTCCACAGCAAGAAACTCTATGAAATCTGAGTCTTTGAAGACTAGAGTTTAATATCTATATCAATGGAAAATTATTGTGGGAGAAGATTCATAAAGGATGGAAATGTGCAAAGGTGCGGAGGGAGCTTTTTGTAAGTTAAGGCATCTCAAAGAAAAAGAAAAGAGCAATTTTATAAAATTGAATAACAGAAATGTGGGCAAATGATGTAACACTGTAAAAAGAGAGCCAAAGCTAAATTATCTTGAGAGACTAATTGTATAATTTGCTTCGTGTGTTGCCCTCAGAGAAAGATGACAAAGTGGATGTGGTGCCGATATGAGAGCTGAACATCATTGGGAGGCTAAGGGATTCGTTGAAAAGAAAGTCTCCTGTTGACATGACCAGTCTAAGATGGGAATTGGAATAAAGCCGGGTAATGCATTTGGTTGAAAAGTAATTGGTACTACTGTAGCTACCTAAGCATTTTTCAAGTAAACAGGAGAAGGTAAGAGATCCAGCCTTAGATAGATTTGGTGAATGAAAAATAAATGGAGTTTTTGAGAAGGAAGAGATTGCAGTAAAAGGCCAGGGAGTGAGACTTGGAACAATCTGTGCTGCCATGCTGGGGACAAAAGGGAGTAGGTGGTGATGTTCCTTTCAGTTAGAAATTTTCAAAGATTAAATAAACAGAGCATAAACATGTCTATATTATGATGAGAATCATTAAAGAGATTATGTTTGAGTTTGAGGAATTTGTATCTTGTCTCATAAGCAATGAAAACACATTGAAAAAAAGCTAGCATGTTCAGAACTGAAGTTCAGAAATATTTATATAAGATAGCTATCTAAAATGAAAACAAAAATAAATTCATATGTTATTTTAAAAGTGGGCACAGGGCACTTGCTGCCACACCTGACAACCTGAATTTTATTCTTGGAACCCACATAGTACAAAAAGAGAACAGACTCCTTCAAGTTGTCTTTCTGACCCTCTGAATAATACATTAACCTAATAGATCAAGTGTATCCACACACCTTCACCTACACACACACACACACACACACACACACACACACACACACATGCATTTATACACACATCTACACAGACACCTTCACATGCCCATACAAACACAAGCCATTCCAGAACTTTTAATGAACATGTGATTTACCATATTAACAAGCCAATATAACTGTGGATGTTATTGGTGATCTTTCATTCTTTCAGTGGACCTTCTGCAATGGGATACAACCATGTAGAATATTCCTGTCCCATTAATTCTCCACTGAAAGGCTATTGTAACTCCAGTCCCTCCACCAGGCCTCATTCAATTTTTACTCCATGGGCCAGGTCCATAGCATCTTTTACCTGGACTGCTGTATTGTCCTCCTTGCTCTCTTTCATTTTTTGAGCTCAAATTATTTACTCACACAATAACCAGCATAATTGTTTCAAAATCAAAGTTAGACCATGTCATTTAGATGTAGTTATGTGGTGGCTTCCCTTGATACAGGAGAATTTAACATTGTTGCCATTAACTTCAGGATCTTCCATGTTGCTCCACGCCTCATTCTTTATTTCCTCCCTGAGTCATTTGCTTCAAGGTGTTCACTTTATAAGCATGCCCATTCCTGCCTCAGAGTCCGGGCATCTGTTGTGATCTCTTACTGAATGTACTTTACCAAATGACCACTGATGTATGCTCAGTTCATTTTACTCTAACCTCAGCTAATATGCCTAAATATCTTCTATGCACCATAGCATCTACAGTGCTATGCCTCCTGACCCAGTTTTGTCTTATATCAAAGGACTTTCTCCATATGGCATTATTTACTGGTTTGTTTATATTCTTTTAACTCTCCTTAAGTGTAAGTTCCTTCTGGGCAGAAGTCTGTCTGAATCTTTTCAGTGATGTTACAATACTGTCTTTTAACAGGATTAGCATAGAATAAATGTTTGTTAAGTGAGTATTTTAAAGTCAAAGTGTCCTTCCCTGAGAAAAACAGAAATAACAACTAACTATTTATTTTCATTGATGTCATGCTGACCTCCTTGTAGTCAATTAGCAAATTGCAACAGAATATTTCTTCAAACTTCCTTCCTGCTGATTACTGATGTGTTTCAATCATGTTTTTCGTGATTAAACATCTTTTTCTTCCTAAAGCTCCCATGCCTACACAGGTTAGTTATTATAGAGAGTCATTTGGAGTAACATGGTCTCACTCCGTTTATGAAAAAAGTATCTTTGATTTTTTTCTGAAAGTAATTTTAACTAACACTAGTGCTAATGTGCTCCTGTGTAGACTGTCCTAATTTAATGAACAATTTTTATAAATCTGAAATAATGTCATACTCAGGCTGATCTCAGACTTATTTCCATCCTCCAGCCTCAGTTTCCTGAGTACTTAGATTGTAGGTCTGCATCATCATGTGTGGCCATTGAATATATTTTTAATATTGGTGTGTCTTTAGTTGATGAGGGAGTAAATATCATACTTCATATGAAACTTTATAGTTAGAAATTGGTCCTTTTCTTGTTGGAATTAGAGTCAAGTCTTACCCTACATTTATTATTTAAACTCTGTCTTGGCCTCTACACTGCTAAATTTTCAGCAACAAAAATAGACTTTCACGAAGATTGCTAGATGAAACAGAGGTGTTTGCCACAGCTCTACATGCATAATTAGCATGGAAATATTAAGGTTTCACTGTTATTATCTCTGTCAAGTCTAACCATCACACATCAATATCTAATCAAAAATACTTAATGAGGAAAGTCTATCTGGGTTCAATATGATTTAGCCTATGAAGCCAAGCATTGATTCTATTACAAATGACTCAGCACACTAAGATTCACCACCTGTGCTCAGATACTAGTGCATCTCTTGCACTCTGAAGATCCATAATCAGATGTTTCAAACCTCAGGGCTCTGACCATTGTGCTGAGAACATTAGGAATACTCAGAGTTTCTTTTTCATGATGTAAGAAATAAGAAGTAATGATTTTTAAGCAATGATATTGAGAATCACCGGTTCTCATATATTGAAGCATTGCATTTGCAGAGAGACTATCAGAGGCAGCATAGAATGCTGGAGAAAGTTGACTGAGTCTGAAGATTGAAGAATGCTTATTTCCAGTTCTGAAGGTTATAGCATTTTATCCCTGCAACATTGTGGTAATTTGTTCACTATATTTTGCCTCATTCTCTCTCCCTTAAAACAGAGAAAGAAAAGCAGATATGTTATCAGATTGTTATGAAACTTAGTGAATGAGTTTATAAAGCACCCAGTACAAGTCTGGCTGGCTCTTAGCAATTTTCACAAGTTATTATAAACATCCAATGTAAATACATATCACATTTTATTAAAAAAAGGATAGACATCTTAAGGAAACAGTGTTTTCATCAAAATCATAGTGCTTATTTTGTGATGGTGCTAGATTTTAATACAAAACTACCATCTCTTCACCTAGGAACATTCATCAAGTCAGGGTGTCCTTTGCAGTGAAGTTACAAACAGCACAGGTCAAGGTTCATAATGGGCAGATATTATATTAATGATACATGACTAAATCAGACACCTTTGCTCATTAGGGTTGTTGTCATAAGATAACTTAACACACAATAGAAATGTGTTTCTCACTCCTATATAAGACAGCAGCTGGCATGGTGCACAGCAAGGACTTTCTTCTGTAAAGAAGAAAACACTCGCCACAACACAAAAGCTACAACAGACAAACAGACTGCTTCAATTCTTTTTATACATGTGCTAATCACCCATAAAAAGGTAAAGACCTCATAACTCAGTCACCTAAAGACTTTACCTCTTCCTATTTTACACTGGTGGTTAAGTTTTCAGCTTGCATGATGGAGAGACACAAATATTCAAGCCAACGAAGCTGGCA
Organism: Cricetiscus sungorus; assembly: GCA_030556225.1. Lineage (NCBI taxonomy): Eukaryota > Metazoa > Chordata > Mammalia > Rodentia > Cricetidae > Cricetiscus > Cricetiscus sungorus. Next base: position 20,949,576 of record JANBXA010000180.1, on the reverse strand, counting down.
ATTACTAGCTTGTACCAAAGGGCACATGTGATGGGATAATGGACCCCTTCTGTGAGCTCTTTGATGCTCTTTCCCAAATGCCCCATCTACTGCTGTGTGTTCTGCTTCATTCACTGGGACACATTGACTCCTTATGACTAACATCGAAAGGATGCAGGGACATACTGACACTGTCTTCTACTTATTCTACTTATTCTCTTCTACTAAAGATTTCCCAGGAATAGTATAAGAACCAAAGGAAGATGTGTTTATGAGAGAAATTAAGAAATTAGAAGAAACTTGAGGTTAAAAAAAAAGCTCTCAGGGTTACACTTCAGAAAAGCACTGTCATAACACTAATGTGAGATGACCTGCAGGGTATCTTTTATTGAATCTTCTAAATCCTTGTGTCATAATAAGACTTATGTTAATTCAACAGAATATCCATAATTATCAATGAACTTGATATGGAGAAAGGCTAAAATAATTATTCTGTAGACGCTATCTGTTAATATCAATTATCTACCATCTGTCAATTAAGTCAATTTAGTTTCTACTGAAATGTCCATTAAGAGTAGCTTTGTACACTCAAGGAAACAAAGATTTTGCTGAAGTGAAGGCTGGGTGATTTCAGATGGAAACTAATGCTAGGGTAGCTCTTGATATATTGACTTTTGTTCCTTTGGAGACATACTTAGCAGAAAACAATTATCATAGTAGTTTTATTTTTAGTTTTTGAGGACTTTCTATACTGATTTCCTGAGTGGCTGGATTAATTTACATTCCTACATACAGTGTATATAACTTTTCCTCCCTACACATTTTGACTGCAGTTTGAATTTTCGATTTTTTCATGATAGTTCTAAATGGGGTCTGATTAAGCCTTGAGTCATTTTGATTTGCAATTCTTTCAGAATTCATGATATTGAGAATTTTTCATATACTTCTCTATTTCTATACTTTTTTTGAGAAATATCTGTGTCCTTTCAACCATTTCTTTTGCTATTAGTAAATGTGAAGTTGATTCAAAGATCTTGGAAAACAGAGACTGCAAGACACCAGAGCACTCTACACCCCCCAGAGAAGCCTCAGTTTGTGGAGGTTCTTCTTTAATTCCAGGACCACAGTGGAAATTGTCTAACTTAAGTTTCTAAACATTTTCTTGGTAGAAGGAAACAAATCAACACAACAACAAAGGAAATTCTCTATATAATCAAGTGATATTTTTCTTATTCACAGGGTTCTCAATGTTTTTCTGAATATAAATTTCTATTCTGCTTTCACATGTTTAACCACACATCTTGCCTCACTAGGAAATGGAATAAAATGCAGAAAAATATGTGATAGTAATGTGGTAAAAAACACATTTTTCATAACTAAGAAAATGGGTCACTTAGAATGTAATTCAGTATGCAGCAGAGTGGGGCACTCTGGATTCCATCTGTACTCTGCATGCTTACACTTCATCCATACTCATTAACGTTTACTTACATCTAACTGTCATTGCTTAAAACATAAGTACTATTCTACCTTAAGAAGGAAAACACTATAAACATTTTGGAAACTGGGTCTTTTGTCATAATTCCCAAGGTATTAGTGTGAGTAGCTTTGCTTCCAAAATGAATACGAAAACAGAAAAGAGATTGAAATAATTGTGAGGAATAGCAAGAAAAAGTTGAATTTGCATTAAGCTACCTGACTAATAAAACCATTGACGTCCTGTATTGCATTGCTCTCTTTATATATGATAAAACAAATTGTTTTAGACACTAATAGCACCAGTTTTACGGTAAATGCCATATCTATATCATCACGTACATACAGTTGGTTTAAGAGCACATATTGAATTTACTGGTGACTTTATTGTATAGGCAAAAGTTTCATGCTAGAGGAGTGAAGACAATTTTAAATTTAGTGCTGTTCGATGTCAGAAAGCAAAAGACAAAATGCAAAACTTGTTAGTACGCATATGTAATGATCAGCAACAGCATGGGTCTGCTTCCTTCTAGCATAATGGACACAAAACATTATAACCCACACCTAGCATATACCTATTTCTATTATCCAGAATACCAACCCAATTCTACATGTCCTCTTCACAATTATTCTGGAGAATGATTAGTCAAGCAATCAAAGTATCCAACAGAACATTGTCTTTAGAAAGAAACCAGTAGGTCACAGAATATAGCCAAGAGATGACAGCATTAAATCAGTAAACTCTAATCACACAAATTCATCACCTCTCTTTTGAGAGTCATGCTGAATAAAAGAAAGAGAAATGCTTCCCTTGGTGTGTGTAAATGACACCCCAACATTTGCAAATATCATGCTGATAAAGCCTGCTAAGCCTCTTTAGAGGTCAGAACATTTGCAAACTCACTTTCTCCCTGATGATGACTTCACAGTGGGATGTGCAATTTTTGTATATAATGCAGGATTCACTGGAACCATAATTTGGAAAATTGCGCAGAGTATCACCTTGCTCACGTAATTTTTGTTTGAAAAGTAAATCCCATTCTTTGAGTAATTCACCCATGTTTCCTTTTCTTCCTGAGAAAATGAAAAAGCTAGACCAGTGCACATTATATACCCATCTGGCTTAATCCTGCCAGTCTTGCCACCCGCTACAGTTGCTTTTCACACCACCTCACATGAATTGGTGGCACAGCCATGAAACAATGGAAGCCTTGGACACAAAGGCGGCTCCAGCCTACAGCTGAACTTAATAAAACAGCTAATGTCAGAGCCTGCCGGCTAGCTTCCCAGGGATACCACTTGCTCAAAATCTTTGCACTGCGGCCATGCATGTGGCATTTCATCCTTCTCCCCATGCAGAACCATGCCATCTGTTACAAGACACAGATATGCCCCATGCCAGGTGACATTTTCCTTTCAATTCCTTGTGTTCATTTACAGGAAGTGTACTCACCAGGAAAAACTAAAGAAGAGATCTGAGCCCTAACTTGGCCTGTTTTCTCCAATTTCTTCTCTTCAAGTGCTGCACTTAAATGGTTGTGAGTAATTTGTGGGCACACATCTTAGAAATAAATTTACAGATATATAATAAAATCTTGCAATATTGGCATGGTAATAAACTGAAGGGTAACTATGGAGTTGATTTTTAAAAGAGAGAGAGAAAGAGCCTTTAAATCAATAATACCAAGGTCTGATGGAGCTGTGGGAAGTAAATGACATCATATACTTTAGTACTTACTTCAGCATGGGATCATGATATTATCTGTGGCAAAAGATGGTCAAGTAATTTAGACTGGATACATTTGATATGGAAAATAAATAGAAAGACATTTTTGGAGATGTTTCATGCTTGGTCCCATGTTGGATAAAGGCTATCTTCTCCACACATAGATATCAAAGGATTTGCAATCAGGTTGAGATTCTTGTGGTGGCACCAAAGAAAAGTGAGAAAAATCCTTATCTTTATATTCAATTCAAATTATAGATATCAATATATTCAGAGACATCTGTGAAAGTTCTAAGCTTTAATGTGTATGTAAGAGAGAAGTAAACTACAAGGTGCATCAAAATGATCGGGCAGTTCTCTAGGAAAGATTCCACTGGAATGGAACATATTCAATTAGGGACAAGGAGCTGTTCTGGAAGGCAGCTTTACAGCCTTCCAGCTTTACAGTTGGTTTACAGCCTATTATATTTTATCCATGCCAAATACCTCTCTTATTATTATTTGTGATGGCTGAAAGTATCAGTAGTGAGGTTCCTTGACAATTTTGATTGAAACATCTACAATGAAGATGGCATTCAAGTTTCAGCATGGTAGGGATTTATTTTCTCTATTTATAATGAATTGGCCAATTATTTGAACATATACAACTTGTCTAATAGTATAGTGTTCCTGAAATTAACTGCTAATAGATTTACATTCAAAAGTCACTTAATAGCCTTCCTCTGTGTGCTCTGACCTTTTATTAACAATTCCATCTTTGACATCATAGACATTTCTATACACCTCACTTTACCGAAACACATCCCCAAACTGATAATAGATAGCATCCCTGACTGAGCTTCACGAAGCCTACATTGGCAAGCACACTAATGTGTGAAAATATTCCTCTGATTTCACAGTTCTGCCTGAAGCATATGCATTCCTGACCTCCCTTTCTTGGTCCCGATATAAAAGTTAAACACTGGTGTCTTGTGATTCTAACATGAGTCTGACCCACTCCTCACTTCTACTACACACTTCACGATACTCCGGCTCATCAGTAGCCACACTGTGATCACTTATCTTTGTATACACTTTTCCTTTTAAGAATGTTCTTTCTTTTTTTTTTCTTCCCAAGAAGATGCTCATGTGGTCCCTGTTAATTCTCTGTAGCATTTACTATTATTTCAAATATATGCTAATTATTTGAATACTGAGGCACTTCTTCCTTTCAACTAGTTTGCAGATTTCCTAAAGACAGCTTAGTGAACCAAGAATGTAATGGCAAGCTATGTGAACAAAGAGAGTCAGAGACCTGCAGATCAAAATAACTGGCTTGGATTTTAATTTAAATGCAGCAATGGACTTTGGAATTTTAATCTAGTAGTTCCATGATCTGGTTGAAATGTAAATATGATTCCTATTGCTTGTTCTTTTATTTTTATATGTGTGCAGGTGTTTTGCTTACATGTATGTCTTTGTACCATATGTGTGGCTAATGTCCACATATGTTGTAAAGGGCATTGGATCAAATCAGCCAGGTGGATACTAAAAATCCAGCTGAGGTCCTCTGGAAGAACAGCCAGTGCTCTTAAGTACTGAGCTATCTCTCTAGCCTCTCCTATTTTTCATTAAAATAAAGAATGAATTAGAACGAGTAAGAATCAAAAAGAATAAAGCAATAGGGGTGATCATATATTTGTAAAGCAAATATGGATTTAAAAGGGAGATGTCAATGGAATTGGACTGATGGGCTCAGAAATAAAATATATTTTTACATTAAAAATAAAAGAAATTGCTAGTAGTTATTGGTGTTCAGGGAACCAAACCAGTCAAGGATATAGCTCAGTGGTAGAACACTTACTTAGCGCCCAAGAAGCTTTGGGTCCTATCATCAGAACAGCCCAGAAGAAAAAGGATAAAGGTTGACTTCACAAATCCAGCTGAAGCTTAAAGAAAAATAACATTATTCACATGAAGAAAGAAGATCAAGCAAGAAGAAGGTCATTGGGAGTTCAGCCATTTGCTCAACAAGACGTCTTTTTTTTCCTTTTCATCCACAAACATTCTTACGAAGTTGTGTTAGTCATCTAACTAAAATTATCATTTGTATTTTATTTTATTCTGTATTTACTATTAGAAACCCATACATAACAGAAGTTCCTCATCTGAGCCTTGGATCCAGCTACTTTCAACCCAGAAGTTCATTATTTACCCAAGGTGTGCAAACATCCACAGGAAAGAGCATCATGAAAATAGGTCCACCCAGTGAAGAGCTGCAGGAAAGCTAGCCTAGTAAAGGCTGTGAAGTGTCACTGGCTAATTAAAAACAGAAAGTCCATTTAGCAGTGGAGAAGAGAAGTGAGCTCCAGCTGCTCAAAGCTGGTAGCACAAGAAGATTCCACACTGTTCTGTAGGAAGAGCAGGGGGTATGATAGCATCCAGTCAATATCATTCAATTAAGGGTAATGGGCTCCAACCAGGAATGCCCTGAAGATCACTGATGCAAATTTTAAAGGGATAAATTAGGGAAAAAACTAGAAGTCTAGAAAGGCACTGCCCTATGTGATCATGTCATAAAAAAAGAGCCCCCCATAGAAAATGCAAAATAAAGACCCTATCCACAGTTGGCATTTGTAACTCAACAGGAAAGGCACAGGAGAAGCCTGGCAAGGATTCTCCCTAACCTTTCCCTAATGCTTCAGCACTTTCTCTAATCAAAATGGAAACCTGTGGGGAATTAGCTTATTCTCAACCATGACACAATAAATTCAAGCCATAGCTGTATCACTATCAATAATTCTTGACTTGTATAGGATACAAAACAATATAGCCATACATTTTTTTTACAAAAATGTATAATTAGAAATACACACATTAATTTGCAGTTGCACAATTCAAAATGACAGAGTATATTCTGAAAAATTTGTCGTTTGGCAATTTTGTCACTCTAAGTGTCATATTGTATATTTCCACAAACTAAGATGGCTAAGGTATAACTAGATGACATAATCTTATGGAAATTTTGTGTTATTACAACCCACTGTTGACCAGTGTATTCTCTATGAAGCATGTTGATACTACCCAATGAGCCTCAAGTAGGCAGAGTACACCAGTCTACCTCCTGAGACTTTCAGACATCAAAGGATATCAAATTAAGAACTGCACTTATTTTATTACAAATAAAAATTGTGAGAGGACAGGGATCTGCTCTTTTTTGTTACTGTTGTTGTTGCTGCTGTTTTGGCAGCCTAGTAGAAAACTGGTATCTGGGAAGGTATGGCATTCCTACCAACATTTACCTACTCCCTACAGCTGTAAGTGGCATTTTTTTTTTGTTTTCTCCATAGACTTGAGACTACCTAATATTTTAAGAGTTTTTAATGTGACTGCAAATGAAGTTTTGTCTCAGAAACTCGCTGAATTATAACAGTTATTACAAACTTTCTATTGTCAGGAATACAAATACAATCTAAGAGGTGAATGTCACTACTGGCTGGCTATACTTTGTACATCTAGAGACAATTCAATTTATTCATTAAATGCTCTCATCAGAGCATGAAGGATTACAGTTTCCAGTACTCTTATATATAGATGTCTTATTTGGGTTCCGTATTTCTAGCTAGGCTTAACAGGATTCAAAGCCAAACAATGTGGTGCTGCCTTTGGCTTCTGAATGCTCTGCGTGGTGACTTAATAGGTTGCTTCACAAGATAGATGTAGCAGTGAAACCAAGGACATGGGCAAGGGTCACTCCATGTAATGGACCTTATTCCTGTGTCAAGATGTGGATTTTAGCCACTGTAGAAAGCCCAGAAGCACCGGAGCTGGACTTATTTTTTCTTATTTTATATATCGACCCTAGTTCCCTCTCCATCCCATCCTCCCATGCTCCCAGACACTCCATTCCATTCCCCACCCATTCCACAGAGAGGGACCATCAAAATTTTCCAAGTCATTTGGAGTAGGGACTAGGCCTTCCCTTCTGTCTCTAGGTTAAGGGAGCATCCATTCACTGGGAATGTGCTCCCAAAATGCTTTCATGCACCAGAGACACATCCTGGTTCCATTGTTTGGTCCCGCAACTGAGACTGAGCAGGATTTTATGACAAAAAAGTAATATGTTTTTGTTGTGTTGGGCTCTTAGAACTGTAAGACCAAATTGCAAGGCACATAAATAGTCTTGATTAAAATTATTATAAATGATCATTTGAGCAGAAAGGGATTGTACTTTCTTATTATTTTTTCTATAAACACTTTAAGTTTAAATGCAGTGTTCTTGGCCTCTTAACTGCCCATTATTTGTGCTTCTAGTTAATATGTAATAATTGAAGAGTAGCATAATACTATTTATTTAAAAGAAAGGTAAGTGTGAGTCTCAGGGGGAATTGGTAGGTAGGAAACACAGATTATTTGATGTATGGGAAATGAAATAACAGAAAGTTCTGAGATTGTGTTCCTTAAACCTATCTCATCCATGATTATGCTCTGTCTGCAACATCTGTCTCCTAGTCCTCTAGCCTCTTCTTTCTCTCTCTCCCCTCTCTGTGTTTCAATCTCTATCTTTGTCTCACACAAATACACAGAGTGAACAAAACAACTTAAGAGCTTGAAAATACATTACAATCATTTCTTCACTGTGATTCTCTGAATGTTTAAGATAAAAAATATCTTTCTGTGGGAATTAAAATAATCACTGAATAAAGATTGGCAAATCATTTCCCAGCAATATGGGTGAAGTCTGGAGCTTTGGTAATGAGAACAGGGACATGGAAGACAGGGTGGGAAATATTGATGTTGTGTAAGAGAAAGAGGCAGCTACCACTCCAAATGAAATGTGATCATATCCTGGATTCTTCCAGGAGTTAAAATATAATAAATAATAAATCTGCTTGAATAAAAAGAGCGAGGAAAAAAATAGAAGATCTGGAATTGAACTCTACTCTGTATCCTGGGAAACAGAAAATGAACAGATGGTCATAAAAAATGCAGAGATTTACAAATATGGGGGGGTTATGAATACAAAAGTGGCGCAAGTTGGCTTTTCATACTAAAGGATGCTAAAACAAAATAATGCAGGGAGGGTAGTTGCCAGTGGAGGGATACTGCATTACCTCTTTGTTAATAGGTTAAATCTACTTCCAAATGTCAAACTGATTTCTGATTTTCTCATTAATCTAGGAAGCATACTGTTAGAGTGACTTCTTTATATTATAGAAAAATGGGATTATGACATCATACATTCTTCTGTGCTCAGGAAGTGAAGCAATTTGTACTGACAATGGGCTTCATAAAGACCACTGGATATGGAGAAAAAGTTAGGGTCTACCTAACCCACCTCCCTCTGCTCCAAACTCAGCTCACAAAGAGAAGAAACTGCATCCATAACTGTCTATTATTTCTCTTTTTCCAGAGAAATCTTTTTGAAACAATAGAAAATACAGTAAGTAGTTTACACAAATGAAATATGAGTCAAATTTGATCCAAAGGTTCCATGCTACCCCATCAAAATAATATTACCACTGTAGTTGTTCATCTGGGAAAACCCTTTTAAAAATCTACATAGAAATTAATACAAATGTGTTTTGGATTCACTTCTTAGTTTAAAAATAAAAACAATAAATTAATAAAAATTTAAAAAGTAGTACAATAAAAAAGTAGGTAGGAAAATATAGCAGCTATACACTAAAGCAGATGTGCAAATCACAATGACATATTTGAGCTGGTTATTGCTACATATAATCACAGAAGTACTAAGTAAAACAAAAGGAGACACACACACACACTAACAATTTCTGGAAAAGTGTCCAGTTGCAAATCTTATATACTGCTACTGGGAATGGGAATGACATCATCTAGTAAAAACACTCAGCCTTATCCAACAAAATTGAATGTACACATGTACACATTCTGGGACAAGAATGTCCACATACTCTAATTTATACTAGACAAATCTGATTTATATTTGCTGTGTGGCATAGATGTTAAAAGTTCCTTCACTCACAAAGAACGGAAAAATTTTATTTCATCAGTAACTTAACCATTTCACAATCAAATATATTCCAGCCGTATGTGTGTGTGTGTGTGTGTGTGTGTGTGTGTGAATGATACAAAAGGAACAGACAAGTGTATATATTCATATATATATATATATATATATATATATATTATATAATATAATATAACATTCTCTATAGAAAATGCCAGGGCCTGAGGTTCATGTTGCTGCTACGTGGCAGAATCAACTCCTATCACTAAAAATGGGATAGAAAAAAAACAGAGAAGGAAAGAGAAAAGGCGTAATGGTTAAGAGAGGAGAATAAAAGAGAGGGGAAGTTGGGGGGAACTAAAATGATGGAAAGTGATAGAGAGGGGATGGGATGGAGAAAGAGGGAAGGAAACAAAGGGGAGGGGAAGACAAACCAGTATGTCACTAATCATTTCAGAGTATGACTTTTTAAGATTTATTTATCTATATGTGTGTATCTATGTGTCTGTCACATGAGATTAGGTGCCTGTGGAGGTCAGAAGAGGGTATTGGATCCCTTGGAGTTATAGTTCATTGTAAGATGCCTGCCATGGGTGCTAGGAACAGAATTTGGGTCCTCTGAGAAATATCAAAGTTTCTTAACCACCTCTTAGCCACTCATCCAGCCTATAAAGAATTTCTAAATGGCTCTAAACCCTTTATAGCTTAATGAATAATATCACTAGATCTAAATAATTAACCATAGATCTTAGCTTCTAGCATATAGTTCACTGTATATTCTGTGGAATTATTCAATTAAAAAATTAGTTTAGACTTAACAAATCTTCAAAGCAATATCAGAAGTAGAAGAGTTTTCTTCATAAACGACCCTTAATGTTTTCAAAGATGACCAGGGCTACATCCTGGGTGGGGGAAGCTGCAAGCACTGGATAGTAGCTGGATTCTAACAAGGTAGAATCACTTGCCTGGTGTATACTGGAAGTAAATTCTCATGAATGGAAGGTTTGGCTTTTGTGAAGTGATTAGAATAGAGACTAAAGATAATTGGAAAGGGATCATCTTTTAGAGCAGTTATCCCAGAGGGGCCTTGTAATCTAAGTCAGCAGAAAAATTAACTTCCCAAGGAAACCTTTCTAAATTAAGGTACAATGGGGGAAAATACAACGATCTGCTTACACACCAAAAGGTAACAAAAAAGTTTTAGGATTACCCAATATGAAGAAAAGTCAGTTGAACCAAGTATGCCATATATAGATATCAAGACTTTCAAATACAGTGGTAAGATAAAGAAATATGGGTGCAAAAAATATGTAAAGCACACACATTAATGGTTGATGCAGTCCCAAAGAGATGTTGAAATTAAGGAATGATCAAATATTGATAGAATTTAAAATAAAGAAAGACATATAAAAAGACAAATTATATTTTTCCAATGAACAGCAATAGGGAATTAAGTAACTCTGAAAAACTTGAAGAAATATATAATTAAACAATACAGGTTATATTAAAATAAAATTTTAAGTAGGAGACGCATAGATTTAAAATACATATGGTAGTTTGAAAATGCCTATATATGTATATATATATATATATATATATATATATATATATATATATAAATTGAATCCCATAAGACAATTGGACAAGCACCATCAAGCTTATATATAGTTGACTATTAGAGTTTCATGCTAATTAAAATGTTACATAATCTGACATGTCCACATACTCACCACTCAGAAATTTGCTGTGTGTTTTTTAAATGAAATAGTTTCCATACAGACAATTTATAATAGAATTTCACAACATTGATGACAGAGAGAAACATTTATAAACAACCAGAGAGACAAAACATCCCCCCCAACAAAACATCTTTAAAAAACCCAACAGAAATCAAATACCATAAGCAAATTTGGCAAACAATGAAAATATAATTGCTCTATACTGAATAATCCTCAATCTAGAGAATAAACTATGAATAATGAAATCCAGCATTAAAAACAAGTCTGCAGTTCTTATCAGTCAATAAGGGAGGCAATTGTCCAATGTTGCCTACCCAACTAACTGCCTTCAACACCCTGAAAGCTCATTAATAGACAGGGAACATTGCCACCAAAGCAGGAGTCCTGACATTTCCCTCCACAGGAAACACCCAGACAGCAGGCAAATGGTTTTCACTTCATTTCAACCTATAAAACCTGACATTACTTCTAATTACACAGACCCAGAGCCTTATCATGGAACCTAGCAAGAGGAAACTAAGAAAAGGAAGTTTGAGCTATCCAGTGGCTGGAAATAGAGTAAAAAAGGGAATGAACAGTAAGCAAGATAGATGATTACAAGCCATGCCTCTGAGGAACTCAATGAAAAAAGGTTCAAAGGGAACAGTTCACCAATATTTAGAAAACTAGAAACAGAGAGTATGGCAACAGGACCTGGGAGCACATAGTTAGGATTTTGTTCTTTATTCCCAGAGCAAAGGAAGTCAATTACATTATCTGCACTTGTCAGAGGACAGTCATATTATTTTGGAGTAACAGCACTCTGGAAGTGGACCGCGGCAGAAGCTATGGTACCTACTGTAAATTAGTATGGCTGATACCTACTGTACATTAGTATGTTTCTTACCTTGGGCAATCTCCTCAGAGAAGATCTCATAAGCATGTGCTTCCATGTGGAAAACCCTCTGCTTAAAAATAATTAAGGTTTCAGTTTCCTGAAATCCACCCCCTTACACACACACACACACACACACACACACACACACACACACACACACTGCGCCTATAAAAATGAATAAGGAGTCAACAACCAGTTGCTGATTGTCTCACCTACTTGGTTTTGAAGGAAGTAAGTCCAAGATGCTATTACCAAATAGTATATGATTAGAAAATCCAAGGCATATATCGAACATTTGGTAGAATTGTTAGTACTATTGCCCAAAAGTAAGTACCTGTTAAAAAAAAATTCCAACATATCAAGGAGTTGCTGCTATAGATGATTACACAAGAATGCATAATAAAAGGCAAATGCTTTTATCAACATGTAACAAGAAAAAACACATATTAAAATTCTGACATTTTGAGCTAAAACCACACCCAGGCCTCAAAATCATCGAAGATATTCCTTCATTCTTAAATATTAATGCATCCCCCAAACATGTTAATAAATCTGATCATAAGTGCTCATTAATTGTAGGGTAAGCTGAACTCAGTCTTAAAACTGGATTATCTAAGTAGAGAACATTTGTTGTTAAAGACTGCAATACCAACTGTTGGATTGGACAAATCCTATCACAGTCAAATGTTGAGGCATTGTTTGGACCCTGTAACACTCCAGGTTCTAAGGTATTCTTGGCAGCAAAACTAATGACAGCTATGCTTCTGACTTAACTTGTAGATCTTCAAGGAATCTCAATGCCCATTTCCTTAACACCTGCCTCTGCCCATTCTCTGTGCATTCACAAACACACACACACACACACACACACACACACACACACACACACACACACACACACACACAACTTAAGTCATTCATGTCTCTTCTGGGAAAACATCTAACAGATACTTCCTTGTAATGACAATAAGAGAATATTTCATGACATTCATTCAATTGAGATACTTTAATGAGAACTTACTAAACACTTGGTGAGAACAGTGAATGAGATGAATATAATTCTTGTACTCAGAGTAGAGACTTTGAATAAGCTGAGGAAGTTTACTGACTCAATCATGATCCTAGGAATGAGCATCCTGGCAGATAGAGGAGAATTACAAATGTGTGAGGTAGAGATCAACTTTGTTCTATCAGGAAGGCCAACATATTTGAGGGAGAATAAATGGACCTAGCTGAGTATAAAATGAGATAGAATCTTAGAAGCAGGCAAAACTCAAGCTAACACCAGGATTACTGACCTACAATGAAGATTAGAATCCTGTAAGCATACTGTGAAAATAACATCTACTCATTAAGTGAGCACATGCTCTAGAATCTAATCATTAAAATAGGGTGATATACCACATGAGGCTTCACATGAAATGAAATGAAAGAAAATTAAATTCTACCCAGCCACTGAGGGGTGTTTATTTGTTTATACTTCTGAAGATTCTAGATGTTGTCTATTCAGATGTCCCTTGTTTAAGTAATTTTAATGTCAAGTTGACAGCAATTAAAATTGTATAAGTAGGGAACCTCAACTAAAGAACTGCCGTGACTGCCTTAATTGATGTGGGAAGATCCACCCCATATGGGTGGCTACTTCTGGTATCAGCCTAGATGGGAATGGTATTTCAGAAAGAAATTTATTCTTGCATTTTGATTGTTTGGCCTTCCCTCTTGTAGCTGAATTGATTTGCTCTGCTGTTGCTGCTGATTCTTTTCCTGACAATAGAACCAGCATTTCAAGCTTTCATTGCAGAATAATGAACAGTGGCTCTCTGGGAAGTTTCCTGGCTCTTGACTTGATTGGGAATACTAAGGCATTTTACCTCATGAATGGAGGAATAACTTCAAATTATCATCTCCTGGTGAGAAACAGCTATCATGCATCTGTCCCAGCTATGGAAGTTCAGCTTCAGGGACCAAATGACCAACTATTTCTCTATATCTCAAGTATGATTTTTCTGCCATTACTACTTAATAAATTTGATATACATGTTGTTATATGTATAACATGCAAGCAGACAGACAGGCATACCAACACACATCTTTTTGGTTCTATTCTCTTAAAAACTTGACTAAAATGCAGAATTTAAAAATTATAGCTGTCATTTCATGTTAGTTCCAGAGAAGCCATGATCCAGAGTACTGTTATTTCTGGTATGTGCAATAGGAAGGTGTGCTGACTAGTTTCATGTCAACTTGATGCAAGCTAGGGTCATGGAGAAGAGGGAACCTCAGTTGAGGAAATGCCTCTGTAAGATTTGGCTGTAGGAAAACACAGGGCATTTTATTAATTAGTTATTGATGTGGGAGGATCCATCTCACTGTAGATTAGAATACTCCTGGGACAATGGTTGTTTGTTCAATAAGAAAGTAGGTTGAGCAAGCCACAACAAGCAACCCAGTAACCCAGTAAGCATCTCCCTCCATAGCTTCTGCATCAGTTCCTGTCTCCAAGGTCCTGCCATGTGTGAGTTCCTGTCCTGACTTCCTTCAGTGATGAACAGAAATGAAGCATAAGCCAAAGAAACTCTTTCTTACTTAAGTTGCTTTGGTCATGATATTTTATAACAATATTAACCATAACTAAGACAGAAAGGTATGTAACCTCCTAACCGTATTGTAACATGAAACTTTGTAATTTACAAGCCTTATTAAACACTTCTCTAAATATATTTTTAAAAATGTCCATCTTGTTATATAATGGAATGTTTTAGAATGGACTGTGACTGCATAAGCCATAATCTATTCCGTGGTGGAGTTAGTTCAAGCTACATAGCTAAGGATTGAGAAATGTTTAATCTTGCAGTGGTTTGAATGAATGATGACCCCCATAGGCCCATATAGTTGAACATTTGGTCAAAAGTAGGTAGAACTCTTTGGAAAGGATTAGAGCTGTGACATTTAGGGGGAAAGTGTTCCAGTTTGATATATTTTTAGGTTTCAAAAGTGCTCTCTATTCCAAGTTAGCCATTTCTGCCCTATGCTTGGGGGTTAAGATGTGAGCTCTAATGTACTATTCAAATGCCATTATTGCCTATCTTCTGCCATCTTCCCCACTATGATGGTCATGTACTCTAACCTTTTAGAACTATGAGCCCTAAATTAAACTCTGCCTTCCATAACTTAGATCAGCCATGGTGTTTTCTCATAGCAGTAGAAAGGTAATAAAAACAATGTCAAATAATGAATTTAAAGGGAAAAGACTTCTCTGATAAGTCAATGATATGGAGGACTCCATCAAGTTACTATGACCACTACAGTTGTCAGAGGAACCTATTAGTAGTTTTTCCTGGCCTGCCATTAACAGTTTCATGTTCTATGCTACTTAAAATATAGAAATATTTTTCTCATCATTACAGAGGTGAAGATCATGGGATCAATTGTTAAAGTGGTGGTTTATCCAGAGGCCTCTATTGCCTTCGTTGTGACTGTAACCTCCAAGGGCTTTAGACTGTCTTCTTCACCATTTTGTACCTCAGGTCCTCTTCTTTTTAGGGTGATTCATTTAATTAGGATATATTCTAATGATTTCATTATAAAATAGTCATTTTATGAATGTTATATCTATAATACTGGTGTTTTCACTGTTTGTGGGACTGTGATATAATTCAGAGATAATACCAAAAGAGGATATATAGTTGTCTAGCTCATGAACTACTTTCTTGAAAAACACATTTAAACAACATTACACGAGCTATGCTTTTGAAGATACAATTTAAAAAGTAGTATATAGGAATTGTACAAATCAATGGATCTTCTTGCAACATTTTATTTTGCGGAGGGTTACCAAATTTTATTTGAGTGAATAGGATGAACTCCTAGGAAGAACTTAAAACAATGTTTTAGTTTGACTGATAGAAAAGATAAGGCAGCCCCAACATCCATGCACAGTTTCGGTGGCCAGAGAAGCCACTCTGTAGTTTTAGGGGAGTCATATTAGCTATTTCTACCATTTTTCTTTACTACTGATTCATCATGCTAGCCCCTTTTTATGATATTTTCATACATATGTGTCATGAACTTTGTTCAGATTCAATCCACACAGTTCCCTCTCTTGTACCCTCCTTTTACTCCTACTAGTCCCTTATTTTTCACAAATAATCTTCCTTGATTATAATCCAGTGTTGATGCAAACACGGTTCTCAATTCAAAGAAAATACGTGACCCAAGAAATCAAATACAGCTTCTGCCCAATAAATGTTGCAGTGTGTAACAGGTAAAGATTTCATAATTATACACAGAACAAAGGTCATATATAAAATACATTTTCAATTATATCTGTAGGAACACCAGGTAGATGGGCTATAGCAAAGCAAGAGAACTCTGTTGTAGGCCTCAGATAGTATCTGATAGCATTCTTGGTTTCGGTTTTGTGGAGCCAGGGGTTTGTTAAGTAAATGCATCTCAACTAATTTCATCTGATAGTCACAATGATGCTAGGTCATACACAGAGATAGGAAATGAACAACTGCAAGGAAGACAAGAGACCATTAAAGAAAAGTCAACTATGAATCTACAGCACTCCACTTCACTAAAGTTATGAAGTTCTATTTAGTCAGTAAACTTTGAAGATTTGAACATCAATGTTTGTTGTTGTGTTTTTTGTTTGCTTGCTTTTCTTGAAAACTTTAAATAAGATTTGGTTCCACATATTAGAGAAAATGTGTAATGGCTATGCTTCTGAGTCTGGTTTATTTTGCTTAGCATGTTTACCTTGAACCAGTTTCTGTCCATTTTTCTTAAAAATATTTTGAAACTTCATATTAGGTATATGCCACCTTTACCCATTTCCCTACATCATTGTTGTTAATACATTTTCAGTAAGAGTGTATGTGTATGTGAGCAAGTGTCTATATAGGTAGGTAGGTATTTCTGTGATTTACTGATGTAGCCACCTTCAGGAGCTATCCCAAATGATGTAGATAGATCAAATAGAGCAGAAATTGTCTACTCCACAAAGGCTGAGTACATAATGTTAATTTAAAAAGTGGTGCAAGAGAGAAAGATAACATTCCATACAGCTTTGGTGGAGTGTTTTTTATTGGGAGAAGTAAATAGGAAAGGTGAGAGGGGGAAGGGGAGAACATCCTCTGAGAACAGGAGCAGCAGAAGAGGAGAGGCAGAGCGGCAGAAAGAAAGGAGAGAGACAGAGAAGCAGAGAGACAGAAAGAGACAGAGAAATGGGAGGTGGGAAAGGCCCTTTCAAAAGCGAATGTAATGAATATGCGTAGGTGGTGCTCTTAGTGTGGTTGCAGCTGAGAATGTATCCTGTCAGAACCCAAATGCAGTCCAGTATAGATGCCTTACATATCACATTCTGTAGGAGTATGAATTCATTATTAATGTCTTTTAGAAACTCCTCAAAGATCTCTAATATGAAGCCACAAATAAGAACATTTTCATAGATAAAATATAATTATATAAAAATATAATTCCTAAAGATGAGAGAAAAGGAACTTCTCATGACACCTATGCCTGTCTTAAACACTATCATTCTGTTGCAACATATATCAATCTGAATTTCCATACTCTTACTAATATAGACTACTGTTTCAATGACTTGTTCATGGGAAGATAGCATAAAATACCCTCACGCAAACCATCAAGTAGTTTTCAAGGATTCTTAATTATTTATAAAGTATTTACTACTGAGTCCTTGCCTGCCTGATCTTTGTCCCAAATCACCTGGCCTCTGCCAGAGGTGAGTCTGGGTTTAGTTTAGATCAAATCCCCACCCCCAATGTGTCCCTGGGAACTCTTTGTGTTAAACCCTAATCTTGCTTCCACTATATCCTGTTCCTGAAGAGAACATTCTAGGTACTCTGATCCTCAAACCACCCAAACCAGAACATGTCTTCCCCCCACCCTGTGCCCTACTAAACCCACTATTCCACTGTTCTGGTTGAACACTGGGCCAGAGAGTGTGTCCAATAACCCCTCCACCTCCAGGGAACTTCCTGGATCTGCTCTGAGCACACTAGGCCTGTCTATCCTTGTGGGACCACAATGAGTCCCAGAATGCCGGATCTTTGACCCCCATCACTGGGACCTTGCTGGAGGAGATACCTCCTAGAGAGCTTGGACCACAGGGAGCTACTGACATCGAACTCCTGACCCACCTACACTCAATAGAAGACTAGCATAAGAGAGAGACTCCACCTGCACGCACTGGAAGAAGCAATGGAAAGACAGCAATACAAGAAAATACCTAACAATAAAAAGCCAATAATGACACCACCAGAATCTAGGGACTCTATATCAACTAGACCTGAACACATCAAAGCAGATAAAGCAGAAGAAAACAACTTAAGAAATGACTTCACAAAAATGATAGAGCCCATCGAAGACAAGACAATATGAGAAATTCTTTTAAGAAATGGAAGAAAAACAAACAAAAAATTGGAAGAAATGAACAAAGCTCATAAAGAAACTAAGGAAAGCCAAGAAAAAACAATCAAACAGATGAACAAAACAACTCAAACAGTTTGAGACTTGAAAACTGAAATAGAGACAATAAAGAAAACACAAACTGAAAAAATGATGGAAATAGAAAAACTGGGTAAACAATCAGGAACTACAGATGCAAACATAACCAACAGAATACAAGAGATCAAAGAGAGAGTCTTAGGTGATGTCGTTAAACTAGAAGAAATAGATACATGGACCAAAGAAAATATTAAATCCAACAAATTCTTAACACAAAACATCCAGGAAATGTAGGACACGGTGAAAAAGCCAAACCTAAGGATAGTAGGCATAGAAGAAGGCAAGAAGACCAGCTCAAAGGCACAGAAAACATATTCAACAAAATCATTAAAGAAAACTTTCTCAATATGAAGAAGGACATGCCTATAAAAGTAAAAGATGCATACGAAACATCAAATAGACTGAATCAAAGAAAAATTGCTCCTCAACACATAATAATTAAAATGTCTAACATACAGAATAAATAAAGAATATTAAGAGCAGTGAAGGAAAAATGCCAGGTAACATATAAAGGCAGACCTATCAAAAGTGCATCTGACTTTTCCATAGAAAATCTCAGGCCAGAAGGTCCTAGATAGATGTTCTACAACTACTAAGTGTCCACAGGTACTAGCTAAGGCTACTATATCCAGCAAAACTCTCAATCATTATAGATGGAGAAAACAAAATATTTAATTATAAAGCCAGATTCTCAAAATATGTATCTACAGATCCAGCCCTACAGAATGTTCTGGAAGGAAAACTACAACCCAAAGAAGTTACCTACTCTCAGAAAGACATAGGCAATAGATAAACCCACTTCGACAGAACCCAATGGATAAAACCAGGTCAAATATATTCACAATACCACCACCACCAAGAAATCTAAAACAAATAGTAATTAACAATGGTCATTATTTTCCCCTCAACATTAATGTTCAAAACTCGCCTATAAAAAGGTACAGGCTAACAGAATGGATAGGAAGACAGAATCCATCCTTCTACTACACAAGAGTAACACATCTCAGCTTCAAAGACAGACATTACCTCAGGGTAAAGGGTTGGGAAAAGATCTTCCAATCAAATGAACCCAAGCAGCAAGCAAGGTGTTGCTATCCTAATATCTAACAAGTTAGGCTTCAAACCAAAATCAAACAAAAGAGATAAAGATGGTCATTTTGTATTTATCACAGGAGAAATACATCAGCAGAAAGTCTCAATTGTAAACCTCTGTGCCCCAAATACAAAGGCACCCCCACATTTGTAAAAGAAACACTATTAAAGCTCAAAGCTCACATTAAACCTCACACACTCATAGTGCGAGACTTCAAGACTCCACACTCACCTCTAGACAGGACCACCAGACAGAAACTTAACAAAGAAACAAAAGAACCAACAGAAGTTATGTTTCAATTGGGGTTTAACAGACATTCATAGAACATTCCATGCAAACACAAAAGAATAAACCTTCTTTGCAACACATAGAACCTACTCTAAAATCAACCACATACTAAGTGACATAACAAACCTCAAAACATACAAAAAAAAAAAATGGAACAGTCCCCTGAATCTTATCAGACAACCATGCTTTATAGTTGGAATTCAGTAGCAACACAAATTGCAGAAACCCTACAAAAGCATGGAAACTGAACAATGTGCAATTGCACCATACCTGGGTCAAACAAGAAATAATGAAATAAAAATACTTCTTAGAATTCAATGAGAATGAGGACATAACATACCCAAACTTATGGGGCACCTTGAAAGCAGTAGTACCAGGAAAGTTCATTGCACTAAAAACCCATATGAAGAAAACAGAGGATAGTCACATTAGAGAATTTACAGAATAAGTGAAAGCCTTAGAACAAAAAGAAGCAAACTCACCCGAGAGGCGTAGACACCAGGAAATAATCAATTGAGGACAGAGATCAATAAAGTAGAAACCAGGAAAACAGTACAAAAAAATCAATGCAGCAAATAGTTGGCTTTTTGAGAAAATCAATAAGATAGACAAACCTTTATCCAAACTAACCAAAAAGAAGAGAGCGTACATGCAAATAAACAAAATTAGAAAGGAAAACGGGGACATAACAATGGACACTGAGGAAAGCCAGACAATTTTCAGGTCATACTTTGGAAACCTATACTCCACAAAATTTGACCCTTCAAAAGAAATAGGAAAATTTCTGAATAACTATCACTTACCACAATTAAATCATGAACAGGTAAGCAACTTAAATAGATCTATAAACCCTAATGAAATAGAAGCAATCATCAAAAGCATCCCAAACAAGAGAATCCCAGGGACAGATGGCTTCAGTGCAGAATTCTACCAGAAAATCAAAGAAGGCTAATACCAATACTCCTCAAATTGTTACACAATAGAAGCAGAAGGTTTATTACAAACCCCTTCTTACGAGGCAACAATTACCTTGGTACCCAATCCACACAAAGACAAAACTAAGAAAGAGAACTACAGACCACTATTCCCCATGAACAGTGATGCAAAAATACTCAATAAAATACTGGCAAATCGAATCCAAGACACGTCAGAGAAATCATCCTCCATGACCAAATAGGCTTCATTCCTGGGTTGCAGGGATGGTTCAACAAATGAAAATCTATCCATGTGATCCACCATATAAACAAACTGAAAAAGAAAAAAGCACATGATTATCTCACTAGATGCTGAAAAAGACTTTGACAAAATTCAAAACCCTTTCATGATAAAGGTCTTGGAGAGATTAGGGATAACAGGAACATACCTAAACATAATAAAAGCAATATACAGTAAACCAACAGCCTACATCAAACTGAATGGAGAGAAGCTTAAGATGATTCCTCTAAAATCAAGGTCAAGACAAGGCTGTCCCCTCCCTCCATATTTCTTCAATAGTGTACTTGAAGTTCTAGCTAAAGCAATAAGACGACAAAAGGAGATCAAATGATACAAATTGGAAAGGAAAAAGTCAAACTTTCACTATTTGCAAATGATATGATAGTTTACATAAGCACCTCAAAAACTCTCCCATGGAACTCTTACAGGTGATAAACACCTTCAGCAAACTAGCAGGATACAAGATAAACTCAAAAAAAAAAAAAATCAGTAGCCCTAGTATATTCAGACGACAAAGGGAGTAAAAAAGAAATCATAGAAACAACACACTTTACAATAACCACAAACAACATAAATTATATTGGTGTAATGCTTACCAAGTAAAAGACCTGCATAGCAAGAACTTTGTGTATTTAAAGAAAGAAATTAGATACCAGAAAATGGAAAGATCTCCCATATTCTTGTATAGGTATGATCAGCATAGTAAAAATGGCAATCTTGTCAAAAGCAATCTACAGATTCAATGCAATCCCCATCAAAATTCTAGCACAATTCTTCACTGACCTTGAAAGGAAAATAATCAACTTTATATGAAAAACCAAAAGACCCAGGATAGCCAAAGCAACCCTGTACAATATAGGAACTTCAGGAGGCATCACCATCCCTGACTTTGAGCTCTACTATAGAATTATAGCCTGAAAAACCCTGGTATTGGCACAAAAATATATAGACCAATGGTACTGAATAAATAATCCTGATGTTAACCCACACACCTATCAGCACCTGATTTTTGACTAAAATGCTAAAAGTATACAATGGAAGGAGGAAAGAATCCTCAATGAATGGTGCTGGCACAACTGGATGATGGTGTATAGAAGACTGCAGATACACTTATGTCTAATACCATGCACAAAACTCAAGTCCAAATGGATAAAAGACCTCAACATAAATCCAGCCACACTGAACCTCTTAGAAGAAAAAATGGGAGGTACCTCTGAACAAATTGGTACAGGAGTCTGCTTCGTGAACATAACCCCAGTAGCACAGACACTGAGATAGACAATTAATAAATAGGACCTCCTCAAACTGAGAATCTTATGTAAGGCAAAGGACGCAGTTGACAAGACCAAACAGCAACCCACAGACTGGGAAAAGCTCTTCACCAACCCTACATCTGACAGAGGGCTGATCTCGAAAATATACAAAAAATTCAAGACATAAGTCACCAAAACACCAAATAACCATCATTTAAAAATGAGATACAGACATCAGGAAAATGGGAATCAGTCTACCACAGGACCTGGCAATCCCACTCTTAGGCATATACCCAAATGATCCATATCCATGCGTCAAAGACATGTGTTCAACCATGTTTGTAGCAGAATTATTTGTAATAGCAAGAACCTGGAGGCAACCTCGATGCCCCTCAACTGAAGAATGGATAAAGAAGATGTGGCACATTTACACAATGGAATACTACCCTGTGACAAAAAAAAAAAAAAAAAAAAAACAGAATCTTGAAATTCACAGGCAAATGGGTGGAACTTGAAGAAGACATCCTGAATGAGGTAACCCAGTCACAAAAAGAGGAACATGGTATGTACTCACTCATATGTGGATTTTAGAGCAAAGAATCACCACCCTATAATTTACACCACCAGAGAAACTAGGATACAAGGAGGAATCTAAGAGATTCATACAAGGTCCCTCACAGAAGGGGAAAGGAACAAGATCTCCTGAGCATATTGGGATTGGGGGATTTAGTGAGTGGAGATGGAGCTAGAAGAAAAAGAAGGCGAGAGGGAAGTACATTGGACTAGGAAGATTGAGAGAGGGGAGTACTAGAGAAGAGAAGAGGAGAGAAGAGGAGAGGAGAGGAGAGGAGAGGAGAGGAGAGAGAGAAGAGAAGAGAAGAGAAGAGAAGAGAAGAGAAGAGAAGAGAAGAGAAGAGAAGAGAAAGAGAGAGGGGGGTAGAGAGGGATAGAGGGAGAGAGGGAGAGGGAGATGGAGAGAGAGAGAGAGAGAGAGAGAGAGAGAGAGAGAGAGAGAGAGAGAGAGAGAAACCATAAAACAGGGAGCCCCATTAAAAATTTGAAGAGAAAATTTTCTCCAGAGAAATGTCCAGAGACCTACAAGACTGACCCCAACTAACAATTTGAGCAACAATGGAAAGGCTACCATAAATGCCCTTCCATGCTAATGAGATTGATGACTAACTTATCCACTAGTAGCTGATGGAAACAGAAACAGACATCCACAGGTAAACACTGAGCTGAACAGAATCCAGATGCAGAAAGGGAGGAGAAGACCAGGGTACAGAAACCCACGGAGACAGCTGACCTGAACAAAGAGGAGTATTGGGCCCCCACAGTGATAGCTGGGAAATCAACATTGGACCAGTTCACACCCCCTGAACATGGGTCTCAGTTAGAAGGCCTGGGCAGTCTAAGGGACTTCTGACAGTGGAACCAGGGTTTATCCCTGATGCACAAAAGGACTTTGGGAGCACATTCTCCATGGAGGGACACTCCCTTAACCTAGAGGCAGGAGGAAGGACCTAGTCCCACTCCAAATGACTTGACAGATTTTGTTGACCCCTCCTGAAAGGTATCACCCTCCCTGTTGGGCAGTGAGATGGGAGGATGGTAGGGGCACATGGGAGGGAGGGAGAGGGAACTGGATTGATATGTAAAATAAGAAAGAAAAAGAAAGAAAGGAAGAAGGAAACTAAAATAAAAACAAAAAAGAACTTACATTTCTGGTATTATTGATAGCATCACACTTGTACCAAAACAAATCATTTTCCAAAATGGAAAGTATAGGAATAAGCTCAAACACCAGGAAAATATTTTGATTAGTTATTACCACTTTAGTTTTCCAACACCCTCTTCCCATATGCACAACCACAGGCACATGCGCATGTACACATGCACACACACACCACACACACACACTCACAGATACTTTAGAAAGAAAGGTGAGCAATGTTTTAAATTTACATGGCCAGGAAATCCTCATGAATTCAACATCATATTGTGCATGTAGGGATTTAAACCCCGAGCAGACTCCCAGGTGTGATGCAGGAGATACACTTGCATGGCATGTTCTGCATTTGTACTGATACTGCCTTGAGGGCAAGCTACTTAATCTGTTTCCCTAGACAAAGTACATATTAGTAATATTCAATTTCCCTATAAGGGAGAACTTCCTCAGCTCACTTGTAGCAAAAGTAGTTTTGGTAGCTGAACTTTTTCCCTGATATTGGGAATTGACTGTCAGGCCTCAGACATGCTAGGTGAGTTCTTTACTACAAAGTTACTAATATAGTCTGATGCCTTTTATATTTTATTTTGGCACAGGGGCTTGCCAACTTAACTAGGCTGGCCTTGATTTCAATCTGCAGCAAAGGAAGACCTTGAACTTTAAATCTTTTGAAACACCTTCCCATATAGCTACTATTACAGGAATATATAAATGGCCCATCTTAACCTTTCTTCTATCAATCAAATATCATCTGCTTGTGGAGAGTATATTGTTGTTGATCTAATACCTGATACTTTATGAACTACATAGCTTAACATTAATTTCAGTTTAGCTAGCACTTAAGCCTTTGTGTAGGTTAAACAAAATAAACTAACCTAAAACATACACTGTATCACACATGGAAAACATGATCAGTGTCATATTAATTTACTGTAGCATCCAGTTCCCAGTCTTTCACAAACCAGCTATAAAAAGTAGCATATAGTTTATTAGAATACTCACTGAGCTAGTAGAGAAGATTTATCCACATAATCTTACATACTTTGAGGAAATGGACACCCTTAGATCTGTGTTAAAATATGAAGAGTTCATTCAAAGAATCAGAAAATGCTTCTATTAAAAGGACTAGTTCCACAAACGCAGACATTTTTATTATTCTTTATGATTTCCTTATCAGGGATAGTATCAGAGATACTTGGATATGTGGCTTGGATATGATACTATCGATATTTAATGGTCCTTGGGATCAACCCCAGAAACTCATGCACACTGTGAAAGCATTCTATCATTGAGTTGTAATTGAGCCAGGGACTGAAAGAAAGATAGGACTTAACAATTTGGCCAGACTTGAATGTTTGATCTCAGCTACAGATCAAAGTAGATTGATAAAGTGCTTTCAGCCAGGGAATTCATGACTCAGACTGCATTTCTAGAGGATTATTTTGTAGAATCCAACACTGGAAGTAAGAGTCATAGTGGATATAGGTAGATCCTAGTGTTTGTGATTTAGCCAGCCTAGCTAGATCAGGGAGCTCAGGCCACTGAGAAAAACTCTGTTGATAAACAAGGCTAAAATGATCTCTTCCTGCCTCTAATGCAAATTCATCCACCTGTGCACTCTCTCTCTCTCTCTCTCTCTCTCTCTCTCTCTCTCTCTCTCTCTCTCTCACACACACACACACACACACACACACACACACACACACACTTGTGTGAAAGTCCACTAATGCATTCAGAGGAATTTTCATGAGGGCACTAGTGGTTAATAGGCAAATAAAAAAGAAAAAAAGAAAGAAAAACATACTTATCTCCCTCACCCCATCACAGCTTCATGGTCACCACCTGCACTATTTCTCCTTCTCTTCATCTGATGTCAGATTAAGTTTTCTAAACTGTAGTCGAAATTATATAGCACATTATCTGATGCTTCTACTTATTCAGCAGATATTTGAATATCCTTGGTGGGTCTTCTAAATAGAGAAATGTGGAAACTCCTGCCTGCCTGGAGGCTACTATGTATTAGGTATAACACTTAAATGAGCAGTCAATTTAAAACTAGTGTCATTATCAGAATAGAGGGAAGTCCTGGCTTCTAGGCATCAAAGTAGAAGCATCTAGATGAGGAGGTCACCGTGGGAGTAGATGTGCCAAGGAAAGATAGGCTGCCTGTGGAAGATAAGGCAATAGATGAAAATGGAATCCAGCAACCTTTCTATTCAAAGACAGCTTCACTGACAAGTGAGAAGCACAACACATTTAAGAAACGTTAAGATGCTGACGGATTAAGTGAGGATAAATGAAAGGAGCCGTAGAATCAATCAGAGTATAGATCATACGTGGCCCTGTAGCCTTAGCTCAAGAGTTTTGGATTTTCATCCTGGGGCCTGGGGAAAGAAGAATTGGAGAAAATATAACTTGATTTAAACAGGTTTGAAATGCAAAAATCAATTTTGTTCTGATGGATAGATTAGATTAGATGATTGATACTAGATGATTCTGGGGAAAAAAAATGACCTCAGCTGGGACAGTGAGAATTATCTGATCAAGAGTTAGTTTTAGCATACTGTCGTACCAGATGAAGTCCAGGACCCAGCATTCAGTATGCTCTTGCATTTTGACTCTCACCTACCTTGCCCACCTACTATTCTCCTGTTCTGTGTATGTAAAGGCATTCCTCTACGGCCCAGTACCTCTCCAGCAGGTAGTGGATACTCTGTACAATTTTTTTCTCTCTTTTTTTAATTTAATATTTTTTTCTTATTTTACATATTGATCCCAGTTTCTCTCCCTCCCAACCTCCCATCTTCCCATGCCCCCCACAACCCCTTATCCCATCCCCCATCCACTCCCCAGGGAGGGTGAGGCCTTCAATGAGGGATCATCAAAGTCTGTCAAGTCATTTGGGATAGGGCCTAGGCCCTCCCCCATTTCTCTAGGCTACAGGAGAATTTTAAGGATACCTAGATCCCTGTTTCAGGGATGTCATGGATAAAGTAACATAGTTTTATCTTGGCAACCTTTTTGCTTCAACTTTCTAAATGCTAGGGTTACAGGTGTAAGTCATCATATTCATTTGTAAAACAAATTTTAACTTGAAATTTTAACTTGAAATATTACCAAAACTATTCCATAATCCAAAATGTAAAATAATCTCAGGACTGAATTCTTATGCTTAACCTTTAAAAACTGGCCTCAATGAGCTAGTGGTGATTTAGATGCCACTGGACAGATAAATGTCTGTGGATCTTATCACTGATAGATGTGTCAGAAATGATGCCAATTTGGAAAAATGTCAAAAGTAAATTCATGGAGTGTATGCACATTTCTGATTCTACTATATTAGTTGCCAAATTGAAGCCAGAATCTTCTGTCAGCTCCTGATATTACACAAGTGTTATTTTCCAGTTTCTTGTTAGGTACTAATGTGACATAGGAAACTATAACAAGAAAATAACTGTTTGACCTTTGAAAACGTTATGAGATTCAAAAAGATTAAAAAATATATAAGGCCAAATTTTAAGTGTCTGAGGAAACAGTTTATCAGTGAGTCTATGGCAAAACAAACAAATAAGGCTTTCCCAGACCAAAGCTTACTCATCTTATAAGATCAGTATGTCACACATATACTGCAATGTTGTATAAAGCATAAGTTACACAGTAGGCAAAAATGAGATACCACAAAGCAATCAGGCCCATATGGAAATAAATATAATACACAAACAAAGCAATAATCAAGTTGGTTCCGTTAGTAAAATACATGTACACCAGAACCTTCTCATGAAGTGAACGCAATATGCTAATTGTAATTATTATTTCAGAACACAAATTCAAACACGAAATAGTTGGTACTTCACAAGTAATTAGTGCTTTAAGATCTTGAGAAAATGTACCCATATACTTAGATTGGGTTTTCTTAGAGTGAAGAACAAAAACAAAACATCAAATAGGTACTTTCTGCTTTGTCTACTATAGTATTTTATGAGAGTTCCCTTTTGCTATAGTACAACACAGATAAAGCAGCAGATCATTTTACTTTGATTATGTATTATTCTGTTTCCTTTTATAGAATTTAAAATGGGAAAAGATTATGAGATAGAAAGTTTACAATCACTTTTTATCTGGAGAAACTTAGCGAAATATATTTATTTTATTATTCATTTTTACTAAATTTCATCCATGAAGTAATCTGCTTCATTTGATAATTTGGACATATTTTTATTTTACTTTCTGTCTTCAGTTACTCTGCAAAGTGAAGAAAATATTTTGAGTAAAATAGCAGGCCGTATTGCATTACTTTATATGCGCTGAGTTCCTTGTTTCTTCCCACATTGCAGCCCATCTCTTCAGGACAGAGACACTGTCCAAACAAACTCTCAGGCTCAGGTTGAACACTAAAACTAATCTATTCAAAATATTTTCAGGGAGAAGCCTATTTCTGAGATCTGTAGGAGACGGGGGTTTTCATCCATGATGTGTATATGCGAAAGTCTTTCCCTGATGGGCCATTCAGCGCAGTCAAGTCTTGTCTGTGAGATTTCCCTAGTGGTCGTGGTATGCCAATGGTTTCTAAAAGAATCAATGCATCTAATATTGGGCACACTTTTCACCTTTAATAATATGTCCCAGCAGTGAGGACAGGGTTAGGTTGAAGGAACTTACTATATTTATTGGTGAAAATTAAATTAGTCACTCAGACCGTTATAAGAGCAACAATATTTTGTGATCCATGAAAACATAGTGCTTCTTCCGCAGACTGAGTGGAACTGGATTTCAATGATAAAATACGTCTATTATCTATCAAGGTGGTCTAAGAAAGTCTTAGAATGTATTTCCTTTCCTCAGACACCATCACTTAGAAATGATCCACATTTGTCTCATAGGAAACAGACCCCAAAACAAGTATGGAACAGCTCACAAAATTCCTGGAGATCAAGTAGAAGAGAGCCAGCATTTGGAGTTTATGTACTCTCCATTGTTTGGAAGGTAGAATATCATCTTAGCAATGCCTCATATCTTTTCTTCAAACATTAAGACAAGGGTTAATTCAAATAAAAATGGGATATACATAAAAAGAAGGAACATAAATGCCTTAGAAATATTTTTAAGTATTAAATATCATTATCCATCAAGGAAATGCAAATTGAAACTACTTAGAGATTTCATATAAACCCAGGCAGAGTGACTATCACCAAGAAAACAAATTCTTGAGAGGATGTGGGAAGAGAGAATGGCTAGGAGAATGTAAATGAGGGCAGCCACCATGGAAATCATGAGGAGGTTTCTCAAAAATAATAAAAATAGAACTACGGCAAGCCAACCATGGCACTCTTGGTCCTATATCCATAGGACTCTATATCCTAATACAGAGATACTTGCTTATCTATCTACGTTCATTCTTGCTTGGTTAACAATAATTAGGGAATGGAATTAGCCTGGATGTTCATCAGCAGAAAAAGAGATGTTAATATTATACAAATGCAAACTGAATTGTATTTGTTTATTTATTTTATTGTACATATATGTGTATGTGTATTACAGGCATTCAAGGTCAGAAAAGAGAACCAGACCCTTTAGAAGTGTAATTTGGTTGAGCTGCCATGTATATGCTGGGAACTGAACTCACATACTCCGTGAGAACAGCAAGTGCTCTTGACTATTGAGTCAGCTCTCCAGCACCTTCGAGAACTTCTAATCAGAGATTTTATGCACAGGATAAAATACATACTGTTTTTTCATTTCAAAGCTTCATCATTTGTGTGAATTGTATCATTCAGCTGCCCCCTTGGGTATCTATATTTCAAACTGGTGTGTGTGTGTGTGTGTGTGTGTGTGTGTGTGTGTGTGTGAGTATTCAAGAAAGTAAAACTGTTCTTTTCCTCTTAATAAATGATTGATGATACTAAAGGATGAGTTGCTGAAAATGTTGTAGATTTCACAAGCACATTAGTGATGGTGATCCCCTTTCCCCACAGCAATGACAAATTCTATGCAGGAGGCATATGGTTTGACTATAGATATCACACACTCCTGCTTATTTTTTTTCACAACATTTATAGATGTGTCTCAACAACATCCCATCCTCAGCCCCCACAAACACCTGTTTTGCCTTTTAGAAAAGTCATAATACCAAAGAAACAGCTCCATAAATCACTGTGGGTATTTTAAAATAGAATTGAGATGTAAGCATTTTCAAAAGGACCAAAGTACTTAGACGGGTCTCTAAGCAAATGAGCTATTCCTTCTACATCCATAATAGCTTTTCCAGTCTTTGATCAGCATCTTAGAGAAAGAAAAACAAAACACTAAAATCAGTCCTAAAATTTTAAATCCTTCTTGAAAATTTTCTGACTGTTTGATAAAGGGTTCCAGGTATATATTCAACACTAAAAAATTTCACAACTTAAGAGACTCATAGAAGATTTAAAAATGAACCATGCTATGATGAGTGCCCTGAAGTAAACAACATTCTTTAATGTTAATATAATTGTATGTAAAATATTCCTCTACATGCCCACAAATTAAAACGCAGTTCCCTAGTGGTGGAATAGACTTCCGATGATATATAAACATTTGTATGGAGAGATTGGGTAGCCAATGCATGATCACAGAGAAATGTCATGAATTTCACAAATTAGATCTTGGTGGTTCACTTCCAGGCTCAGATTTCTATTTCCTGCCCCATGAGGTTGTGTTCAGTTTGCTCACTTCCAGACTGATGATACATAATCCAATGCCCACATGATGGCATCATGGACTGTAGTCCCTGAACTATAATTCAGAATAAATCCTTATCCTTTATGTAGTTTTTGCCAGGCACTATGTTGTAACATGTTTTGCTCATTAAATAGTATCCATGTTTGTAGAAAGATTTCACACAATAAAGTGTGGCAGAAAAGTGAGGGAAAAATATGAATTTGGGCAAGAGAGCAGCCTGGGCAGATTTAGAGTGGACAAAGTGACTATGAATACAAGTTTCTATGAAAAATAGGAAGGTATTGATAAGGATATTAACAACATTAAAGAGAAAACTCAGGTTTCACTATGGCAGTACAGAAGGATGCCTTGAGGAAAACACCCACTGAAGACCCCAGGATATCAAATATCTCTTTTGAAAACTGTCATTCAGAAACAAGAATGCCTGAATGATGAAGCAATACGTATCTTAATAAGAAGTATGTAAGGACATGGTTTCCCCAGTTCACTGAATGAGGCACACAGGATCCATTGTAGTTGAGGACCAAAGGAGTTAGACTACATCTTGAGATGACAGCATTACTTGGTGTTAATGTAGTGTCAATCAAGCAAGTTGCAAGACAGTTGCACAACAGTTATGCCAAATGACTGAGGCCATATAGCTTGTACCAGAATCAGAATTATGCTTTCAGTGGGTTGTGCATAAAGGTTATAAAGCTGAGCCTTGGCTGCATTGGTATCCTAACAATACTAGAGATGCCACTAATGTGGAGCAACTGCTAAGTAAGTCAGAAGCCATTGAATGAAGCCTGATCAAGAGAAAGACCATGAATGCAGGAGGTAGCAGATCTGTATGGGCAGGGATACCCATCCTGTTAGAGCCCAAGAAACTCCACTTCAATTCCTGAATGTTGGTGATGCAGATATGGTATTAGTGCTTTCTGTTTTGCCTGGGTTAAGCCTTCCCTCATTCTTTTCATGTGCCTACCTTTAGGACGGGAGTGTTTTCCCCACATTATCTTATGTGGTATTTTTTAAATTTTAAATAGGCTCACAATGAAGGAATTGCCTGGAGACTAGACTTTTAAATTGGTTGGAATTATGCTACTATGGATATTCTTGTGAGATTGACTGAATTTGTTATTGTGTGATGGTTATGTGCCTATGGGAGTCCAAGATAGAAATTTATAGTTTGTGAAATGGGTTTGCTCATGCTTTCTGCTTAGCTTGTGGCATTTTGTAGAAGGCTGTGGATCCTTTTAGACAAGGGTCTAGATGGTATGAGCAGGTCCAAAAAGATGCGTTCTTAAGGTTAGAAGCTGCCTTCACTTCCAGCATCAGATCATTGTCTCCTGCTCTATGGAGATGTATATATCCCCCTCGTTATCCTACTGCTACAACTATAAGATATTCCATCCATTATACCTTCCCTTCCGTGATGAATTATATTCCCTGAACAACCAGCCAGAATAAAAATTTTCCCTTAAACTGTCATTATATTGTGTCACAGCAACAAGAAATTAACAAATGTAAATGTAGTAATGTAAATGTGATAATATATTAGCAGGGACCTTTTAGAAAATAGAAAACTGAAGAATCTAGAGTAGCAAGATCTTGGAAATTGGCCCTAGAGATGTAGAAAATAAAACTCAAGAAGCTACATATAGCACTGTCTTGACAGGCTTAGCAAACAGTCAAAGAAGGCAATACTTGAGAGCATTTATATATAAGAGCCCACCTTCCCACTTGGGAGCAACTGTGGAGGCTTCATCACTAACATTTCAGCATCCCAGGAAATCTCAACACAGAATACAAGAGTCCCAGAATTTTATGATTATTTAGTGTAAAAGTTTTAGTAGTAAATAGATACCTTACAAAACATTATAACCTATTGCTAGTATGAAAGCAACTATGTTAGGCTTTACTGTTGAATGACTAAAACATGTGATTGCATCTAATAAAATCTTTGCAACATATATGCTGATGCTGATGCTGATGCTGATGTTGGCAACCATTAACTGAGGTTCGTCATAGCTACCCTTCCATTGTTTCTTCACTCCAGGTGGCACACCTTAAGCACATTGTGAGCATGAGTTTTAGCAATTCATCTTCAACAAATAAGATGTCTTGGACAAGATGCTACCATTTTAGGGCTTAGGGGATGGCCTGTTAGACATAGTGTTTTCCATACAGCATGAGGACCTAAATGAGTTCCCTGAAATCCCATAAATGTTGAATTTTGCAGCATATTCCTGTAATCTTAGTGTTCCTACTGAGAGATGAAGACAGAAACAGAGGCACATTGCTTGTGGACCAGCTAGTCAGTTTTATGCAACAGGGAATAAAAGAATATCCATGCTTCAGATAAGGTGGAAGTTAAGTACTGACCCAATACTTATACTGTGTTATTCATGGGTTTATATTCACATGCACAAATAAAAAGAGATGGGGGGAGTGATGGAAAGTAAGAGGGAGAGACAGACACGCAGAGAGAGGCAGATTGGAGGTTTAAATTTTAGCAATGTAATTGCAATGATGTTTCTTCTAACTTGGAAATTAGCATGAGGGTAATCATCTTGGTGCTGGAATATTGTCAACAAAGAAAGCTAAATAGTTGTGTTAATAATAAATAAAAGGATTAACAAGGAAATAATCAAAATAGAGTGTTCTGTGCAATGTGTCAAAGAATTTGCTTTAGGCATAGTGAAAAAAATGCAATGTGAAAACTAATCATACAAGTTAATTATATAACCTTAGAACTTGTAAGCTGATACAGTCTAATCTACCCAACTACCACAAGTGCCAATTTGAAAATATATATCACATTAGTAGAGGCATGCATATGTTTTTCTGATTATTCTGAAAAAAATTATAGTTCCTGATATGGATATTGCACCTATATTGTGGAAAATAATGGTTTTTGTACTTTATGTGTGGAGTGGAGTCTGTCAAGTCTGATCAGCAACTGTACTGTCTGCAATATGTCAAGTGAAAAATTGAGTCTTAGCAGCAAAGGTGTTCTCTCTATCTCTGGTGTAATTTGAGTTTGGAATAAACATAATTTTAAGTTCACTCAATTCCCATAAAAAATGTAGTTAAGCTACAGAAAACATAAGAAACCTTAGATCTTATCCAAGAATTGCTCTGTCCACAAATTTACATATTTTGGTGACAAGCAAATAGTCTTTTTTGGTGAGATACATTCAGCACAGGGTGTGTCCCCAACAGGAAAAGATAATAACTTATAAGAACCCTGAATCCTTTCTCTGCAGGAACATGGCTAAGAAAGAGTGTGATTTAAATACCCATGACATAGTTCTGTAATGAAACCTCCGGGCCACTATTCACTTTCCCCAAAATATGTAGGAGCACTTCAATACATATATACATACAATATATACAATACATATATATATATGTGTGTGTATATATATATATATATATAGAGAGAGAGAGAGAGAGAGAGAGAGAGAGAGAGAGAATGAGGGGGTATATATTTTATGACTACAAGATTACAAGATGGTTGTTGTTTCTGGTAATAGAGAAGATATTAAAATGTTGACTTCACAAAACCATTATCTGAAAAGTGTACATCAAAGAGAATGAATGCCCTAAATACAAATGAGAAAGAAGAAAATTAAAGCTTCATTTGGTAGTATATTTTTAATCGTTTGATGATCCTTAAAGAAGTCATACAGTGTTAAAAAGTGAATGGGTCCCTGTGATCTATGAAATGTTAAGAGAAACTTCAGACAAAGCTTAAAGACCAATAAGATGAATCCTTTTGTTTCAGAAATCTAAAATAAAAGAAAAGTCATCAGAAAAAAGGCAAACAAAATATATAAGCCTATCTCTATTTCTCCATAAAATCAACTGTTTGAAACCAAACTGATTTCAAATTTTCACAGTAACTCAGTCCTTTCACATTTTTTTTTATAACGAAAAGTTAAGTTTAGTTTATGGTAGCATTTGATGTTTCAGACTGCTGACAATTTAGAAGCTGATGCCCTGTGTGAGAAGCTTACAACTGACAGGCAACTGGTCCACTAGAATAAGTTTGACTGTAAAAAGCAAATCCACAGCTCTGGGTGCTATAAAATAATTCCATAATTTGAAAATCTACTATGGTCAGTAAGAAATACCCCAAGAAATCCACATTCTGATGTTTTTGTTGAGAAAACATTGTATTTGATAGTGTCACATGAACTAACACTGTACTTGAGTGCAAGGGGGGCCTTCTAAAGGCCAACCTACAATCACAGTAAGCTGTACACCTGTTGACATTTTTTTCCTTTATATAAAAGAAAAGCATTTCCCAAAACCTCACTGTAATTTAAAAACAAATTGCAAGCAATAAAATAACAACAAAATAAAATTAAAAGTAAAATACTTATAATTTAGAAATTCATAGCAACACCCTTTACAGATTCATATATTATACTACAAGTCTAATAGCCTACAGACTTGTACAGCTATATGATTCTCTAAAATGTTGAAAATAAGCCATTCTATCAAATAACAATATTACTTAAAGAAAATTTTCATAAACATTAATTATTCCTAACATATTTATTATTAATTCTTCATATTATCTAATCATTTTCAGCATAAATGGTAATATTAGGGCAACATAAAACTAGCACAAAATAATGCAAATTTTACATGTGTACCTACTTTACTAAGCTTGGGATAAGGCTACAGCATATTTGTACATAATTATTTTTTATGCTTTATTTGTTTGTTCTGGATAGATTCTAAGAATCTTGTTATTGTACTTAGAGAAAAAGAGAGATTTTGAGAGATTTTGAGAGAGAGAGAGAGAGAGAGAGAGAGAGAGAGAGAGGGAAAGAGAGAGAATTGGGAATTGAGAAATAAGGCATGTCTGCCAGCTTCAACAATGCTGAGAAAAAAGAAACCCTAATATCCATGGCTTAGAACTATAAATACTCACACAGTGCATGCCTTAACCAATGTACCTTTACCTGCCTTTACATTCTCAGACTGAAGCAGCTCATATGTCAGCCACATGATTGTGACCATGATTGAGAAAAAACCAAGTTTCTCTTGGGGATGACATGAGTCCTTTCTGTTGTCACTTTTTTTGCTCACTTGAGTCACATTGCAATGGATATGGAATGTTCTAAATTACTGAAGGAGATAATTCATGGGAAAATAGAGTTTTCTAAACTTTGTATTTATCTAAAGGTTTTCTTTCCTCTCTTCCATCCAAAGTGTACATTTAGTTCTTCTCCAAGATAGACACCATCTGCCCTAGTCTAGAGGGCATGTCTCTGTTCTGAGGTTGAATTAGAAGAAGATGGTCCTGTGTTGGGCAATGCTACTCTTGTAATAGGGCCTGAAGGATGTATTATGGCAGTACACTGCTGTGGCTTTCAAATTTTCTAGGTCAATATGGCCTGGGCAATTCTGTTCACAATGTACTGAATAGTATAAGTCACTTTATCCAAAATCAGTCCCTATAGTGATGGCTTTTGTCCCCAGGCTATATAGAAGATACTTGCTAACAATTGTCAGTCATCTAAAGGGATACAAGGAATGATCTGAAATGGAAAGTAGAAGACAGAGGTAGTGGGATCCTATGAGTCACATAAACAATACTCTTTCTCCTGAGCCCAGAACTCTGGTTCTGCGTCAGGAAAGAACTGGTAACTTGTGGGAATGAGCTGCTGTACACAGCATGTACATCTGTTTAAGTGGGTCTCTGCCAAAACACCCCAAACACCTTACTAGACAAGACTTGAACCACTATGGTTTTATGAGGGTTCAACTCAAAATTTCTATACATAAAACTCAATGGCCTATGACAATTATTCCTTATTTATTCTCCAATGGTTATTTAAGAATAAATGATAAATTTCAATGTTCTTAACAAAAATTACAAAGCTCTGAGGATACCACTGCATTGATAACAGAGAAATCATGTTTTCAATTCATTGTAAACCTAATAACAATCACTAAAAGATTTTCATAAATAGAATAAATCACTCAAGTCAATAATGGTTGGTATGTTACCTCTGTTGTGAAATAACTTCTGAAAATCCTTAACTATATAATAGCATCTGAAATAAGTGTGTGAAAAAAGATTTGAAATAGGAATTAAAGGACAAAACTCACATAATATGCAAGATATGATGCAAAAATCAATCATTTGTTATATTCCTACAGATAGTAAATACAATAGCAAAGTCATCTTCCATTTGCAAAATCATTGTGGACTTCATGAAGAGGCTGAAAAAATAAATGCTTTATAAAATGAAACTGAATTTATATCCCAGTTTTGCCACTATGAGTGTATCTCATAAACTATTTAGATTTCAAAACTTCTATTTCTATGACTTATAAAACATAGATTAAAATAGAATTTACTTCATCAAATTATTGCTATATGGTTGGGTCAGTTTTGAAGTACCTGTATTGTCAACTCAATCCATCCTGTGCATCTAAAAGGTAGATGTTTGGGAAGCTTCTAAAATTAGAAAGTTGAAGAAAGAAATGGATCCAGAAAATACTGTGTAGAAAGCAGTAAAGCTGCATGAAAGAATATCAAGAGGATTTGTCCATCTAGGAACACAAATGAATGTTATATAAAAGAAAATTATAACATGTTTGAAATGTTCCTACTAAGGCGAGTTAGATGAGAATTAAGCAATGAATATTATGTTTAGAAATAGATACATGACATTAGAATTCCTAACTGTATAGGATTGGAAATATGGAGGAAAAATTTCAATTAAATTGTGCTTAAAAGAAAATGGATTTTATTGAGAGGTAGAGAAATTAAACCCACAAGTACTGAGATCCTTATATAATCTCGAGTTCTTGGATTAAAGGTGTGAGCTCTGTTACACTTTTAGGCTGATTCAATCTCATATAGCCCAGGGTAGTCTTGAACTCACAGAGACCCATCTACCTCTGTCTCCTGTGTGCCACCACTGCCCAGATTCTATGGCTAACTAGTGTGGCTGACTTTGCATTCTGATCCATCTTGCAATCTTTATTAAATCATAAGTAGTATATCACCACAGATAGGGATTTGGGAATAGAATTTCTAGATTCAGTAAATGTAAAAGACAAAAGGTCTAGTTAAATTTTAATTTCAGATGAACAATAAATATTCTTGATAGAAGTATCTCACACTATTTAAAACATCCCTCATATACACTTAAGAATTTGATGTTCCTACAAAGCTCAAATTTAAATAATTGAGCTTCCTATGACTTGAGAGGTTGCATTTGCTCAATCAAAACATAATAAACATTATATTTTGTTATTTAGCTGGATATTTCTTTTAAATAAATATTTGAGAAAAATATATATTTTTTAAAAAAATAATCAAAACAGTTGTTAACTTTAATTCCTAAAATTTAGAATTAAAATAATTTGGAAAATAATGTTGCATTTTCTCTGTAAAATTGTTAAAATTATATCAATAAGGAATTATTGATGTCCATAAATATGTTATATGAAAAAATATGTATATAATTGTAATATAATCAATGTCTCTTAGGGAATTCTGACCATATAAATCAAACTTAAGGGGAAGATGTCAGAAATTCCACAACAATCTATCACAAACCAAAACACTGTATTATCTATAAAGAATTGACTAGCTCTCTTATTTAGTACTATTATATAAATCAGACTGCAAAGAACAGAAATTATTACCAGGGATATTGTGGTTCTCCACCAGGCAATGCTTGTACTTGAGATCTTACAGTTTTATAATGTATGTTAATTTGCATCATCTAGGTGAAATCTATTTGGGGTGGTTAATTTTAATTTCTTCTCAGAGCATCTATTCTTAGCACAGGATGCTTCATCTAGCCTGAGTAAGCCATGTGATTTCAAGGGTGAGTTGATGACCTAAATGCCACTGTGTGGCCAAGCTAAACTGAGACTAACAAGTTATAATAAGACTAGGCACAAAACGCAGTGTAGCCAATGCATTCCTTCTATCTCCCCTTCTATTTTTATTTATTTCCGTCTGTCACATGTGTCTTCCCTGCTGCTTTGTTGTCTCAGGACATTGTCAAATTCACTACTTTTCCCCTGTGCCTAGTCAATATATCTTTGAGTTATAACATTTTCAAATTAATGCCATTGTGAACCAGAGACAACTTAACTTATTTATATTAGATCCAATCCCGGAGTTACAATCACACTCCATTGATGGCAGAAAATTTTTAGTATCTGTGGTGGTTTGAATAAGAACAGCCCCTATAGGCTCATATATTTGAATTCTGAGGTACCAGAGAGTGGAATTGTTTGATAAGATTAGAAGGATTAAGGAGTGTAGCCTTGAAGGTAATGTCAAAGGCAGGTGGTAGGCTTTGAGATTTCAAAAGTCCATGACAGACCCTGTCTCTTCCCAGTACCTGCCTACCTACTGCTATGCTCCCTGGCATGATGATAAAGGACTACACCTCTAGAAATGCAAGCAACCCTTCAATTAAATACTTTCTCTTATAGGTATTGGTCAGTGGTCTATTCACCACAGTGTAATAGTGACTAACACAAAGTCTGAGAAGGGTTGAGAAAAAATGCTGCCCAGAGCCTAGGGGGTGCCTTTTGAAAAGGGAAGTATAATAATGACAACAAGGATATCCAGCTGTGTGCCTAGCAGCTAGGGCCAGGACAACAAAATCAATGGGCAGAACATCTCTAAAAGCAGATGTTGTCACACACCTTTGACTATTGATCATTCCATTTTCAAACAAAACAAAAAACAAAAACAAACAAAACAAAACAAAAAAAACCAAAAAAAAAAAAAAATCCATGGTGAAACTGTACTGCATCCAAAACCAGTTACTAAGTAAAGGCTGCTCTACAAAGAAGCCCAAGGTGATACAGAAAAGCAAGGATTTTGGCCTCTCTGGATTTTGTGTCTGCTCTCAGTACTAAGCATGTGATAATGAAAACACAGGTTGCACCAATGTTAAGTAGAACTCACTAGCAGATGGAATCAAGGAAGGGGGTCAAGAGAGAACCCCCCCAAGGACCTCATGTTCTCACGTTTGTTAATATGATAAATGAGTTTTTGGCACCAACTCCTTCACACTCCATAGTACTTCCAGAATTGCCTAATTGCTTCTGTACATTAGATCTTTCTAATAACAGCATTAACTCTGTCTCACTTTTATTTGGGGCCAAAATTATCATCACTGTAACACACTGGAATTAATTAAACTGTAACCAGGAAAGGCTATTGTGAATGGAAAATGCAGGTTTGATTCTGAAAGCCTTTGACAATCATCAGAGAATTGTGAAGAAGAGCCAGCCAGCCAGCCAGCCAGCCAGCCAACTCAACCTGGGCCCTGTCTGGTTTTTTCAATGTTGCTCATTATGGAGGGCATGGTAGGTCAGGGTAAGGGGACAGTAAAGACAGAGGAAACATGGAGAAGAAATTGAGATAACAGTTTTAAACACAAGCTTGGGCTGTTCAAGTTGGGAGCATCATTTGGTCTAATTGCATATGTTCAGCATTAATATCTCTAGGGAGATTTAGCTTGAGTTGCGACTTCACACATTTAATGAAGCGAAACTCTCTCAGGCCACTATAAGGCATATCTAAGGATGAAAACCAGTAATTTACAGCTTTAGTGACCTTATTACAGTGTACTTTGTGCTTGGCTGCTCGTCACTCTTATCTGGGCCATTATCAAAGGATCCTGTGGAATATTGGCCATTAGCTGCATGCAGACTAAGAGGCTTTGTCTTCAAGGGCTGTGAGAGGATGGGGGAAAGATATTGAATATTTTCTCTTAACTCCTAAGGAAAATCAAAATAGCGACATGCTCTTTGAGATGCTGATATGCATGTGAATGGTAGTGATGAAGCGCAAAGAGAGAGAGTCGCCAGTAACAAACAAGCATTGGTGCAAAGGCTTCTGAGAAAAACTAGCTAATTGCACTGGCAGCCCAAATAACAATGAATATTCTCCACAAGCTTATGAATAGCTCCTGATTTCGAGATGTCTAACCTACATCTGTGCTATGGAGATGGAAATATCAGCAGTACCAGAAACACCATCCTCTTTGCCAGATGCCAGTGGCTCACAGTAGAAGAAGGAGCTCAGGTTTGCCCAGATGGAAGGGTCATTCTGCCAGAAAGTTATGCCCCAGACCACTTCAACCTACATGCATGGCTGCTCTGTCATTCAATATACACAGAGCCAGAAAGCTGAAAATTCTTTCTTCTGGGGACCAGACAGTGAAGACTGCAAGCTTTGCAGGCCATTATGTTCTCTATTGCATACTTGTCATTAGGTTAATTTTGTTACTCTGAATTAAATCCTGAAAAATGTAAACAACTTTTGCTTTGTGCTTTGTTGAAATGAACATTCAATACCCCCAACTGTGAGCTGTTTTTCTGTCTTGTTCCAGGCACTTGACAAAAACACAATAAAACAGAAAAGAAAAAAAAAACAAATGAAAGAAAGAAAAGACAAAGAAGAAAGTAAGTAAAAGAAAGATTTTCACTGGAGGAGGAGAAGAGTTCTGAGGAAGGGACAGATAACAAATATCAACAGATAATCATAGAAGTTACTAATGTGCTTAAGTCAAAAGAAAAGTTAGGTCTGAAAATAGTGGTAGAGGTGAACAAAATAAAAACGTCTGGGAAAATATGCTTTCATCTGAGATGCCATGGTTTGAGATCATGAGTTGGGAAACAACCTTTTAGATTTAAATTTTGGTAATTCAAACATACCCTGTGCTCTATCTGAACTTAACTAACAATCTTTTCATCGGTGAATGGTATGATAACAAGGATAAATTTAA
Organism: Cricetiscus sungorus; assembly: GCA_030556225.1. Lineage (NCBI taxonomy): Eukaryota > Metazoa > Chordata > Mammalia > Rodentia > Cricetidae > Cricetiscus > Cricetiscus sungorus. Next base: position 20,908,207 of record JANBXA010000180.1, on the reverse strand, counting down.
GAACACTGAGGGAAGGTCATTTCCTCACCTGCAAAATGGCAGTCATAAGGTATATCCCTAATTTTACTGTGATGGTCTGTGAGATAGCCAATGAAGCAATGTGTTCATAAATGATAAAGAAAGGGAGCCTGGACCATGTAAGAAGACCCTGTCTCAAGACAAAACAAATGAAATCCCTCACTCCGTAGGGCTGGGGTAGGGGTTCAGTGCAGGAACATTGGCCTCATATGTAGCAGATCATTGATTTAACATGAGGTATATAATATTTCTATATCCATAATGGATAGATTCTTGGAGATTCACTTGTAAGTGTAGTGGCACACACCAAATAAAGTATGTTTAATCGGCAGAGGTGGGACAACCATGAGTTCAAGTATATCCTGGCCTAAATCTTCACCTCCTCAGCTGGAATAATGCCATCTATTTACATATAATTATATTGCAACTGATGGCAGATTAACTAGCTGGAAATACAGTAATAAAAATGTCTAATGCTCTTACAGAGGACCAGAGCTTGGTATCCAGTATCCATATAAAGCAGCTCACAACTTCCTCTAACTCCAGTACCCAGAGATCCGCTGCCTTCCAGACCCTGAAAGCTCATATAAGCCCATAAGGCACATACACATATATATATATAAATAAAATAAACATTACTTTAAAACCTATTATTTTAATACTATGAGGATGGGTTTTCAGCTTAATATTCTCCTGGTTTTTCTGTGGCAAAGAAAGCATATGAAAAGGCAACCTGAGTTAGAGAAGCCACATGAATGATTTGAAGAATACCATTCAACAGTCCCATTTATCATAAAGTGTTCTATTGTGATAATTATCAGACAATAGTCTGATATTTCTGGTGATGTGAATCATGTGTCATTCCAGGGCATCCTGAAAATAGAAAGAATGTGGCTGGCAATGATCAATGACAATGTAAAGGTAGAAATGTAAGCAGTTTGAATAAGGCAGAAGTTCATTGACAATCCTTGGCTAGCATTTGGAGCTAGAAGATTGATGCCAAAGGGAAGCATTTGCTTTTTTGCATAAAGCCAATTTTAATAATGTAGCAGAAAAATCTTTGCTAGTCATAATCCCAAAAGTCCCTTAGTACCATAATCTTGAATAGTGACATCATCAAAGAGCAAAATCCCCAGTGTCTAAATTCCCTAAAATCACCATTTCAAAAGACAGCAGTCTTGACTACTGAAGGTCCAAACCCCCTAGACTGTAATTTTTGTTGTGAAAAACAGAGGCAGAGGATTTTAAAAGTAAGTATAAAGACAAGGTCTGGAGAAAGGATGAATGATTTTTTTGTTTCATGGAGGCTCCTTGCAGCCTGGTATGTAAAATGGGATCTCAATATTTTATTTTCAGTTTATCACCAAGGGTGATTACAAAAGAGGTGACTGTACAAGTATAAGAAGGAATCTAACATCAGTGAAAAAAGATGATTTCTGATCCATTTGGGCTGGAGTAAACACACTCAGAATGAAAATCAATCCTCTGAGTGGTAGGGCTATATGTTTTGAAACCTGTGGCACCAATCTTCCCGGGGCCCTGGCTTTTTTTTTTGTTTGTTTGTTTTTTTGCTTTTGTTTGTTTGTTTTCTTTTTTATTTTGATTTTTTTTAAAGACAGAGTTTCTCTGTGTAATAGTCCTGGCTGTCCTGGAACTCTATCTGAAGACCAGCCTGGCCTTGAACTCACAGAGATTCCTCCTGCCTCTGCCTCCCTGAGTGCTGGGATTAAAGGCATGTGCCACTGCTGGCTCTCTAGTTTTTAAACCTCATGACTTAATGGTATTGCCTCAGGTATATCCAAATGTATATGAAAGTACAAAGTTACATGCTCTTTTTTTGTCTTCTAGAAACTATTTTATATAAATAGGTACTTTAACAAAGAATGCATGTTCAGAGAGTCCAGTTTTGAGCATGGCAGACCACCCTTCTTCTCTGTGGGAAGCAGGTTCCCACTTGCTCATCCAGCACGCCTAGGCAGTCAGATTTTCTAGCAGAGTTTCCACTCCTTTGCTGGTGCTTTTGGTTTTTCCAACATCAGAATCAAGCTTTTTACTCCAGCTTTGACTTTGCTCACAACTTCCTGGTCACAGCTCTGAAGAAGACTGGAAAGAATAATGGCACCTGGATTGATGGTTGGCCCATGACTTGAGGTTCTTCGTGCCAACTCATACTATAAGGGTTTTTGCAAAACAACCTTCTCTTCCATTGTCTTTCATCTTTTTATCTTGCTTTATTAATAATTAGAGAACCAGTTGCCTGCAGGATGCTCAGAAACATGAAGCTCTCCATCCTTGCCACCAGGATGTAGTGCTACTGCTAGTTATGTGATCTTTGTTGTGATTTGGGTGTGAAATACTCCCAACAGGCACATTTGTCTGAATGCTCACTTCCACCTTTTGGCACCATTCTGGAGATGAAGAATCTTTAGGGGTTGGAGTTCATCTAAATAAAGGTGGTCACTGCAAGGTAGGGAGTGAGAGTTGTAGCCCAGGTCCATGTTGTGTCCATTCTTTCTGCTTCCAGATCTACTGAGATGTGAACAAACAGCCTCAAGTTCCTGCTGCCACAACTGTGAGGTGTCCCTCCTCCTCCATACTTCTGCTACAATGCTGGGCCAAAAAAAAAACCCCTTCCACCCATAAGTTGTTGTTTGCTCACACTGATAGAACAAGTGATATAATATTAGTACCCATTTCATTGTGTAAAGAGGCCTAAGAAGTGTTCTGTTGTGTTCTGTATATTTCCTTAATTGATCCCTTTTAAATTGTATTGAAAATAGACTGGAAAATTATATTCATGGGATTTTAGTGTTTGGGGATTTTAACATTTGCTAGTTAGGCCAACTTTAAAAAAATTATTATGATTCTGTTTCTGAAATATGGATTATACACACAGAATGTATGCAAGATGAAAAACCTGCAATAGGTAGCATGGAATTTCTGTCAGTTTTTGGCCATGACAGACTGTATGCCCTTACTGCTCTACTTAGTAGGTTCTACAGAAATTCCCTATGTGGAACCTGCTGTACTCAATCTGAAATATTAACCATGCTATAGTCTTAGATACAAACTCTTTAGGGTTATTCTTCCTGGAATGAATCAGGAACCCTCATGAAGGCTTCGACATCCCAAATGAAGGAGAGAAAATGCTTTCCCCATCCAATTCGTAAATGGAGTATGTGACTTGTAAAGGAGTAAACCAACAGCACCCACTGTGCAACAGTACCTTCCTGAAGTGGTAGGAAAGGGTACATTTAATAAAGATCCTCTTCATGTTGTTAATCAAGAGACCCTTTATATACACATGTGCTCAATCATTGAAAAACAATCTATATTCACTTTGAAGCTCTGCTTTGCAGAAGCAAAAAAAAAAAAAAAAAAAAAAGACAAGGTTTGCATACCCAGACTTCCTAAGACAACTATCCTCTTTAACTTATCCTGAGGCCAACTCAACTCATTTCTAAAGATCTGATCTGTTCCTAGGACTGAAGAAGCTCTGTCAAGCTCTGCCAAGCGTAACCTAAAATAGTTTTCAAAAACACATTAAATTACGATAAACTGGAATTTGCCTATTCCCTCTCTTGCCATCACTGATTAGCAAGATATGTATATATACAGAGAGAGAAACTGCCACTGTTCTAATCAGCCTGTTCATTGATTTTGATGACTCATCCAAGATCAGGAACTTTGCTGGGGCCAGGGTTGACCTGCTTGTAGAACTAGGTGGCAGTAGGTAGACCCCAAGATTCATATTTGAGTTGGCAATAAGCTATGTCATAGACTAACAGGCTTTAGACACACTGTGACTGAATGCACATATGTTTGCTAGAAAGAGATATTCTTAGCTGATTCTTAGAGTTCATATGTTGTCTGCCGTGTGGGAGCTCAACAAATATTTATTAACTGTCTTTACTAGTTTTATGTCAACTTGACACAAGCTAAAGTCATCTGAAAGGGGTGAACTTCAATAGAGAAAATGACTCCATGATATCTAGCTATATGGCATTTTTAAATTAGTGATTGAGGAGGGTGAAACTAGCCTAGCAGTTCTCAACCTGTGGGTCATGACCCCTTTGCCAAACTTCTATCTCCAAAAGTATTTACATCACAATTCATAACACTAACAAAATTACAGTTATGAAGCAGCAGTGGAAATAATTTTTGATTGGAGAATCACAACATGAGATAACTATATAAAAGTTTGAGAAGGTTGAGATCAGATGAAAATATAGATGGGGACTTTTATATCTCACTCATGCACTTTTGCAGACTCCTGTATTGTGACAAGATTGCAGCTTACGACAAAAAAAAATGATGTTAAATGCTTTGATTCCTTGAGCATTATTAAAGTATCAGGGACATAATAGTACTGAAGAAATCTGCATGAAGTGAGCAGCATTGCCACTGGAGACTGATGCACTTTCAATTAAATCAAGAAATTCAAGCTATATAGCTTGCTTACACAGCTGATCATGGCACTCTGAATTTTAAGTGATAGAATGTGCTTTCTGACCAAAGAAGGCTGAGTGAACAGAGAAGGACTTTCAGCACCCTGTGGCTAAATGAAGGGCTGATTACTTTTGACATGTAGAAAGAAGGATCTGGGGCAAAACCACTGGAGAGAGAAGGGCTGAATTATACATGTTGGCTTGCCTGCTGACAAGCAAGGGCATGTAGGTAGGTCTCTGAGTAGCTCAGATCTAACAGGGCTTTCCTTGGTGTGTTCTATTGTATGTGATCATGTCTATGAAGTTAGTTTTGAACTAGCATACTACTTCCCTTAGGTATCATAAGGTGTACAAATGTTAACAAAGAACTGGATAAAGAAGTGGAGTTTTGTAACAAGAGTTGTTGATCATCCTCTTCAGACTTGCCTGCTAGGAACACAAGCACCACAAGGTCACTGGCATTTAAATGGTCCTTACTGATATTCACCAGCATTAACATTTGATGAAACATGAGTCATGCTGATTGATTCCCAATTTTAAAAAGAATGAAAGGTTTGATTGCCATTACATTTGATAGCCTCTGGTGAAGGACTGAAGAATATTGATGACTCCTTACACAGGCTTTAATACCACCACTGGCAGCTGAAGGAAAAGAGAAAAACTTCATTAACAAATATCATGAGGGGCTGTTGTGTGAGTGACTACTATGCCAAGGGGGAAGAGAATAGATAAAATGTAGTCCATCTTCACAACACACCTGTCTCATGTGAAATAGCAATAATCTCCATACAGAGTGCGAGTCACCAGATTCCTTCCTCTCCCCAAGTCCTTTATATCTACTGCTCTGTAATGTAGTTGACCATAGCACCTAATTATGCTCTAAATATGGGACATCCTCTTGTCTATATGCCTTAGGGAAGATCTTCATGGTTAAGCCTGCAGCTTAAGTAGCTTTTTGTTTATCTTCTATGTAGTTTCTTTTTTCTTATTTTCAATAATTTTAGTGGAATTTGTTGCCTGCATATTTTTACTAGGTCAATCCCCTGCTTATAGCTACAGATGGCTTCTCATCACCTGAAGGATGAGAAGAAAGAGTGATGGATATGTCAGGCTTTGCTGCCTGTGATTTTCTGCTATCATTGCATATGTATCACACTTCCCTGCCTTCTTTCCATTCTTCAGGGACAATTAATTTAAAAAGGGCCTCCAAGAAGGAAAACATTTGAGTGTATTGCTTTGTAAATTCAGAGTGAAACTTATCTCCAACTAAAATGTGTATATCTAAATCAAAATGCATAATACAGATTTAAATATACAAGATATACATTTAAACAGTTTTGCTTCAAAAATTTTTCCAACATTATTTTTACATATAGTATGTGCCTATTTATAGATTTATACTATTACAAATGGTGCATGTATGAATATATATGTTTATATGTAAACATGAACATGTTTCATTGCTTCCCATGTTTCTATTCTAATATTTTTTTGTCATACCAGGCTTTGAGTTTTGTTACTGCTTTTGTCTTTATCTAATAGAACAGGGTTACTTTGACACTATATATTTAGAATAACAAAAATAATATTCTTTTACTTAGGCAACAAGATGCTGAAGCTGAATTTGAGGAAAAGACAGATAAACTAACTTTCTAGCTGGGCAATGGTGGCACATGCTATCAGTCCCATTACTCCAGAGGCAGATAGGCACATCTTTGTGAGTTTGATGACATCCTGGTCCTTAGAGGAAATTTCAAGACAGCCATGGCTATACAAAAAAAAAAGCATGTCTTGCAAAACCAATTGCAATAGGAGGAAAAGAGTCTCAGGAACAGGCAAAAGAGTCTTGCTCCCATGGTTGGGAATATCACAAATCACCAAGATAACAGCCACAATATATATGCAAAGGACCTGGTGTGAAGTTATTTCGACTTCCCTTGTGTTAAACTTTCTAATACATTTTAGGTAGTTAGGTTGCTTTTGTTTGTTTGTTTATTGTTATTGTCTTGCCTTTTGTATTGTTTTATTGTATTTTGTTTGTCAGGTTTTGCTGGCATCTTTTGGAGGTCTTTTCAAAAGAGGAAACTAAAGGGGAGTGGATCTGGGGGAGAGGAGAGATGTAAGGGAACTGGGAGGGATGGAGTGTGGAGAACCTGTGATTGGGATGTATTATACGAGAAACGAATCAATAAAAAAGATTAAAAAGAAAAGAAAATAGCTGGAGAGAAGTTGCACTCTGGCATTTTGACAATCCCATTTGCTGGCCATCACATCTCTCACTTACCATGTTTATGTGATGCCTGATCAAATGTTGTAATATAGAGATGACTAACAGATTCCCATATATTGTTGAAGCAAATGACATCTATTTCTAGAAGTTACAAATCTTTTGTGAAATTTGGTTATATTAATAAAATATGAATCTCAAAAACAAAAGCAAGAAACCTAACATCAAATTGCCTAAACCAAAGCTACAATAGTGAGTCAGTAGATGGTGGTGAAAACAGAAAATATGATGGTCATGTGCCCATTTCCACAGAAGTCTCCAGTCCCATCATTTGTTAGATCTTTGTTCCTCAGTTTTTTGATTAAAGCAATCAAACTATATGCTAAATATGGTGGGAAAGGTCAATATAGTTAAAGACAAAGCAATCAAGTAAAGAAAGAAGTTGCAAGCAAGAACACTGAGGACTAGCCCCTGATGTGCTTGTGCCGTTCCTTTAGGCCCTGGTTGCCATTTGCACGGGGTGTAGGCATATGATGCCCATTTATCTGATTTCTCAAAAGCAACTAGAAATTCCTCATTTTCTCTGTGTGAGATCTTTCAGTTTCAAAACATGGCAATTACCTAACATATTTTAAACTGATCTGGAACAAAATTCTAACCTCTGTTCTAGTGGTCTTTTTTTTCCTCTTGTAAAAAAGATGAAGCAAAACCATGAATAATAATTTTAAAAAAAGTTTAACAAATTTTCCAACTCTTCTTTTCCCTTACAGGATAATTTCAAAATGTTCATAGGGAATACAGTTCCAAGAATAACAGTGATAATCATTACATTTATATTATTATTATTTTTCAACATTTAGTTTAATTTTTCCAAGAATTTCAAGTACAAGTACTATATTTACATCATATCAGCCCCTCCCTCACCACCTCAAAGTCTGCCCATGTTTCCAAATTGGTTGAGAGAATTCTCACAAGGCAACTTATGATTACTGAGAGAGGGAATATCAGTATTCAGTGCAAGAGGTTCCCCCAACAATAGAGGCTATTTCCATTTCCATGTGTTGCTTCTTAGAACATGAAGAAAAGTCTCTATTCCTGGAAAAATCATTTATTTCAGAAACAAGATTTCGAAGAGTCAAGCAGCAACTGATCTGGAAGCCTCCTCCCTGAAGTCTTGTCTCTCAGTGTTTTGAGACAGGATATCTCTTTATAGTCCTGGCTGCTCCTTGAACCCACTCTATAAACCAGAAATCGGCCTCTGCCTCCCCAGTGCGGGGATTAAGGAAATGTGCTTAACCACTGTCAACTTATTTTTTTTTTTTTTTTGGTTAAGACTAGATCTCTTGTTATTCAAAGGTGTTATGAAAACTGCCAATAGAAAAATAAGCAATTCAAAGTTCTATCTAGCATTAAAGCCAAAGACAGTGTGTCAAGATATACTCAAAAGTACAATAGTGTCATTTATATCTCGGAGTGACCAAGAAATGCCTGATTGGATTTAAGTCTCATTCAATAAGAGGTAATTCATGCCTTAGTATCATAAACCTAGTTAAACAACCCATGGCTAGTGGTGTGGTGGACATTAGTTAACAAAATACTGTATTACTATTTTTATTCAGAAAGAATAATGATTTTACATTGCTGAAATACAATGTGATGCTTTTATGTATAAACATTTAACAAATCATTTTGTCTATAGAAAATATACTTTATTTTAAAAAGTTATTACAGAAACAGTGAGAAATAATTGCACAGTAGGAAAAAACAATGGACTCATAGACCATGTAATAGTATATATTATATATATATATATATATATATATATATATATATCCTTTGCAACACACTACTCATGACCTTCTATATTTCTGCTTCCCGATAGGGCAAGATCAGTTAATATTTATATCATTTTTATAAATATTGAGACAATATATGTAAAATATTTAACAAAATTCTGTTGAAAGAAATTTTTCTATTACAAATAAAACCAATTTGATTTCTATAAGGAATAAGTCATATGAACATTAAATAAGTTCCAATTTTAGGGCTATTTGAGCATATAAGTAAAAAAAATGATTAATCATTGTTTGTTAGAGATACTTGAAAATGTACCAGAGTAGTAATTTTTGAGCTTTATCTTGATGTCATTATTGTCAGTCCAACATGATAGATATCCTTGACGTAAGGTTACTAAATGCCATTGGGGTTCATTGCTGCCTTAGGAGACTTTAAATTAGTGAACAGTTTTGTCATGTGTGGATTATATGTTGACTGACCATGACAAAGGCTGGACAGCAGCCTTTCTATGATTTCTTCTTTATGCTGATTTGGATTCCTTCTAAATGATCTTGAGCAAAAATACCTGCTAGGTTAGGGGGTTAAACTCTCCTCCCCCTTGTCTCTTCTCTGCAGTTTTATTCTTCTGGCACCAGAAAGGCAGTACAGTTAGAATTCTACTGTGGTCTCTAACCCCAGATTTTTGTAAAATTTTATTTTTAGGGCAGGTCTCCCACATTTGCCAAACTGATCTCAAACTCAATTTTCGTAATAGGCAGGCTTTGAACATATGGTCCTCCTACCTCAACCTTCTAAGTCATGGGGTTACAGGCATGTACCAATAGGATTACAAGCATGAACCATTTCAAAATCATTTTTGCAATGGCTTCATATGTATTCCCAGAGCACTGAGAATGGCTAATTTGGCAACATAGTACCATGCCCCTTAAGTTTAATGCTGTCATAAACCAAAGAATCTTTTCTCCTGACTTAATCCATGACACTAAAATAATCACTTACCACTTAGACAATTTCTTCTACTGACTCTTACAAACCCCACAGGAACATTTTCGTTTTCAATTTCCATGTCTGTACATGTATGTGTACATGTGTACATGCATAAAATACACTGGCATTTTTAAAATATCTCCATGAAATACACATATTAAATCATGTAAAGAAATTTGAGTCAAGTCAGCTACTCAGAGGAAAAGAACTACCAGCATTTCCTAAGTAAGCACTGTACATCAGATTTATTTCCCTTTGTGATGGGAAAAACAAATCACACAAGTATGCATAAACAAAGCCTACTGCAAGCCAGAAAAACTTCAAAACCATAGATCATTACAAACACAACCACATTAGGAGATGGTTGTATTAATCGAATAGGTTTTGTAAACCAAGAGTGAAGCTTGGCAAGGGAGCTGAAAAAAAAATGCACTCTCTGACATCAGGTTTCCTTAGCAAACAAGGTCATATCCAGGAGAAAACTGCATGCAGAGCACCAAGGTCTGTGTCTCCTAAGAGCAAAAAGCCATAGAGTTGGGGACTTCAAAACAATCAGAACCACAAGCCACTCAAAAGTTGTAATTCCTTTCTAAAATAAGTGACCCCATCATGATGCTCACAACCTCTTCAATGGAACATCTTAGTCTCACTGTGAAATATTGGTAAAAGATTAAATCTAACCAAAGCTGCCCAAATCCAAATTCAAATAAGCTATTAACTATGCTGACACTGGAACCAGTAGGCTGACCTTTTATGCAAATAACTATTTAAAAATGCTAGATACATCTTCTTTCACATACCTAAAATATTTTGAAATATATTAAAATAATCAAAACATAAATGAAGAAGCGAAACTTTGTGACACATGGTTAACTGGGATATTTTTAGTAGAAGCTGAATTACACTTGCCTGTAAAGATTATCAACTGGCTTCACTGTTAACATAATGCTGTATCCAGTAGCAGATTAGGAATGATGAAAAACAGGTGTGAGTGTAAATGCTGCAGATGATATTTGAGTTGTTAAAATGTCCCAAGAAGTGCAATAATTGAACATTAAAAACTCTCCAAATGTGCTTCAAGTCACAGCAGAATGAAAGATTAATGAGTTGAGAGAAGCCTCAATAGAATAGCATGCCAACAAGTGAAATGTTATATTTCTTTATGAAGCAAATGACCAAAATAAAGTGCGAAAAGGTGTGGCATATATCAAATGGCCTAACATATGTCTATTCAATGTCTCTAAGGAAAGAATGGGGGGAAAATGGAACAGCAACAACATTTAAAGAGATAATGGCTTACACTTTCACATTGTTGAAAGTAAATTAAGTGAGTATAACATGGAAAAAGCAGAAAAAGAACAATGATCTTGGCAATTGTAAGTATATAACAGAAAACAAAAACAAAAGTCATATGTCAGCCAGCAAGGAATGTGCAATGGTGTTCTGACAGTTCCCAGGGCCTAAGGCAAACACACTCCTGTGGTCTTGTCTTGTTTGTTGCAGCCTATGATGCTTCTCTAGATCCATCCTCATGCACTGTGACATTCCTCAGCAGATGCCTGATGCTCCTTTCATCAGCTTCCTTGAATGTCTATCTATCTAAAGCTTCATAGCTTTGCACACTACTTTCTCCAGGTGGCCTTCCATGACTCGGACACTGATACAGCCATGTTGCCTTGGACAGAGCTTTGGTGACCAGGGAGTACCTGGAGGCCTGAATACAAGGAGACACTTGTTTCACTGGTCAGTGCTGGAACTCTTCCCAAAGCAACATCTTCTAAATTAGTTACAATCTTGAGCCTGCAGTGGTCAAAATATGGCCAATTCCTGAGATTTATTTTGACATCCTTTTGTCCCTGTGGATGGTGCTAGGGTTTTCTGTCAGTTTCGTTTTTGGTAGCCATAAGATTATGTAGCAGTTATGATTTACTCATCCCCAACCTTTCATAGGCTTTGTATACTGGCAAACTTTGAGCTTTCCAACTCTTTACATCATGAGTTGTGTTCCAAATTATTGCTGTAAACCTAGTTGGTAGCAGTTAGCAATAACTATACTGTAGCCTGAATGCTGCGTTGCCTTGGAAATTTGTTTGGAAAATTTACTAGTCCATCACTTTAAACTCACCTCCACCATATCTCTTAGGTAATTGATAGAATATGTGTCAGTTCTTGACTAAAATATATCGTGAATTAGCCTTTAGTCCAATTCTCTATAGAATCCATGTTCTTGTCTGAAGCATCATAAGCATTATCTGTTTTGTTGACAGTCCTGATTGGCAGTTGTCAGTCTTTTAGTCTCTTGAACTCCTATGAGGATCACATATAAAGCTCCACCTACAACATTCTGAGTTTTCCCTAGTGCATGTCTCAAAACTTTTCCATGTTACACTGTCAAACCATTTTTCAAAGGCTTTGTGCTATATGACTAGGTAGTCACAACAAATCACTCCCCTTCACTGAGGTAAATTTCAAATACCCTAGCAACACTATTTAAAGAATAAATACTTCAGTTCCTGGTTAGTTTGTTCTGTTGGTGATGAAGTTGCAACAACAACAACTATAAAATCAACTGGAGGGATCACATGAAGACAATTCTTTCAGCACCTGGAAGAAAGAGAGATGAGGAGACTGAAGGCAAGGTATAGCCTTCAGAGCACAGTATTGTGATGTTTTCAAATTTAGTCCTACTTCCTGAAAAGCCTGCCATTTTCAACAAAAATCCAACCAGCTAAGTGGCAAGTTTTACATGTGATCCTGTGGGAGAAGGTAAAATTATTACACGGTTTTCCTAGTTTTCTGATCTGTCTTATATTTTTATCTGCCTACTGTTTTATTTAACTTCCTAGCTATAGATTTGTCTTTATATGACATACGTAAATATATATCATAATTTCTTAAAAGTATTAACAATTTGATAAAATAACATATAAAATTAAGCCCCTGTAAAAAATAATATATGAGACATCAAAAATATAAATGTCTAAGAAATCCAAATAGTACACAAGGAGAAATTTGAAAGAGAAAATCTATTTTGCCAAAAAAATAGTTAATGGTAGATATCAAACAGAAATGAAGACAGATGGAAAAGTTGGAAGTATTGAAGTATAGAGAAATTTAACTGTCAAGAATCATTAAAATAGTAAGGTCATAATAACTATAAATAAGAGATAAACAAAACAAAACAACAGCAATAACAAATTATATACCATCTATGGAATATCTACTTGAAACATAAAGGCTCAGACTGATTAAATATCAGATGACCAAAATGTGAAAAAAACACACACCGAGAGAAAAAAATAATCAAAACATAAAATGCATCTTAATAATATGAATTTTAATTATTTTATTATATTTGTTCATTTAATGCCAGAGATGAGGACTCATCTCTGTTGTGCATGGGTGGGAAAGAAGACAATTTCTAAGAATTTGATTTCCTCTTCTATTCTGTGGGTTCCAGAGATCAAATTTTGGTCTTCAGGTTTGGCAAGAAGCACCTTTGTAACCTGAACCATGTGGCCAACCCATGTATAGCTTTCCAAACACATTAAAACTATTATACAACTTCCATATGAGAAATCAATAAAAAACATGAACAAGACAGTTAAATGAAGCTAGAATGATGGAGGACATACCACATTAACAGCTATAGCTATTAAACATTATTATAAGGTACTATATAGTATATTGTTAACTTCATGCTAATAATTTTGACACCTTAGATAAATGAAAAATTCCAGGAAATTTAAATGAACTCAAACTAAATAAAAATAAAAATAAAAAAAGTAAAATTTGAGAAAGCACTTTATACACAAAAAATTCAATTTGTGACACAGTGTATGCTAAATATCCTTGATGGCTGAATTCTAGCAAGTATCTCAATGAGACATAGTTGTTGGAAACTGGCATTCTGCTGACCACCACCCCCCAATGATATATCTCAGAAAAGTAAACTGATTTAACAGTTGATATCAATGAATATCACCACATTAAAGAAAATGTATTTCAAGAAATTCAAGATAACCAATTTTAATTAATAATAATATGTCAGGAAAGGAAATAAAGTAAGACAAATAAAATTTTTTAACAGACACTGTACTTATGAAAACTTGAAAGTTAATATCATAATGTTAATTGTGATTAAGGCACTGAGATAATCTTTAAAAAATGTATAGCATACTTACATTTATTTTATCTGTCATTGCACTTAAATTTCATCCAGTGCAATAAAATAAGGTAAATTGCTGTGTAGAGGCAAAGTATTAGTTTAATTATTAAAGATCTTTGTCCTGATACAAATAAAATTAAGAAACAAAGACATAAAATACCATGTTAAGCATGATTATATCTCTGTGTAATAATTAGAAGTGAAATTTAGAAAATAATAATAGTAATGTATTTAAAGAAAATTAAACACCTAAGAGTATACATTACACAAACATTTGTTCTTTTTTATTTTATTTAAGTAAGTTTTTTTCATTTATTTTACATACCAACCAGTTTACCTTCTCTGTTCTCTTCCTATCACCTCTCCTTTCACATCTATTTCCCACCCCACCCACCTGTCCTCCATTTCCATTCAGAAAGGCACAGGCCTCCCATGGGTTTGCACAAAGCATGGCATAACAAATTGAGGCAGAACCAAGCTTATCTCCTTAACTTCAGGCAAACCAGATGGGGAACAGGTTACCAAAAGTCACACACATGCAGAGGGCCTAGATCAGTCTCATGCAGGCTCTCTGACTGTTAGTTCAGTGTCTATGAGGTAGTCAGCTGATTCTGTGGGTTTCCCCCATCATGGTCTCCCATCATGATCCTCCTGGCACCTTGCTCTCTTCTGCAAAACTCTAGTTTAGCACAGTGCTTGTCTGTGGATTTCTGCCTCTGCTTCCATCTATCTCTGAATAGAGTATCTCTGATACTCTTAGGGAAATCACCAATCCGCTTACAGTACCGGTTCAGGCATCCTCTACACTATTGCTAGAAGTTTTAGTTGGGGTTCCAGGGGTTTTCCCTGGCACCAGGTTTGGTACAGATCTAAACAGAGAATTCTCACCAGAAGGAGCTCAAATGGCCGAAGGACACTTAAAGAATTTCTCAACACCCTTAGTCATCGGAAATGCAAATGAAAACAACTCTGAAATACCATCTTACACTTGTGAGAATGGCTAAGATCCAAAACACTGATAAGAGTTTATGCTGGAGAGGATGTGGAGAAAGCAGAACACTCCTCCACTGCTGGTGGGAGTACAAACTTGTACAGCCAGTTTGGAAATCAGAATGAAGGTTTCTCAGAAAATTGAGAATCAATGCATCACAAGACCCAGATATACCAATTTTAGACATATACTCAAAGGATGCAAAATAATACAAATATTTGTGACATAACAAAAACTATAAAGTGTTACTACAACAAAATAAAGTACAATGTAATCAACAAAGATATATCATTTCACAAAGTACTAGAAAACTCAATTTTGTTAAGGCATTAATTCTTAAAGCATCAGTTATAATGCAATTCTAATCAAATTACAACCTCAACAAACAACATAGAAATAGTGGACTTTCACTGTTCAATATCACTACCCAAATTTCACTATATCCTCAAAAGTTACTGGAACCCAAATGGTGTTGTATCAGAATAAATTAGCAAAGAAAGTTAATAGGAGACTATATATAATTCAGATTGATCAACTTATAGTATCGACTACTTTGAAGAAACTATCAAGCCTCATGGCAAGGATAAGATAAACTGTTCAGAAATTTGTTATAGAACAAGATATTTATACAAAACAAAATAGAAATTTGTAAAGTAAAATCTAACAAAACACATCCAAAATTAATGAAGAAAAATTATAAATAAACAACAAAATATACATAATTTAAAATCACGGACAAAGCCCAGCAATTCACAAAAGTAAAGTAAAACAAGAATTGTCAAGAAAACAAGGGAAGTACTTCATATCATTAGTCATCAAGGAAATACAAATCAGCCCCATTATGTTTGATTGGTTATTTGGAAAAAAGATGAACCTGGTGAAAATGCCATAATTGGGTTGAATTGAAGGAAGGCTGGAAGGCATCTCATCAATTTTCATTGTTGATAGAAGTGTAAAACCCTGAAATCAACTTTGGCATATGTTACTTTTTAACTACATAGTGTTTCAACACAATGTATAGGGTTGTTAATATTCAAATGCAAATATAAATGCACATTTCATCAAACAAAGTTTATTTCTTTATGGTAGAAATATGCAAAATTTCTTCCAATGTTTGAATGCCTACAGCCACCCTGCTGTCAAAAGAACACTATAACATAATCAGTCCTCTTGGTCAGTTGTTTTATGTAAGCAAAATATTAATACATAACAAATGACCCAGTGTCCAACTGCTTAGTAAATATAACAGAAATAAAAACATGATTTGCATTGGACCATCTTGTATATGAACATTTATTTACAACTTTAGCCATAATAGCCCCTAACTGTGAACAATTGAAATGCTCACAAATAAAGGATGAGTTGGCTAACTGGTATTATCACATAATGAAACACTATCTTGCAGTAAAATGGAACATAATTTCTTATATACTCAACACAGACAAATCAAAATGTTATGATTAGAGACAAACATAGAAGACAGCATACTGCACAGATCTATTTATATGAAGACTAGCAACAAGCAGACCAGATTATGGTGAAATTACAGTGAAAATACCTGGGTATGCCTGGGCTTGGAAGTGAGTTGGGGAAAGGAAAATTAAGCATATTAAAAGGGACTCAAATGCCCTTTTTGGGAGGTGAAAATGATTTTTATCTTGTTTTATGGTTGTAAACTTCATAAATATATATACAAAATAAAAGTTTTTTAAAACCTTTTGGTATTTGTTCATTTTATTATACAGGAATTATATCTCAAAAAATATGTTTGAGAGAATAAGAAACTTATGATCATATATGAAAAATTCCCAAGTAGTAATAGCCTTGGCAAATATTCACAATACCCTGTGAAAAAGGAACTCTCACATTTATCTCACACTCATCTGTTCTGTGGGAGTCTTGCAGTAGGAGAGCATATTGTATAGACAGCATTGCTGGCAGCTGTGTTTATTTTCAATTTAAGACAATGCGACAACAACAGGCTGGGAATATGAGATGAAAATCAGTATGAGAAGATCTGGTAGGAGTATGAGAGATGGCAAGCAAGAATGTGGTTCAGCAATGAGCAGTGAGCAGTCTGTTTCTTCTCAAATGGCTAAACTTGCATGTGGTCCCTAATCAGGTGGTCTTTTGTGAGCAGTTTGCATTATCCCCTAACAAGCTCAGAACTCAAAACTGGGTCTCTAAGGTAAAGAAAAACCTCCCAACATGTACATACAAATTGCTTTATGGAAGCTCTTTTAGGAGCTCCTGATGGCCAGTCATCAATGCAGAAAAGAATGACCCTTACAATTAACATTATTTGTTTTCACAAAATCACAAGTAATGCTTTCCTGCAGTTACAGCTAGACTAGGTGGCAATTTGGGAAGAGATGAGAATCTAAGTATTTTGTGAATGTAAACAAATCAAGTAATTAGTGAACCCTGGTCAATTTGAAATGCTGTTTCAAACAAAAGGATAGATCAATGATTTAGAAAGCTAATTTTGAGCTCTTCTACTTTCTATGAGGAAAGAAAAACCATGTACTTTAACCAATCACCAATTGTAACACTTCAAAAACTTTAAAGTGCTCAACTCTCACAGTGTTTCTCACTCTATATCCCTGAGAAATATAGCACAATTTTCACCCCTTCAGCCTTTTGGCTTTTGTCCTTTGATGGACTATATAATAAATGATGCAGGCCTGAACAGCACTGGGTCCCAGTACCTGACTCTTGTTGTCCTCCTCTCCCTATCTCTGTTCAACAACCTTTCAGAGAAACTTCATCCCAAGGGTTAGATGTATGTTAAATTCTCACTTCCAGAACTGGTGAACATGTTGGTTAATACAGACATACTTTTATCTCACACAGCAGATTTTTTGTAGGCAGAAACCTAAAAATGGATGTAACCTAAGATTTTAGACAAACTTATCAACATGGAAAGGAATTCATTTATACAAAAAATAGTTGAATGAAAACCGTTTAACTTGCTGAACAGGCTGTAGAATACCTTGCTTATTAGTTAGTAATAACCAACACATCATCTGTGTAGTTGGTGTTAGGTGATATCAGTAGTGTTTTAGGCTTATGCTGATTCTCATAGTGCTTTTTCTGATATAACGCTCTTCTGGTTAAACACTGTATTTCAATTTTACAGTCACTCATTTATTTTGAATTTGGTTTGGGTTATTCTAGATAATATATATATATATATATATATATATATATATATATATATATTTGTAAAAATGTCATAGAGAATTCAAGAAAACAAACAAAATAGAGCCACTTATGAGGCCATAGTGTATCAAGAGAGACTGTGGAATGGATGGGGTAAAGAGGACCCAAGCCCATTCTGAGAGGACGTATCTTGTGCAGAATGAGAGTAACAATGGATTAATGCAGAGGGTTTAATGGCTGAAGCCCTGAAAAACTAGGCTCAAAGAGTAATAGAAGAGGAGGCAAATTATCTTGAAGATAATTTCAGGAAGGAACCAATGTTTGGCATATTGATTCTACAAATGTATATATTGGACAAACATCATTTTACTAAAACAAATTTAAAAGGAAGCATAAGGTGTTAATAACCGATCGTGTGGCTTGTAGGCTAATATTAATAGCTTTGATCCAGATGGTGATATAGTGGGGTTGTAGAATGTTTAATGAATGAAGCTGAAGAGGGGTCCTTTAGGTCACTTTAGGTATGTCTTTTACTTATCATCATGAGACTCTTGGCCATTCTTAATTTTTCTTTTCTTTTCTTTTTTTTATTGTATGCTTTCTGGCCACAAAGTTAGCCTCCATTGGATCACCAGTTGATTTCCTCATCACAAGTATAAAATTCTATAAAATCCATGGGTCCACTTGCTCATGGATTGAATAAAGTTATTATTCAAAATAATGTTTTATGCTTTATAGGTTCATAGCAATAGAAACTAACTGATATAGAGACACACAGTTCCAAAATTTGTGAGATATATAGGAACACTGAAAGTGTTGAGTTTGTATAGAAGCAAGAATAAGAAAGATTTTTTTCCTTGTTTTATATTTTCTGTAGTCTTTTAATTTTTTTAAATTCAGAAACTCTGATGACTGCTTATGAAACTTTCTGTTATGAAAATTTGTATTCCCTGTCCCTAATTTTAAACACCATCAATCTATAACTTTATGAATCATGAGAAAATTAGTTTAATTATATGGTGTTCTCCTCTGCAATTTTATTTAGTAGAACACTAGATCAGAACTGTGGTATTCTGCAGGCTGCTGCACTTGCCTCACATCCAGAAATCCCATCTCATTAGAGGCCACAGTTCTGTGTTCACAGAATTGGCTTTATTATGATGGAAGTATTACTTATTCTTATTAAACAAGAGGCAGTTTTATGTAAGTGTTAAAGCATTATTGCTTTTTGACTCTCTAGATTTATCAAATACCAGCTTGTGCCCTATAGTTTTGCATGGAATAATCATATGTTAGCATTCAGCCTTCATGTACATGAAAAAAAAATGAAAGCCATATTGGTGTGATTTAAATATTAGATACATGATTTCTTCTTGGTTGTGGCTTCACAGGAGCCCCCATGAGGGAAGTAAAAACAAACAGTTCTCCTAAAGCTTATACATGAGGCAGTGGGAGACAGGAAGCTCTCACAAACCTAAGCCTCACTTTTCAGGACTGGAATGGGAGACAGCAACTTGCAGGCTTTGCAGAAACTTTGAAAAAAATCTGAAAATAAAGTGAATTATTAGAAAGACATCATGCTGACTGGTCGGCCTCTCCTGACTCAGACAGTAAAGAAGCATATGGCACTTCCTTACCCTCATATTCAACTTCACATTTTGAAGTTTGTGTTTAAGTAAATCCATAAGACCCAAGAAAAAATGATAAACAGGTATTAATATTAGGGAAGTACTTACACAAATAATAGTAAATAGCTGCCACACTCTTCCTGATCCAGAAGATGAAGTCTGCCCTTCCAATGCTCTCACCACCACTCAAGAGTGAACCAGCCCTTCCTCTACCTTATATGGGATCACATCTGAAATCCTGATGCCACGCCCCTAGGATGTGGCCACCACCACAAGTTCACTGACAAAGCAAGATGCCACTGCAACCTTTATATTTTTTAATTTCACAATCCTCAATAGCCTAATTTTGTGGTCTAAATATATGTTTGTGTTATTTTCATAAATAACTGAGGCTATAGTGAATAATTATTGAGTAATATTACTGTATACAGAAAACCAGAGTCCTACACTGCCGTGGTCATCAAAAGACCACTCATTTGATCATCACAAGTCACCATCAGGACATCAAAAGCAAAGTCTCACTCACTAGACCTCAAACCACTAGAAAGTGTTAGAAAGATCCTCAAACTTTACAGTTACAAGTAATCCAATATTCTATTTAGTTATAAAGTTAGAGGACCACATAAGTTTCCTGTGACTCATTTTTCTTATCTACAAAATGGAGGAAAAAATAGCATCTTGATATACCTTATTCTAACCCACATTTATTATCAATATTTAAAGGTATATAACATCTTTATTATTTTGGTCCCTAAGTACATGTATTAATATACATGTCAATATTCATGAAAAAATAGGCACAGACTGATAAAATTTTTTGCCCTGCAAGCAAAAAGACCTAAATTGAAGGACAGAAACAAGGGAATCCTTACCACTCCATGGAAAGACAATCTAGCCTATTTGGTGAGGTCAAGGCCAATGAGAGACCCCAATCTCAAAGGAGGGCCCTATTCCTGAGGATAACACATAAGGTTGTCCTCTACTCTTACATGTAAGTTCATCATAATTTAATAACACAAATGAATGCAGAAATAACAAAAGTGTTAAAGTATAGCAAAATATTTGGAGTTTGAGTAATACAATTATTATGTGATTATATAAAAATAGAAACCAGTCATTTTTTTCAGGAGCTGAGTAACAACATATGTTTCTCAGACTTCTATTGCCACTGTATGTTTGCATCCATAAATTTAGTATATTAAAATATGACTACCTTACTTCTCATTTAAAGCATATCATATTTGCCTCTAAGATTCCATTCTGCCTGGCAGAGAAATGAATGGAAAACTTTATTACTACACAAACATGTCCATTTCACCGCAGATGGGTAAAGATTCAAGTTAGTGGACCAAATTAATTATTCAAAAAGACCCAGAGCTATAGTATTTCTTTCTAAAATAACCAGTGTGTGTTCTCTGAGCAAAGACATATATGCCAAGACTGGGATCCCTAGAATGCCAAGGAATATCCAAGAAATAGGTGACATATGATTTTTTTCCAGATTATAAATTATATAAACACTAAAAACCCAAAGAAACCTTTCCTGTTGCTACCTGGAACTCTCAAAATAATGCTCCTACATTAATTGTAAAAGGTTCAAAGCATTTAAGAGGTCATTTGTGAAAAGCTATTGTTGAGGCTTCGCTCCTAAAAATTGATGGGTGATAAAAACACAGGGGTACAACACATTGTGTGCCATATTTTGTAAAAATAAAATCAGTAGCATGAGTTGTCTTTGATATTTGGTGTCTAATAACAGTCTAAAAAATAAAACTGAGATCGGGCATTATTCTTCAATGAGAATACTGTCTTAAGTGCCGAGGTTGAATTAATCTATACCCAAAGCTTCTTTAAGGCATGAGAAATCACATTTCTTCAGGTAATGGGGAAATATCAAGGTTTTCTTTTGATGTCGATAGACCCTAACTATACACTAGGGTTGTGTGCACTTTCTGACACTTTAAAGTAATCCTTGGCAAGGTAGAGAGGATTATCTTAGGGAAAGTTCTGCTTTGTGTGATACTTATGAAAGTTTGTGAAAGCTAAGTGTATGCTTTTAGACATTAGTCAGATGGTTTCCTTAAGCACACAACACTGACAAGCAGGGTACAACATAGTAAACAGTCCACCTACCAGAAAAAGCCTCCTCTTGGCTATCATAGAGTCAGGGACCTGGTCCTGGAAAAACAAACAAACACCCACATAATTCAGGAAGAAGGACAAGGTGGTCTTCCTTAAAAAGCCTCTGGCAGCTTCACTGAATAGTCACAGAAAATCAGAATTTATATCTAATCTCATAACAACATTTGAAAAATTTCTTCCTGAACTTCTCCCTCTCTTTTTGTTTATTTTTGATATTATAATAAAATTGCAACTTTTCTCTATTTTCTTTTCTCCTTCTACTCCCCCACATACCATTTTCTGATCTTCAAATTCATAAATTCATGGCCTCATTTTTCATTAACTGCTATTGAGTATTGAGTAAATATATATATATATATATATATATATATATATATATGTGTGTGTGTGTGTGTGTGTGTGTGTGTGTGTGTGTGTGTGTGTGTGTGTATGTATGTATTATGTATGTATGTATCCTTAATACACCCTATTTAGTCCATATAATGTTACTTATATGTTTTCAGAGCTGAATATTTGTTATCAGATAACAAATTGGTTTGGTCTTCTCTCCTGCTCCCAGCTTTACTCACTTTTCTGCTTAATTTTGTAGGATTGAGGTCTCTTGGGCTTTTCTCTATCCAGTTTGGCATGTCTATTTGTTTCTCCTTGTTCACCTAATATTTGGGTAGTCATATTGGTGATACTATGAATATAGCTTCTGTTGATACTAGGAGATATATTCTCTCTCTCTCTTTCTCACACACACACACACACACACACACACACACACACACACACACACACACATACACACACACACAAAGACCTCTTATTGAAATTGCCTTGGCAGCAGAAACGTGATGGAGTGAGTATTAATATCTCACTAGACTTTAAAATCAATGCTTTCCGTTTCTCCACTTAGTGCAATATTGGCTGTAGTTTCATCTTATACAGCCTTGTTATGTCGAAGTGTTATTCATCCATTCTTACTTTCTTCCAGACTTTCATGATCAAATCAAGTATAACTGTCAGGTGCATGTCTTTATCCACTAAGATAATCTTATAGTTCTTGTTTGAAGTGTATTTACATGGTGCATTTTATTTAGTAATTCTGTGGGCATATTTGGGATCAATCCAATTTGGGAGTGATATATGATCTTCTTAATGTGCTTTTGAATTATGTTTGCAAATACTTTATTGAGAATACAGCATCTGTTCTAACCAGGAGAAATGGTCTATAACTTGTGTTTAGTCTGTAGTGTCATTTGATATCAATATAATAATGGTTTCATAGACGAATTTGATAATATCCCTTCCTTGTCTATTTATGGGACCCTTTGAAAAATGTTGGTTTTATACCTTCCAAAATTCTTGGAAGTGTGGTAGAAGTCCACTGTCAATTCTGTCATGATATTCTTATTTTATTTTATTTTTTTGAAACTCAATTACTGATTTAGTATTATTGCTTGTCATGTGTCTGTTTAAATTAAACCAAGTGCATTTATTTTGGGTAGTCATATTCATTTGTAAACTATGAATTTGTTCAGTCTTCTGGCCTGTAGTATTACAAGTTTTCAAATATTCTAGATTGACCTGGATTTCACTGGTACCTGTTGAAACAAGCCTATTTCATAAACTGTCTTGTAAATTTGGATATTCTTACTTTGTGTTGGATTATCTAGGGATTTGTGAATCTTGTTAATCTTTTCAAAGAAATTTTCTGAGTAAATAAATATATTCTTCCTTTAGTCTCTATTTCATTAATTTCTTTCCCATTGTTTCTTATTTCTCATGACCTGCTGGGTTTAGTTTCATCATTTTCAACTTGATGTATATCATTTAATTACTTATGTGAAATCTCTATGACTTTTTAAATATGAGCACTTGTGGTTATAAACTTCCTACTTAGGAATGCCTTGGGTATATCTTGCAGGATCTGGTACAGTATGTTACTATTTTCACTTGAGTTTACTAACTTCAAAATTCCTCCCCAAGTTCTTTAATGATGTACTGCTTATTCAACTATGTATCATTCAGTTTATACATATTTATGAAGTAGGTAATTTAAAGCCTTCCTTCTTGTTAATTTCTAGTTTTATTCCACTGTGTTCTGATAAGATGTAAAGAATGATTTCAATTTATTTATTTTTTATTTCTTTAAGACTTGTTCTGTGGCTTATAAGAATATGTGTTACTTATCTGTTGAATGAAGTATTTTTGTAGATACATGTTAAACACAGTTGATCTGTGACACTTTTTAGTCTGAAGTTTCTTTAGTAAATTTTAGTTAGAAATAGCCAACTAAGTTTGAGAGGAAACAATAGTCTCCCACTGCAGCTGCAGTATTAGAAATTTTATCTCTTTTTGCCTTTTAGTTATTGTTTTATGATATTTGGACATCCAAACTTCAGTGCATATATATATATATATATATATATATATATATATATATATATATATATAATTTTATGTCTTCTTGATGAATTTTTCTCCATTGTAGTGGTGTTCTTTATGACTTAATTGACTTTGCCTAGTTTTGGTTTAAGTTCTGCCTTTTCAGGTCTAACAAGTGATTTGCATACTTATTTGTGGCTTTTGTTTGTTTGGTAGGTTGCTCTCCACCCCTTTTCTTGTTTTGGACATGTTTGTTACCTAAGTGCTTTTGGGATACTGGAGATGCTTGGATGTTTTCATTAGTGAGCTGGATCCATTGGCCCTTAAGGTTGTAATCATGACAGGTTTTTATTTCCAATGATTTAGTTAGTGTTCTGATTTGTTGTTATTTTTCTTCCCTTCCACCTCTCATGTTAGAAGGGGTCTGATCATTTTCTATGTTGGACTCGAATTATTTCTTCACTACCCTTCTTTTCTCATATCTTCTTATATGTAATATTTCATGTGTTCTCCTAGAACACACACTTGAAATACAACTTTACACATTTTCTTGGCTTTGAGAGTTAGTGATAACAGATCTAATATTTCTGGCCTTGTCTGTGATTTGGTATTTTTCCTTCAAGTTTTTTTTTATAAATATCGTTTCTTTACTTTGCATTTTTGACATTGTGACAATGATATTCTCAAATTAATTCACATTCCCCATTTTGATACTTTATTTTATCTTCCATAAAAATAACTTTCTGTAGGACATGGTTATGCTACTTAATGGGACACCTAGGAAACCACCCTCAACCTGCCTACAAGGAGGTGTTCTTCTGGTCACTTGATAATATCATACATGGTTGAAAACAAACACATTTTAAAGTCTCTGTTACAGAGAGCATTCTTTGGAGTTTTCTATTGTAACACTGTCCAGTAGGTAAGTTTTCTTACACACCTTCTATTAGAGATGAAATTATCAAACCCCTTCTTCACAAAATACGTAATCATGAGCCAGAAACTTTAGGGAAAAAAACTGTCAAAAATCTGAGTTCTTGAATCCAGTTAGTGTCAAGCTGGTTTCTGAACATTTACAGATTGCATGGAAACTCCCTTTCCTTTTAAGAATATACACATTTTACCTAAAAGAAATATAAGAACTAGTAAAGTGCTTCTTTCCTTCTTTGTACTAGGATTCTGCTATTTTCTTCTTAAATAATGGTAAAATTTTGCCATGAAACCTAATTTTTTTATTTCGTTTTTCTTAGATTTCTTTGTCAGAAGATGGCACTGTCAAATATTTAAGATCCTGTATATTCCATGAATAATAGCACAGATGATGAGATACAATGACCTTTTCAGTATTCTGCATTGTGACTAGTTGTATTCAATCCATTCATTTCATTCTTTTACAGCCTCCCTGAGCTTGAGAGCCAAAAGTGAATTGGCCATCTGAAGCAAAATATGATGTGCCAAAAGGTCACAATAGTAAAGTACACTAGTATATTTCATGGGATATATTAAGATGTTAAAATCCAAATATCTTGCCCTGGTGCCAGAATCTATAATGGGAAAAGAAAATGGCAGTAAAGGAATTTGCCCTTGCAAGAAAAGGAACCAATCCAAACAGGTGATAGCCATCTCTCATCTTAATTCCATTAATCTTGAGTTCCTTGTGATCAGAAGTCTATGGTGTTGCACTACTTTCAAAACCACATGTTATGCACCTTTGTTCCACAGATACTCTCACTGTGAAAGGTGAGAATCTGTGCCTTTTCTAGCTTCTGCCATATAGTACATTGTTTCCCATAATTTTCCTTGTCTTTCTAATTGCACCTCACTGTTTAAAACAATATACCTTTTTTTTTTCTTTCTTTTTTTTTTAGACATTTCTGAAGGTAAATGGTAACTATAGAGAAGAAGGCCTATGAATAGTTTGAAAGGTACACAAAACCATGCTTTCCTTAATTATTTGTTTTTAACATGTGATTTGAAATACAACTGCCTTACTGATGATGATCTAATATATACTTTGCCTAGTAATATTTCAATTATTATCCTCCACCATGTTATAAAATTAATTCATATCTGTTTGTTGTCAGATTCATGATAATTTCTACTGACTAAAGGGATTATTGGAAACAAGATGTTTTGTGTGCTCCCTTCCAAAACACTATAAAAAAATATTTGTATTGAGAAGAAGAAATGCACTTGACTATATTTTATCTTTATAGAATTACAATGTTCACTAATTAAATTCCATTTTTGAGCATAAAGAAGAAAGCATGATAATTATATTTTATAAAAGAAACAACTTGCCTGTTCTTTGTTACAAAGATTCATGTTTGAAACTGTGTTTTATACGTAATACCAAGGAATATATCTAATTTCAAACTTATTTCCCAAATTTCAACAAAGTTGATGCTACTCAAGGAAAGGTTAACCTAGTCCAACATTTTGGCAAGGACAAAATAATTCCACAGCTAGGGAAACTGTTAAATGTGTAAAAAGTTTGAGAATGAAGTCCTGAGTCGTGGTTCCTGACACCCATGTAAGAACTAACACTGGTGCTATGAACCTATAACTCCAGGGCTGTAGACAGACAGATCCCAGGGACTCTTTCCCAGTCAGTGTATCTAAAACAGAGTTCCTAGCTCAGTTGAAAACCCATCTCAAAATATAAGCTGAGTAAACAATGTAAGAGAAAGTCTACTTGTTGTAGCGTGTATGTTTCCACCAGCCCGCCAACCTGCCAGTCTGGGCCCACAGCCACGCCAGCCCCAAATAACACTCAGAGACTCTGTATTTGATACAATCCTGTTGGCCAATTACCATTATTGTTTATGGGCTAGCTCTGCCTTAATTATTAACCCATTTCTACTTATTTAAGTATTTCCACGTGGTCGTCTTATGGGGAGCCGCGGCGGGCGTCTTCCTTCCTCCCCGGGCTACATGTCGACTCCTCCTTCCCACTTCCTCTTTCCTCCTTGTCTCCTAGCCCCGCCTATCTTGCTATCTCATTGGCCACAGAGCTTTATTAACCAGTATGAGAAACATATATACAGAACAACATCTCCCATCAACTTGTAGCCTCCACACACCTGTACATGTGCACATGTGTGCACACATAACACATGTACTCTGATACATAGCAATTCAGTGTAGATTTATTGACATTGATCTGGTCATTATTTGTAAACTATATAGCAGGTTTGATTATTTGAAAAATAATTGAAGAAAATCAGCATATGTAACTTAAGAGAATGAAGACCTTGCTACCTCCTCAACACTGGCTTCAGACTTCAATGAATAGCACACATTTACCCCTATTGACAAAGTCAAAGGAAACATTTGGCATTTTTGTTTTCTCTCTTATGTCTCTCCTCTTTGTTTTTTAGCTATTTATCTTACTTTCTGCATCATCTTTGCTCTGAATCATAGAAACTTTTCCCAAAGTGGGGAAAAACAAAACAAAACAAAAAACACAAATAAAAACAAAAAACAAAGGACAGAAAAAGCAGTTTTCAATGTTTATATGATACTCACTATAAGTAGATTAATCTTCAACGATATACCGTGTTAGTCTTTTTATACTGCATTTGCTAATATTAAATATGACATATTGATAAAGTGACAGTGGTCATGAAGGAGAGAGAAAGAACAAGAAAATGAGAGAGAGACAGAGAGAGAGAGAGACAAAGAGACAGAGAGACAGAGAGGGGAGGAATGAGGGAATCAAACAACTGGTTTGCACAACATAGTGCTAAAAGAGATGTTTGATATTGTAGAGCTGCGAAGTGCTTCGCCTTAAAGATGGCACTGGCTTCCACCTTCCACCTCCCCAAGGGTGAGCTCTCTATGGTGTAAACAAGCCCTTATTTGGTTAAGTCTGTTCAGCCTGTCTGCTTCCGTGTTAGAGTAGCCTATCTGCAGGGTCCACGTAGCTCACTGGGGTTGGTTAGCGCAAGGAGATTTAAGCTGGTGCAGGGGTCCCCCAGGGCCCAGCGGGTCAGAGGAAGCATGTTCAAGGATCCTGATTAAAACTGCATGAAGAAGATCTTCCCGGAGTCATGTTGTCCTTGCAGGCAGGGGTAGGCGCGTACATGATATAGCAAACCATTCCCTCAGTGATGTCCCATGTAAAGTCTATTTTGCCCATAACCCTTTATTTCACTTACTTTGTATTTTGATTCAATTTGATAATAAATGTTCTTTTCAGATAGCTAATAGAAGAGTCCATAATTAAACGCTTCTACACTTATTCATGGAAATCACAGTAAATGTTTACTCTGTTTCCTCATGTTTTACACAAAGTGTCTGTAACTAAGTATTATTTGGACATTTTGTTTTTAACTTTGAATGGTCACTGTAAACATCACTAAAGTAATGACACCTTGGAGACTATTCTAGACTTGTATCTGTGAGCTGCTTCTGTGAGCCCTTGTCTGTGAACTTCCTAGAACAGAATCATTAGTCTTTACCCCATGCAAGGTTCTCCTGCAGCCCTATGCTTAATGTCCTCCCTTTCCTTGATTCCTCCAATCTTGGTGTTCTTTCATTGGCTATATTTCTGACCTAGAGATATGTAAAGAGTTACTGTTAAAAGCCAAACTTCTTGGCAGGCACATCATTTAACATTTATTCGAATATACTTTTTAAATATTTGCTCATTACTTATTTACACAGTAATGTAACTTCTGCCTTAAGGAGGAATAAGCAATAAAGCTGGCTGACAAGTTCCTTACTTCCACTAAAGGCTCATCTTAGTTACCACTGTCTGGATCTATGAAGTTTGCTCTTTTGGTTTTGGACTTTACTCTGTGTTCAATTTACTTCCGGCTATAGGGAAGTAGCAAATATTTAATTTTTAAATATGAATTACCTGCATTTGATGCCTCCACTTTTCTAGATTTACCTCTCCACTTTTACTGATGATAATGTTTATATCATCATCAAATTAATACAGTAGCCATTTTGATCCTATGCAATTTCATGTGAATGTTTGTAAAACAAAGACATTTTCCTATGAAAATAAAATCATTACTATAGTCAAGATGATTAAAATATGTTATACTTAAAAATATGATCATAAAGCCAATCATACAAATGATATATAATATAAAAAGGAAACAAAGAAGCTTTTGCCATTAAATAAATTTCATTTTAAAGGATCATCAGTTATGTTACTCCCTTCTAAAAACAACCCAAAACTCTCAAATCAGTCCTATTAACACTTGGTGTGCTTAGCCTGAGAGAGGCTGGTCCTTAGATCACATTTATGGTTTTCCATCTTCATTGATATCTTCCTTTCTTTCTCATATCAGGCATAGCAGAGGACACTGGGTGGTAGTCAAGATGTTCTGATTTTGTTAGGGGTAAAGGGTTATTAGAAATGAATCTCACTATTTGAGTCCAAATGATGAACAAATGAAACACAAAGACAGGATAGCAACAGCAATTGTAAAATGCTGAGGGCTCATGCATTCAACTCTTATAAACCCGACTCTTCCATATGAACTCCAAAGCAATACGGTTTGGTTGATTAGTACACCACACCATGAATCTTTACTTTTGGATGAGACTAAGCTGAACTACCTCCATTGTAAGAAAAGCTAGATCTTTCATTCTATCTTTTTAGCAGGAGTCTCTGTGTTTTTATAGTTGAAACCTGTGCAATAAATGCTAACCGTAGGCATTAAAATTGTCATAAATCAAGGCAAAGACATAGCATATCCTCAGGACTCTGTACCCTGAGATGTGTGGTGGGAATAAAAATTGCACTTATTATACACACTTTTTACCCAAGGGATAATGAATCTGGGAAAGCAGAAGGAGCCACAGAGACTCATGAGTAGAAGATAAAATATCCTTTTTCATCTACATCACAAAAATTGACATTCTGACTGAAGAAAGGCTTGTCCACTGGTGATTTCCAAGAATGATGTCAACCAGAATAACAGTAGAATTGTAATCCTTCGTGATGGTGTTATTAAAGATTGTATTTTATTGCTGGTAAATGGGGATTCTCTTTCTTTGGAAAATTAGATATTCCAAAGTAATGGTTCTCTTCTGATCTTTCATCTACTAAAGGTTCAGAAGAAAAGATATCATAGGAGGGAGAGATAATGGATCCAGATGGGAGATAATTATATCTAATTTATGACTTGACTTTATCATGAAAAAAGCCAAAAAGGATAATGACAGTGTAATGAAGATGCCTGAACTTAGGAACACCAAATCCTCAAGGAAAGTCAGGGTGAGAGAAAGTGGGTGTGTCTCTATGGAATTCAAATATTGCAGCATTAACCTGACAAGGTTCCATCTTGCCTTTTCACTTGTTAGCTGAGAAGTATTGAACAAATTACTGTTTTTTTCAGTTATGAAATGAAAAGTCTGCATTTGTTAAAATTGAAATGTGTGTGGTTATGATGATTGCCTAAATAAATATAAGAAAATATTCTTATATGTTCCTTTTACTTTTTTATTTGTTTATCCTAACAGCATCTCATGATGAAGCACAGGCTGGACTAGTATTAATGATCTCCTGTCAGCCTCTAAAATCTGGGATTATAGTTTGTGCCTCTACAACTGGTAAAGGAAAATATGTGTAAACTGTGACCCCTGTGGAGTCTTCTGAGGAAGGAAGTCAATTAGATGTTTTATCTTAACACATACCAGACTACTATGGACTAGTTGAATCTTCCAGGATAATACTGTAGAAAAAAAACTATACCAAACACCCACCTAAGCAATCTCCAAGTTCCCAAACCCAGAATTTATAGGATAGCAATACTTGTTGTTTGAACCCACTATGGTGATTTAGGAAGAAGAAATATGTAGGCTCCCTATAATAAGCTAGGCTTAGTAGCATCTACAATGTCTTGTTACATCACTAAGCACTCTAGGTATCAACATATTTATAGGCCGATTGAATAAATCTGTTTTTGACTATCCTATGACAATACTCTGAAAGACATAAACTGGCCATTTTTAAGTCTATATCAGGGAGTGAGATGATAGAGATCTAGGTAAATAGGTGGGCTGACAGGAACTTAAACTGGGTAAGGATAGTAACTGAAATATTTAGAGTTCCTTCAAATTTATATGTTGAAAACCTCATCTCTAAGATGAGACTCTGGGAAATGATGAAAGAAAATTTCTGATGAATATAAGTTATGTATTATTTATTTGTTTTGTTTTTGATACATCAGGCAAAGGTAATTCAGAAATACATGCCAAAATTAGTGACATGTATTCTAACAAGAAGGCATGGTGCATGTTTATCTTTCTCCATCCTAAAGGCCTTAATTTTATTTGGACACCAGCCATAAGTCACACAGACCTATTCTGTTCCTTAGCCTGTGCGCAATCTACTCCTTCCAGATATAAAAGCAACCTGTTCAGCCAATGCCACTAACACCCTCTGAGGCAAAAGATCAGAGTAACCTTCATTCTTTACCTGTGAACTGAGGAATCTGAAGACTCATGTGAGGCTGAAGTACATGAGACAGTGACAGTTTCAACTTTTCAAACTGACTAATAGTGGGAATGGTTGTGCAAACCCATAATCCTAGCATTCAGGAGCCTGAGGCAGGAGGATTATGAGTTTGAGGCAAGCCTAAATACAGTGAGACAATCCCTACTACTCAAAGCAAAATGTCTTGAAATCTTTCCATTTCTCCCCCTAAAGAGCAATTCCTTGGAACAGACAGTGCCTTGTAATTCATGCAAATGAGAACTGGATGGGAGAAAAGCTGTCTTTCACGCCTGCTCTTGTACTGGCTTACTTCACTGAGGGATTCCTAGGTTTTATCAAACATGATAATTGCAAAACACTATCTTATTTTCATAGCTGCCTCGAGTTAAAGAATTTTGGTGGTCCTTAAAGGCATCAATTCTGATCACCAAACAGAAACTGCTAAATCAGACTTCCTTGGGGTAGGTAATTATTATTTGAGTATTTGAAAAAAAACCCAGGTGATTTTTATTATTGAGAAAGATTGAAAATGTTGATTAATTTGCTTCATTTTATTTAAAATTTATCTAAGCAACCATCTAAAGTAAGAATTATAAGGGAGATGGTATGCCAATTATTACAAATGAGAGAATTGACACTTAGAGACATTTAAGGCCTTTTTGAAGGTTGAATAGCTAAAAAGTGGCATCATACATTAATCAAGAGGTATTTTAATGGTTACAAACATAAAAATACTGACTACGTCAATTTCACACCACACGTTAGACACGAGCATCAAATTATCTCCTGGTAAACCTTCAATATGCACAAGTAAATAATAATAAAAACATGGAAGAACTAAATCTTTTTTATTTTTATTTTACATATAAATCTCAGCTCCCTCTCCCTCTTTCCCTCCCTCCCTCCTTCCCTCCTTTCCTCTCTCCCTCCCTCCTGCCCTCTATCCCTCTCTCCCACCCTCTCATGTCCCTGGACCACCCTCCCAACCCATCCCCCACCACTCCACATGGAGGATGATGCTCTCCAGGAGCGGTCATCTAAATCTGTTAAGTTTGGAGCAGAGACTAGAACTTCTCTCCAGTCTCTAGGTTAAGGGAATATCCCTTCATGGGGGATGTGTCTCCAAAGTCCTTTTATGCACCAGGAATACATCCTGGTTCCACTGTCTGAGGTCTCTTAGACTGCCCAGGACTTCTAGCTGAGACCCATGTTCAGAGGGTCTGAGTCAGTCCCATGCTGGATTCCCAGCTAACAGTCTGGGGGCCCATTAGCTCCTCCTTGTTCAGGTCAGCTGTCGCTATGTGTTTCTGTACCGTGGTCTTGTCCTCCCTTTTTGAATCTTGATTCGTTGAGCTCAGTGTTTAGTTGCGGATGTTTCCTTGTGTTTCCATCAGCTACTAGATGAGGGCTCCAGGATGGTGGATAAGTGAGTCGTCAATCTCATTATCAGGGAAGGGAATTTATGGTACCCTTTCCACTGTTGCTCAAACTGTTAGTTGGGGTCAGTCTTGTAGGTTTCTGAACATTTCTCTAGGTTCAGTTTTCTCTTCAAACCCATAATGGCTCCCTCTTTTATTATCCCTCTCCCTTCTCCCTCTGCCTCTCGCCCTCTCCCTCTCTCTCTCTCTCTCTCTCTCTCTATATATATATATATATATATATATATATATATATATATATATATATATATCCCTTTCTCTGAATGAGGTAACCCAGTCACAAAAAGAGGAACATGGTATGTACTCACTCATATATGGATTTTAGACATAGAGCAAAAGATCACCAGCCTGTAATTGACACCACCAGAGAAACTAGGATACAAGGAGGATTCTAAGAGATTCATATAAGGTCCTTCACAAAAGGGGATATGGACAAGATCTGCTCATGAGGAGTGGGGGACACAGTTGAGTAGAGAGGGAACTAGGAGAAAGAGAATGGGAGGAGAGGGAAGCAGGTGGGACTAGGAAGATTTAGTTAGGGGAGGAATAGATAAGGGAATAGCTAAATCTTTAAAGGATATTTTTTTTGGTCTCTGCTTTTAGAGAAACCCAAGGAACTATTTCCCATGTTCCTGGACTTGTGTTTGGCAGTAAATAGAAAGGCCCTGATGCAACTGAAAAATAACCAACCCCCTTCCTCTCACTGAGCAACAAATATGTACTGATTCTCTCATTTGTTACACAGAGTTCTGGAGACCCAATTTTTTTTCTGGCTTATTTCCTTATAACCTCCCATGTAAGCACACCATCTTCCCTTTGAAGATCTCAATTCCCAGTATTATTCTCTCCTACCCAGTCTCCTAATTGCTTCTTTACCAATCCTGCAATAGGATGAAACTCAAGTTGTAAAATTCCCAAATCCTTTAATGGACTAGAAATAAAAAGAAAAAAGTGGGTTCTTGGGAGGCCCAAAGTGAATTGTTTCACCCTGTCCAGCCTCCTATGGGCATTAATTCAATCTGATAGGATTTGGGTATCTATAGAAATCATCTAGCTAAACCCTTTATTTTAGAAGAAAGGAAAGTAAGAGAAGGTTAAATGGTGACTTTGTAATGAATGAAATTGTAAGTCTAAACTTTGTAAAGTAGTGTTTGCTTGTGGTTTGTGCCTTTTCTGAACTGAACTCTCTTTTGTGGAATGTAGGCCACAGTAGCTTGCTCTCTTTGTATGTACAACATTTTCATGCTGAGCACCAAAGCAAGAAATTTATACATGCTATGCTTAAAGCAAAATATTGCAAACTCTGATTGACATATAGTGAAAATGAGATATAGATTCAAAACTTACTGCTTTTTTACAAAACAAGATGTTGTGGAGATAATACTCACATTTTGACTTTTTTCTACATTTAAATAATATTTGTTTATTATTATTATTATTACTTTTATTTTACATGTAGATCCCAGTTTCCTCTCCTTCCCTCCCTCCCTCTTACTCTCTCTCCCCCCTCACATGCACTCTGACAACCCTCTCCTCCCATCCCACCACTCCCATTCCACATGTAGGGCTTAAAATGTAATTACATTGTTTTTCCCCTTTCCTATTCCTCTCTCCAACCCTTCCCACACACTTCCCTTGCTCTCTCAAATTCATGAACTTAGTCTGTATAATGTTACTTGCATATATATGACTTCAGAAAAGACCACTTAGTATTGGATAACCAAGTTTGAAGACTTCCCTAGGGAAGATTATTTTCTCCTACACTCAGCATTAATTCATTGCCTGTAGTTCCTTGTGTGGTGTTGAGGCCTTCTATATTAGCATGTGTATTGTATTGTCCTTGTTCAGGTCATTTTATCATGGCCATGACGTTGATTCTTCATGTATGTAGTTGTCTGGTTTATCTAGGAGACACATTCTCACTGCACACTTTTGTTCCTCTGACAATTACAATCCTTCCCATCCACTATGTTTTTGTTCTTATATGTTTCTTAAGCCTCAGGTGCAAAAGTTGTGTTGTAGATGGTTCAAATCAAAAAACAGTTATTTGTTCTTTTCATTTTTTTTAAAAGGTTGACTTCTTTAATGTAAAAAAAAGCCATTAGTGTCTTCTCAAATAACCATCAACTTAAAAATTCTACTTCTCAAAATATATGGATACTTCAAAAAGTATATTAAATAAATATAAACTTATTTGGGTAAAAAAACAAAAAATAAGAATCAAGAAGAAAGGTAGTAGATAGGTGTGAGATTTATGGCATAAAGGAATCCCAGTGAGTCAGATCATGTGACTGATGGAATGGAATATTGATCTATCTTTTAAGTCTACATTTGGGTGGTTGCACAAATATATAATTATTGGCTGAGTACTAGCATGGCCTTTGGTCAATTAAAAAGCATTGACTAATTTACTATTTGTTGGGTGCTGATTTAAGGCTCCAGGAATATAGCCACTAATGTACATGAAATTGTACTGTCATGTATTAAGAAATGCTGTAGACATACAGAAGCATATTTAAGGAACTGAATATCACAGTTGTAATAAAAAGTAGAATACTAGTGTGACAAGTGACTCAGAAGGCTCCTTTACTTGGAGTAAGTACAGGCCAGGACATTCTAATAAGAAATAAATATTTTCTTTGAAAATTAATATCTTCTTTATATTATTCCAAATAATAAGCAAGCAGCTTTGCAAATATTGGAAATTAAAACAATGGTATAAAATTCTCAGAAAAAAATTAAAATTAAAAGGCAGAGATGAAAAGATTATTGTGTTTGAAGATCAGAAATAATGCCAACAAGGAGGTGAAGTTTGAGGAACTGAGATAATATAAATAGATTAACTGGGAACTGTGGTGGCTTAAATGAGAAAGACTTCTACAATCTCATAGTTTTTAATACGTGGTTTCCAGTTGGTGGAAATATCTGGGAAGGATTTGGAGGGAACATGTTGGAACAGGTGTGTCATTAGGATGATCTCTGAGGTTTCCAAGCATCATGCCATTCCCAGTACTTCTCTCTGTCTCATGGCTGGGGAGCAAGATTTAGGCTCTCAGGTGTATTTTTGCTTCCACCATCATGGACCCTAACCCTCTGAGAGCTAAATTAATCATTTTCTTTTGTAATTTAATTTAGTCATGTTGTCTTAGCACAGCAGTACATTTTACAACTAAGGCAGGTATGTAAACACATACCCAATCAAGAATATCCTCATAGGACTTAATAATACTATCTTCTAAGTATGATGAAAGGCAATAACACCATGGTATACTAAATGCATGAACTAATTTATTTTTTAAATGGCCACTGTATCTGTATAGATGACTGTCATCTATAAAGAGATCAAAGTAAATGCAGGATAACATAAAGAATGACAGTTTTCTAAGGCTATGATATATTACCAGTCACCAGGTGGAATAGCTTAATGTTACTAATCCTTTGGCAGGACAGGTGGGAAGACCTAATTAATAGATTTTACCTAAAGTATGAAAGAAAAAGAGAAGCATAAAGATTGATAGATTGAGCTGTTAATTAAATTCATGGTCCAATTTTCTGAGCTAATGGAATGTTGTGGATCAAGCTGGAAGACTTATGATTAGTAGCTCTGTTCTGCCATAGTTTGTCTTAGAAATCTAGGGAATAGCCCAGAACTGATTATCTGGCTTTGTTCATAGAAATATTCAATTCCTATGCAGCAATTTTTAAAATTAATATATTTTAAAAGGTAAATAGAATACAAGTAATATCTGAAAAAATATCACCCAGTGACAGAGTATAAATAAAGAGGATTAGAGGTGAAGGGCTAAGGCCAGATCCTAAGATGGCCTATCTATTGAGAATTGGGTATCTACCATGGAATTAAGAACTAAAATGTACAAAGTTACGTTAGTAAAATCAGAAGGCCAGAGGACTACAATTACATAAAAGTAAAGGAAATGGTGTTTTAAGATGATTGAACTACTCTATGATTTAAATATTGTCAACAACACTTAGTAACTTTATAGAGATCTATTAATATCTAGAAATTAAATTCTCTCCAACTACAACATGTTGGAATCTTGATCATCTGATAGTGAAAATATTGGAAGATGGAAGAGTCTTTAAGATGGAAATCTTAGTGGTAGGTCTTTGATATTATACCCTTGACTGGGATTTGGAGATGTTGATGTTTTGCCTTTACTCTTTGAAGCCACCATGATGTAAGCAGCTTTTTTCACAGCATGCTCCATGCCACACTGTTCTTTGCTGCCAGGGTCTCCAAAGCAAAGGAGCCACACAACAATGACCAGAAGCCTATGAAGCTACCATCAAAAGTCAATGTTTTCTCCTTTTTAATGTATTGTCTAAGCTATGATATCTCACAGTGGTGGCAAGCTTATTGTATTATGAGTGATGAGGTTAAATTCTAACTAGAAATTGTAGAAAGTGAGATGCTAAGTGAACACATGAAAAAAAAACCCACAAAGACAAGGAACTAGTGCCATTATTTTTTTCCATGGGTCTGGGCAAATTAATAAAGCTCTAACTTCAAGTTTAGATTACAATAAGAGACAATATTTATAGCATCCTTTGAGAGAATTAGCAAAGAATGGTTACTTGGAAAATACATTATTTTCTGTTACAAATCCAACTTTTAAGATGCTATAAATTGATGAAATTTGTGGCAGAAATTAACTAGGCCCTAAACAAGGGTATCATTTTTACAATAGTAGGTGAAGCCAAGAAAACTGTAATGATAGAGACATTACAATTAGTGGTGAAACTTTTGGTAAAGTTTAAATAATTCTCATCTAAGTTCATTTACTGAATTCAAGGTTATTAGTATGTGAGTTGTAGGCATTGAAGATTTAAGGAAAAGGCATGAATTGTCACTTTACAGAGTAGATACGTTAGTTTAATAGGAAAGTTTAGCAGGAGTGTCTGTCAATGTGGAGATTTAACCCTCCAGACATAAATTTAAAACAAGTCCAATCAGCAAGGTTTCCTTACTATTACTGAGGCATTTATTCATAGATACAAAAAAAGTTAAATCCTTCCAGGGCTGTGGATATTCCAGATGAGCTGAACTAGAAGAACAGGTACCCAGGGGCTCAGAGAGTGAGATAGAGAGTGAGTCTAAACTTCTATGCGAAATGAAGATGCACAATGGATGAATGGAGTAAGGTATTAGGAAAAACAGAATGCAAGTTCTCACAAAGAATTGTTAGAAATAAATACCAGTATAAATGGCCTAAGGAAAGAGGTTGATATTCCAATACTGAAATATCTGAATGATCATATTTAGAGTAGCACGTAGAATGGTCAGTGATAAATAATGAACTATGTAATTTCGTGGCCCACTGGGTTTGAAATAAAATTTTGGAAACAGATAAGTCAAGGTGGACTGTGGTAACTATAGGCGTTGTGTAACTCCAAGGATAATTCTGGAAATCTCAGAACTAAGGATATGGAAACAAATCAAGTGGAGCAGGCAAATGCCAGTTGGTAGAGATAACAGTGACAGAATTGGAGGATAAAATGGCTCATGAGTTCAATTTATTTAAAACAAACACACAAGCAAAAACTCTGATTTGAGAATGAAAGGAGAAGAAAATGTTTTCAAATTGCCTCAGAGACTGGAAAAAGCCTATATAGTTTGGAGCACAGTATCTTCATTTAGGAGGATATTGAGACATGATGTGTTTGGTGCAGTCAGATTTCACTTAAACAAAAGAATAGTGGTATCATTCAAAGAAAAATTAGAGAATGCTTGTGGTGTGACTCCAGAAGTAACTGGAGGATTGGTGCAGGCAAACCTGTGGGACATATAATCAGAGCAAGAAGGTATAATCAGCAGCCCTACATGATACAATGCCAAAATTTAGGATCTGTTGATATTCAAGTATGCAGGAATGATACAACAATTATGGAAATCATTCAAGAGTTTAAATGCCTTGAAGAAGTAAACTATGACCCTTGAAGAAAATGTGAGTTTGATGGTAGATTTAGTGCTCAGTAAAGGAGTAGAGTAAGCTTATAGGTAAACAGATATGACTAGATGGTTCAATTTCATTTCAGAAATATACCACAGATTGAAAGTTCTGAGGGCAAGATCAATACATCTGAAAATATAACATTGACAAACACCCATTTTTAACTCCCCGTAAGCATTTGCTGTCCAAACAGAGTGAGTATACCAACTACCTGATTAAATATATCAGAGAAATTTGAATAATTATAGATCATATTGTTTGAAAGAAAATATGCAATTTTTTTACAATTACACATGACACACACATCTATAATATCCATAATATGTGTATATTATTATGGTTTAGTTAACATTCCCCATTACTCTCTTTTAAATTTTTTTTGTGTTGGGATGATTGTTTTTTCATGTAATATGTTCTAATTACAGTTTCTCCTCCTCCAACTCCTCTCAGATTCTCCCATCTCCAGCAACCTATATCTATACAATTTCGTTCTCTCTCTCATTCGGATAAAAGTCGTCTGTAAAGTAATACTAATGAGATAAAGTGAAAATAAACCAGAATGGAACAAAACAAACAGAAAAAGAAAGGCCAAAGGAAAAGAACAAGAAACATGCAAGCACTGAGACA
The DNA here is from genome assembly GCA_030556225.1 of Cricetiscus sungorus. Classification (NCBI taxonomy): domain Eukaryota; kingdom Metazoa; phylum Chordata; class Mammalia; order Rodentia; family Cricetidae; genus Cricetiscus; species Cricetiscus sungorus. The sequence continues at coordinate 20,868,769 of JANBXA010000180.1, read as the reverse complement.
AACATATACCCACACACAGAGAAAACCCATAAAGATAAATTCAGAAATTATAACCTATAAACAAAACATCCACACTGTTTTTAAAAAAGGCAAAGCATTGTAAGACAAAAAAGCTTCCAAAAATACCATCAGGTTATTTTGTGTTGGCCACCTGTGCTGGACATGGGGCCTGCCCTTAAGTGTGGATTATATGTCCATTGAGACTCTGTTAGAGAAAACTAATTTTTCCTTTGTGAATAGTTATCAATTTGAGACAGCTTCTAGGTTAGGGATGGATACTCATGTCTGCTTCCTCTCTCAGCATTGGGGCCCCTACAGTCCCTGTGCATACTGCCATAACCTTTGTAATTTCCTCTGTGTATCTGTCCTATCATGTCTAAAAGGTCTTGTTTTCTTGTTGTCTTCCATCACCACTGGTTCTTATAAACTCTTTGTCTCCACTTCTGCAGAGCTCTCTGAACCTTGGTGGAAGAGACTTGACAAAGACATCCAGTTTAGGAATGAATGTTCCAAGGGTTCTTACTCCCTGCACATTAACCAGTTGTGTGTCTCTGCATTTGTTCCCATCCACTGCAGGAGGAAATTTCTCTGATGTTGACTGAGCAAGACACTGATCAATTAGTATAGCAGAATAACCTTAGGGGCCATTGAATTGTTACCTTCATTTAAAAGAAGGGTAGTATTTGGTTTTCTCCCTAGTCTCAATATCTTTGCCACCTAGTCTTGGTCAGGAGTGGGTTCCACTTCACAGAGTAGGTATGCCCTAATTCTGATTAGATAGTAGTTGGTAACATCCTAAACTTTCGTACTACTCTTGCACTTGTATATCTTGCAGGCATGCAAAGAGCAACTTTTTCAAGGGAAATTACCTGACTTGTAACTTAAAGTAAGAAGGCACCATGAATATTAGAAATGATTAAGGATTTGTCAGGGCCCTGAATAAGATATGTATCAATAAATAGAAAACATTACTTCAGCAGTTCTAGGTATGTTAGGACACCTTAAGAGTTGAAATGACTAGTTTTGGAGATGTGATTTCTCTTTCTAGTAATTTTTCAAAGTATTTAACCTTAGGTTCTAGAAAAGAAATTGGAAGTTTACTTAGAGTGTGTATCCCTGGGTCTAATGACAACCTCCCAATCAAAATTACATGCATGATTGATTGGTGGTTGGAGACTGAGTCTTCTTTTTGGCTAGTCTATTTAGAACTTGCTTTATAGATAAGGCTGGCCTTAAACTAACAGTGATCACTGACTCTGCCTTCTGGGTATTAAAATAAAGGGGCGTACATTATGTCTGGCTGTAGGTTATTTAAAACAAGAAAATTCAATTCTATCATTTATTGTTACTGGCAGGCATTTTAACTAGTTACCACTGATAAAAATTGATCATTATGGTTGGGCAAACCCATGTTCACTTTGACTCAATATGAGTCTCAAGTCTTAAATGACATAGAGTAGGGTGTTAGTAAACACATGGTTAATTAATACATGATAGAACTATTATCACTCATCTAAGTTTGTAGCCTCCGTCCCCTCAATTTCAAGTTTGGATATTAGTGTTGATTAACTACTTTCTAAGGTGTTTATTTAGATTATCAACTAGATTGCATCAAGAAATACCTGGAGTTATTAGTTAAATTTACCTTTCTGTTTCTGATGGCATTTCTAGTGGAAAGTTGAGATCACATCAGCTCTGACCTAGGCAATGGGTTAATTCCTTCCTTAATGGATTCATACTACAGCAACATTGGTAGAGGGTGACCAAAGATAGGTGGTGAGGCACAGTTGGAGGAAGTAGATTGCTGCAAAAAATGTCCTTGGGGAGTTTATCTTGCCCTAAATTTTACTGAATCTTCCTTTTCTGCTTCATGTCTTCCAACAACTGAAAAGCAACTTCCACCACATGCTCTGGCAATCATAATATTCTGATCGAATACCCTAGGCTCAGTATTCATTGAGTAAATGCTTCAAAGGTGTGCACCAAAACAAATCTTTTCTGCCTTAGTTTGTTGTTCTTGTTTCACCAGTAAGAAATTAACTATGCACCAGCCTCCCAGTCTCTGTCAAGTTTATTCCTGAATCTGTCTGTTCTGCAGTTTTTTTAGAATTGAGCTTTTTCTTAACTTACACCTTCCTTTAGTTTGTGCTGTCTTCAGTCTCTGACTTTCATTCAAATTGAACTGTCATGCCTTTTACTAGCCATGCTTTGATGTCTATATATGCTTATCCAAGTTATCAGGATGTAATTTAGCTATTCAGTCACAACTTAATTTAGACCATTTGCATCTGCTCCAATCAATGCTGTCATGGTCAAACATTGCTATGATGGCTATGTAAGGACCAATTCCAGCAGATTAAATAGCATGGGCCAATATAGTTGTCCATTTCAAGTAATCAAAAAAACTATCCATGGAAAAGAATGTGAAAGAGATTCAGACTTTTTGTAAAATAGATTTATAATTAGTGGAAGTAAATTATAGAAAAAAAGATTTTAAGTCAAAATAAAAGAAAATAATATAAAACCAATCTTCCTACTATAGTTTATCCCTTTCCCTGAGAAAATTAAAGTATATGTAAAATAATGTATCTCAGACAGGATCATAGAACATGAAGGAACTTTCAAGATCAACCTAAAGCACCATTGAACTCCATCCTTTTGTAAGATTGGAATCTGAGAATTAGAAAAATAGAGAACTATCTTATTCCACACTTTTTATTGAAGATAGCACTGGGGATATAACCTGACCTTAGGGCTATGCCCACAAAGCTGTTCAAACTCTTTTAACAGTCACACCAGCTTTGTTTTATATAGCTTCAAACATCTTGCCTAAATTCTAAGACTTACATCTCCATATTTTAAAGCCTCCTTCCCTTCTTTTTTGTTTATATGTGAAGTTTTATAGTTAATTAATTTTACATGGAAATGAAGTGAGTCATGACTCAATTTGCATACTTGCAAATTGCAAAAAAAAAAAAGAACCCATATCTGCCTAAAAACAGCTTTATGACAACCTGTTATTTACTGACAAAGAAGTATCACCTTTTTGTGTGGGGGGGCAGGTGAAATAAATTAAGTGGAATCTACCTTTCTGTTGCAGCAGGAGGCTCCCTTTGGACCTAAGACTACTATTTGCAATGGTAGGAAAAGGAAATAACATTTGTGGAAGGTCTGTTTGGTAGACAATTCAAATATGTAATCACATCTAATTCCATTTAATCCACACAGTATCTCTGTAAAAATGGACTTAAAAGTTGAAGAAATTGAATCTCAACATGGTTTAATGCTGTACTCAAAACCCTATAACAGGCGTATTGGTAAAGTAGGATTTGAAATTCAGTTTTAGTGGCAGAACTATGATGATTTTCTCTGGGATGTAGAATTTCCCAGGACATACAACTTCCAGAATTAAAGCTAGGTGAGGCCCAGACACAATGTGTAGGTTGTTTGTCATGTTTAGTCTAGGAGCAAGAACAGAGAAGGAAGTGTTTGCTTGAGGTCACCAAATGTGTATGATTTGAATAGCAACCAGAGTAGGGTTGTGAAAAACATTCTAATGCATTTTTGATCCATGCCCTTGCAATTACACTGTAAATATTTTCCTAAGTGATTATGATATCAATGATTCACAGTTCACACTTGTAGAATAGCACTTTAGAAGGAAAATCATACTCTCCAAGTAATCAATCCTTCATACTCTTTTTATATTTTCTATAATTCCATTTATTTTTTCATCTCACAATAACATGTAGTGTATCAAAGTGTAAATAATAAGTGAGTCAAATATAGCTCTTTCCCGAACAAATCGCATACTGAAGATAATTTTAAATTTATTGTTTGAAAATTTCATACGTGCATACAATTACCTCCTTTTAAATATGCTCTCATTAAAATCATTCTCCTTTCCAACAAGTTATGTTCCTTCTTTCATGTCATTTTTTGAATGGTGCACTAAGTTTAATTAAGGTCACTGACATGAGCATACTTGAGTGTTATTCATTTGGGCATGGACAATTAGCCAATTCATACACCGCTGAATAAAATGATTTCCCACTTCCCCACAACTTGATTGCTAATGGTATCTCAGAATTGGTGGAGGTTTCCATGTCTCTATCTCATCTTTGACAGAAGGACCAAAGGTACAATATTGTGTACATCTTATACAGGTAACACTGGTGTCCTCACTGTCACTGTTCTATATGGAAATGGCCATGTTATATTCAGGGAACAACATTATTATAGCACTCTTCTCCATCATTTGACTCCTACATTATTTGTTCTTCATCTCTCATCGTGTTCCATGAGCTATGAAGGGGAAGTATAGATGTACTATTTAGGCCTAGGCACACATTAGTTACCCAATCTTGGCACTTTGGCCAGTTCTGAGTGTCTGCATTGCCTGCCTGGGGTCTAATTGCAAAAAAGGGTTCTCTGACAAAGGTAGAAAACATCATTAATCAATTTCTGTAAGCATACATATCCATACAGTAGTTTTATAACCTATCCTCATAATAAAATTGCAGTTATAGGCTCTTCCCTAGAGTCTATGGCCTCCCCACCATGAGTTTGGGACCATGTTTACAGTAATAAGAATGAACTCTCTCCTATGAAGCAGCCTTCAGATGAAAGCAAAAAGTACTTGGTTATCCCCATAACATCTATACCACTGTTCCATTAATAGTGACATATTGCTTGGGAGGTTGCTATTGTAGCATGCAGATCCACTGCTGAGAAAGCTTATGAATGTCTTACTCATTCAGAAACTGTCATAGTACCCCCTACTACTATGAAAGCTATCCAGCAGGAAAGCAGCTTTAAGCTCAGTTCCAACTTGATTTCTCTTTCAACTAAAGAATACAATAGTGTGATATCTTCAGTAATACACTCTTACTATCAATTTCTGGTAAGCAACCAACAGCAGAAGCAATAACCTTTGTTGTCTTGGGAAGCTCTGGGAATTCCCTGACTCATAACTCATAAGGAGGTATTCCATACCTGGTACTGGAATGTTTACTTACAAATATATGGCTTCTTGGAGGAAAATCATCCATCCATTCTTGGTATCTCCACTCATGCTCTGCTAGATTATATTGTAATTAGCTTATAAATTAGTATATAAGGTTTCTGTATAGAATTTTTCACATTTCCTTAGCTTTTATTAACCCAGCTATCTTATCTTTTTTTATATCTCACCCTCCTATGTCATACCTAGTTAAACTATATGTTTAATTTGAAATATCTGGAAAATCAAGGAAGCTAGAAACTGGACATGGGGGAAGGCCTTCAAGAAAAACAAAATAGAACACATGAAATATGATGGTTGAGGAGATATGTACTGTATCCCAAAGTGAGAAACCACCACAAACTTCAAGAAAAGAAACATTAGTGATACCTGAAATGAAGTTCAGAACCCATTAGAAGACATCTATTTATCTCTGCTAACCAGCAAGGAAATAACTACTGTCCTTCTTAGCAGAAGATAGAAAACTATTTAATTGTTCTCACAGCCAAAGTAAAAATCCACCAAAATAGATCTGAACCATAGCCATTTCCCAGACATCCAGTGATCCTTTCAGGAAAATAGGTCTCAAAGTCCAGGAGTATAAGATGAGCACAAGATCAATGTAAACATACACATTCTTGAACTCTGAATCACAACAATCTTACACATTTGCTCTGAGGTAAGACAGTAATAATGCATTTTGTATGTCATCACCTCATTTATTAGGTTCTGGTACCTTCATTTTCATACTAAAAGCATAGCTTTGTGGTCAGTTTTGGCTTATTCTTTACCAAACATGACAATAGTTCCTGACTAGGAAATGGAGGATTGGATAGTCTTGTAACAGAAAAAACATTTTCAGTTACTTGAGAAGTTTTTAATCTAGGTAACATTAGATTCAACTACATGCAGGAAAGTGTTGTTTATTTTCTTTTGGATGGCAAAAAACTCATGTGGAGGCATCCCCCCACAAAAAGCATCACTGTAGCAAAACATTCAATCTGGCTTTTTACTAACTTCTTTGCCTTGTCATTCATAGCTCAGTGTTAATTTCCATAGTCTTTTACACAGAACAGTTTTAAATTCTATACCAGGCAGAGAGGACAAACTCCATCTTAGAATTGCAGTCATGTTGACATATGATAATCTTATTAACAATAAAAGGGTACTACCTATAATTGAATAACTATGCAATTAGCAAATTTCAGAGTTGAAGAACACTACCATTCTTCAGCTTTGCACTTGTTTTTAACTCACAGCAGGACATGTTTGAATTATCAACAAAACTATTAGCTCTACTAAATGAAAAAATAACTTAATAAAAACTGTTTCACCCAGAATAAATATTAACTACAGCTCACACAGATAAGCTTAAATTTAGAAATTAGAACTATGCTGTGCGGCTACTAAGGCAACTCATGTGTGCATTTATTTCAAGTAACATAGCATTGGCATTACCTCGAAATCTGACTGGGTAACAAACATTCTGTGTTGATAATAGAAACCAGCTTTCTGTTTCTTTAAACAAACATGCCTGTGAGTAAAATAATGAAAGTATTCATCTGGGGAATTTATATTTAGTGTCTTTGGGACAGCTATATAATTGGGTCATTCTAATATAGTATACACACAAGCATACAGTTAGTTTCCTTTAAAATGGTTTTAGGTATGTTCCAGGTCTCAACATTAACCATAGAACAAATTAGATTAAAATTACAATTAACTTCTGCTCAATTGTCAGCAGAAATCGTTGTCACTGTGTACACAGCACATCTTCCTCACTTTTTTAAAGCCCCTTTCAATTATGAGGGAACATAAATTGGAAGGATGTCGCTGTGTCATCTTCAGCATTAAAATGTAGGAAAAACATTGACCCTAGCCTCTAGAGATTATGTGAAAAGCCATTTATATGCACAGCTGTACAAATTGCCTGAGTTTAGTGCTAAATTCCATGGAAAATCATCTTTGCTGTTCTGCATCTAAACAAAGACAAGGTTTAAATATTTATGCTCTCTTACTAGGCAAGCCTAGTCAGCAGTGAATTGGTGAACTGGCCAGTACAGAGCTCACTCTGTAAGTGACAGGGTTTGCCTTTAAATGAAAGAAGTCACTGGAGGTTTTGTTTAATTCAGGACCACTTGACTGTTAGGGTTCACTAATGTCAATGTCCCCAAACAAACTCTTAGATTCTAAATGTTCAGCCTGCAACTTCTTGAACTATAGCCCAACAGTCCCCCCTTTCCACTTCCATATGTACAAACTTTCTTCATGGACACTTTTATATTAATATTTTATATTTTGGACCTATTACTAAGTATTGATCATTTCATTTGGGGTGAAAATAAACAGCAAACAAACACTAAGAAAAACTATTTGTGGGTAAAAACTTCTTGTCAAAGGGAAGCTATGGGCATGATGTCACGGACAGTCCCTCTAGACCATTTACTGGCTGATTCTGACATTTTAAATTCCACATTTCTTGGCTTTTTTCTCTAAAATATTTTTCTTAAATCTATAAATTACCACAGTATTTCCCAGGATTGTTTTGTGGTAAAATATGTAGTAAATAAAGCATGGTGACTATTTTTTAATAATAACTATTTTTAAAATTTACAAAAAGACTCATTGTCAATTTCTTTAAGCTAATACACACATGTACATCTTCTTTATAAATTAAATATATATATATATTTAATTTAGTGAACTTTTCTTGTCTGGATTGATAGTGCCCATTCAATAACAGACATTATAACCCTCCTTTGAGTTGTTGGTCAGTGATGTCAAAAGGATTCTATAATTACATAGCTTTTCATTGTTACCCTTAATCACTCTCCAGAGGTGGAAGTTATGTCCTTAGTACTGGCTGTTACATGCCTTTAATAAATAGGGTCTAGAGACCTCTGAGACAGAACTGACCTGAATGCCCCTTCTGTAAGGACTCATTTTCATGGTACCAGAAGGTGGTGCCTTGCAAGCTTCATAAGGAGGGGGAAACTAACCTTCCTATACAGTTATGAGGCCTATGAACCACATCAACAAACCAGCATAGAACACTTACTTGTCAGTAATGAACAGCTCTCTAATTGGAGTTAACACCCACTCAAAAAAGGAGACCATGCCTGGTACTGGAACTAAGTGCTAGTGCATTCATGATTATTGAGAGAAAACCCAGAAGCACTAATTTATTAAACCAGCATCTATAAACAATAATCTATAAACACTTGTCTCTTTACCTGCAGACATCTCCTTGAGGAATCATCTCTTTGACGCAGACAGAGACCAGAAAACCACAACCATTCAAAATGCAATAGTTGTGGATCCCAGTCCCAAAGGATAGATTTGTAAATAAATCCTAGCACCTAATGATCAGGAAACATTGTAGACATTGGGGAAGAAAGATTGTAAGCACCAGAGAGTCAAGAAATCTGAGGTAAAATTGTATCCTCCTAGTAATATCAGAACCTACACCCAAAGCATCTCACATTTGGCTTACAAAATGTGAATTCAGTAAGGATGAGGCCAATGAATATATCAAAGTAGGTCAAGAAAAACCGATGAGGCCTCCGTGCTGCACAAAGAGATATAGGCATCTAAGGAAAACTGAGGGGTGGGATATGTGGCCGTCAGCAGGGAAGAGCACACCAGTCTTAGGACTGAGTAGGTGATATGTGTGTGCGTGTGTGCAACTGAGTTTGTGTGTATATGAAATAACAATTACTTTTTTTAAAGATTAACAGGTTTGAAGGAAAGCAGAGAAGAGTACATGGGAGAATTTCGAGGGAGGAAAGGAAAGGGAGAAATGTGACCTCATTATTAATTCAGAAGTGAAAAAAAGAAAAGATATTCTACAAAACAGGAAAATCTAAAAGAAATTGATTATTTTCTACTTATAAATGACCCATTGTGGCTAAATTAAGATGAAATAAATAATTTAAATATATCCATAACATCCAATATGACACCAGGACAAAGTAAAATATGCCAACTAAAATAAATGCGCAGGGTTAGAAGATTCAGTGCAGAATTCCTCCAGTACATATAATGTGGCTGTCTATATAATATCAAAAGCTTCACCACAAAGAAAAGCCATGGAACAATGGATCTTTTTTTAAAAATGTTAAAATAAGCCTTAACAACAGTGCATTCCAAACTCTGACAACAAGAAGAAAAAACTAAATTGAAAGGGAAATTTCCAAAATCATTTTATGAGACCAAAATGAAAGTAACAGTAAAAGATTCGAGAAAATTACAGACCCAAATTCTTATAATTATAATTGCTAAAAGGAGAGGAACGGGTTTTGGGACAGAAATATCTTTGAGCATACACAAATAGTGAATGAGTACACGAAAAAGAATGTTCAGCATCACTAGTCAGTTGGAAAAAGGGAAAACAGTGAGATAAAAGTTCATACCCACCAGGATGGGTTAAGTTTAAAAATGTACAGACAATAAGATATTAAGAAACAACTCTACAAGAGTAATGTGAAGATATAAATCATTTCACCCATGTTGGAATATAGTTTGAAGTCTCTGAAATGTTAGCATCTATTGGGATAAGCATAGTGTCCAATTCTTTTTTCTTTCAGTAAAACACTGTGTGAAACATCTCAATACACATTAACTATAGTATCCACAGTGTTTTACTATAATATATTTAGCATGTATTGAGATGTTGCAGTATGTCAAGTACTATTTTAATTACTTTATGAGCATCAATCAACCTGCCACACACTAAATCTAAAGGTAGAAGTATTTTAATAAATACTTGAAAACTGAGCCATATGGGGGTTTGGAGGTGAGTTAACTTGTTTGTGATCATGTTGTTAATAAATTTAATCTTAATCACAATCCAAGGCTGTTTATCTCCAGAGACTAAATCACTATGTACTGTTATGTGGTGTGTATCAAACCACAGCATAATGTAGGCCTTTTGTTGTGTTCTTTGTGAACCAAAGGGGTCCTTTGAAATTGCAGTGTTGTTACTAATCAGTCTCTCATATGGATACTAGCTATTATAAATATTTCACACTAAAAAGGAAGATGGAGGCCTCAGGGAATTTCTTGTTTTGTCTTTGATCAGCTGACAATAGAAATGTATAATCCTGTTGAAGAGAAAGGATTATATAAGCCAGGTCAAGGTCATGACCAGGGAACCCTCAGAGACAGCTGATCTGAGCTCCTGGTGGCTTACAGACTCTGGACCAACTACTAAAGAGACTGCATGGGACAGACCTCGGCCCTATGTATGTGTGTGACAATTGTGTATCTTGGACTTTTGTGGGCCTCCTAGCAGTGGAATCAGGGACTGTCCCTGGAGCTTAGCTTGTTCTTTAGAACTTATTTCCTATGGTAGGATACCTTGCTGAACCTTGTTGCAGCTGGAGGATCTTGGTCCTGCCTCAACTTTATATGTCATGCTTTGTTCACTCTCACGGGATGCCTGCCCCTTCTTAATGGAGACAGAGGAGGAGTGAATGCAAGGCATGGAGGGGAGGTGCGGAGAGGGAACAAAAAGAGAGTAGGGAGAGAAAACACTTGTAGGTATGTAAAATAAAGAAAAAATATTTAAATAATATAAAAAGTATGACCAAATGATGAACAAGTTATAACTGAGGTAAACCTGTTCTCCTAATTCCCATATTACAATGTTTACCTGTTATGAAAGCAACTATGATATAATAAAATGACTATGACATCTGCAACTACACACCCCAGCTCATCCCTTAAAGTCAAGCACTAATTATCAGAACAAAAAGGTAATTAACTATTATTCCATTCAAGAAGAACACACTGTGTGTGATGGATCTGCAAATAGTACATTTGTGTTCCAACATGATGGAAAAAGATAACACCATCTCTCAAAATCTGTCCTCTAACTTATCCACCAAAAAAACCAAAACAAAACCACTTTTGTTATATATAAATAAAACTTACCATTTTTATATTTTGACTTCCAACTTTCTAAGCCTTATCAAAAATAAATAAAGAAAACCACAAGAAAAACCTACACTCACTTCAAATTATATCTATGGACATGGATTTAATTTTCTCTCAAGTATTATTTTCAAAATCCTAATAACTTGAATTTAATAATGTCTTGCTAAAGCAACAACAAAGGTCATGAATTCAGTGAGGCAAGAAAACTTCATAATGATATTTTAGCTTTTCTTCTATAATGAAATCTCTTAGTTTAGGACACAGTGATTTCCGTGTAGAAGGGCTGATACATCTTTAGCTGGAGGTGATTTCTTTTTATATACCTGTGCACCACAGGTAGATATAAATTCATCATTGTTGTTCATGGCAGGTATGTGACATGGGAATACATTCTGACTTAAATGAAGTCTTGAGTTGATAATGAATGAACTACCAAAACAATCCTCACAAGTTTCTGCTACAATACAGTGGCTTATTTAGTCAGTACCCAAGTTGGCAGGTTTCATGACACTGCCAATTTCAATGTTTCAAAGCCTTCCTGTGGGTTCCCAGAACTACCTAAGCTCTGTAATCATATGGCTTAGGGTGTGGATTAATGAATAGGCTTCATTATGCTCAGTTTGGACCTATGCCAGATAGTAGAGGTCAAATTTTATTTTGACCACAGGTAAAAGAATAATTAGAGCATGTAGCATGTAGCAAGCCAGGATTTTCTCACTCTTGAACATGAAGGACCATTGCTCATCCAAGCCATACTTGTCTCTGACCCTGGCGCTCTACAAAGGCTAGAATGACTAATAAGAGGCCATAGCCATTATCAGGTGTCGAGACCCCTCCTTGTTTAGAGGCAGATTAGACAGCATGAACATCAGGCTGGCTAAATGGTTCCTCTTGACACTCAAATCCTTTATTCTGGATTTATAGTGCATTCCTTTCATTAAATGCAATTATGGCAAAGAACAAGAGAGGCAATAGAGAAAAGCACTTTTCAATGTTACCCTGTTAACACACTCCTCCCTCCAAGCATAAGCACATTTCAAAGCACTTCTTCTTAATTTGTATACCTACAGATATGAGATATGAAACAAATAACTCAGAGCTGAGCGTAATATTCTGAGGCCCAGGGTAATTTATACACAACCTGGGTATTTATTACTGATGCTGGAGGTTATTGAGTTATCTGAAAGATATAGACTTCATTTCTGTTCTTGAGAAATAGAGATTTATATTGCTTATTTACTCCCAGCTGTTGAATATCAGAGGTATGCTCAAGAAAGAGATTAAAAATATTTGATAATACCAGTAGTTGACATGGCAGCAACATGGGGAATTTTGCCCATTTTTTAACAGAATAACTTTCTGAGGAAATGTATGTGCACATTTCTGTTTAAGTATCTCTTTGTGAATGCCATAGCCAGTAGTAGACATGTTTTTACAGCTTATTGTAGAATATTCTATTGTTTCATTCTCTTTGGAAAATGAAATACTAACTCAGTTGTTCATAGTATTTCTCCATTCTAGAGTTTTCCCCTATCAGTGTGGTGAGTTCTTTTAGGTATCTGAGCCCCTGGGCCTGATTATAGCATATCTTAGCCTCATACTAACTGTATGAACTCAATTCAGCTACTTAACCTTTTAATATTTGTTTTCTCATTTGAAAAACAAAATTAGACTTCAGAATTTTACTATTTTATGCTTATGAATTACAAAACAATGGTGTGGCAGTATTTCCTACATTGTCATAGGCTTAGGTGTATAGAAGATTAATCTGAGTTACTAGTTTTCCACTCTATGTCCCAGGTTTCTCACCCATCCAAACCATCAGTCCAAAGTTGAAGGATGGAGCCTTATATGGGTACTAGTTTTGGATCCCGTAATTCTTAGAAATTGCAGACTTGTCAGTGACTCAAACTGGGAGGGAGCTTTGAACATGCATTCATTTCTGAATGGGAAAGAGCTTCATGTCATGCTTCAATCTGTTCAACACCTTGGGTAGTCCCAAACCCAGCATGAGATTATACACAACAATGAATTGAACTACAAGTGAACGTTATTGCCTGCAGAGGGAAGTAGGTTTCTATATTTTGGTCCAAACTTTACCAGAGCATCTTTAGAGAGATTTGAAAACAATTGAAGTTGAGTATTGTAGGCAGGCCATGTTCTTTTGTACTGTGCCAACAACAACAATAATAAAAATCAAAAGACAGCAACAAGTGGCCAAGAGTAAAGAACCATGAGATCTGGTCATGGAATCAGCACTAGCAAGTTCAGTGTGTGTGTTGGAGGGGAGTGTAAATTTTTGAATCATTTGGTCACAAAAATTGAAGAAAAGTTAGTATATTAAACTTCAAACTAAAATTAGATTATCTCCAATCCTCTCTAAGATGGAAACATTGTTTGTTTTACATGAGCACTACAAAGATTGTAGGCTGAACCCTGTGTAAAGCCAAAGTTCAAAGAAAGTCTTCCAAGTCCTTTCCTTCTTACAGGTTCAGTTTGGTTATGTTTTTTCCTTCCTTATCATATCGTTTCTCCTTCGCAGGTCTCTGAGCCATCGCATACCACACACACTACAAAACATCTCTATAGCTTCTCCTCTCAAAAGTTTACTTATTTTTATTTCATACAGGATAAGCAATTGGTGTGTTTTTCCCTGATGAAAGTTTTTTCTCCCACTCTTGACATTTCTTAGTTGCCAGTAGTCCATTGAGGCGTTGTGGCCTTTCTCCTGTTCAAGGTAGCATATCTATCGTTGCTTTCCTTTTTCAACTCTTGGTGTGACATCATGGGTGTAGCATCAGACTTTTCTAAAAGGCAAAATCTCACAGCAAACTTCCTGTTCCCCCTTCTCTTAAAATCTTTCTGCTCCCTCCTCTGTAATGTTGCTTAAGAATCAAGGTTTGGAATGAGGAAAGGGATGGACAAAGGATGTAATTATATTGTAAAATAAAAATACATGTTATTCAGTTCACACATCTTTTCCTACTGTCCTCATTACATTTTTAATGTACAAAACTATATATGTAATGTAAATCTTCATTCAAGTCCAATTAGGGTTCATATAGGTCAATATCTTAAATAAAGGGAAAGTAGAGGAATTTTAGCCATTGTTATCTAGCAAGAAATATGCTAATTATTTTAGGGATGTCTTATAACAAAAAAAAACACACATTGAAAATACTGCACACACATTATTCATTAGAGTTATTTCTTAATATACATGTTACTTACTGGAAAAAATACTGAAATTTGGCAAGATCATTATTTGTTCATATACTTAAAACTACTTAAACAAATAAGTTCTGTGTGGGCTTTACCATATTTCAGTCCTGTGTGCTTACATTCTTCAATGCTGCCTCTTTGATGAGATATACATGAAAGTTATGGTTATAAAGTAACGTAAGAACAAGAATCCATTCAACCACAAGTGTTTCTTGACAATGGAGTTTAGAGTTAATATACTCAGAAATACAAAGTTCATGTAAATTTAGAGTGAATAGGGCCACTGAATCAGTTTCTAAATTCTAACTTTGAATTCTTCTCTGTGTCATAACCAATGTCTGATTTTATTTATTTTTGCTGAAGAAGTAAGTAACAATGAATGGCTCAACATACATATGTTAATATTTCTCTGCTCTGTAATAAGTTTTGTGACATATAAAACACTTTTACTGCCTATAGTCAGTCATCCAGTCATCTTAAATATTCCAATAGAGATGAGTTTCCTTATATATTACTCTGTAGAATCGTCATAATATTCTGATAATGTTTATAAGCATTAGAAGAACAGATGTTTACAACAGACCTCAGCCAAATATGTATAAAGATGAAACAGATTTCAAAATATATTATACAAACTTAGAATTATACCTTAAGATCTCCTAGCAAAATGGGAGTGGGGGAGGAGCAATGAGTGGAGAGGGAGTTATGAGAAAGAGAAAGGGAGAAGAGGAGGGGAGAGGAGAGCATGAGGGAAGATTGCGTCAGAGGAGGAATAGAGGAGAGCAAAAAAAAAAAAAGAAAGAAAGAAAGAAAGAAAGAAAGAAAGAAAGAAAGAAAGAAAGAGAGAGATACTATAATAGAGGGAGCCATTATAGGTTTGAAGAGAAATCTGGCACTAGGGAAATGTCCAGAGACCTACAAAGATGTCCCCAACTAACAATCTGAGCAATAGTATAGAGTCCACTTTAGACACCCTTCCCTGATAATGAGATTGATAACTACCTTATATGCCATCCTAGAGCCTTCATCTAGTAGCTGATGAAAACAGAAGCAGACACCCACAACTAAACACTGTGCTGAACTCCTGGAATCCAGTTGCAGAGAGGGAGGAGTGATGAACAAGGGGGTTAAGACCAGGCTGCAGAAACCCACAGAGAAAGTTGACCTAAACAAAGGGGAACTCATGGATCCCAGACTGATATCTGGGAAACCAGCATAGGCACAACCCAGACCCCTTGAATGTGGGTGTCAGTTATGATTCCTGAGCAGTCTGTGGGGCCTCTGACAGTGGAACCAGGATGTATCCTTGGTGCATGAAAGGATTTTGTGTGCACATTCCTCATGGAGGGATACTTCCTTAAATTGGAGACATGGAGGGCCTAGGCGCTACCAAAAATGACTGGGCAGACTTAGATGATTCCCTCCTGGAAGGCCTCACCTTCCCTGGGAAGTGGATGAAGGATGGGATGGGGATGTTGGGGGATGATGGGAGGATGAGAGAGAGAGGGGTAACTGTGATCGATATGAAAAATAAGAAAAAAATTTTTTTAGAGATTTATACCTTAAGGAACCATGAAACTGGACAAATAACTGAAGCAATTATTTTTATGCAGTAGAAGGCAGTTTATCATTGTTATCTTTGAGATAATGAAATATATAGAATTTGAACTCCCAATTGACCATTGCTTCCTGTATAAATACATGTCCAAACTATAGAACAAGGAGTTATAGAACAAAGAGAGAGCCAGGCATGTCAGTCAGGAGAAAGCCAGAGGATCAGGATGTAGGAGGAAGATACTACCAATGTGGCAGGACACCACTGAGGAGAAACATACATACGTTAGTGTATATGGAGAGCTGCAGAAGATGTAAGTTACATTTATAGCTAAATGCAAAGTTATATATGTATTGGATATCACTGGTCAAGGCCTTCAGAAAACAGATGACCAAATTAAAAGTTGGTGAAGAGCTTTGAAGGTAGTAAAGAAACAAGATGTATTGGAGTTAAGACAAGACAAGAGGAAAGGCCTTTCATCCTGGGAAGGTCTCATTAGAGGAATGACGTTCTCTAGAAATTTTCTAGAAAACTAAGTCTCAATAGGACCTGAGTAATGTAGTTAATTCATCCTCAGTAATAAAATGTTTTCAACATGTATGCTCAAACAATTAGCTATTAAATATAAGTAAATAAAACTATATTCAATAATCAATGAGAATAATAGTGGAAACAAAGAGATGTCACTGATTCTGAAATAAGTAGAAACAATTTTACTATAGTGATTAGATTGACATACAAGCTCTCATTTTAAAATCTGAGAATAAGTGGATGGATATATAATCACAACAGGAGAATAGAAACTACTTAGAAAAAATAAAAAATACGAAGTAAAATTTTACTCTGTGTGTGTTAGAGAGAAGGGGGAGGAAAGAGAGGGAGGGAGGGAGAGAGAGTTGGCTTAACAATAAACTGGAAAACACAGTAAAAAATACTGGTTGACTTAAAGACAAATCAAATAAAACTTGATAAATAGAAATAAAACACACACTCATACACTTACATATAAACATATAAGCAAGAGGAAAAGCACTATAACCATTAAGAAGTTATAGTTTCTGTCAGAAATGAAGCAATATTAGGTTGAGGCTATGCCTCCATTGGCAAAGTGCTTCATATGAGTTCAGTCCCCAGAAACCACTTGCAAAGTGGCTGAGGCTGGTGGATTGTGCTTACTTCTAGCACTGGGGAGGCAGACAATATTAACCTGTAATCTTCACACACATGCATGCATGCAAAGACACATAGGTGCACTCATGTATACACACATACACACACACACACACACACACACACATACACATGCACCCATGCACTCACGCATGCACACAAACATGCACACACACACAGAACACTCACACACACACACATCCATATACCCCACACATAAGAAATAAAGTGATATTAAATGGTGAATGAGATTTACAATATTAAATCACAGAAGGAGGACAGAATTTGGACTTTTTATGTACCTAAAAAAATAATGACAAAATATTGCTAGTTTGATTATATTATCAATGCAAACATGTAAAATGCACAAGGAAAATTCAATGAAGTAAAAAGAAAGGATGCTATATTTAGGTAACACATAATCAAATTGCTAAAAAGGATAAAGAGAAAACCTTGAAGCAGTCATTGCCAATGTGGGAATCAATCAAGGGTAATTGCTGACATTCATGAGGAACATTGCAAGCCATGATAGAATGCAGTAGACTATATTTAACAAAGATATCCTTTCAAAAGGAAGGCATTTTTGAAAACTCATTTTCAGGTTAACAAAATCAGTTGTGTTGTTATTTTTTAATTTGGTTTGAGTATGTTTTTTTTCCAGCAGACCTGTATCCAGTTGAGCTTTTAAGAAAAAAGTTTGGACTGAAGGAGTTTTGAACTTTTTTGTAGATATTCTAATCCACGGGAAGTAGAATGTGGGAAGGGTAAACTGAGAAAACTTCACCTTACTTTCATTGAAAATGGTTAACACTTTCAGTGCCAAGTCACATGGGTGACATGTAGCCTTGATACTGCATAAGAACAGTGACACTTCTCCCTATGAGGGCTTACCTGTAACCCCTGTTAAACATAAGAAAAGCATCTCACAATTCCAAGTTCATATACATTCTACAAAATAGTCAACCATTACAAGACTACTCAGAACTCTTGAAGTTCAGAAAAAAAGAGTGTGAAACACTCAGAGCTCAGAAAATAGTGGCCTTCGAGGAAACCAGCAAAAACAGAACAAGGCTTGACCTCAGTGTACCAAGGTTGAATTTCTATTGAGACAAAGGTACCATGTCAGCTGTGTTCATACCTAACTGTGACATGATGATAGATATGGTAGGACTTTATAGACACCTGTTGTTATTTGGTAAATATACAGTTGTTTTTTTTTTAAATTTAAAAGAACAATAGAAGAAGAGAAAGCGAGGAGAGAGAAAGATAATATTTCCTCCTTTATAATAAATGTAAGAAATATACAGGAAACGATCTACCCCTGTAGGCTGAAAACTAATGGAGGTGTAATATGGAGCTTAGTAATTACCTTGAATTAGAATTTTGTTTGATTTATTTCAATTGGAAAGGTCATGCCTTTTTGACAGCCTTTCACCTCTAAGAACTTTCTAGCCTCCTGTATTTTTACACATTTGTCAGCTTCCTATATAAGAAAACTGAGTGTTTACCCTGAGTTGGTATATGAGTGCAGAGGACTCTAAAGAAACATTCTGTGAGAGTGCCAGAATACACATACTGATGGAGATGTAGGCTACAGAACTGATGTAGCAGTTATCTTTCCTGCTGTCATATTCCCATTCTGAGTCCACCAGCATCCCTGATAGGAAAATGATCCTGAGGTCATATGGCTTTTCCCATTCTTTCTAAACCACTGAGAAAGTGGATCAGCATAAACATATGAGGTATGCAAATGAAGACTATGACATATACATTCAAACTATGCAATGGATTTTGCTTCACCTTTTGATCATTTCTAAACCTTTGGTCCCTTTACCTTGTGCAGTCTCTAAAAAATGGAACTGCTTATTTCCAGAATTGCCCATTGATTAAAGTGATGACTTTTGCAACATACATTATTTTAAAGAAGAGACCACGAGTCCTAGATGAAGGGAAACATTTTTACAAAACATCTGACTCTTCAACCCACTCTTAGTCATGAACAATAACACACACACACACATACACACACACACACACACACACACACACACACACACACACAAAATATCTTCTCTCCCATGAGCTGTGTGAGCACATACAAATTATACAGCAGCTCTCCATTTGAAATACCCATGCTATTTTATCTTTGTGGATGCTATAAGATTCTAAATCAAGGGAGGGAAGATTGGTTGATATGATACTGCCAGTAAAACTGCATAACTGTTCAAAGCATTAGCATGTGGCAGGTATTAGATTCTCACATATTCTTATTACTCTAGGCACAGCTCACACGTGTGGAAAGCCTGTTTGCTCTCCAGGTTCCCCTGCTTTGTTTTCTTCTCCTCTAGAAATAAGTACAAATGCAGCAACAAATGTGTAGTTATGGGAAGAATTTTCCCCTTTCAATTTAATTTCCTACATTTCATTCAGGCTGTTTCTCACTTACACTAACATCTAATTTCCCTACCAACACTACTTTAGCATATTGATTCAGACTCCTCTGTGGTGATTTCCGAGGTACTGCTATGACACATCAAGAGAAATACAAAACACGATCCTCACAAATAAAACACCTAGGAAATTCATAACAACAATAAATAGAGATCAGATAGATAGATGGATGGGTGGGTTGGTGGGTGGGTGGGTGGGTGGGTGGATGGATGGATGGATGGATGGATAGATGATAGATAGATAGATAGATAGATAGATAGATAGATAGATGATAGATAAATCAAGCAAGCTGGTGGAGTACAAGAAAATATAAACACAACTGAGGCAGAGATACAATAACTAGTCCCCACCAGCCCTGCCTTCACAGGATCCTGTTTGCAAATTGAGTCATTGTATTCAAATGTAAGTATTCAGAGTGTGTTTAAAAGCATACACAAAGCTCATAGACAAATTTCAGAATTGTATTATGTGAAATAGTTGTTTACGTATCTAATCATCTGAGACCAGGAATTGGAAGACTAAGGGATTGTGGGTTTTCTTCAGGATGATTCAAACAACAGTGCAAAAAAAAAATGTTATATCTGCATTTCATAGGCATTTGAAGGAATTCTGTGTGGTAATTAATGCTATAATTGATTTCTTCCATTTTATTATTAGTTATTATTTTATTTTAATTATTTAATGAGTCTTCCTGGGTACACTGGAAGCATTTTATAAGTAAGTAAAAATATTTGCCATTTGTCTCTCATCATTTCCCCTGGTAACCGGGGCAGACATGATTCACAAGGTCACCTACCATTTTCCTACTGTTCTCTGTACCTTAAGCCACCATGTAAGTTTAATACCTTTTATTCTATCTCATAAGGTATGAATGATATTTTGCTGGGTCAGAGCAATGATGTTCCTATTATATTCTCTCATCAGATCACTGATACCATAAACTGTAATGGCTTCTTCAGGACCATTAGCATATCTGCCATCAGCCTATATCCAGGAACTTTTTAATCCTGCAAATGATTGTTAATAACTTACACAGAGAATTTTCATCTCAATCTTCAACATAGAAAATGTTAATCCATCCTTTACCACATGACAGCCATTTCCAAAATGGGTTACAGTGGCCAAGGAGTGACCACTCTGTCAGAGGCCAGAGCTGAACAGCACATTTAATAAGATCTGAATTAGGCTTCTAAATTCTCACACATCATCCAAATAAGTATTTAAATGAGACATTGTGACCCATATTTCTTTATTTGTATGAGTATAATCTACCAAATTTTGTATTTTTCTTTTTGTCTGTATCATTTCTTTGCTCTGACATAACACCTGAAGAAATGACAGATCATACAGCAAGAATATTTTATGTAGCATTAGAATCAATGATGTCACAATTTTATAAGTGACTGAGATCTAAGATAAAGTGCTAGAAACTAGTGTGGTGATGCACACAAATTTTTCAGTCAGTGCCTAGCAATGTACAAACAGAATCTCATTAGGTCACATTACCTATTTATGTCTTTTTTTATAAATACATTTTAGAATGTTTACACAATAAAATTACAAACCAACACGATTTCTCAGAATATATCCCTCTCATTAAGTGACATGTGGCTTTACAGGAAATACAAATGGGATAAATGAAAAAAGGAAACCAAACAAAATAAAAACACCCTTTTACTCTCAGATTATTGAAACTTTGTTGTATGAACCATGAATTAAAGAGAGCATAAGAGCTTATAACCTTGAGGCTGGGGCAATGACTCAACTTATATGGTGATTTTCTGATGGGAAATGTCATTCTGTAAATATGTTTCTCATATTGGTTAATGAATAAAGTGCTGTTGGCCAATAGGAAAGCAAGATAGGCGGGACTAGGAGGAGATAGGAAGTAGTAAGGAGGAGATCCAAGATGGAGGATAGAAAGAAGAATGCCAGCTCCTCTCTCCAGTAAGATAAGATCAAGTGAAAGTACTTAGATTAATAGAAATGGGTTAATAATTAAGACAGAGCTAGCCAATAAGAAACTAGTAACTGGCCCACAGCATTATATCAAATGTAGACTCTCTGGGTGTTATTTGGGGCTGGCATAGTGTGGGACCAGACTGGCCAGCAGGAAAAACCTTACTGCTAACACTTTCCCAGCCAGCAAACTCTGTATAAGAGTGAGGACCTGAGCTCAGATCCCCAGATCCCACATAAATGCCTGTAATAGCAGCACTTGGGAAGGGAAGAAAGAGGATCCCCTAGATTTTTACAAATAGGTGAACTCTGGGTTCAGTGATATTCTGTGTCAAGAAAGAAAACATGGAGAGTGATCATAGTACACCTAACTTCAATTTCAGTTCCCTGCTCATTAACACAAGTGATGATAGCATGCAGGCATGTGTTATGCACCCATACATATACATAAAGACAGAAAGGTCTAGTGGCACCTGACTTTAATCCCAGCATTCAAGAGGCAGGGGAAGGTGGATTTCTGTCAATCTGAGGCCAGCCTGGTCTACCTAGTGAGTTCCAGGACAGCCAGGGTCAGATAATAGTAAGACTTATCTCAAAGAACAAACAAACAAAACACACATAAGAGAGGCGGAATTGCAGAGGACAGTGTTGGATACTTGTACCACAGAGCTTAAACAGGATACTAACTATTCTGTGACTTGATGGGAGATGTCATTCTGTTAGTTAGGATTTCTAGATAAACAGAGATGTATTTGAGATGAATAGGCATTCTTCAAATATTTCAAAGGCCTACAGAATATGACATTTAAAATGTTTTAGGCTTTTCTTGACAGTGAGGCACAAATGTTCCTGACAACACCACCTGTGTCAGAAAAGAAGATGGATATTGAAGAAACTCATTACAAAGTTTTCTTTCAATATGGTAAAACTAGCCATATGGGCAAGATATTGCTCTTGTCTGGACTGTTTGACTTTATGCTGTATAAAGTAGACATGCAGAGCCCATAGGAAAATGACTGCTGATTCAAGATGGACATTGCTACAAGGTTCCTGCTTCATGGAAGACTCTGCCAGACAGTCTGCAGGACACAGAGAAAAGTGACTGACAAACTGCCAATACAGGTAGACAGTTTAGTTTCCTGCTTTGCTGAGGAGTCTGCCAGTCACACTATGGCCTATGGGCTGAAGATGGAACATTACAGAAGAACTTCAGGTGACTGACCAGGCAGTGAGTTGTCTCTGTCATTTCTAGAGTTTATATATTATCTTTCTGTGGTCTTTGAAGGAGTTGAAGACAGTTATGGTTATATTTTTCCTTTGTTAGGATTAAAGATATGTTACATATAGGACTTTAGACTCACAAAGATAGGATAGATGCTGGAATATTTTCTTAAATATTACTAAATCTTAATGGACTAAATATTGTTAACTGTGATTCTTATTTGATAACTGTTGTGTGATATATTTTGCTATATTAAGGTTAAAACCCTTCTTTTTATTTTAGACAGAAAAGAGGAGATGATGGGAGATGTCATTCTGTAAATATGTTTCTCTTATTGGTTAATGAATAAAGCACTGTTGGCCAGTAGGAAAGGAAGATAGGCAGGACTAGGAGACAAGATGAAAGAGGAAATAGTAAGGAGGAGTCAGCATGTAGAGGCTAGAGAGAACAGAGGTCTGGGCCCTCTTGCCAGTAAGATGAGACCATGTGGAAATACTTAGATTAATAGAAATGGGTTAATATTTAAGACAGAGCTAGCTGATAAGAAAAAAGTAACTGGCCAACAGCATAATATCAAATACAGCGTCTCTGTGTATTATTTTAGGACTGGCACGGCTCTGTGTCCAGGGCAGGTGGAAAACCTTACTCATTACAGTGACTAATAGTCATATAAGAAGCATTTGCCTCAGATAGGCCAATTGTTATTTCTCTGCTTTTAGCTTATATTGTGTATTGTCTTCTGTCTCTGTCTCATGTAGAGTAGGTAAATTGGGAAGTTGTCAATTTACACACTATTTTAGGCTATTCTTAGGTGATGATATGGTAGTTCTTCTTGAATCCAAAATAAGTCTGGTGATCATACTTTGCAGCTAACCTACACTAGTCTTCTGAGAAGACCACTGAATATAGAAGTCAAATGCTGTTGCTCATCATACTTCCTTTCTTAGTGACTCTGAACTATGAAGCTTACTCTTGACATAATCCCATGACAAGTGAAGAGGGAAACACCCAACTCAGACTGCCAAGTCAGGGGTCATATGATTCCTGATATAGAAAATAACTTTGATTAAACAAAGGCATTGTATAAATAAGAGATGTTTCCCAGAGTTTAACTATAGATGCTGATGCAAGCTCACCATCCTGGGAAAGCTAAGCTGTACAGATTTATCTACTAGAAACAGTCTGAATTAGAATGATGAACATCTCAGGTGAGTGTTTCTTGAAGCAACAGGGGTACTTTTTATCTTGAACATGCTTTTTCGATGGTGGGATTCCTTAATATTCATGCCTTTGTTCTCAGAAGATTAAATTACTGATATATACCACATAATACTTTAGAGTTGAAATACACACAAGACCTCTTGTCCTTTAAAAGATTTGTATGAATCCTAATGAGGATATATCAGATATATAATGACCTATTATAAGAACTATTCAGTCCTACCTTTGTGTCTGATTCATCAGGCAGATGCTGATTACAAAAGGAGCAAGATCAAAGATCCTCTAATTAACAATGAAAAAGTGTACTCAGTGATACATTATGTAGAAAGCTCTTGGACAAAATTGTATAAACAGTAGAATTTTGTAGCACTGAGAACTCTTAAAACACAGTGCACTTCACCCACCTACTTAATTGCATTTCTTTTTATAACCCTTTTATGCTGAAGACTCTCCCTCTACCTGGTATAACTTAATGGTGTTATTTCCCAAGAAACAAGTCCAGCGGAAGCACTAACTTTATTAGTTGCCCTGCTCTACCTGCCAGGAAGTCTATCTCCAGACCAACTCAAGGTAAACTTATGCTAGAAAACAAGGTTATACAGTGAACAGATTGGGAGAAGAGTCTGTGGCTAAAGATGATGTATAGGAAAGCATGATAATGGGGTTGTTTTCAGGGAAAAGATACCCATAATATTCTTAAACAACTACATATGTATATAAGCTAGAATAGAGGTTGCATTTGTAGTTGACATAAATTATAGAATATTGGGAATAAGGAACTTCCCACCCCATCATTCTGCACACTAACCTTCCATTAACATTCACTCCACTGACAAGTTATCTTTTCATGTCCATAGAAAGGACATCAGACCTAGTGCTAAAGTTTATTTTCATTCAACCACAAGAAACACACCTATCTTCATACTTAAAAACAATGCTTATCTTGATATAAAATTGTCGTTTGAATTATTAAATTTCTCTCATAAGTAGTAATTGCTATCTTGTTTGTCCACAGTAAACTAGTGTAAACGCAGGGAACATAATGGCATGATCAATTCAGACTTCCATAAAGAAATTTTATGGATTGAGTAGCTTAAGCAGAAAATGCCAGGAAGTCTAAATTCAAGAATATGGTTGGTAATCCAGTGAATGATGAGAGCTCTTTACCTTGTTACAGAGAGTGCCTTTCTTGCATGCTCACAATTAAAAGAGAACAAGAGGGCAGAGCCAGGAGAAAAACACCTCCTGATCATTCATCTCTATTTAAGGACATTAAGTCCATCAAAGGCCTCCCTCCTAATATCATATTAGAAAATGAAGTTTCAATAGTATGAGAAATGGGGATATGAACATTCAGTTCACAACAGGAATGGTTTTTCTTAACATATGTATACAAAAATTACATATATTTATGTAATTTCTAGTCAATTAATTATGATAAATATAAATAATTGAATAATCATTTAATTATTTTTCATTAGACATAGTCTCACTGCTGTCTTCAAGCAAGTGACCATTCTCTATCAGTTCCCCAAATGTTGCCAGGGTTACAAACATGCAATACTACAAGTGGCATCAGGATTTCTTAGGTATTGCAAATACAATAGGTATAAGACTGTGTTCATACAAAAATTTTCTATTGTATTAAGCCTATGGGATTCCATAGGCTTATATTTTAAATGTTGGTAGTATTTTTGAGGGAAACTGGGGAACCAGTAGGTAGTTAGCTATAGCTTGCAAAGGTAGATCATTAGGAGTGGCTTTTGAAGGTTTTTATGCACGCCTTACTAACTACTTCCTGGTCTATTTCAGTGTGAAGAGCCCTGGCCACATTCTCCGCCTGATGGGAGATGTCATTCTGTAAATATGTTTCTCTTATTGGTTAATGAATAAAGCACTGTTGGCCAATAGGAAAGGAAGATAGGCGGGAATAGGATACAAGGAGGAAAGAGTAAGTAGTAAGGAGGAGTCAGCATGGAGAGACTGGAATGAGCAGAACACCTGCCCCTCTCTCCAGTAAGCTGAGGCCACATGAAAATACTTAGAATAGTAGAAATGGGTTAATATTTAAGACAAAGCTAGCCAACAAGAAACTAGTATGTGGCCAACAGAATTATATATTAATACAGAGTCTCTGATTATTATTTGGGGATGGCATGGCTGGGGGACCAGGTGGCAGGAAAAACCTTACTTGTAACATTCTCCCACCATGAACTGTACTGTTCCACTAGCACTTTCTCCAGCACCAGAGAATTAAGTCCTCTGTAGCCATGTACTAAATACATTTATCTGTTGCCATGTACTAAATACATTTATCTTCTGTAATGTTCTGTGGGGGTATTGTGTCCCAACAACATAAAAGTAACTAATATACTTCCTGAGAAGGCAATTTAAATACCTGCAAGAATAGAGCTGGCAAACATATTTGTTGTAGCCAAATCAACCCTTCTCTTCTACACTTGATTTCCTGAAAATGGAGAATGAGACAAGGAATGGAATCACTTTTATTATTTCTAAAGTCAAAATAGAATATGAAAATGTAAATGACAACAATGGCTAGATTTCATAGTGCTAGAAAGTTCTATACATACTGCCAGAGGAGAAAAGAGTCATCAGACTTAGTGTCTGTAATGCTGAAAGATATAGTAGCTACCACACTGGCAACTATCCCCACTGGTGCAATAGTGATGAGAGCATCCTGGAAGTGACCAAGTACTTTCAGATCAGATTTGAGTGTAGCTTCACATGATTAAAAACTATAACTGACACCAGTATCAGGGACACGAACCCATGGTTAAACAGGACACAGGCCTTAGGAGTGAACCTATTAGTATTCCACTAAATAGACAGACACAATATTAAACACAGGCTTAATGACTTGTTATACACATATTAATGCATGTATCAAGCCTCATCCAAGAAGCTTATTTTTGAGGTAGATGGAATTAACACACTGACTTAAAACAGGCCAAGATACAGAGATTAAGAGACTGCAGAATGCTCACTAATAAATAGGACAGCATGTCCCAAGGCACATGCATCATTGAGGAAGAGAGGACAGATGAGTGTAAGAACCAGAGGCTATAGATGACTACACATAAACAGTGTCTTCCAGATAGAGCAGAACAGCTTCCGTTATGAATTCACATTAATTGTGATGGCAGGCCCAAGACATATTCTACTCTAACCCAGACAAAAATCTCAGGATGGAGAGTAGAGTTGGGACAAAGTGCCACCGTTAGTCAAGGAGATTTGGGTATTTTTGTAACTGCTAGGAGAGGGAGAGTCAGGTTTGTTTGTTTCTCCTTATAAGCTGGCCAAAATTCAATTATAGGTTGTATATACAAGTTTTGATAAAGAGCACAAATTGGATTTCATAGAAGGTAAATTTTCTTGCCACAGACACCAAATAGATATAACATTGTTCCTCATCTTCTCACTCACTTCACCATCACTATCATGTATAAAATGCATGATGGTAAAACACATAAACATAAATTGCCATTGCCATTGAGGAAAGCTTGGGATCTGAGACAGCAAACACCTTGTATTCTTTCACTATTTTATAGTAATTCTATGTCTCACTAAGCTGACTCTGTGGTATCACTTTCCCTTCAGAGACATAGTTAGCCCTCAAGTTGACTTCACAGGAAAAGTCCATGATCCAATTCTCTCTAGGGAAATTTGGTTCCACCTTTTTAATAGTTGGTTATATTTCACCTTTTTAATAGTTGGTTATAGTTACATTACTATGCCAATAACCAAAAATACAGCCTACCTTCTATTTAATGAATGCTTTCCCCTGGAATTACTAGTGTTTTAAGCTGTTCCAGTTCTAAGGTGAGAACCATACATTCACTTTCAATCACTGGGCACTAGTGTGTGACTGACAGTAACTACTGGCTACTGTATAGACTGTTTTTAAAGGTTTTAGCAGTGTTTGGAAAGACCAAAATCCTTGATTTTATCCCCAACCAAACCAAACTCTGTCAGGTTTATAGTATCTGTCACTCAAGAAGCTTGCCTTATTTTTTTCTGTGCAAAGAATGACTAATAGCCTCTTCAAATCCCACACCCTTCTATATTTGCTTTTTCTTAACATACATTCCTGAGGGTATGAACACACTTTCAGATGCTACAAACAGCTCCTAACTATTGAACTCTTCACTGTGACTTCATTGGTATATTATCTATCTTTGGGGTTAATGCACTCAATGCTTTTATCAGATATTATGCCACTGAATAACAGTTATCATACTTCCAGGTGGGAGTATTAGTAACTTCACTCTCCATTTCATAAACATTAGGGCAATGCTATAAACTTGAGATTTTTGTTTGTTCATTTGCTATGAAAACATCTAATATCTGGCAACTATTTCCTATATCAGTAAATACTGGCTATGTTATATTTATGATAGAAAGTCTTTCCAAACACTGGGATTCATGTTCCATATCCATTAAGGAGCTCTACTCAATGCCCTTCTTACTTAATGATCCAAGCTGTTAGATCAGGCCCTCACTGGTCCTCATAAAGGAGGGAACTGTCATTAACCTAGCTTCCTTTTAGGTGCAGAATGTAACTAAAAGATGCCACACAGGAGAGAATGACCTTAATCACTTTATATCGTCTTATACCCAGGTTGCTCTTGCAGTCATTAGAAAGCATGGTGACTCTCCACTTTGGAGAACATGGAAAGGGAGAGGTGTGACATACAGTGCTTTTAGACAGACTCACTGGTAAAAGGTCTAGATAAAGTCTTTCTCTAAAAATACTCAACTTTTCATTCTGTCAGTGGCTGATTTTCATTCAACTAGTGATGTCATATGTGCACCCTAAACAGAGAGCACTCTATGTAGAGAAAATTATTAAGGAATATTAATCATGTGATTATAGTAATTCCTGTGTGGGAATGAGGAAAGCCAGTAGTCAGCTTCAATCAGTCCCATTCAATTGCTTCATGTCTATGGAAGCTAGCAGAGTAATACTAGAACATACAGACCTAGAACTGTGGTTAACTGGCCCTAAGACCAGGGCCAAAGACCATGGAGTCCTGATATACAAGAGGTAGAGAATTATGGGAATGCAACTCTGAATAAGAAAGAAAACAAAGAAAGAAAGAAAGAAAGAAAGAAAGAAAGAAAAAAGAAAGAAAGAAAGAAAGAAAGAAAAAAGAAAGAAAGAGAAAGAAGACTCCTTTGTTCTCCCTAATTTTAGTTCATCTCATCCCTATCCATCTAGTCAGTGATGGATAGTAAGTGGCTTCACGTGGCACCCCTAGAGACCTATATCGAATGCTGCATTTCACTCACATTCTGAGCATCCCTTCTAGTACAGGAAGGATAAGTTAAAAGCCTGCTGAATCTTTGAGAACAAGTGATGTTTCCCAGCTGTGTGAGTATCAGTGTAACACATTCATTGCACATGGTTAACCAGAATTGCATCATTTCTTTCAAGGGACATGAATGCCCCAGGACAGTCTCAAATCTCAGTTAATGAAACAATGAACACACTAACCTCTTGATTTTTCCCCTCAGTCATTGGGATATTTTTGCCTCATGAGAAGCTCTAAGTTGGCCACAAAAATGTATTTATTAAATTGACCCCATATTCAAACATGAAAATAGAATTCCTGTTTAGTGTAATGTTGTCAAATTATGTCTAGATGCAGTGATCAATAAAGTCTGTGAAAAAGAAGGCAATGTCTCAGCTGTTCCCTTTCCACATTCATCATGTGCAAATCTTTTTGTTTACAGAATATCATGTTTTGTCAAACCAATAGCATATAATATTAAATCTACCCAAAAATAGATTTAAATGCTGCTATTGAATACCCAGTTTCTTATTTTAAATAACACATGCATACTTATAAAGACAAATTGCAAGACCACAGGGACATACTTTTTGAGTCTAACTGTAATAACATTTCTTTTTGTGGTTAACTCCAGATAAAGGATTGCTGTTACGTGCATTTCTCCATAATGTGTGGCTATGTGTGTCCTTGTATCCTCAAAAGCCAAGTTAATGCCATTTACCAACATTCAGCTTTGGACCTAGAAATCTGTAACACAAACAAACCTCTTTCCTCATTGTAGCCTGTATCCAATACTTTATTCCAGTAATAGATGGCTGACTGGCATGGATTGCCCACCTTGACTCATACTCAAAACTTTTCCTGAAGTCTGTGTAGCTTTGTGTAACAGCAAACCTTTTTCAGCCCACTCAAATGGTGCTAATGAATTCCCAAACCCAACTTTCTCTAGGCACACATGAAATTTCAGTTATTTCTCACACATTCTCTGCTTCTGTATTTCACTCATCCTCTTTTTTTTTAGCAAGCCATGCAGCAGATGCTAGAGTGTTTCTGTAATCTGAATAAACAGCATCTGTCTTTCCAATCTAACCTCTAAACATCAAGGAAGAAAGTGAAAGGACATATAGAATAATAAGAAGACAAAAATCCCACGATGCTTTGTGATGGTGTGCCTAAAACTCCACAGATTTATCCAGCCTCTGGCAGAAGCAGGAGACAATATATAATCTATGTGGACAAAGCTGCTTCCCAGGCAGAGGAATGAGTAAGAGACTAAGCCCCGCATGCCTCATTTATCTCCTCAAGAGCAATGATCTGAGTAAGTTACTTCTCTGGGAAAGAAGAAGTACATGAGGGACATCTAGCTCAGCAGCAATGAAGCTCCCTCTACAGAGAAGAAAGAATCAGGCAAGGACATCGTTCTGGTGGGGCCTGATTTTTTTTTACTGTGCTATCTATAGCACCTGACATGAATAAATGTATGTGAAAATGGACATTCCCAGGTCTTCCTGTACAGATACAAGCCAAATGGGGTTTCCTAACATGGAGTAAAGATGTAGAAGAAGAGACTCCAACTATTAGCATAGAAGGGGTTTTAGGCCCAATTATTGGAAAATAAGGCTAAATTTAGTGGAATATTTATTGTCTTACCCAGTGGACATTCTTTGGACACTGATAGGGCTCTCATATGGCACAGGGGATAAGAGTGGGGATGCTGTTGTCTGCTGCAATAAATTTTATTTGCTAGAGGATGGTAGAATTAATGGACCATGGAATTACCTTGTGTAGTGCTAGGGATTAAGTTCCAGACCTTCTGAGGTATATCCTCACAGTAAGAATAAGTTGCCTGGTTTTGTTTTACTTATTTGTTTTAAGGACTTTGTAGGTGTGGCAAATTCCTCATGCAAACAGCTGACAATGACTGATTTTTCCTTCAATAAAATTATAATAAGGAATACAAGGAGACAGCCTAGAAGATATCCACTCTTTGCCTGTGCTGTTTTTTCAAACCTGTTGCAGTAAAATGAACAAAATTAACCTTTTAGCCATTTTAAGTGTATCAGCCAGACGTATCTGCAGTCAGCACCACTCATCACTCTCCATATACAGATCCCACTGTTTGGGTTTGTTTTCCTTTTTCCAGCAATTGTGCTGCGGGAAGATCCACTGATGTTTAAGATTTGGCATGAAGAAGTATTTGATGTCATGGTCTTCATCATAATAGCATCATCCAAGAGGATCCCATCAAAGTCTGAGTTGGATGAGAATTGTATACCATCAGATTCTGAATTCCCAGGTTCTGCAGACTTCCTACACTAAAGCAACTGGCAGTTTGTTTGCAAAAGATGCCTTATAGGCAGTTGTGGGAGAAGTTATTTAATAGGCCTGCTCAATTGCTTTAGGACTGGAAGCACTCATTTAAGTAAATATTCTGTTATGAGAAAAGTTATTGAGAAAGCTAGAAATGAGGAAAGAGGCTTGAATCATCTAGTCTCCTGTTTTCAATCTGGGTTATATACATTAAAAAGAGAATAAGACTGAAAATGCAATTTCAGAAAGAACTTTAGACAACTTCAATGCAAAGGCATGTGAATAACAGTAGCAGAATGTTTTATCTGCTGTCTCTGTGTGTCCCTGGGAGTACACAGCTACTAAATCCAGATGTGCTCATTCGCACCTGAGTCATGAGTGTTGAGAACTTTTCTAGATTTAGCATCAGTAGAGCAGACATTCTGATCCAAACTCCCATGTGGTCCTTCACTTAGCTTCTGTTTTTGTTGTTTATGATGACTTTTCTCATCCTTTACATCTGAATGTAGGCTTCATGGTAGAATGAATCAAGAAAAATTGGTGTATTAAAAGTCTATGCTAAAACACTGGAAAATGTTTCTCAGCTTTTCAAGTAAATTAATTAGAGTTGAATACAATCTGAAATGATAATTTGTATCAAAGTAGACTCATCATAACTGACTAATAGTGATAGTCATTGCTTTAGGCATATGACTTCAGGAGTTTTTATATGTGTAGATATCATGCATTGAGTAGCCACCAACCAGAGAATAAGCACAATACTGTCAACATCTCGAAAACTCATAAGATCACCTTATATTCAGTTTTCCCAACACTTTTCCACTTGGCAACACAAACTTGCTCTCTCCTCCCATTCTTTGTCTTTTCATAAGAGCTGTAGATTTATGAAAGGAATTCAATATTTTAAATTTGTAAACTTTTTTTCATTATGTTCACAAACTTTCACAAAAAAGCTATAATACAGCCAACTCAATAATGAATAGATGGTGTTTATTTGGGTTTTACCAAATCTAGTTTCTCTGATTTATACTAAATAAGACAAAAAGGCCAATGTAATTACAGGCCTTGAGTTGGAAATGGGTTTTCAGTGTTGTGGATAGAAAATTCTGAATACTCAGTTGGAAAAATGTCTTGGGCTTTCAAGTACATACATAAAAAACCTACTTGTCATGCCCTTCATAATGGCCAAATTTCATGCATATGCTTGTTAAAGTTATAGGTTTGAATGGTCCAGCTTGAAAATAAACTGTAACTCAGTATTTCTACTACATCATGAATAAACACATTACCTCTAGTTGCTAACTAAAGTTATCAACATAAAAACTAATTCTTGCTTGTTTCCTTGGTGATTCAGTATTATTCAGTTCTTACATTACATCAGTGACAAAAATTTGCATCATTTTTCTTATGATGTAATATATTCAGATAATTCAAGATCTGAGTATATTGACACTTGGCAATCCCTAGAATCATAGCATAGACTCCGCTGTGTGTGCTTGTTTTCTTGGTTGTCAACTTGACCAGATTTGGAATTACCTACCAACTGAGAAGACATAACCCTGACTGTGTCTTTCGGGGACTGTCTAAAATGCTTAACTGAGTTGAAAAGTGTACCTTCAATGTGAGTGCAATAATCTTGAGCTGGAGTCTTGGACTGAGTAAAGTATTTTAATAGACTGAATAATAAGTAGTTTGAAGAGGAAACCATTTGAGCATCAATCATTTGTTATCCTGAATGAGGACCCATTGTGGCCAGCTGCCTTGTGACCAATCCCACCACAACGTTTCCACACCATGACAGGCTGTACTCCCACAGTTTGAATCAAAACAAACCTCTACTTCTTTCAATTGCTTTAGTCAAGTCTTTTGCCAGAGATATAAAAATGGTGATGGATGCATGAAAATTATCTGTAAATGCTTTCATTCACTCAATTTAAAAATACCATGTGCAACTATCATTCCCCGCATGGTCACTATGGTGCAACTGTTAGATGTGCCTTTGAACCACACTCACTGTGGTTAAAATGCAGTCCTGTACCCAGGGCTTGGTGTCTTTGTAGACATTGAACATGTATCAGGTAGCATATCACTGATAACAGATTTCTCTGTAGGTAAAGAAGGTTTTACTCTTAGAGCAATACATACCCTACATACAGTGAGAGCTGACTTGAATAATGGGCAGTAGGCTATATAACAGTTTGAAAAGCAGTCATAAAATAAACCAAAAATATTTTCCCCTACAGCTTGTGCTATCAATGATTAAAAGGGCCCGAGTTATTGACCCTCTGACTTATATATAGCACACTCAGAACATGGTGTCTTTCTCTTCTGTTAACAGAAATGCAGGCATTGGTAACTGCTTGAAACTGTGCTACATACATTCCACTACTGTAACTTGAATGGCATTATACAGATAACATTCAGTGCACAATACTTGTAGGTAATATTGGGACTATGAAGGCTTCTTTATTTCAAGGCAGGTTAAATCTTATTTTAGTTAGAGAAAGAACAATTATGAAAGATGCCTAAGGGACATCAATTTTTATTTGGAAGTGATATTTTGGACCTGCTTAAAAAAATAACTCATTTGGATTTCTGGAGAGGTAGCTTTGCGTTCTTTGTAAATAACATGAAAGATTCAGTAAATTTTATGCTATCAGGTGACAAAATTTAACAGCAAACATACCAGACTATGTCTTTAAATATTTGATTATAGACTTTCAATTTCTCTTATTTTTCATGCAATACATCATTCTCAAAGACACGTTTATTTTAATACATAAAAAATTATTCTCTATGTCTATATTGGAATTCTCTTCAATATGTGTCTCAGTGATATTTAGAACTACAGTGTTTTCATGAAAAATACTATCTTACTCCATAAATATACTTCAAATGTATTGGCTGACTTGTTCGAATCAATGAATAAGAAATATAAGATTAGTGAAAATAGACCTTTCATGAAACATTAATGTGTTAATTATATGGAAATGTAACTGAGCAAAATACAGAAAGTAACATAAATTCAAAGCTGAGAACTATAGTTACTCACTAATGTGTTAAAACTACTCTAATACATTGTAAAAACAACTGGCTCATTTTATTTTAGTTTTGTATGTCAGGAATCAAGAGGAGCTGGAGAGCACTTCACTTGTCTGTGTTGTTACTGAGATTCTTCAGTATACAGCTACCAGGAAGACTAGTCTAGAAGCTCCAAGATGTCATTGTCCTGTGGAGTCTGAATAGGGACTGTTGGGAGACTGACCTTAGCTGTGATGTCTATCAAGGTGCCTATCACTGGCCTGTCCAAAATGACAATCCTCAATGGTGTTATCAGTCCTTCTATTGTGTTCGTAAATATAGAATACAGAGACTGATGGTTTCTTGTACCTAGCAAGGATGTTAAGCACCAGAATGTAGAGGAAATGGGAGGTGTCATAAGACAAATTCTGACTCTAGATAAAGGGATGAAGTCTACCTCTCAGTGAGAAGAGTGATAAAATTTGTGTGCTGTTACTAAATGTATCATAAAGTTAATTTTTTGGGCCAGTCCTAATGGTACAAGGAAACTGGAAATTATTGTAGTAGACTTTGTGAACATTGCACAACATCTCTGTAATGCTCATAGTTTAGTATCTTTTAAAGACTTTTATAATACATGTGTACAGAACTTAGGTTACTTTTGCTTTGAAAGTGAATAGTGAGTTCAGGATTGATAAAAAATATCAGTGGCCAGCACCTACCACCAAAGCTTTATGTGGTGTTTAAATGAAAAACACCAGGCAGACCCTGAGAGTAGTAAACTTTTCATAATATATGTGTGGTCTTCACTACAATAGTGGTAGCTCATTTACCTGTATTATCAATCAACTACATGGCAGCTAAAATCAATGTAACATCACCTTAGCTTTCTATATTTATCAGTGCTATAAAATAATTTTCCCTGTATTGTTTTATTTGTATTTAGTAAAAATCAATGCAGGCTTGAAAGACAATAACTCATTATTTTATATACTCATCCTTGACAATTTAGAAGGCACACCTGACCGCAGAGAAATATTTCAGTTTTAAAATTTTATTTTGAATTAGTTTATCCCCAAATTTCTGAACATTTTATACTTCCTGGGCTCCAAATAAGAGGGTATAAATATAACACAAGGAAACTAACTCTGAGTAACCCTACTTCCTGTTGCTTCACTTTGTGTGTTATGTTTTCTTCCAAATTTCAATAATGCACTATCCACAGTGATTGTAACATAAAGTTATTGTTTATACACCACTATCTTTATATGGTACAACTTCATATACCTTCAACTTAATCTCATGTCATGATGTAATCTTATTTTTAAATCAACAACACATTATTATTTATTAAAATATTTAACTTTAAAATTTCATACACAAAACACTCACATACATCGTCAGAGCAATGCAAAGAATACCTCTGGAAAGTCTGTCTCCTGGTTTCATGTTATTTATACAGCATAGAGTTTCATGTGGGTGGCAAATGGTACATATGTTTAAGAAAAAGAAATGCTGCCAGACTTTGGAGATTTCTATACCTCATAAGCACAAGCTAACAGGCAATGCACTATTGAAAAGCTCTCCATAGTTTGTATGTTAAAAATTCTTCCAAACAGTCCTTTGTTAGTAATGCTGTGATGTATAATAACTGTTAGATTCCCCAAACAGGGCCCAAATGTCAGGGCTGATGGCAAAATTTTAGGGTGATGGTCTGAGTCCAATTTGAACTTGCTTTTGCTGGGGGAAAGTATTCTAAGGCATTTCTCAGAAGCTTTTAAAAATAGACTAAATGCTCCTATAATTTTTGGCACCTCATCTGTCTGCAAAAATCCCCACACTGGCCAACTGACTATTCCATCTTTCTAGCTGCCTGCCCTTGGCATCTTCCCATATAAAAGCCAATAAGTTTTTGCACTATCCTCCCTCTACTGTTGAGGCAGTCATACAGTTTTTTGTTTGTTTGTTTGTTTCTGTTCTTCTGTTTTCTTTGTTTAATTCTTTTTTTCTCTGCACAGAGAATGGCTGCGTTCAGTACCTACTTACAGTCCCTGATTTGCAGCCTCAAGTTGCTAGATAGTATGGCTCAACCTGCATGGGAATAATTCATTTTGAGTGAGAATCTTCAGATCCTGAAGTACAAATCCTGAAGGAAAGATTAAGATGGTAAGGCAAAATGGTGTTAGTTTGTCATTGTTTTATAATTTATTGTGACTATATAACTCACTTGTCCTTTCCAGGTCCAGATACAATAAAATTATACACATTACATGTGGTACAACTGACCCAGAATTTATAATTATATTCTTCCAGTAACACTATAGACAGATACAGTTTGATATGGAAATTGAAGCAAAATAAAGGACCTTGTGTGGGTATTCACATCTTCTCCTTCCTTTTCCCTCTGCTGGCCTCACCCACCTTCTTTCTCTTCCTGTTGCTTCTTCTTCAAATGGACCTAATTTATATTCACATCGAACTAGGTATTTATTCCCTGTGTTACTGCCTAAGATAACTGGAGCAACTAATTTAGCCTTTTACTAGGCAAAATCCTTTTTAATAATTATGCATAATTCATCAGGTTTTTGGATTATCTGAAGAAATGCAGATTAATTGCTCAATCCTGTAAAATGTT
Source organism: Cricetiscus sungorus (assembly GCA_030556225.1). NCBI lineage: Eukaryota > Metazoa > Chordata > Mammalia > Rodentia > Cricetidae > Cricetiscus > Cricetiscus sungorus. The sequence continues at coordinate 20,831,752 of JANBXA010000180.1, read as the reverse complement.
ATTTTCATCCTTCCTTTTCTTCATTTTGAATTTTGCTCTGAATGAAATATATGTCTAAATTACACTAAAGTGTAAATGAATGATCAGATTTTTATAGGATACCTTTTGAGATAAACATGCATCAACCTATGGTGAATTTGTTTAATTATTTTTTTTTATTTTATCTTGTAGCTAATTTCAGACATAAAAGAGTAGATGAGAAGCATGAAAGAAAGGGAAGGGTTTAAGGACTCATAAACTCCTTACACTTACGAAAATGTCAGAGTTGACTAAGAATAATGATACTAGAGGGGCAGCAAGCCCTTAGCCTTCTCTAAGCATTGTAAGTGAGAAGGTCTTAGGTTGGTGGATCTTCAGAAACGAGAAGGCCTTATTGCACCAAGTACATTTGCCTGCTAAACAGCAACCTCCAGACAAGACTGGAAACAAGTAGAATGGAGGAGTGCCTAAGGTCCTTTGCTCATGTGGGGTAATGTTCTATGTTGACCTGATTTTATCCCATAGAATTCTTTTGTTGCCTGCATCCTTGCACTAGCTTTGTGGCCATCTTGTAATTTCAGAAGGCCTTAGACTGTATGAATGAAGCAATGGTTTCCTGGTGCTCTCTCAGGAATTCATGGCAGAAAAAAAAGTGTAAGAAACATTTAGTATCCACCCACAATCTCCAGAAACACTGCTGCCACCCAATCCAATGTGGCTCACTTGTCCAGCTGAAACACAGACTGCTAATTCCTTGACTAAGAGCTGTAACTGTTGATAAATTACTGAATTAAAAAAAAAAGAGTTCTGCACTACATAAGGAGAAGGGTTGTGGGGGTGGGATGAGAGGATGGTTGGGTGACATGGGAGGGTGGAGGTGAGAAAGGGAGGGAGGAACAGAGAGGGAACTGGGATTGATATGTAAAATAAGAAAAATAAATAATAAATAAATAAATAATTCTATTCCATCGCATAGTAGTGGAGTCAATAGAACCACCAAAATTATATCAGTAGTTTATTAGATCAGCAGAGGTAAAAGGTACCTGAAAATGCAAATTAATGTCTCCTAGTTCAGCACAAAAAGATGAAGTTGCAACTACTCTAGGACAGCTTTCTGAAGTTCAAGTTGAGCAAAACACAAACACAGTCCCAATTCTCATAGACTAAGGGTTTGTAAATTTTGACATGTGAAGGTTAAAAAAAATTTATTGTTCCTCTAGGTTTCTAGTGGCTGGAAAAGCCAGCCAAATAGGAAAGTCTGCATCTAGGCAGAGTTTGTGATGTCCAGTAGCTGTCTATCCCTTTCCAGGTATGAAAATAAGTAAGCCAAGGTGTCTTTAAAAGCCTTCGAAAATTTGAAAACTTGAAGTAGTAATTACTTTTTTTTAAAAAAGTATTTCAATAGTTGAATAAAATTTGTAAGATTTGTTTTCTCTTTTTTATTAAAAATAGTCTGTTCACATTCAGATGATACTGTCCAAGCATAAAATCTGAGAGATAGACTAAGCAGTACACTGGAGAAATGTGCCATCAGTATCCTGAATTCATATTACTCCACTGAAGATTGGCAGTATTTGTTGTCCCTTTCTGGTCTCTTTTCCATGCTTCTCTGGAGAACATCTCTACCCACCCCTTACAGAATCTACAGGGAGGAAAGAAGCCAAATAAAATCGCAATATTATTTCAACGACTATGGGTTGGTTAAACCAACATTGACACATTCTGTATTTATTGCATAACAAATTTGCAAGTCAAACACATTTTCCCACCTTTAGCCACATGCTCCTCCTGAGGCTGGGGAATCCATTTGGGATTCAGACCTCCATCTGCTTCTTCTAGTTCTGCCATTGTCATAGGTAATGAAGAATTTGCAGTAATTTTTCAGAGGATGGCTTTGTTCACTGATATGTGAAATAGAATGGCACTAGATCAGTTTTGTGCCAAACTATGGGAGTCTTTGCAGGTTAAAGACATTTGTGTCAGCATAAAAAGAAAGCCAGAGAAGCTACTTCTGAAGGGGAGAATATCACTGAGACTCTCTCTTGACCCTGATAATAGGTGAGGGATTTTTTTCCTTGGGATTAAGTCACACAAACAAAAGAATGATATTCACTTTTTTTACATACATAATTCTGAAATATGCCCACAATACATGTAATCTGCTATAGGCATTGATGACACTCTGTTTGGTTGTTCCGTTTGCTTGATATTAGAATGAAAGACAGGTTTTATTACAAGGAATAAAAAAGAGATCTCATCTTTAAACATGATAAAAAAAAATAGGAATGGAACTGAGTCCCTGCACGTAGGCTAGTCAAGCCCTTATAACTTCATTTCCAAGCAATGTTTGTGCAGGCTGACTATATCCCAGGGTTTGCAGCAGAGATCTGAGCTGACAAGCCTTGGAATTGAAATGAGCACCTGTGGCCTTAGAGGTGAGATGCTCACAGAGGTTCAGTGACCCTAGAAACTAATTCTTTTGCAACAGACCCTTCAAAAGGATGCCTGTGATTAAGATGATAGAATAGCAATTGGTGGCTTGAGTATTGTGGAAAAATGATAGAAAAATCTACTTTCAAAATTTGGCACCATTTCTTTAATGTTAATTGGCTGTCTTTGCTCTTAAGGTCTACAACTTTATTTTCTTTGTATGACATTGACATTCAGTGACAATCACCATCCTCTCTCAGCCCTAAGTGAGAGAGCAGAAAGTTTAGCTTTATTGCAGTTTATGAAACAAGCCATCAGTACAATAAAATAACTTATTATCTACTTCGTAACTTCCTCCAAAGTTACCTGTGACCTTAGCTCACTGATTCACAATGATTTACATATCCAAAACGCCATAGAATGTCAGATCTCAAACTACTTCTCTTCAAATTCCCTTTGGGTGATTTGAGGCTAACCTATGTGCAAATCTATATATGAGATCATTTTTCAATCTTATTTATTTGTTTGTTTACTTATTTACAATAAATAGCAAAACCAGTGGGATAGAGTATGCTTATTTGAAGCTCTCAATACAACTTAATCTAACTGAACACTAAAATAATGATACTATGTGTGTTATGATTAATATTGCTGCCTTGTGATTTTTTTTTCAAGCTCACATGTCTTTTTCATCTAAGTATCTCCCACATTGTCATAGTCACAAGAATGAATACTGTTTCTGTAAATAGTAATATTTTATCATTCTTTCAGTTAGGCAAATAGCTTCTTTTTCTTTTCTTTTTCTTTCTTTCTTTTTTTTCCTTTTTTTTTAGGCAAATAGCTGCTTAATACTGTTTTTCTATCAAACTATCAAGAATGTCTTTCATTTTGGACATTTTACTTGGAATGTTTTCTTGAAAGTACCATATCATTTGTGTTTCTCCCTAAAATCTCTTATCCTTGTGTTTATTACTAAAATGTTAAAGACAAAGGTGGTTTGGATAAAACAAATGCTAATGGCAGAGACTTACTCAACTTACCTTTTTCTGAAAGAAGATCCCTTCTTGAAGAACCTTTACTGGGCATTAAGCAATGTAGAGTACAGAAATGCTGTCGAATCAACACAGGTGGTACATGAAAATTCTGTTCCCCTTGTCCTTGAGAGCCATCCATTCCTTCAGAGACAATGGGTTTAATCTTTCTTTCCAACAAAACAAATCAAATTCCTTGAAGAGTTACTATGTTTGATAAACTTCATTACAAAATAACAACAGTGATAATTATCAGAATACTGACCTGTGGTTTCCATGAAAGAATATAAACATGTATGTCCCTTTTTTACTCAATAGTCACCAGTCTTCCAAAACAATAATAGCAGACACAGAAGCAAAATCATAACCAGAGAATTCATGTGCTACTTTAACTTCTACAGCATGGGGAATGAAAAGGGAAAGCTGTTCGGAATAGATAATGAGTGATCAGGGCAAGCAATTTCAAATTGAAAAATAAACAAGTGATATTTTTTTCTTCAAGGAAATCCCCCCCAAATAAACTGATAAATTAGAGATGTTAGAAATGTTGAAGGGGAAATGAAAACAAAAGGTAAATCTGGATACCTTACTTAGCAGACTCAGACAGTAAAAGTCAAGGCTCCCAGTGTCACTTGGAATTGGCAGACAAACACTCTGCAAGCACCTTCACAGGAAATGCTCAGTTCTCAAGCATAAATTAGAGTGCACTGAGAATAGAACTTCATGAGGAATGGAAGAGATGGCTAGAACAGGACTGCACACTTTCAGGTCAAAGAAATTGTAGAATTTTAGTTAGAATCAGAAGCATCAAATGTCGGTAACTAAGCGAAGTCTACACATCTGATTGTAGGGTCTACACTAAACATCCCATAACCAGCTGCACAAGAGCCACAGTTGATTTCCCCCTCCCTTTTCACACCCTACCACATTCAGAAAATCCGTGACTTGTCTCTGGGGAAATCAAGTTGTTCTGTCATACCAAACTAATATAAATTAACAGGACATTTTGTACTAAAGAACTACAACAAGGATGAGCCTCTCACAGGGGGAGAATATAGCAAGTCCATTAAAGAAATATCTAAAGAATTTAGATAATCCCAAACCTTCTCCACTGTTATAGTAAGCAGAATCTATGAATGACTGCTAAGATTCACGGTCATTCAGAATTCTGCTTATGAAATTCCCTGTATGGAATGCTCCTCAGGGTGGACAGAATATCATCTGCAAAATTCCCATTTGTACTGAAGAGACGTTGAACACTAGCTCACCCTGACTTTGGACCCCAATTCCACAGGTTTTATTGGGTCTTGCAAATAGAGAACATTTGGAGTGAAGAAGATTAACATGTGTAAGGTTGTTTTAGCAAAGTCTTCCTTAGCTCAAAAGGTGACATTCTCACCCCACTCTGAGCTTATATTGGAAGACTAGGAGGAAAAAAGGGGGAATAGAATCCAACCAGGTTCTGTGAAGAGTTATTCTGCAATAACCCAATCAAGTTATTACTCACAGAAAATCAATTACATAACCAAATCAGGACTTCAGGAGGAGTTGGACTACTTCCAGGGAACTGTATTTGGAGACAACAGAGTCAGTAGCGAATGCAATCTAACAGATTGTATTGTATTGAGAGGGACCAGACAATTGAAAACATCATACCAAAACTGAATACATGAGGAGTTTCTTCAGATGTCTGGGTAAGATTTTTGGATATTAGGAAAGTGCAGCTGGATGAGGCAATAGTCCAGGTCAGGGTGTCAGCTATGTTGTTTGTACTTCATTTACCATGTAAGGAGCATAAGTACAGGGAATATGGGGAGTTCTGAAAGTGGCTTTGGGCAAAAGTTTCTGGCAAGAGCTGAAACCCTCAGTGGAGAGATGCAGCTGACCTATGAAAAATAGAGGCATGGATGCATTCTCTGCCCCAGTAATTGCTTGATAACAATACAAAGGATTTTTGTTTGTTACTAGATATGGAACCAACAATAAGCGAAAGTAACTATTCCAGCAAAGTCTAACTTGGTGAACCAATGAGTTTACTGGGATTACCTATAGCAGTATGAGTAGGGGCTACTACAGGATCCAGATTATTCAAAGGCAGCTATAACACCCAAAAATCCATCCCAACACTGGTACATTAAGTAAGCCACAACCTTGAAGTCTCTCTCCATACAGCTTGCAAGCAGCTTTACAGAGTAGTGAATCTACCCCAGGCACCACAACTAGTTGGAGAACCTCCACTAGACAGCTTTGCCTCCTCCTCTCACCCCAGCAATCATTTTCTATTTTTATCATTTTGGTAGGGCCCTTGTGAATCCTGTAAGTTCCTGGGATTTTTTCAGACATCTAAGTTGTTTGCTTTTCTTCCAGATCTTAATGCACTTTCCTCCAGTATGGACTGCTTCTACTCATAGGAAACTGGTACACAACTACTACAAACTGAACCAAGCAGGATCATTAAAGAAATTTGTTTTACCACCCCTAAATACACACAGGTGTTACATAGAATGAAATGTAGAAGGACAAAATGGAAATACTTAGGACAACCCACCATCCATATGCTGAAACATCTCTTTGAGCTCTATCCAAAGGACCAACCTGACTGCATTATATAGAGAAAGTAATAAATTCTAAGAACCTTCTGAGTCATCACAAAGTCATATAAACTTAAAATTGTTCATAAATTGTGTTTCCTAAATGCATGATGAAGAGGAAGAAATAGAAACAATGCATGAAAGGAGGCTTAAGGTACTGCATTTCCAGGGCTAGGCACAGAGTACAAGTTAATTATAGCAACCCCCCCCCAAAAAAACAAACAAAAACCTAACCTAACAAACAAACTCTTTCACCCCATATAATCAAGGTGCTAGCAGAGGAAAACAGGGGCATTATCAGAGTGTGGACACGTAGCTCACTCATTTGCAGAGAATGCTACTAAATGCAGACTTTGGCTCATGTAGCCACACACTCAGCTCAAAATCTAGAGTTGTACTGCTAAGACAGGGAAGAGAAATAAATGTTTTTCCAAGATAAATGCATTAATGTATTTGCATGTGAACACTCAAAGGGCTTCTGTTGTGTGTTTTTTTTTTTTTATTTTGAGCCTTTGTGATTTGTTTTGTTGACTCTGAGCAAGTCAATTTTTTTCTTAAAGACTTTATAGAAGAATAAATGTTTCAAGAATAGTTAAGGAAAACATCACAATAAAAAAAAGAGTGAAGGAGACATTTTATTGCCTACCAATCATGCTATATATTTTTTAATTGTAACTAGAGTCTTGATGGAGGTATATATAGCAGAATACAATTAAAAGTCCAGAGACATAACTAACCTATTATAAAATTATATAAAAATGTCAGGTTATTTCTGGGATAGAAGGTTTAATAAATAATGCTTATATTACTGGCACAACAATCATTCAGAATATATCTAGACTTTATTCTATGTCATGTAAAACACATTACTGAAAAAATAAAGGTTTCATATAGTTTTGTTTTTTGTGTATGTGTGCTTGCCTGCATGTATGTATGTGCATCTGGTGCCTGCACAGATACAAATAAACTATCAGATCCCTTACAAAAGGGGTTTCATATACTGGTGTTCTGCTATGTGGTTTCTGGGGAGTGAACACTGGGCTTCTGCAAGAGTGGGCTTCTTAACCACTGAGATACCTCTAAGGCTCCTAGAAGGGGAAAAAACAGTATTTAGTAAGTGAACTAAATTGTATGAGTAGTTTGAAAGAAACAAAAATACTATGTCTACAAGAGACTATCTTAATGAAAAGTAGAAACTAGAAGCTCCATGAGAACATTTTACTATACAAAGTGAAGAAAAATTATTGCTAGGTCTATCATAAACTAAGTCGCTAGAAAATTAATAGATTGAGAAAATATTTATGTAATGTAGACTACAAAAGGTTAGTCTGCATAATAAAGAATATTTATATACTAGTAATGAAAAGTCAACCATCCCAATAGAAAAATGAGAAAGTAATGTGAATAATTTACCAAAAAGCAAGTCTAAGTAACCAATAATTATACAGAAAGTTTTTCATGTTATAATGATAATTATAACTCATTTTTGCTTTATGTTCCCCTCCTTGTGATAATACATTTTAGGTACCCATAAGGCTGGCTCTCGACTGCAGATGGGATCTATTTCTCTCATTGCCTCTGGAGAGGGGAACCAGTCTGTCAGGTGGGTGTGAGCATGGATAGGAAAAGAGGATGAAGACTGCAAGGTGCATTTGCACACTTCCATTTTGGGGAACTATGTGTGCATTTGTTTTAAAGGATACTGTACAGCTACATTGATTCTCTTCTAAGAAATCCTTTCAGAGATACATTTGCAAGACTGAACAAAGATGTTCATTACAGCATTGTTTGTAGTGACAAAAGCAATATAAATCTATGCTTGGAAAAATGGCTTAGTAGACAAATAGCTCATTGTGCAAACATGAGGAACTCAAAATCCCCAGAATCCAATATAAAAGGTGGCCAGGTGTGGCAGTATGCCCCAGCATTAGGGTTTGAGGACAGAAGACAGGGGAATCTCAGGAGCTCACTAGCCAACTTGTCTAATAAATCACTGAGCTCTAGGTTCACTGAGAGACTGTGCCTTGAAAAAAAAAGTTGTATAGAGATAGAGGGACACTCAAAATCAGAATCAGTCATAGGCTTTCCTGCAAGGTCACCTATGGAAGCTCCAGCACAGATACACACACACACACACACACACACACACACACACACACACAGAGAGAGAGAGAGAGAGAGAGAGAGAGAGAGAGAGAGAGATACATACATATACACATATTCACAAACACACATACATATATACATATACATATACACATACACCTACACATACACATACATATACATGCACATATTCACATACACAGATACACACATACAGTTACATAATTTTTTATAATTTTCCATGCCGGTAATGCTTTACTACATAATATCACATTCACACTAGAGAAACACCACAATATAAAGAACAACTTAGAAATACATTTATTGAAGAGGAAAACTTCTTGCTAAATATTTTTTAACCAATATTCATGGTATAATGCCACTTTATAGTAGCTAAAACCATGTCAAATGTAAACTTATATTTACATATTCAAAAAAATTGTTAGAATTCCAAGAATGCACCATACTATCTTGACAATAGTTATACATATATGTTTACATGTGTATACATGCATAGCATACTTATGCTTGAAATTTTTCATAAAACATTATCTAGAGAGACTATCAAATATTACCATATGTTAGTTATACTGTGAAAAATTACCATCACCAAAGGCAACTTAACAAAGTGTTAATTTTATCTTATGGTTCCAGAAAGCTAAGATTCCATTATGGCAGCAGTAATAGGCCATAAGCATCAGGAAGCAAAAAGATTATATCACCAACCGCAAGCAACAAGGTAAGAGAGGAAACAGGAAGTGGTGAATGTCTTTAAACTCTCAAAGTCCATTTCCAGTGACAAACTTCCTACTGCTAAGCGACACCTCCTAAACATCCCTAAATAGCACAACTAGCTGAAGATCAAGTCATCATATACCTGAGTCTAAAAGCAAAATTCTCTTTCAAATCATCACATATTTACCATGTTAAAATGTTGCTTACTTCAGTAGAAATGACACATTGAATAATTATAAACTACAATCCACAGGTCACTTTAAATTAGGAACATTCTTTGAGAATTTCTGTTCCTGCCCAGTGTTGGTATCTGCAAAAGATAAGGCATGACAGTCAGTGTGATGAGAACAAGACCATACCAATTTGGAAGATAGGGTGTATGAAGATCTTCTAAAAAGTAGGAAAAACAATGAATTAGACTTTCCCTAAAGTATGTAGGAGAAACAGCCCTGATTCTCACCAGCCAAGTATCATGCCAGACTTCTGTAGGGAAGATTAATTTGTGTTGCTTTAACTCAGCATGTATGTGGCAGTTTGTCATAATGCCAATAGGAAGCTTATGATAACTATGTGTTCTCATTTTAGCTTTTTAAAACACCTAGACTGTCTAGTAAAACTGGAGCCTCAGTTTACAAATGAAACCCACAAGTCAAACTCAAAACTCTGTGGCAGATATAATACTTCAGTCCTTAGAAATGAGGACCTTCTATCTGGAACCGAGTCTTTGTAGAATATTAAAGATGTGTTATATTTGTTTATGCTGTGGAATATTTGTTCAATGATGGAAAGATGTGTTGTATTCCTTTATGTTGCATTTATTTAACTCTGTGAAGCTGTGTTACTTTGCCTATTTAAGACACCTGATTGTAACAGCCAATAGCTAGGTAGAAAAGAGCTTCAAGGCAGAGAGAATAAATATGAGAGAAAAGACCAAGAAGCAAGAAAAGGAGAAGGAGAGGAAAACTGCAGGGGCCAGCCACTTAGCTGAACAGTAAGCCACAGTAAGAAGTAAAGAAAGGAACAGAAAATATAGAAGGTAAAAGCCCAGAGGCAAAAGGTAAATGGAAAATTTAAATTAAGAATAGCTGGCAAGAAACAATCCAAGCTAAGACCAGGCATTCATAAGTAAGAACTAGACTCCAGACTCCATATTTATTTAAGCTTGGTGGTGAGCCCCCCAAATATTTAAAAGCAAACAAGTAAAAATAACCAACTATAAGAGGTTTTGTACTTGGACTTACAACTGTGCATGCATTTAGTACCTGACCAGCTGCAGGTGATTAGTCTCACGTGAGGAGGTAAGGACTTAGATTTGAAGTCAGAAAAATCTTCATTTCAATCCAATTACTATCTGAGTGACATAAAACAAGCCATTCAATTGAGCCTGTTGTCTTCTGTATACACTTAGAAAAATAATTTCTACCTTATAGAGTGAGAAAAAGCATTTGCTGAAATAATCTGTGAACAAAGTGTCCAAGAGCAAGCCTTGTATAGATTTTGTTTTTAATAAATGTTATTTATTGTTGGCGGGTACTATTACTTTGTTCTAATGACTCTGGGATGCTTTTCTTTTTCCTCCAGACAAGTTTTTAAGGTTTGTTTCTACCTTTTCTCATATCTGTCACCTTCTGATTAAGGGGTGGTGGTTAGTGCCTGTGGCCAGAATTACAGCTACACACAGGGGAGCTATTAACAAAGTACAAGTGTAGAGGAAGTAGCATTTAGAGATGTGGGCTTCAGACATCCATAATATGAATCGAGGAGCAAAAATGCACCATTAATAATATAAACTCATCCCATGGGATGATATACAGAGGAACAAATGCAAAAAAAAAAATCCTGGGAAAGGGAAATTTCTTACAGAACTTGCACTTGTTTGGCTTGCTATGAGAGTCAACAGATGTTGCAGTACATCTCCATTAGAATTCAAATTGTCAACCCTATTTTCTTATCAGACCACCTCATGTTCTGGTCTCTCAGAACACTCAACACACATATGCTATATGTCTAGGTACTATACAAGCTTCTATAGGAAAATCCTTGCAAATATCCCTCAAGTTCTTGGTTCATTATCCCTAGGATTTTTCTTTTGTGTTCAGTCTTTAATGATCATTTATGAATAATCCTTACTTCTAGACACTTCTCTACATTAAGTTACTTATAAAGATACTTATACGTGCTTTTAGATTTTTAATTTTATTTTATATATGTGTGTTTTACTTGAACCAATATCCTTGTATGATTTGCATACCCAACTCAGGGGAGATCAGAGTAGGGTGTCAGATCACCTGGAACTGGCATTTAAAACAGTTATAAGACACAGTGTAGGTGCTGAGACTCAAATCTAGGTCCACTTGGAGAGCAGAAAATGCTCTTGATTGCTGAACCATTTCTCAAGTTACTGTAAACATTTCTTCTTATGGGTTTCTCTAGTTCTGGGTACTTTTGACTAGTACTTGATCCACTGTGGACTCAAAGAGAAAGTGAATGAGCAAAGTAATTATCAAAGGAACTGCGAGAATAAGGTAATGGAAATGATCTCTGACCTACAAAAGTAGCTCTCCTAGTTAAAAGGGATGTGTATTAAGGGGAGTATTTACCTACAATCCCCCAACACACTGTCAGAAGGCTTCAGAACATCTTGATCATTTGTATATGTTTCTTATCCTTTCAAAACTTGGAGTGAATGGAAAATCCTTCCTTGGAGTTTAGTTCTACTCAGAAAACCTCAGTGATAATAAATCATTTCCATTTCTAAAGGCTTTGTGAAAATGTGTTGACTCTCATGTGAGTTTGGAAGGAAGACTTCGACATGTAGGAAATCCCACTCTGTCTAGACCCAGTGTGACCCTTGCTTGTCAGTGAAGTATCTGTACTTGTAGAAGCATCATTCAGCTGACCTTGGTCCTGTTTACTGCTGCAGATTATTTGAACCAACCACAGATGCACTGAAACAGCAGGACAAGTTAGCAGAATGGAACATTTACAGTAATAACAATTCATTAAGATCATTACCCACTATGACCCAGGGCATTCTTAATCACATCTATGATTGCGATAATTCGAACTGACACTGAATCATTAGTATTCTGATATTCAAAGTGTTTGCTACATACCAGCAGCCTTATTAAAATAAAAATCTACAGTCCTTGATTAAATATTTCTCATCTTTTCATTTTTAAATTCCATTCACCCATATTTTAAACTTTGCTCTACAATGTATACAAACACCAGAGTTTCACTTGTGGAAAGATTCTCAAAAAATTTTTAATCCAGTCTATTGCTTTTTGTTTTCACTCCCCCATCTCAATTTCATTCTATAAACATTACTGTGGTAGAAAAGAGTCTTCATTATTTCACTTTGGAGCTCTTTTGTCACACCATAGTAACATAATAGAATCAGTTTTCTAAGACTTAGCAGTTGAACCTGCCCAGCTCCTCTAGCCTAGTTTTATAATTGATACTATTAGTAGCATTAATTCCTTAAGATATTCTCTATTATTTCTACTTACTAGAAATGTCAACAAATAGGATATGGGCAAAGGAGAAATAGAAATGAGAACCTCTGCTCACATCTTTACTGTTTGTCATTGATAGGTAAACAGTGTTGAAATACATTGATGCTATCAAAACAAAATGTGTCATTAATAAATGTAGATGACTACAAGGTGAGGTCCCAATTAGCCTGAGATTGTTGACTTTTCATTCCCTTAACTGAAGTCTCATAGAAAGAATTTTGTTTGCAACGGAACCATGAAAGCCTCAAATATTTAGGTACTCTCAAAGGAAACAAGTACATGGGCCACAGTAACAGGAAAGGAACAGGATGTGCTGAGAGCAACTGGTCCAATCCCATGGAGAATGGGAAGGCCTGACATCACAGGCCAGAGTGAAAGAGTAACACTAATGACTGTGGTGGCTCTGCTGGCTATCTTGCCCATCATGTTGGCGCTCAGGTTCTCTTCAGGCAGCCTCCTTTTCTTACGAGTCAGTAGCTTCTTATCTCTCAACCTTCCTTTGTTCAAATATTTCTTCTCCCATGTTACTAAGAACACTTTCAACACATTTTATTCTTTTGTGTGTTTATGTTACTTCAATGAAAAGTTTCACAATAAAAATTATCTGATAGAATCAGTAAGTAGGAAGCAATAGAGTTGGCCAAAATTCTCAGGCCATATAATCTCATAGAAAACTGATCTTATCTTCCAACATGTATCAGACCTATGGTTTTGCCTTTATCCCCAAAATAAATGTTATGGTTAGAGTAACAGTTATTATAAAGCTGAACATAAAATCTTTAGTACAAAGAAATGACAGTGGCCATTTATCTCTAATGAGGCTCCACACCTCATGCAATTAAATGCCTGATGATTTCTTTTTGCTTTAAATCTTCTTAATAATGCAAAGAAAACTCTGTATAAACACTGACTCCAAATAATTACTTCTGTATGACACACTTACAAAGCCTGTAATGATTTTGTATTCTGCATTGCATTTTGGTTTTTGTTTCCCTGGTTTTTACGGAAAAGAAATTGTTTTTTTTTATGAAATATATTATCATATTTTTCTCTCCCCATCTCCTCCCAGATCTCCCCTACTTTACAACCAATCCAACCTCATGCCCTCTCTCTATCTCTCTATCTCTATCTCTCTCTATCTCTCTCTATCTCCTCTCTCTCTAAAAGAAACAGACAATGAAAAAGAAACAAATCAGAATAAATAAAACAAAGAAAAGAGAAAGAATAATGAATAGAAGCACATGCACATACAGATTTGTTTAAAAAAAAAACATTTAATACCTTAATGCACAAACAAAAGCCTGATGGGAGATGTTATTCTGTATATATGTTTCTCATACTGGTTAATAAAGCTCTGTGGCCAATAGGAAACAAGATAGGCGGGGTTAGGAGACCAGGAGGAGGAGAGAGGAAGTAGAGGAGTCAAGATGTAGCCCGGGGAAGGAGCAGGATGCCTGCCGCGTGGTTCCCCGATAAGACGACCACGTGGAAATACTTAGATAAGTAGAAATGGGTTAATAATTAAGGCAGAGCTAGCCCATAAACAGTAATGGTAATTGGCCAACAGGATTGTATCAAATATAGAGTCTCCTGCGTGTTATTGGGGATCAGCACTCCAGACCAGCGGCAGGCGGGCTGGCGGAAACTTACATGCTACAGATGGCGCCCAACGTGGGGCACGAACCCACGACCCTGAGATTAAGAGTCTCATGCTCTATGATGGGAGATGTTATTCTGTATATATGTTTCTCATACTGGTTAATAAAGCACTGTGGCCAATAGAAAACTAGATAGGCGGGGCTAGGAGACTAGGAGGAAGTAAGAGGAAGTAGTAGGGAGGGGTCGACATGTAGCCCATGGAGGAAGGAAGACGCCAGCCGCGGCTCCCCGATAAGACAACCAAGTGGAAATACTTAGATAAGTAGAAATGGGTTAATGATTAAGGCAGAGCTAGCCCATTAACAATAATGGTAACTGGCCAACAGGATTGTATCAAATACAGAGTCTCTGAATGTTATTTGGGGCACACTTGGTTGCTGGACAATGGCGGCAGACCAGCGGCAGCTGGCGGGGAAACCTGCTGTAACATAATGGTGTCAGAACTGGGATTGAGAACTTTCGCTTAAAACTTAACAAAAGCTTAAAAAATAGTTTTTAGAAACAAGGGAACAGAGACTTCTTGGTATCAGCATTTTCTTGATTGGATTTGTTTTGCTGTAGACAGATTTGCGTGGCTCCTTTAAGGGAGGTTTCCAAAATTAGCATAAGCGGCAAAAAAGCCGCCTTGCTTTTAAAGAGCTCTGCTAACAATTCATTGGTGTGTACAAGAGCTGCAATGAAGGTTTACACTGTGTTTTAAAAAATATGCTGGCTTGGGAGAGAAAAAGAAACAGGATACAATGGTTTAAAAAAGAAAAAAGGAAATAGAATGTATGGGTATAATGGCGCACGCCATTGATCCCAGCACTCGGGAAACAGAGGCAAACAAATCTCTGTGATTTCAAAGCAAACCTGTTATGCAGTGAATTCCAGGACAGATAAAAGTTACACAGAGAAACCCTGTCTCAAAATATGTAAAAATAGAAGTAGAATAAATAGAATAATAAAAAAGCCACGTAAAGATGGAAAACACAGAAAAATTTTGGATACTATACGTGCTTCTGTTGTCTTTAAATTATTTGATTGCTGAGAAAACAACTACTGATAAAAGAAATGCTGCTGGATTAATTCAATTTATATATTTTAAAAATGCTTTGACTCCAAAATTCAAGCCTAAGGACAAGTTACTGGGGAAAAGGATTTCTATTTTTGTTTCCACAGGAAATGAAAAGCTATGGATTCTTTCCAGACTTATGTGGTTTGATCAAGCCAGACCCCCTGAAACAGCACCCCAGGTGATCCAACATTCAAAGCAGTTGAGACAAAGCCTTGCAGACTACTGCCAAGATTTCTGCATCTTCTTTGGATCCCCATGATAGCGCCCTCTACCAGCAGGAAGTAGTTTGGAAAGAACAACGCCCAAATTCCCAAATATTGTTTATAAATGTTTGTTTTCATTTAAATGGACTTGGTTATAAATGGCTATAACCACAAACAATCGTTTTAAAGGTAAAAAGGGAATTATGGTATAGATATGAATACTTTGCTTTGGAATGGATTTTCTTTTATTGATACAATTTAAGGTCAATTTTGTGATATGTATATTTCTCCTCTTGTTTAGTTATTGTGTTTATATAGCTCATTGGAAAATGTAATGTATAATTTAGTACAGATTAGAGAATTACCTATGATAGTCAAAACTTAGAGTTAAGTTAATTAGGATTTCTAGATATGCAGAGATGTATTTGAGATGAATAGGCATTCTTCAAACCTTTCAAAGACCTACAGAATATGGCATTTAAAATGGTTTAGGGATTTTCTTGACAGTGAGGCACAACTACTCCTGGTAACACCACCTACAGAAGAAAGGAAGATGGACATCGAAGAAACACATTATGGAGTTTGCTTCTAATATGGCAAGACTAGCCATTTGAGCAAGGTACGTCTCTTGTCTAGACAGTTTGACTTTATGTTGTAGAAACTGGACATGCAGGACCCACAAAAAGGTGACTGCTGAAACAAGATGGACATTGCTACAGGATTCCTGCTTCATGGAAGATGCTGCCAGACAGCCAGACATTCTACAGGACACAGAGAAGTTTCCTGCCTTGTTAAGGAGTCTGGACACACACTATGGCCTATGGGCTGAAGATGGAACATTACAGAAGAACTTTGGGTGACTGACCAGGCAATGAATTGTCTCTGTCATTTCTAGAGTTTATATATTATCCTTCTGTGGTCTTTGATGGAATTGAAGACAGGTAGTTATGGTTACAGTTTTCCTTAGTTAGGATTAAAGATAAGTTACATATAGGACTTTAGACTCGCAAAGATAGGATATATGATATTTTCTTTAAGTCTTACAAAATGTTAATGGACTAAATATTGTTTACTGTGATTCTTATTTGATAACTGTTGTATGTTATATTTTGCTATGTTAAGGTTAAACCCCTTCTTTTACTTTAGACAGAAAAGAGGAGATGATGGGAGATGTTATTCTGTATATATGTTTCTCATACTGGTTAATAAAGCTCTGTGGCCAATAGGAAACAAGATAGGCGGGGTTAGGAGACCAGGAGGAGGAGAGAGGATGTAAAGGAGTCAAGATGTAGCCCGGGGAAGGAGCAGGATGCCTGCCGCGCGGCTCCCCGATAAGACGACCACGTGGAAATACTTAGATAAGTAGAAATGGGTTAATAATTAAGGCAGAGCTAGCCCATAAACAGTAATGGTAATTGGCCAACAGGATTGTATCAAATATAGAGTCTCCTGCGTGTTATTGGGAGTCAGCACGCCAGACCAGCGGCGGGCGGGCTGGCGGAAACTTACATGCTACAAAAGCCTGATAAGTTTTTAGAAAATTTTCAAACAAAAAAACTGTGGAAAAAAAATCTCTAAAACATACCATTGAGTTTGTTTTTTGTTAGCTGTCTACTGCTGGGCATTGGGTTTGCCCTTAAATGTAGTTTGTATACCCAGTGAGACTTTGAAAAAAACAACAACGTGATTTTTCTTTGCAAGCCATTGTCAATTGTAGATAGCTTACAGCTTCTTGGTTATGTGACAGAAGCTATTGTTCACTTCCACATCGAAGTGCTGTGACAGCGTCTCACTTGGACCTGTTCAGGCCCTGTGCATGCTGCCACAGTCTCTGCGAGTTCAGGTGTGCATCAGTCCTGTTGTGTCTGGAAGACACTGTTTACTTGGTGTTCCCCACCCCCTGGCTCCTACAATGTTTATGTCTCCTCTTCCACATAATTCCCTGACTCCTCAAGGGATAAGTTAGATTGAGATATCCCATTCACAACTGAGTTTCCCCATGTCTCTCTTGTGTACATTGTTTAGATGTGGATCTCTATATTACTCCCCATGTACTGCTGAAAAAAGAAGTTCTCTGATGATGGCTGAGCAAGAGATTGATTTAGTTATAGTAAAATGTCATTAGGAGTCATTTTATTGCTATGTTCCTTTAGTATCACAATAGTATTAGGTTTTCCCCTAGGTCCATGGCTTATCTAGTCTGAGGTTCTCATCTACCCAGACAATGTCAGGCCTGGGTTCTAGCTAATGGGTGAGCCTTAAATCCAGTTTGATGGTAGTTACACCTACAATATTTATGCTACTATTGTATTGTACCAGTGTATCATTCAGGCAGGTGACAATTATAGATACTAGGGTTTGTAGCTGGGTTTGTGATTACCTTCATTCTCTGGTATCATTACATAAGTACCTTCAAGTATCATAAGCAATAGTTAATAGGGATGAAGGCTCTAGTTAAGTGCCAGCTCTCCAGTTAAGCACTGTAGAGAGCCGCGAAGTGCCACGCCTTAAAGTGGTGCTGGCTTCCGCCTTACACCTTCCCATTGGTAAAGGCTCTCTGGCGTAAACAAGCCCTTAATTGGTTAACTCTGTTCAGCCTGTCTGCTTCCGCATTAGAGTAGCCTATCTGCAGGGACCACATGGTTGGTTAGCGCAAGGGTATTTAAGCCTGTGCAGGGGCCCCCTGGCTCTCTCTTCCTCTCTCTCTCTCTCTCTCTCTCTCTCTCTCTCTCTCTCTCTCTCTCTCTCTCTCTCTCTCTCTCTCTCTCTTTTGCGGGCCAGAAGAAACATGTTTAAAGGATCCTGATTAAAACTGCATGAAGAAGATCTACCCTGAGTCGCGTCTTCCTTGCTGGCAAGGGCAGGAGCATACAAAGCTCCAGCTCAACTTCTCTATGTTCAATGAGATGTTTAAGTATTGACCTCAGCAATAGGGCCTTACTATCAGTTTGTGGAAAGTAACTGATAGCTGTGGCAAAGAATGAACTGTTTGTGGATTTCTATAAGACCCCTTTGGCCAACAATTCAGTTAGATGTAACCCCATTCCTGGCACTGTGGGTTTTATTTGGTGGTGAAAAATATCAACTGTAGGGCTTTGTCTCCCTGCTAGTGTGTGTGTGTGTGTGTGTGTGTGTGTGTGTGTGTGTGTGTGTGTGTGTGTTTAAGGAGCTGCTACTCTGGTAGGCTTCCAAATGACCCCTGGAATGGCCCTCATTGTTACTTTTCTCTCCACATGTTCCCTCCCTTTTCTACTCTTCCCTCCCCTTCTCCATTGAATGGTGTATACAGAGCTACCAAAGGTAATTTCAGGGACATCTTTTTAGTGGAGCACTGTAAAAAGCAGTGGTAAAAAAAAGGGACATAACAAAATAAGGAAAGAAACATTTATGTTCCTGCTCCAAATGAAGGTTACAGCATAATACAGAAGTTGCAAAATTCATATAAGTGTAAATAATTTAAAGGAAAGAATAGTATTGGGGAGAAAAAGGAATCTCCCTGAAAGCTTAAAAAGCTTCTCTTGTGTCAATATTTCCTTGGGAGCTGTGTTGGTATACATTGCTCTCTTCAGTTAAAAGTGACCACAAGTTTTCAAAGGGAGAACTGTACTGGATGAAGAATGAGGAAGGGATGTAGCTTCTTCTTTGCTACACAATGGATGGGATTGAGTGTTGGGCTGATGTTGGATCATTCTCTGAACTTAAGTGTATAGAATGGGGCTGGTGCAGACATTGTTTCAAATGCACTGAAGTATCCATCTATAAATCATACACAGTCCTTATCCTTCAAGACATATAAAGAGTTAAATGTATTTTGTACCAGTATAAATAATACACATGAATGTTTTTAACTCAAAATGCCACATAAATACTGAAAACCAGTAAAGTAAGGAGATTAAATCTTAAAGATGAATAAGACTTCTCCAGAAGAGACTGTAGCAAAGTTACTGAAGGAAGCAGACACAACATACACTTGTGGAGAAAACAATTGGTTCACAGTTATTGAAACTGTTTGTGAAAAGATCACCAGGTATGTGAGTGATGTGGCAGAGGACATGGCTAGACAACTGCCATGTAATAGTATGAAGCTCCTAGCAGATTGAGATTACGGTTAGCTCAAGATTTGTAGTAACAACTTTGTTTAATAAAAGTGTTATTTATTCTAGTAAGTATTCAGTGTATGTCTAGAACAAGTTTTCACAACCCAGATATCCTACTTACCTTCACATGTCCAATTGATACAGCCGAGAATCATCCAGGATAGCCTCAATTGAGAAATCTCCTAGATCAGGTTTGCCTGTAAAATCATCTGTGAGGTGTTGTCTTGATTATTCTTTGATGTGGAAAGGCCCATCCCACTGAGCATAGAACTATTCATTGAGAAGTTTTCTGGGTTGAGTTTTCAAAAAGAAAATAATAAAGAAGGAAAAGAAAGAGAAAAGGAAAGGAAAGGGAAGGAAAGGGAAGGGAAGGGAAGGAAAAGAAAGAAAAGGAAAGGAAAGGGAAGGGAAGGAAAGGAAAGGAAAGAAAAGGAAAAACTAATAGTGGCCCTAATACTAAACCAGTATCAGTTGTCCTATATGGTTCCTGCCCTGAATTCCCTCAGTGATGGATTGTGACTTTGAAGTGTAAGCCAAATAAAACTTATCATTTTCTGAGTTGCTCTTGGTCATAAATTTTTTTTAATCACAGCATCAGAGAGCATACTAGAAAACCAACTTATCTAATATATAGAATTCATTGATAGTAACACTTCAGAAGGATGTCAGAGCTCAGTTAATTTTATTTAGTTTTGCCTGTTACCAGTTGGGTAATACAACTGAAGCTACTCAACATTTGTCAAGCCAGTTTTGTATGTAAATAAGAGAACTAGACTTACTATGGCTATTGTAAAAATTAAAGTCGTATTACCTGTAACAGCTACATAGTGAATACACAATAAACATAGCCATCACCAAATATCAAAGATAGTTGGTTTCAAATTTAGCTTAAGCCATACAAGTTTCTTTAGATGCTAGAAGTTCTTTATATACCATAGAATTACTCTGAGCTGCTGTTTGTCAGGGACTGTGGGCACTTGTAACCTTCATGGCTCTCTCCTTCTCAAACTCATGTTCACCTCAGTAACCCTTAGAAAAATTTTAGGCTCCAGCATGGAAAGTACTGTAAAGTTTTCCAGCTGTCTGTGTTCAAAATGAATTATCGAATAAACCGATGAATTGATCTTGAATTCTCTTTTCGAATTTATTTTACTTTTTATTTGTTTCAGGGACATCAGCATTCAAAATGTTCCTTTCTTTAATACACACCATTTACTGTGCCATTTAAATTCTAGAGTGAGTTTCAGTCTTGTCTGCTTTATGTCCTTTAAGTTAATAAATTTGATAAAGCATCACTCAAAAAAATTTTACTATGTTTCTATGCAGGATACGCTTAAGCAAATCAATAAAGCTCTTCTCCCCTGTGAGGAGGGCTTCTGGATAGCAGCACCCCAAGGGAACACAGACTGGCAAGCGGACAGAGTCTCTAGGCAAACGGGGAAGAACAACAAGACCAGAGCCAAGCTATGCATGACTAAGCAGCAGACAAGTTAGCCTCCCATGGCTCCAGGTTTATGTCCTTATGCAGCACAACCTTATTTGTATATTACTATTTAATTTAAATATCCATTAAGGCTCTTATGTGTTGTGATACTGGAGACTGAATATAGGATCAAAGGCATTCTTGGCAAGGACTACACAGCCAGATCTTGTATCTTAGGTCTTATTGAAAGTCTCACTTTCAAACTGATACCAAATATAGGCAATATTCTCAAGGTATTTTATGCCACCTGATGAATATAACACAGGCTTTGTGTCATCAGTTTTCCTCTGGAATATTCTGCAATCTTACTCCAAGTTCCAAACGGTGGTATGGGAAAGAGGGTGAAACGGTGACATTCTATAGGAAGATGGGGTAAGAGAAGTCCATTGTGGGCACTGGCTCTGTTTCACAGAGGACACTTCAGTTATCCTACATCAGAGATCACTGGGAAAGTCACTTTATCATTGAAGATATAAACTTGATTACATGATTTATAAAGATACTGTATGGATAACAAATGCATGTGGGTGCTTTGATAGTATACAACATACAACTGTACTGTTCAAAGGTGTGTTCAAGGGATTCATCATGCACAGTAAGGATAATAGTTCAAAGCTCAGGGGATGTACAAGTTAGACCTGCCATCAAACTGCCTGTGCCCTAGTAGTTTCATTTGCACATTGAAGATAGGATCACCCTTACAAGATTGTTAAAGGGGAGAAATGTGGTTTGCTATACAGCAGTGCCCATGACCTGAGAAACACTGCACCTTCATAGATGATTTATTATTTAGAATAATTTAATCTTCATTTCATCTTCATTCACATTGAAGCCTGGAGCCAGAATAGGGTTGTCTCGGGGACTTTACTATAGCAATGGTAATAGTCTATAATTGCACTGCCCAATATGCTGGCCCTTGGCTGTATGTGCTTAACCAGGGCAACCCGAGCTTATAGGAGCTCACAGAGAGTGAACCAACAACCAGGAATCCTGCATGAGTTTGACCTAGGCCTCTTCATATATGGTTGTATAGCTTGCCCTTCTTGAGCGACTTCAAACAGTAGACAAGGGGGTTGTCTCTGACTCTTGTACTTGCTTTTGGAGCACTTTTCCTGCTACAGGGTTGCCTCTGGGTTACCTGAGCTAGAAAGTAAATAGGGAGGTGCCTTGTTAAAATTTGATATTGCATATTTCTTTTATTATCTCTGTGAGGCCTCCCTTTTCTGAAGGAAAACAGAGACGTGTATCTGGGTGAGAGGAGAGGGTGGTGGTGAGAAACTGGAGAGGAGGGAGGGGAAACCATAGTCAGATGTAACGTATGAGACAGAGGTGGGGAAGTTACAGTAGCAGGATCTGGATGCAAGTGATGACGTTGCATCCCTAGTAAAGAATAAGAGGTGAATAAGCACTGATCTCAGCTCTCGTTCGCTTGCTGTAAAGTCCAGCATCTGAGTTCCTGGAATGGTGCTACTCAAACTGAGCAAGACTACTCACCTCCATTAACTTAATCAAAGTTATTCATCCCCACAAGCATGCTCAGACACCCCTCTCACAGCTGATCTAACCAAAGCTGATTATTATGATTCACCATTGACTTCTATCGATGATGTTGTCAGGAATATTGGAGAGCAACTATTTTCAAAATCCTGATTCATTCACTGTGGTCATATACCAAGAAGCAAGATTTCTGGATTATAAAGTAATTATAATTTTAATTTCTTAAGGGACCTCTTAACTCCTTTCCACGGGAATATGTAGTGAGATATTTACTTCGTCTGCACCTGTGGCACAGACCACGCCCATTGTGGATGAAGACAGGGGCAGAGGTTACCTGGGGGAACTAAGTCTGAGGAGGGGGCTCTGAGAGCTCTCTTGCTTTCAGCATGGGAACAGGAGAGCATCCAGAGGCATCCTTGGGACCAGGAACCTGCTATGCTATAAATTATTTCTTCCTGAATAAACATCTATTTGGCCTATTTGTTTCTCCTGATCCTTATTAAACATCAATAGGAATATGTCAGCCCCACAAGCAATATGGCAGCCTTCTCTTTCCCATGCACATGAAACCAATTACTGGATCTTGATTTGAATAGTAATAGGCATCCTATGGTAAGTGTGATGTGATACTTCATTCTTGTTTTGATTTAAACTTCCTAATGATATCAGACATATTTTGGCTTTTACCTGTCTTAAAATTTAATTTTTATTTATTTATTTATTCACTTATTTTTACAATTATCTCTTCTGGTTCTTCAATGCTGTATTAATTGGGTGATCTATTTATTAATGTGGCAGTGTTGTAGGAGTTTCTTTTCTATTTTATATGTTAAAAGACATGTTTTACAAGAAATTCTCCCATTATCTTGATTTTACTTTTTTTTTGTCTCCTTGGTTGTACTTGGAACACACACACACACACACACACACACACACACACACACACATACACACACACACACACATGTTTCTGCCATGAATAATACCAATAAGCTTTTCCCTAAATATTGTTCAAACAGTTTTATAATTGTTGTCCTCAAATCTAAGTTATTACTACATTAATTTTTTGTAGCTTTATGTCTATTCCTATAATACTCATTTGTCCCAAACACCATTTATAGAGAGATGTTACCAACTGTGTAGTGTCAGACCCTTGTTCAAGAAGAGCATTCTGGGCTCCCTATACTGTCCCATTGACAGTTGTGTCTATTTTGAAGCCAGAACATTATTGTCCCAGTCACTTTAAATTTATGTCACAATTTAAAATCAGTATTTTTGATCCTTCAGTTTCATTTCCTATCTCAAGATCTTCAACTATTCACAATATTTTGGTTCCACTTGGGTTTTAGCTTTTTTGTTTTGTTTTTTCATGTTTCATTGAAAACACTATAGGGCCCTTAATAGATATTATAACAAAAATATCTGCCATTCCATTGAGTCACAAGGACATTTTAATGATATTTATTCTTCTAGTCCACACACTTTAAGAAATAACTGAAATATAAAATGGAAAAGCAGGTAGCCAATGGCAAGTGTGTGGCACCACCTAATTTTAGGATAGAATTTATACATACCAAAGCATCCTAATCATACATAAATTTTTTTTCGCAGTATCTTTCCAACAAGTTGTTCTTTTTCATAAGCTCCTTTGTTGGGAGATGTTATTCTGTATATATGTTTCTCATATTTGTTAATTAATAAAGCCCTGTTGGCCAATTGAAAACTAGATAGGCGGGGCTAGGAGACTAGGAGGAGGAAAGAAGAAGTAGGAGGAGTCAAGATGTAGAACATGGAGGAAGGAAGATGCCTGCCACGGCTCCCTGATAAGACGACCACGTGGAAACACTTAGATAAGTAGAAATGGGTTAATAATTAAGACAGAGATAGCCCATACTCCTTCAAGACAGAAAGTTCTTAAACTTAAATTAATGGACCCCAAGAACAACTAAAATCCTGATGATTGTGTCATTTCAAGTATATCTTTCTGGGAAAAGATTTTATATCTATCATTGTACTCATAAAGAAGGTTATATCTGAGACATAAACAAATAAAAATGTACCTGTTTCTTATACTTGCTGTAGGTTAAAACTGCAGAAGTTACTTGAGATGATAGACATAATCATACTATAGTTCAAAACAAGCTGAGATTAATGTGCTTAGTTGTGTATTAATTACTTTAAATTTAACTAATTTCCTATAAAATATGAAAATAATACAGAATAGAACAGAAATACACAAAGTAGAAAGTTTATTTATCTGTATTTCAAGCCCTGTTCATCTATGACAGCTAGTGATGAGTGGCGACCTATCCCTATAGCTTGTTTTCATTCACACATGTATATATCTTCATTCACACACCACACACACACACACACACACACACACACAAACACATATATATATGTATATATGTGCATTTCCCAAAGGATATGTGATTGTGTGATTGGCTGGTTATGGTCCCCAAAGCTAAACACATCTGAGTTCCAGGATTCATGAATAGGCAAGGAAACTTACTGTGTCCTCCATAAAAAGAAGCCAGTCCTGTGGGCAACTTGTTGTTAGACTAACCTAGAGAGCTGTAAGAGCTAAAATATTGTGTGTGTGTGTGTGTGTGTGTGTGTGTGTGTGTGTGTGTGTGTGTGGTGTGCGTGTGTGTGGTTTTTCAATTTTTTAACCTTTGCATGAGGCAATTTATTAAAGAAGTAGGAGACTAATATCCAATACCTTGTTTTCAACTGTACAATACATGCATACCTCCATGCATAGACACTTTTATCTGTATAGCTATCTCAAAATGTTAGTGGTTGTTTGCATCATTTTGTATCTTCACTTTGTTAAATGGAAGTTTCAGCACTTTTTGGTGACTACTATCAAGCATATGATTTTATGAAAGAAACAGCAACAAAGATCAGCAGCCTGGTCAGAGCTGAAGATGAATATTTTTATTCTTCAGAACATTTGTCGCCTGCCTACAAAGCTTGCACAAAAGAAGAAAGACTATGCCCCCTTGTTTCAAAGCCAATAGACTGGGTCATGTGACATACTTTTGTCAATAAAATGTCAGAAGGGTCATAAGTCTCTTGAGCACACACTTCAGAAGCAGTCTTGAGTGATATCACAGATATCCTTCATGAGGGCTGCTGCAACTTCTAGGACCAGCTGATGCAGGATGAGTATGTAATATGATGAGACAAAATAATAACAATCACCTTATGTAGCTATAAATGATCACAGGTTGGTGCTGTGGAATAATATTATTATACACTGCGAAGATGTGTGTGTTTTGCCTCATCTGCCTAAGGCACATTCTTATTGGTTTAATAAAGAGACTGTTAATAATAACAATCAATAACTAGGCAAGATAAGATAGGGGGTACTCTGTGGGGCAGAGACAGGAACTTGGGGGAAGAGTCTGAGAGACAGGGAATTATCCAGTGAAACATGGAAACATACATCATGGAGGAGAGGTAATGAGTCACGTGGCAGAATGTTGATTAATATAAATGGGTTAATTTAAGTTTTAAGAGCTAGTTGAGAATAAGCCTAAACTAAGTTTAAGGCTTTTTAATTAACAAGAAATCTCCATGTCGTTATTTGTGAGCTGGCAGTCCAATAAAGGTCCAACTACAGGTAGGAGGTCCCTAGATACAAGAACATAGCTTAGTGTGAGCTTTATGATATAATATGTATATTAATTCTTTTATAATTACTGCCATTTTTTTTCAAAATACCAGTATGTACCCACCAATGTTGTTGCAGTGTATTTTTTCTACACTCTTAAAAGCAACTTTCATCTTCCTCATAGGAAAAAAAAATAGCATTTCATTCTTTTATTCCAAATTTCGTTGTTTCCATGAAAAGTTTTCCCATGAATTCATTATTCAACTCTATTTCTTCTACAAAATGTTTGCAGGGCCATTTTACTTAGAGTTATCTGTAATTTTCATGAAATAGTTTCTGAGGTACCTATACACTATAGATATTAGTGTTTGTTTTACCCATTGTCTATACTTTTAAAAGGCCACTTAATTCTTAATTTTTAGAATTAAATTTCTAAATTCACTTCACTGAAATACTGAATAATACAAACTGCTTTTCTTTAACTTAAATTATACTTCAGTTTAAACTAATTATTACAGCCTGGGATCACTAAGGCTGGCTTATTTCCACCAGAAATTGAAGGGACAATTGGTAGATCAAAAATGAATATAATAAGGTCATAATTAATAAAAATATCAAAGGACAAATCAAGTGAATCCAGACATTAGGAAAAGGTAACTGTTATAGTAATTTGTAACATATATTGACAGGTTTATATTGACTGTTTTTCTGTATTTGAGCAATTGCTTTTAGGTATATTCTTATGGATGAGATTTTTGAATTAAGGTTGATCATAGCAGCAGTCCCAAAGATAGTGAAAGTAAAAACTTAACTAAGTAATAGACATTATTATAGTTACAATCACAGAGGTTAGGAGAATTGTGGCATAGCAATCAACAGAAATATAGTGAAATTGTGAACATTAGGCCAGCATAGGGCTGCAGACATAGTTCAGTTAATAAAGTGATTGTCTATAAGCATAAGGACATGAGTTTGAGCCCAAGAACCACATTAAAATGCCAAACACAATGGCACATGCTTGTAATGTCAGGGGCAGAGACAGAAGGATCCCTGGAGTACAATGACCAGCCATTCTAGCCTAATTGGTGCACTCTGGGCTAGGGATTGGCCCTGCCTCAATAGAGATCTTTGGATGTCCTAAGGACTACACCCAAAATTTGTTCTGTGGACTCCATATGCATTCACATAAACATGGCACACATGTGAACTTACAAACACACATAACTAAAAATCAGTAATGCTGTGAAGTCTTCATCCCAACTGTGGTGATATCTTTGTTGGACAATAAAGCCTATTTGGGGGTCAGAGATTGGAACTTGCCACTAGATAACCATAGAGGACCGGAAGTCTGTACAGAGAGATAGGAAGTGACATAACCAGGCAGAAACAGGATATAAGCAAGGAGAAACAGGATATTGCTCTCTTCCATTTTAAAAAATTTTACAGTTTTTACAGCTTTTTCTCATTCTGTTTTAGAAGGTAATTGTTTTTGGGTTTTACCATTTATCAAGATGAGTCAAGTTTTACATATCCATTATTTCTTGCTAAACTTTAACCATACCTAAGTATATGGTTCTGTTTCCTTTTGTTTTGTTTTGTTTTTTCTTTTCATATATAGTTCATTACATATACTTAAGTTTCTTACAGTAAAAAGAAATATTTTATGTAGACCATGGACATAATTTTGTAAGACCACATAAAACGGTTGATAAGCCTCAGAAAGGAACAAAAAGTGAAATTAATTCTTGTTACACAGAGTCGTGCCAATGGAAACACAAACAATTTTTCCACAAGTTTGATTTTACTGCAAAGCAGTATAAAGCGATCCATTTTTCTTTCCACCAGAGATTACTTTTGTGAATATTGTGGCTTCTTTTTTCAAAAATTTTAATACCATGGTTTTATTTTTTGTACAAATTGCATGTGTGTACATATATGTGTGTGCACACATACCAGGGTACATGTGTGGGAGTCAGACAGCATTAGCTGTTAGTCCTCCTCTTCTATTTTGTTTGATACAGGGACTCTTACTGACTACTGCAAAAACTAGTAGCTAACTGGCTTACAGGCTCCTAGTAATTCTTTTGTTTCTGCTTCCCTTTTCTCTGCAGGAATGTTGAATTACAGAGGTCCACTATGGCTTCTGGTTTCACATGAGTTCTAGGGATCTCAACTCCAGGCCAGATATTTACCCCTGAGCCACACCCAACCTTGTGCATATTTTTGAGAAAAAAATATTGAAATCATTGTACAAATAATGTGTACTTTCTCCAAAACTTTCACTTAAATTTACACTTTCATAGTGCATGCCAGTCTCAATTAATGATTTGATACACTTCATCTTTGCCACCCAAAAGAAGAAATCAAAATAAAACAAATAACGCTTTCAGAGGAGTTGAGAGACCAAGAACAAGGGTTCAGTTCACTGAAATAGCTCTTGCTGCTTTCCTAAGTCCCATTTGTGTTCGTGATTTAGTTATTTTGGCTCTACTATTTGACTTTATTGTGAATATTTTATAAGGAGAACTTCCAGTGTGTAAGCCTGACACTTGTGGGTAAAATAAAAACTAACATCTGAATGAGAAACAAGATGTTTTAGAATGGATCTAAGGCAATTCTTGAGAAAAGATGGTTGTGTTAACTGTTCCTCTGCATTTTATACAAACTGTATTTGGATTTTGTTGAGAAACAAAGCAAAGAAACAAAACACATTCTTGTTAATGTCTGTTTGTCACAAGTTCAGAATGTGCTATATGGTTTTGGCTTATTTCCATCATATGAACATTATAAACAATGCATCAAAGAACAATGGGAGTGCAAAGTACATCTTCCAGTTACTGCTTTCAATTCTCTTGGGAGGCACTGTGGATAACAGAGTGGTTCTTTTCTTAATTGCAGTGATACTAAGCATCTTTCTGTTCAAAGGTTTACCATCTTGTCTCATCTTTTTACATCCTCTGCAACTTGTAATCAATGTGTTGGCAATTAAGCTTTAGGAATTTCTTTGTTCTTAAAATTATCTATGTATATGATAATGCCATCTATAAACAGATCATTTTTCTTCTTCATTTCCTTTACATAGGTGTTCTTTTTCTTAACCTTGTTTGCTGAGGGTATAGCTTTGAATGCCATGTTGAACAGAAAATTCAATAGTAGGCACTGTTAGTATTCAGGAATGTGTACTGGTCTGTCCTTGGGTTTCTGGCAGGATATGCACTTAGCTGCAGTCACTAAGAGTACCACCTGTGCACATTCTCTATGTTCCCTTTTACAAAGGACCTGCCTACCTCTAATTTTTTTCTCTTTCTCTCCCTCTGTCTCTCTATCTCATCTCTTTATCTACCTCTTTTTCCTCTATCCCACTGCTCCTGTCTCTGAACATTGGTATCCCACCTCCTCTTTTTCTTTTTTATGATACCTTTCCCTAATTTAAAAAAAAAAAAAACACTTCACTTGAACTCTGTCACATGGCATCTTTCTCTCATGTGCACTTTTTAAAATTACAACAGCAACAGGCACTTCTGTCTTCTTATCCTAGAGCAAGAAGCCTGTTTTTTTTTCTGTTTGTTTGTTTTTTTTCTTACTTAGTGTAGTGTTAGCTATGAGCTTTCATTTACAAATTTATTATATTGGAATAACATTTCTCTGTACATGATTTGTTGAGAAAAAATTTGGGTCATGACATCATGGTGTTATTTTTAAATAAATTTTTATTTATCCTTTAGCTATTTCATGCATGTATAGAATGTATTTTGATCATATTCACTCCTCGCTATCAGAAAATTTATATGAGTAAAATATGCTTGCTAAATAAGGTCTAGTTGATAAATAAGGCTTGTTATAAGTAAGGTATAATTGATAATCAAGATTTATACATTCTTAAGGTCTACTCAGGTTCACAGTAACATTTGTCTAACTTCATCTTTGCTCACTTTAAACTTTAGCTATTTGGGTGAACTAAGCCATAGCACAAACTTCAGTATTCTATAATGGAATGTCTGGTCCCCTGAGAAAGACCTTTTCCCAAGATCAGGCATTTAGACAAACGTTCCCATTTCCTCAGGGGTTTGAAGAAAGTTCCTGCTTACTATAAATGGAGTCATTCTTTATGTCTGATAAGAGTAAGTTATGTCCCTTCCATTAACAAGCTTAGTCATCAGGGAAATGCAAATTAAAACAACTCTGAGATAACATCTTATACCTGTCAGAATAGCTAAGATCAAAATCACTGATGACAGATTATGGTGGAGAGGATATAGAGTAAGGGGAACACTTCACCACTGCTGATAGGAGTGTAAACATTTACAGTCACTTTGAAAAGCAATATAGTGGTTTCTCAGAAAACTGGGAATTGATCTATCTCAACACCCAGCAATACCACTCTTGGGCATTTACTCAAAGGATAATCATACCACAAGGACACTTGCTCAACTATGTTCACAGCAGCATAATTCATAATGGCCAGAACCTGGAAACAACCTAGATGCTGCTCAACTGAAGAATGGATAAAGAAAATGCTGTATATTTACACAATTGAGTACCACTCAGCAGTAAAAACCAATGACATCATGAAATTTATAGGCAAATGGATGGAACTAGAAAAATGCCATCCTGAGTTCGGTAACCCAAACCCAGAAAGACAAGCATGGTGGAATACCTTTTTCAGCCTTGATGCAGGGCTGAGGGACTTGGTCCTGCCTCTCAACTCAATATTCCAGGCTTAGTTGGCTTACCATGTGAGTTCTTACCTTTTTTGAGGACTGAATGAGGGTGATGAGCATGAGGAGGGGAAGTAGGAGAAACTGTGGTTGGTATGTAAAATGAATAAAATATTTACATTGAAAAACATATGACTGTAATGCCTATTAATTTGTTAATGCTACTGCCTCAATCCCTGCTCACAAGTCCCACCCCAGCTCAAAAGACCCCCTTTTCCCACTCCCATTTAATTTTTTGTGCAATTATAGAATATAAAATGTGTAGCCTTTTTTCAATAAAGTGGCAGCCATCCTGATTCATCTTCAGATGCTGTCGGTCTCCTTCTCTAGCCAACTCCACACCTCCTCTTTGGGAACCCCCTGCTGGAGCTGAACTCAGGCAAAAGACTTCTACTACTCTCCTACTGTTATTCTTCAGCAAGTAAGTTGCAAATTTAATGTCTATTTTGATTGTTTGATTTAAAAATTGCATAAAATCAGGTTCTACTTGCATTGGCTGCCTTAAATAATGCACAGGAAACATGGTAAAGAGGGCAATTGCTAGCAGTAGAGGTAGGAAATGGACATCTGTTGCTCAACTGAGGTAAATTTATGTATGCAAGATGAGCTAGATCTGAATATCGGTTGTAAATCTCCAGGACCTACTGTCAACAATTCATCTTACTAAATATTCAGGAGCTAAAATTTTAGAATTTTTAAGACCTATCTTTTCTAAATTAAATTTTAAATGAATTGGATTCAGTCTTCTTCATGTCTTTTCCCTTGAGGGTTTTCCTGAAGTATCATAAATGGGCATAAACTTTGACTTTTGTGACTACATGGATCAATCCAAGTGATATCATTTTGGGTAAAATAAGCCATTCACACAACACAGATATCATACAGGATGCCTTAAATAATGAATCTTTCATAAAATACCACTGAATGGATTTTGGCATGGAATTAAGAAACTTTTCAAAAATTTTGAAATGGTCCTAAGCATAATGCTGCCATTTTGTGATACAAATTTATGCGAAGTGGTTTGTTGAGCATGCATTAATGATAAAAAATCAAAATATTGATCAACTTTGAAAAATGTTGAAGATCTCTATTTAACTATGTCAAATGTTCAGCTAAGATTTAATTCTTTTTTTTTTTTTTTGGTAAAAATTAAAAAGCACACCCATCTCAATAGTATATGAAATGGTTTTAATTCCAACAAATGGTAAAATTATGTATATTCCTGGAAGTCTTTTAAAATAATGCCCTAGTTAAGTTTTATAGCAAAATGACATAAGTACAAGTCATCTTGGAAGAGGGAATTTCAATTAAGATGTCTCCATCAGATTGGCCAGTAGCCTAGTGTATATACGAAAAGGCAAGGAAAGGCATGCATGTAATTAATGATTAATGTGGGAGAGCCCAATCCCAGGGTAGGTAGTTCTGAGTTGTATAAGAAAGTAGACTGAGCAAGCCATGGAGATCAAGCCAATAAGTGGAAATCCTCCATAGCTTCTGCTTCAGCTCTAGGACCCTGCCATCAGTGATGGACTGTGATATAGATGTATAAGCTAAATAAATCCTTTTCTCACCATGTTGTTCATAGTATTTTATCACAGTAACAGAAACCCTTAGACAAATTTATATATGTTATACTCTCAGGAACATTGGATTTACTTACCCTTTGTATATACTTATGTATTCAGGATCACCTAAAATTTCTGGGGTGAAAATTGTCACAAATGACTTTTCATGTATCCTTCTCTAATTTAAAACAAAGAGGTCCTGTACATACTGATCCAATCAAACTGAATTCCAGGGTGATAGCCATTTTTATTTCACCCACAAACCTGGAAGTGTGAATAACACATTGGTTCTATCTCTCCTAAGCGTCTTCATTAGGTCACAAAGTAGGTGTATAACAGCTTTATATATGTAACCTACATTTGAAAATAGCAGTTCTCTGAATAATGGTGCTTCCCTCAGTTTTCCAGATTGGTTCACTAAACATGCTACCAAATCACTACATTCTTAATCATTACTCTGTAAAAACAATTAAAATAGATCTTCTAACATGCATAATATAAATACAAATATAATGTATAAATGGCATACATAAGTAATAATATTATATAAAGAATACATACATTTTTGTCTGAAAATAAAAATTTGAACTCTTAAATTACATCTAAATTATTGAATGAACACAAGCAGTCTGATGTCCTGGGAATGGATTTCACAAGCACATCCCTATCCCCAACACCCCTGAGAAAAATTCTGGCTCAGCTAACGAAACTTTTAGGCAAGCTTTTGCGATGCTCCTCAGTATTTGCTTTGTGCTTCTCTCCTTTCCATTGCTTAACCATCAAACAAATGGGAAAATATTTGCTGGGTGATGAAATCGGTGATATGAAACTAAAATGTTCTGCTGAGCAGCTGAGTAAAAAGGCCGAACTTTAGGAAAACCCTAGAATGAATGCAAGGGAAATGAAGAAGGCCCATTCTGCTCAGAGAAAAAACGTATGTGCAAAGACTCTGCCTCTGAGCCTCCTAATGGTATGCTCTGAGGCAAATCCAGTACCAGGGATGGGATTGCTTTACTCTTTGGCTTCCTATCTGTCTCTCAAAACAATTAGCTCAACTCTGGGTATGGCTGAGGCTTTTATGGGTGAAGGTGAAGTTATGGAAGGCTCAGTCTTCTTTCTCTCTCTCTCTCTTTTTTTTAAAATGTGGTTTTCTTAGAACCTAACCAATTAAAAGAGAGAGACTAACTGCTGCGGGGCTGTGAATAGGAAATGATGTGTGAGTAAATTGAACAAGCCGGGAGATGGTAAATAGGCAATTAACATTCACTTTGGCAAACCTGCACCTGTTGGAGCTGAAAATACAAAGGGAGACATGGAAGGAAATGACAGAAAAGGTCTGTCAGGCTTCCCCTTATGGAAGGAAGTCAGATCCAGAGCTTCTGAAAATAGCATGTACAAATGAATGAAGCAGCAGCATTTAGTCAGACACCAATAGGGAGAGAAGCACACACGAGTAAATGCTGCATGGAGGCACTCTTTCTCACCTAAATGTGTCTGATGAGATGACAGAGATTTGTGGCTGAAATAAAGATGATGACTTTATTTCAGAGGATGGCTGCCCTCTGAGATTTAGAGGTCTTCGCAGATTGTGTCAGGGCCAGGTTGTTCACAGACATATCATGTAGGGGATTCCCTTCATTGTCATCTCCTTCTGCTGCCATCTTTTCCCGTTGGAGACCTCATTCAACAAAGCCACAGGGTCCATAATGTACTGTCTGGCCACACTTTTGTGCCTCTTTCCTTAGATTTTTCTTTCTAACCATTTGAGATTTAAGCACCTGATGGATACAACATCTTGGTTTTATGACTGCTCGTTGCAAGTCATGGAATTAACAGAACTTCTTTCTATACACCATTCTTCAAACAAATGTAAAATAAATATTTAGCATCTAGGCCAGTGACCAGTAGAGAGATTATTCCTCTGCAGGTGGATGTTAGCCTTAATTACCTTGACTACAGAAGCAGCTGTCTTTGTATGAAACCCTCTATACAAAGGAATAGAAACTACCAAAATACTAGAAACTACATCCTCTCAAGGCCTTTTGGACAAAGGAAGGTTGCTATGATTCTGAAATGATGTATTTATTCTCTCTCTAGGAACAAAATGTCTGGGTAGGAGGGTTGCATTAACCCTCAATATTCAAATACTCAGAACGCAGAGGCAGGAAGGAGTCTCAAGCCCAATAGATAGTACTACATAGAAAGACTCATCTGAAAAAAAAGGCAGAAAAATGAGCTAGAATTGCATATAGGACTATAATTTATAGTTTAATATCATGCATTTTAAGCTATGCTAGATACCGCACTTATATTCTGTGAGGTGCTATCGGTATTAACAGTATTCTCCACAAGCAATTAACTTTCAGGAAATTGTGCCTATTTGTGCTAGATTTAAAAATTAATAGTGAACAACTAGGTAAAACTTATTATAAACGCTACACTCACACCACCATCAGATTCTCAGGGCTCGTCTAATTTTCCTAACTTTGATTTAACTCATAACTTTCTAGAGAGCCCTATTTATTGTTCACAGAAGGGCAACTAAATGTTGAGCCCACGTCTATTTTCTCAGAACTGGAAAGATGTCCATGTTGGGCCATCCTGGACACATTGATGAAGTCTACTGGGAACAAAGGTCAAAGGTGAACCAAAATTATAGGCCAGCCTTTGGCTTGCTCATTACTATGCTCTGGAGTTTAAGTTCTTCTCATAATTTCATTTCAGACATGAAAACCGAGCTATCCTACAAATGTCTGACATAGGAATCCCTCTCCCCTGCCCTCCAGCACCATGTTAGTTTATACAAGTTTTGTAACAAAGTGCTGCAGTTCGATGACTTAAAATGACTAAAAGTGTTTTCTCACAGTAAATCAACTAGAAGCCTGAAGCCAACATGTCAGAACCATGGGTTTCTTGGGAGAGCTGAAATGGAGGCAATTCCATACCTCTTTCCTCTTCCCTTGACAGCTGTCAGTCAGTAGCATTCCTTGGTGAATACCACTTCACTTCAATCTGACTGTATGCTCACCCAGGCATGTGGTTTCCCTTGGTCTCTGTGTCTTCTTAAGACTGTCTACTCATAATGATGTTGGTTATATTCAAACAGAGAGCATCACAACATGTAAGAGGTGGAGTCATTAAAGTAAAATGATTGAACAGAACACTGTAATGCTGCAACAATCAATTGGATAAACAAGATCTCCATTAAATAACTAACATGTTCGTGTGTATAATTCAGGTAATGAGAACAAAGGGATAGTTTGCAAGTCAGGCTACATGGAGTGTGACAGTGTAAGACTCATCATGACAGTTATGTGGAGATATTTCAGTTAGTAAAGTACTTGAGGGCCTGACTTTGAGCCCTTGAACCTATGAACATTGGTTATGGTGGTACATACTTGTCATCCCAGAATTGGACTGACAGAGACAGGCAGATCTCTGGAGTTCTCTGGCTAGCCTACCTACCTTAATAAGTAAGTCCCGGGTTAATGTTAGAAACTCACTTTCATAACACAACAATGTGAACAATGCCTGAGTGCCTGAAGGACACCAGAGGACAGGTGTATACATAAAGACACACACACACACACACACACACACACACACACACACACACACACACACATACACATCATATATTGATATGAAAATTTTCTTAAAGAACAAAGTTTACTTCTCATAGTTCTAAATGCTGGAAAATTATAGTCAACACACTCATAGGTTCAACTATCTTATGAAGTTTGCTGTCTCCTCCCAAGATATTGACTTGATGCTGCATATTCAGGGGAGAACAAAAACTGTCTTCTCATGGTAATGCTATGGAAGGGGTATGAAGTAGGGAGCTAGACGCTTGCTGCTATGCCCTTTGATAATGGCATTAATCTATTTATGAGAACAGAGTTCTTGTGATCATGACTGCTGCAAGGATCCATCTTTATACCCTGCTGTACTGGGGTTTCAGTTTCCAACACATGAAATTTGGAATCCACGTTCAGATCACAGTCCTCCTTAAACACAGTGTATATAATGGGGATTCTTGCAAGTCTCCATGTAATTCACCCTGTGTGTGAAGTATCAGTAGTGCAGTAAGTACAGTCAGTAGCCAAAATTAATTTAAAATCAACTCCACTTTGTATTTGTGACTTCTATAGGTCACAAAAGTAGACTTAATTAATAATACATGACTTTCCAAGCTCTCTGTCCTCTATAGACTTAATCTCCTGGTGCCGAAAGCTGTAGCACATCCACTCATTCAGTTCTCCAATCAAAGAGAAAAATAAAAATCCCAATACGCAAGACTACACAGCTCATCCATTCTTTTTGACCAACACATTTTATCTCTGTCTGCATTTTTGTCTTGTAGATTTTCTGGGTATTTTATGTACTTTTTGTACTTCAAATGGAAATTCTCAAGGCATTTCATTCATGCTAATAAATCTTGTCCCCATCACACATCTATTAAAGCATTGACAATATTATATATTATCACTCACTAGCAAGCATACTTTATTCCAATACTTTCTCTCATGTGGCAAAGTGTAAGTGATCATTAACTCTCCTTCTAATTAATTTTAAAACTGCAGTGTTTCAATCAATGCAAACCTAAGTCCAAGAATCAAGCTGGTAATATTGATAATATGCATTTATAATTGCATATTTCAGTTAACAATAAATCTATTCTTACACTAATAAAAATGTATAAAGCTCCTTCACCTACCAGAAGCTTGGGGGCAGGTCCATTAGCACTTGCCATTTTGCAGTTGTTCATAGGTTGTGCAGATTAATGGGTAAAAGGAGTAACACAGTGTCAGGAAGCTATTTTTACATAAAATCACAGTTATTTTTAGATTAAACACTTAGTCTCATTTAAGATGCTGGTTTGCAAGAACACAATAATTAAAGAGCTATGCATAAAAGTGTGTTTTGAATAAATCGCATAGTAGAAGCTTTGACAGGCCTGATAGTAGCCACAAGTATTAGTAGGTGCTCTTTCACTAGCAGGCAAAAGGGAAAAAAAATGTGTTGATATTGAAAACTCCCTGTACATGCTCCACATTCAGTAAATGTAAATCATATCTATGTTACTGCATTGGAGAAGTAGATAACAATCCTGTATCATTGGATAAAGTGAAGTTGGTCTTTCTTATACCCAGTGTCTTCATCAGCAGATTCGAGCAACTGTAAATACAAAATATTAAAAAATATAATAAGATATATGTGAACTGAATGTGTACAGATTTTTTTCTTTTGCTTATTGCATAAACAATATGCAAAGTAATTGTTACAAGTAATATGTGTTACAAGCAATCTAGGAATTAGTGTGCTGATGGGAGGTATAGGTATACTCTATGCAAATGCTATGGCATTTATGTGAGAGACTGGAAATGACATTACTCCTGTGAAGAGCAATCCTGGAATCAGTTCTTCCCTGGTAGTTGATAAGAACTGCTCCCTAAATAGTGACTAGTCTCATCATGTAAATGGAATGAACAAATCCTCATGTGCATCCAAGAGGTAAGAAAATGAAAGAAAGAAAGAATGAATGAATGAAAGAACAAAAGAATGAAAGAATGAAAGAAAGAAAGGAAAAGAAAGAAAGAAAAAAGAAGGAAACCGATGCTGAGCCCAAAGTTTGTAAACTCATGAAGAAGTCACAAGATAGCCTGGTCTCAAGTTATAGGGAGGGGGTTATAGGTGCTGATGCTCTGGGCAGAGCCTCTCCTTTGGTCTTTCTAGTCTTTCTGTGATCTATTTTTTTTAATCCAATGGACCAAATGAGCGCTATCTGAAGATTTGTTTCCCCTAAGCAAGTGTCTCTTCTGGGCAACTCAGAGCTCCACTGTGTTTTTCCCCTGGCCTGCTCTCACAGGAGTTCTACAGGCAACTGTTTTCTGATCCGCAACCTGGAAAGCCTTCACCCCACCCTACTTTTTCTTTACCATTACTATCTACTCCTAGATTCAGACTTGACATGCCACATGAAATTTGACATAATTTATGTATTACATCTAATCCCATCAAATGAAGGCAGATATCTGTTTACCAGCAGAAGCAGCACTACCATGTGGTAGTCAGTGTCAACAGAGATTTTTTTCAGCCTGCCAATTCTGAAATTGTGTGATCTTGAGAAAAAAATTCACTTCAGAACATTTGCATAATTCTGTATTATGTTCATAAAATTAGAATTCATTCACATTTTAATCACACAATTTTCAATTTGCATATTCCATAATTATTTTGTATGATTATATACTACATGGTACTAGGGTTATTCCTTTCAGAGGAGAATTGAAATCTTTCAAAGGACCCAAAGAATAAGGAAGTCAAGAGCAAGGAATACTTGCTCACTTATATGTGATATGCAAAGTATTCTTCATGAGAAAGACTGTGCAGGAAGGAAATGACACCGTTCCCGGAGTGACCCAGTAAGTGAAAAAGCAAGATCTATCAGCAAAGAGACACCCAGGTGACAGTAGTCAAAGTAGATCTGCTGAGAGAAACAGTTCACATAGCTTCATAATTCAATAAAACACCTCCAATTCTAGTATCTTCTGCAAGAAGGGAGACAGACAGAGAGAGAGAGAGAGAGAGAGAGAGAGAGAGAGAGAGAGAGAGAGAGAGAGAGAGAGAGAATTACTCTCCTGGCTTAAAAAGCCAGACAAGGAAGAGAAGTGAAAAGGTGTTAAAATTTCATCAGGGTGATCAATCACTCAACTTTCTCATGAGGATCAAAATATTTGTTAATTTTTTTTATTTTTGTTGTCCAAAATAATAGCCTTATCAAACTAAAGTTGTAATAGCCGTGATAACAGAAGCCTTCTTCTTTTTGAATATCTGGAAGGAGTGCAGTCTATTTACATGTCTGAACTACACAAGCAAAAATGACCTTGTCCACCAAACCCTCCAATCCTCACTCATTTTTATGCAAATAATTTTATTGAAGCTATGAACATTCAGAGATTAATAGAGTATTTTCTGGCACTAAAATAACTTACAACAAATAAGTGCTGTGTACCATGAACATTCTATAATCATAAATAATATATTATTAATTCCCTTTTATCCTTTTTTATTTAAATTTGAAACAAGATTGTTTCACATGCCAATCCCAGTTCCCTCATTTCATACAAAATCTTTTGATCATTTCACCCCTCTACTCATCCTTTATACACTCACCTCCCTAAACAACCAACTTGGTGTTTTCTCCTTTTTTCTTCTCCCCCTCCTCCTTCTTTCTCTTCTCCTTTTCCTCCTCCCTCCTCTTCTTCATCTTTTATCCATCAAGTCTACATCCCCAAATATTCTTGAGAGTGAGTCCTGCCCTGAAGTGCCCTCACCCCAATCAGGAGTCATGACGTTAAAGAAATCGGAATCTCTCTTTTCTAGCAGTGTTCAAAGGTCATTAGCTCCTCAGTTAGGAGTAAGAGTGTGTGCTTACCTCTCACCATCTCCATTCTCACAGGGTTTTGTTTTGTTTTTTGCTTTTGCTTATGTAAGTCTTGTGTATGTTGTCTCAATTGCTATGACTTCTTATGTGTTACTAACCTCCTATGTCCAGAAAACACTTTGTGAAGTCATTCTCTACTGCTGGCTATTAAAATCTTTCTGTGCCTTCTTTTACAGTGTTCTTGGAATCTTGGGAGTGATACATGCATCTCAATTAAGGCTGAATACTCTATAGTCTCCTTTTCTCTGCACCTTAACCAGCTGAGGGTCTCTACATTAATTGTCATCTACTCAAGAAAAATATTTCTCTGATGATGCTTGAGAAATGCACAGTTCTATAAATATAGCAATAAGTCATTAGGAGTCATTTTAAAACCCTGACCACTTAGCAGAACAATAGAATCAGGTCTCCATTAGGGCCTATGACCTATATATATTGCCTCATGTTCTTAGCCCCATTAGCAGTGCCAGAAATGGTTTCTATTTCATGGGTGATCCTTAGATCCAATCAGAAAGTGATTGATTATTCCCATAACATTTGTGCCACTACTGCAACAGTGGGCATATCTTATCACTTCAGTTGGTATTGTAATTTATGGTGTTTCACAGCTGGGTAAGACTGATGATTACTTTTCTCCTACAGTAGTGTGGCTATCACATACCATACATTCATAGAACTATTAAAACTAGCCAGTAGTGATAAAGTTTCCAAGTGATTATCAGCTTGATTTCTTCACTTGTATTATATATAATGTGGTACCTTCAGTCATAGACTTTTACTGTCAAGTTTTAGAGGGTAACCAAGATTATTGGCAATTAACTTACAAATTTGTTGTCTACATTTGATACTGGGATTATGTTTGCTTGGGATGTGTTTTCTAGTTTAGGTTTTGCTCCACTGTTTAATGCTAGCCCCACTAATCCTCAAGAGGGGTTAGTGCCTAGAATTAAAGCATTCAAAGCATCTAATCATTGAGAAGACAATGCAGTTTTAAAATAGAGTCATGAAACGAAACAAGGGTCCTCAAAAGAAAAAAAGATACAAAGGGTTGGGTAATTTTTTTTGTTTGTTCGTTTGTTTAATGTTCAACATCAGTGCTGGACAGACAGTAGTTAGAAGCTGAGAAGCAATTCTCAGCACCTCAATGGCAGCTCACAATCTTCTATAAATCCAGTCCTGAGGGATCTAATGGCCTCGGCGTGCAATTTACACACACAGTATGCAGCATGTGATGTATGCTTCAAATACACCCACACATATCAAAAATGAAAATAAATCTGAAAATGTTCACACCTTCAGCCACCAAGGAAATGTAAATTAAAACTACTTTAGGACTTCATCTTACCCAGTAAACATGGATGAAATCAAGCAGAAGAGGGGGGTGTTGAGAGAGAGAGACCCACAAATAGCAGCAGATGCTTGTGAGGATGCGGGAAAGGGGAGGAAACGATCACCTGCTGGTGGGATACAAAGTAGTACAACCACCATGCAATTTGGTGAGAAAGGCCTTCAAAGAGCTAGGAATGGAACTATTAAATGAACCAGCAATAGCACTCTAGGGCATATATATACCCACAGGATTCTATATCTTACTATATAGACATTTGCTCATTCATTTGCTCATTGTTTCCCTATTCACAATAGCAAGGAAATGAAAACAGTCTAGATGGGTATCAACTGATGAATGGAAAACTTCCTTCATTTTCCTATATTAGAACACTTTTTAATTCTAATATTATATACTCTAGAAAAATTGAAGGACAGAAATCAATACAAGAAAACTTGCAAAGAAATTTACAACTTGAGACATATACTATAGAACTGTGAAGGGCTCTAATAGGCCCGAGCACGGCAAACATGACACTGACAGGTTCTTTTTTCTTTTACCCTTCTCCATCTTGCTAAAAACTGTTAAGCTACATTCTTAAAGCTAATCACTAAGATATATTCCCTTTTTGGCACTTCCTCCTTCTGAAGCTAACCACAATTTCCAACTATTAAAGTACTGAAGTTCAGCAATCAAAAGCCCCCTTTTGACTTTCCTGATTAATCTGCCCAATCAAAATTAAACACCTCATCCTAATCTGGGCTTTTCCCTTTCCCTTTACAAATCTCCATTTGCCTAGGGGCCATGTCTGTCTCCTCTATTCAGAGACAGTCCTTCGTCCCTCTGAGGCAAAGATCCCTTTCTTTTTTCCTTGTTCCTTTTCCCTTCTCTATCATCCTGTCATCAGTCTTTGTCTCTTACTCCCTGCTCTTTGTCCCTCTGGGGCAAATGAATCTCCTTTGTTCTGAAAACTTAGTCTTACTGTGTGCTGTGCTGACTCCAGTCTTTTAAAAAAATCTAACCCCAATATTTGCATTGTAGCATATTATTTATAAATATTCATATTGTTACTTTAAATTTAGCTTTAATATAGTTCAATGTGAGAAATCACATAATAATACTTTAAAACTTCTACTGTAGACTAGGGAGAGAACAGCAGTCTCTCAGTCCTGAATAAGAACAGATGTAAATTTACAGTTGCACTAGAAACTCTCTTTCCCTTCCATTGGTCCACATTGGCATTTTCCAACAAGGACTCTACTCCTGCTGATATGCAAACTGGGTTATCAATGATTTTCTAACATGTGGGCCATTTGGAGATTAGACAGAAATTAGAATGATAAGCTCCAACTCAACCACTGATGTACATTTAATGTAAAATTATTTCTGCTTTGCTTGCTGAGCATAGGAATGCTTTCCAGTCATAAAATGTACAAACTGAATATTTATTGGGAAATCTTCTATATCTCCAAAATTATCTTAGTGGGTCTAGACACAGAGGGAAAATGATTTTTGTATCAAGATGATAATAAAAAAAAATGGAGAACTGTGCATGGCAGTATATATAAAGCACTGGGAGAATCTCAACTATGAACATAAATAGGAATGAGATTTAAACAAATAAAAATAGCATCAAGAAATGGTTTGTTACATAAATATTGAAACATTACAGAGTTTTGGAAAGGAGAATACTAATAACTTGTCTGAAACAGATAAAAGGATAACAGCACTCAGGATGTTGTGGTCCAGATTTTAGGGTATAGTACCTACTGGAAAAGAGGCTGGGGGCAGGAGGGCTAGGAAGAACTAAGGTATTAGAGGTAAACTTGAAAGAAAGTAGTTCATACAAGATTGTATAAAGAGACGCTAAAATATGTGAAGTAATCTGTGAAGCTGGACATAGAGGAGAACACACAGTAGACTCTCAGATAAGCCCACACATAGTAGACACACAAGAATGTTGTTGAGAATACTGCCAGTCTCAAGGTAGGACTCTCTGCAGGGATTTCCACTGGGCACCTGGAACACTGATATAGTATTCAAGAGAGAAGGTAGAGCAAGGGTATTGAGTATCATATTTAAAGCTACAAATATAGAGCTGTATTATAAAGTCACAATGGGATGCCTTTGAGGAATAAATAAAAGTAGACATAGATAACAATCATAGAAATGAAAGCCAAGAAGTCTGTGTTTTCTGAAAGAAGGCAAATGAGATTCTAGCATAGAATAAACAACTTTTCTCAATGTTTAATAAATTGGATCTTTAAGAATTGAATTTAAAAATGGATTCAAATTACTGACTAGCAGCAATAAGTGATCATTAGGAAAGTAGATTTAGCAGAACAGTCAGGATCTAGAGTCGAGGGATTTAAAGAGGCAAAGCAGTGACTGGAGCTGTAGATTTCTAACACATCTTTGGTGAAACCACCCCAATAGAAATATAGCTCTGAATATAGATGTTTAACACATTTCTCAAGACATTGAGGAACAGAGAAAAGTGGTGGAGGAAAGGGATGAACACAGACTTGCTTTCATACCACTAGATTTTAGTGAAGAAAATGGAACCAAGAAAGGAGGCCTGTTTATGAGAAGGTTTAGTGGCAAGAGGCTAATCATGGAGCCACAAAGAAGCTTGAGAAGAAGTAAAAGGTTTTTGGTAGACAGAAAATTATTTCCCATTGCATTTTTAAACTTTATCTTTAAATTGTTTGAAGATTGTTGCAGATTTAAGTTCTTTAGTGGGTAGCTCTGGTGGACTCAACTATAGGTTGTTTTTCTGGGTATTCCAAGTGAGTAGCGAATTCAGATTCTTTTTCACTTGTTGCTGGTTTATTTATTTGTGCTGTTGAGATTTAAGAGTGGGATTGATTCATTATTTGCCTGTGGAGACATAAGAAATTGAGCAAGTAATAAAGATTGGTGGGAAGGGTTGTGTGAATGTGAGATCAAAAGAATAGACAATTGATGCAGTAAATCCAAGTGAAAAACAAGCAGGAAGATGGGACAACATGGAGTAGAGTGTTTGTCTTCATAGACAGAAACAGGACTTGAGACTGGGGGAGAAGTCCTGGGAAGAAGTCCTGGGGGAGAAGTCCATGAAGACAATGGAAAACACTGATGCAAGCAAAGAAGTTGAAAAGGTTGAATGAAGTCTGGTGTCAAACCTTAAAGTCAGCCAAAGTTTAAAACAGTTGCTGACAAGGGAACAGAGACGAGTTCAACAGTCCTTAGCAGAGCAATCAAAGGAGGTCCTGATTGCACTCTCCAAGTGGAGAGTAGGAGGTAAAAATCAATGCAGCATGTCCTGGATTCTGAGAGTCTTGTGGTTTGTTTTCTTTCTCCCCCAGACTGTCCTGAGGGGATTCTTCTACAGCCCACACAAGCAATGCCAGAGCATACGTATACTGGTGTTACATGCCTGAGTCCTGATGAGTCAAGAGGCAATGGTATTAGCTTATTAATCAAAACACCTGGCATGCCTATTGAG
Source organism: Cricetiscus sungorus (assembly GCA_030556225.1). NCBI lineage: Eukaryota > Metazoa > Chordata > Mammalia > Rodentia > Cricetidae > Cricetiscus > Cricetiscus sungorus. The sequence goes on along the minus strand of JANBXA010000180.1, from coordinate 20,787,200 downwards.
GAAAAACAAAGCACCACAAACCTCTTTGCTGTAAGCAACACAATGGGAAATCCACAATTTCTGTGGGTTTGGAACACAGGGAGAACTTATCTGGAATCTGGGCTTTTGACTCCCCCACAAGTCTGTGATGGAAGATGTTGCCTGAAGTAGTATTTCCCCTTCAAGGCCGAATGGTTTTCAACAATTCATTGCCCTGTACCTCTTTTCAGATGACCAATTACTTTATCAAAGTCAGCCTGAATGTCAGTAGAGGAAGCCTATAGACAACATCAAAATTGTGTCTTTAGGACTCCTAATCACAGAGATGACATCATAAGTGTTCCTCTATCTTTTGCTAAAAACAGTTGTACTCAAGAGGAATACTTTGTCTTTTCCTTGGGAATGTCACAAATGTTGTTCTCCTTCCTCAGCAGGGAACATAATCTGGACAACTGTGGATACAATGGAGATAACCCTGTAGGAGATTACTTCAGTGAATCAGCCCAACTTTATTCCAGATTATAGGAAGTATATAGGATTGGGAAACCTGGGGATAAACCCTAATTTGCATTAAGTGGCACACTCCTATCTTAAGGATGGATAAGTGGCAGGAGGGTCCTATAGCAAAGTTCCTAGTACATGTCTTAGATACTATATGTGCAGCAGGGGAAAACTTCTAGCACGAACTGTGCTAAGGGTCACACTAGAGATAAATCAGGCATATTGGCTGAGAGACAGCTTTCAGATAAGGTCAGTCCTCTGGATCTTGAGACATTCTCCAGATAGTGGTAGGCAGAGAGCAGGAAGTCTTGCTGGGGAAAGAGGTAATCCCTTTTGTTGAGGAGCTTTAGAGAGAGTTGTCAGGCCATGGCATACATTATAAAGAAAAGAGAGTTATCTGGCTCTCATATTTGGATTTTGTGAGCCTAAGTAGCATGGCATTTGTTGTAGTGAGAGATACATATAGTATGTGCATAGATACCATAGTATGTGCAAAAGGGAGAAACATAAGACATAACTCAATGTAAAAATGTTTGAGGAGTGCCAGGTTTTAATTTTTTTAAAAAATAAATGTTTTATAAATTTAGATTATGTAATAAAGTGTGATACATCTGTAGCCAACTGCATCTAAGAGAAAAGCACAGAAAGGAAGTGTGTCCATCCGAGCAGCTTCTTCCCCAAGTTCAAGGATGGGGGTGTAACCGAAGGAACAAGGTTCAAGGCAAACTTTAGCCAGCAGAAACAAACAGACACCTCCACTGGGTGTAGGCCAGAATCCCTGAGTGCCACATAGCTGAGAGAGCTGCAAGTTGAGAATGTGCCAGAGGCAGGACAGGAGGGGATCATTTCCTGGTGAATGGAGACAACAGGTTGTGGGAAATATCATTCTGTAAATATGCACATTTTATTGGTTGATGAGTGATGTACTATTGGCCAATAGGGAAGCAAGACAGGTTGGTCTAGGAGATGAGAATTCTGGGAAGTGTAGGCATAGAGAGACAGGATGTAGATTGAAATGGACTAAGGGTCCCAAACCTTTTCTCCAGTAAGATAAGACTGAGTAGAAATACTTGGATTTATAGAAATGGGTTAGTAATTAAGATAGAGCTAGCCAATAAGAAGCCCTAGTCAATGGTCAACAGCTTTGTAATTAATATAGTGTCTTGTGTGTTATTTGGGGGGCTGATGAGGCAGCAGGACCCAGGCAGCTGGCAGGAACGAGTACACATAACAAGCAGGCCTTTGATAGAAACCAGGAAGAGTTACCTGTCCCACGGGTAGCAGCCTGGGTAGAACAGGTTACAGAAAGAAGGCCCAAAGGTGAGCATGGTGTCTGAGAATCTGGGGTGGCTGGGTTCAGGGCACTGAAGAAGTGAAAAACTAGGGCTTTCCTGGAATGGCATCACCATGCAAAGGCTTCATGGGGAATAGCTGTAGCTCTCTCAGGATTTTCATGTAACACAAGAAATAAAAAACCGAGAGACTTACATTGGGGTTCAAACTTCAAGGTGAATACAAAAATAGCAAAGCAGCTGGACACTTGCTTCTTTTCTCTGACTCAGGTTGAATGAGCCATGAGTTCTCACCAAGCCTCATACTGTAACTTCTTCTCAGTGTGTCTGGAGAATGAATGTCTCATACTAAATACTGAAGACCCTGCTTGTATCTTTTAAACCTCTCAAATGCTGAGATTAAAGGTGTCACTCTTTTAGACTGATTCAATCTCATGTATCCCTGGGCGACCTTGAAATCAGAGATATCTGTCTACCTTTTACCCTGAGTCCTAGGATTAAAGGTGTGTACCAATACTTCCTAGTTTCTGGCTGCTGAGATTCAAGGTGTGTGCCTGCCCTCCATGGCTTGTGGCTGACTTTGCTTTCTGAATCCTAAGGCAAGATTTAATAAATCATAAATAATATATCACTACACTTTCTCTCCTCTCTATTCCTTAGTGCATGATAATAACCCTAAAGGGGGACTCTGGGACTCAATACCTCGCCATTTACAACTGCCCTCAGTGTAGCCACTTCTCATAAGGCTATAGGATATTCAAAATTTTTTTGATCTAGTCTGATATCATCCCTTTATTGAAATTAAGTTAACCAGAATTCCTCATGGCCCATGGCTAGGAAGACTCTAGTACTCACTGTGATGTAGAGCATTGATCCTAAGTAGGTAGAGCAAGAAGAGCATTGTGTGGTCTTCACCTTAATCCTCTCTGTGTAGTATCTCCTCTGGATGTTGCTGCTCTTCTCCATGGCCACCAGGCACTTTTAGAATCTCACCCATAAAAGAAAACATACTTATGAGGGTTTCCATGGTGATAGGCTCCAGCAGGGTACCCATCATCACAGTGAATGCTCTAAAGACCAGGATCTTGGTAATTAGCTGTGACTGCACACCAAATCACAAGGCATACTTGACTATCTTGGACATGACAGTGCCTTAGTGCCAGCCATAGGTTATCACTTCCTAGATGAAACAATGGTCCTCAGCCCAGGCCCACATGCAATCCATCCACAAGAAGCACTCTGGTGCTTTGTGAATTATTGTGCTACCATCATACTGTCTCAATCATCAGAATGTGGGAATAACTCTGATTGTTGTAGTATATCATGGCTCTCTGATACAGCATTCCTTTGGGATGAATTTAAGCACTATGGCATCACTTCTCCCGGGTAAACAGATCCAGGAAATGTTTGATATCCTCTTTGGCATCCATCACTGCCACGCCTAGAAAATACTTATGGGAGTCCTTGGAAACAGGAGTGTCACTTAGATTATTCAGGTTTCTACAGGCAAAGACAACAAGCTGATAAAAGTGGCCATTGATAATAGGCAGTTTCCCTGATTTTTGGTTTTGCTATGGGATCTTGTTTGCCACTTTCAATGCTGTGTTAACTAAAGCCTTCACCAGTTTGACCCACTGTATCATCACTTTACCAAGGAAGATAATGTGGTCTTTTTAATCAAGTCTCTATCACAGTGTTTGTTAGGCTGGAATGGATGCCACAGAAGTCATGCAGAATATTGGCCTCCAGCACATAAGCCATAGTGTCAGAGGGGTTCCCTACTCCTGGTCCATCCAGAACCCACGTACAAACTTTTTGATCTTCCTCACCTTCTTTGGCATGGAACTGTGAGCCACAATTATAGTTAATGAAGCTAATCTCTACTACCAGGCTCCTTGCAATGACTTTGTCAGCCTCTGAAACACTACTCTTGAACAAAGATCAGTTCAATCTTATGAGTGAGGCCTGATAACTGAGATTCTCAAGTGTAGTCAAGGAGCTGCTTGCTGTACATGTAGAGGTACTGCCCTGCAAGAAGACACTGAGGACTGATCTAAATTACCCTATGGTGGCCCCTCAAAAACATTTCTTCTGTGTGAGGCTTATTACAATAGCCAACACAAGAACTAACCAGTGTCTGACAAGGGATACAACCATTCCTAATGGGGATGACATCCCAATGACATCTCAGTAATCACCATTTTTTTTTAAGTCTTCTTATGCCAGACCATGACCACACTGGGGAATAAGCTCTTAATTCATGAAATGTCTTTTGTGGAACCATATTAAACCATATCTAATACATAGCCAAAAGGATTAAACAGACTTGTCTACCACATTGGGGATAGTTAGGTATCACCTGAAAGTATGCCTATTATAATCACCCTTTAAGAAAAATGCATCCTCTATGTGATAGTAAACTGGTTTAACATACTTTTATTCATAGAAAACAAATGGGATGCAATGGGAAGAAAGTTATTAGTCTCACTTGAAATATTTGTATATTAAAAATTGTGTCAGTGGCATTTATTCTGGAATTGGATACCATCTTATGACAGTAGCTTAAGTTTAGGAAAGCAGAATTTTAGCATGGGTCCTTACCTGTCCTCGATGAGAAATAAATACCTCTCTGACACTGACATGCAGAGATGGATAACTACTCTAGAAGTGATATTGAAAGTCCCCCCCGAAGGGAGACCCTCACTCAAATCTCGGGAATAGCGCGCACCCAGTGAGGCACCGAGACCGGACTTGCTGCAATCACACGAGGAAGTTTATTGAAAACGAATTTGGATGAGATCTCAGGCCAGCATGCTGGGGTCGAGGCTCTTACAAGAGTTCGACCCCGACCCAAACTTGTGACAAGCTTATAAAGGCAAAAACATCAAAAGAGTGGAAGGAAATAGAGGAAGTCCAAAGTTACACGTTCACTTATCAGCTGACTAGGGAGGGGGTAGGGGAGATCCAGAGTTACATGTTTACTTATCAGTTAAGCTATGTATTGTATTAAACAAGGCGTTGGAACATTCCACAGAGGTTGTTGGGACATCCTGGAGTTATCTCAGGAACTATTTTTCTCAAGAGAGTTCCGTGAGCGACCACCTGCAGGGGACGGAGGCCCTAGGGTGGCGAGTTCATGTCCCTACAGACAGCTAGTAAATTTTTTACTTTTCATTCCCCACTTCTTCTTGTGAATTGCTCTAATCTTAGAGCGATCCCTCAGTTTCTCGTAGTATCTGGTACTGCTGTCTTAAGACCATTACCTGGATAGCACTTATCCTTTCTTTTATAAATGCCACCAACCTATTTAGAATACATGGCCCAAAGGTTAGGATCAGCATCAAAATGATTAAAGGCCCGGCCACGGCGGAGACCAGAGTAGAGAACCAAGGTGACCGATTAAACCAATTTTCATACCATCCTTGGTATGCTTCTCTTTCTTTTTTCTGTTTTCTAGCTTTTCTCTAAGCCTTGCCATGGAATCTCTGATGACACCAGAATGATCTACATAGAAGCAACATTCTTCCTTTAAGGCAGCACAGAGCCCTCCCTCTTTAAGAAAAAGCAGGTCTAATCCCCTTCTGTTTTGCAGCACTACCTCTGACAATGAAGTTAATGACTCTTCTAGTTTAGTTATGGAGTGTTCCAACGCTCCCAGGTCTGCATCCATAGCCGCTCTGAGCTCATTATAGTAGTAGGACTGCTGAATAAGGGCGGATGCTCCAGTCCAAATCCCTGCCGCTACTCCTAATCCTAACAAGACAGCTAAGGTCAGGGTAACAGGTCCCCTCTTGTAACGAGTACGGTGATCAAATTCATCTATAAATGAACCATCATCATGATAGATGACCCTAGGCACCAGCTGGACCAAAATACAAAAGTCCCTAGTACTTGTTAAAAAGTGATGTATGCAGGCAGGGGGTCAGGCCAGTGCCACAGGCCCACCAAGTATCTGGGGGGGGGGGTACTAGATATTGATTTGGGCCATCTGTCAGGGTGTTAATAGTTACATTACAGAGGGGCTGGTGTCTGGTAGGCACTTTGCCTATACATAGTCCAGTGCCTGATACCGCTGACAGGGTCAACTTTCGTTGGCTCCCCCAGGGGCAATGCGAATGGTCAGAAGTAACATTATAGCTCCGCATTTGAGCTATTCCCTCATAATAAGGGGGACTAGAAGCAAAGCACAGCCAGCAAGATTGGATAGCAGTGGGGTTTGTGCAGTTTAAAACAACGAACGCACTATCAAGCAGATTAAATAGGCGATCCTCTGTTCTCATAGGGGGGTGGGAGGATGTGATCAAAAGAGGGTATGGAGTAGGGCTGGTAGAGGAACCTTCCTTTGGTGATGGGGTGAGACTAGGAAGTCTCTCAGGCCTGGGTAGGGGGTTATCAAGCACCGGATTGGGGCCTACCGGTTGTGCGGGCAGACTCTCTATCTTCATCCTGATAGCAAAAACAAACCCTGGGTCTCCTGCTCCAGTATAGACTCTCCTCTTTCTGGCTCTTCCGGCTTACGACCCTTTTTTACTATAATCAGATCCCAGGAGGAGGAAGGATTCCAGTTGGCTTCTCCTGTGGTCTCACATCCCCATTTAGCACAGAAATAACCTGATGCCCCTCCACATCGCCTCTTCATCTCTCTGTTATGTCCCTGCCCGGGGCAGATGTAGAAGTCTGCTGCCTGGAGGTTGGCTCGGAAGAATTGTCCGGAACATCCCAATGTGCTCCCTATACCATGAGGGACACATTGTTCCTCCGGGGGTGGTTTATCTAAATTGTCATAATTAGAAAGATCCCAGGCCAGGGAACCGGCAGCTAACTTACAGATATCAGGTGCAAGATCCGGCCACCAAGTCCAAGGGGGGTGCACTGCGGTTTTTGACCACACAACGGTGCCCTCTTCATTAAGCACTTCCCATGTCAGTCTTTGGGGGGCATGAGGGTTATCCCCCAAGGTTGGGGCTACGGCGAAGGCGCAGCTTAAGAGGATTGTCACTGGCTGCCACTGTCCAATTATGTTCGCGGTTGTCTTCATTTTGACTGGGTGCCTTTTTTATGTGAGAAGCGTGGATCCAGGCAGCAATCCCGTCTACCTTTACTGCCGTGGGAGTAGTCAACAGCACCAGATAGGGTCCTTTCCACCGAGGCTCAAGCGTGCCAGCGCGATGTCGTCTGACCAAGACTGAGTCTCCAACTTGGAACCCGTGGGGCACTGCGGTGGTCCCTGGAGTGTAGGCTTCTTTGATCTGATTCCAGATCTGTGTTTTGACAACTTCTAAGGCCTTCAAGTGAGTAAACAGAGCAGAGGAGGAGGGAGAGTCAGTGCAAGGATCCAATATCCCGCCTGACTCAGTCAAGGTGGGGGTCCCCCATGTAGGATTTCATAAGGGGTAAGGCCGAAACGTCCAGGTGTGTTTCGGACCCTAAGGAGCGCAAAGGGGAGGAGGGTCACCCAGTCTTTGCCGCCGGTCTCAATAGCCAATTTAGTAAGGGTCTCTTTTAGGGTTCTATTCATTCTTTCTACCTGTCCTGAGCTCTGGGGTCTGTAAGCACAATGTAATTTCCAATTAGTCCCCAGTTGGGTGGCCAACTCCTGACTTACCTGGGCAACAAAAGCAGGCCCGTTGTCCGAACCGATTACCTTGGGAATCCCGAACCGGGGCAGGATTTCTTCCAGTATCTTCTTGGTTACTACTTGAGCAGTTTCAGACTTGGTGGGAAAGGCTTCCACCCATCCTGAAAAAGTGTCTATAAAAACTAGAAGGTACTTATTACCATATTTTCCTGGCTTAATTTCAGTGAAGTCTACCTCCCAATAAACTCCCGGCCGGTCTCCCCTCATCCTTTTTCCAGGTTCTTTGAACGGCCGGGCAGCATTGGTCAAGGTGCAGGCCTGACATGACTCTACTACCTCTTTTACTACTGTATTTAATCTTAGGACATAATATTTAGAACCTTTGATTAGTTGCTTAAGCTTTTCATTTCCAAGATGAGTTAGCTGGTGTATTCGTCTCACATAGTCTTGCCCTTCCTTAGAGGGCAGAATGATTCGTCCATCCCTGGTTTTTGCCAATCCGCCGGAACTGAACATCCGAGCTTTTCCTGCACAGGCCATATCGTTGATTAAATCATAATCTTTATAGGGATAGATGAAGCTGGGATCCATGGCTTGCGGGGGTTCTGGCGGGGTTCCAGTTTCTTCTGCCAGTACTACCGCTCCCTGGGCAGCTTGCTTTGCCGTTAGATCAGCCATCTGGTTTCCCTTTGTGACTGGGTCAGCCCCCTTCTGGTGTCCCAGGCAGTGGACAATGGCTAATTTTTTGGAAGATGTATGGCTTCTAGGAGGGCCAGGATTTCTTCTTTGTTTTTAATGTCTCTTCCTGCTGAGGTGAGTAGGCCCCTCTGCCTGTAGATGGCCCCATAGATGTGGGCTGTGGCGAAAGCATAACGGCTGTCAGTGTAAATGTTGATAGCCTTACCTTCTGCCAGACGCAGAGCTTGAGTCAGTGCCAGAAGCTCAGCTTTTTGAGCAGAGGTTCCTTCTGGGAGATTGCTAGCCCAAATTACCTGCTTTCCGTCTACCACCGCTGCTCCTGCCCTTCTTTTACCTTCTACCACAAAACTGCTGCCGTCCGTATACCAGTTAGGCACCCCCGGCCAAGGTTGGTCAGTCAGGTCTTTCCTGGTCCCGGTTTCTTCAGCCAGGACATCAGTGCATCGGTGCACCGGGGTAGAGTCGTCTGCTTCGGGGAGCAGGGTGGCCGGGTTGAGAATAGCAGGAGGAGCAAAGGTTATTCGATCGTTTAACAACAGGCTCTGGTAATGTGTCATCCGGGCGTTTGTCATCCAGCGGTCGGGGGGCTGCCGCACAATACTTTCTAAAGCATGGGGAGCAATTACAGTCACATACTGACCCAGAGTGAGCTTATCAGAGTCTCTGACAAGCAGGGCTACTGCAGCAATGGCTTTCAAGCAAGAGGGCCACCCACTGGCAACGGGGTCTAGTTTTTTAGACAGGTAGGCCACCAGCCGCTTCCAGGGCCCCAGGGTCTGAGTCAGAACTCCACGGGCCACTCCAGCCCATTCATCAACATATAGAGTGAAAGGCTTAGTCAGATCTGGCAGGGCCAAAGCAGGAGCTGTGAGCAGGGCAGTCTTTATATTGTCAAAGGCTCTTTGGTGCTCCTCCGTCCAGGTGAATGGGACTTTTTCTTTAGTGAGTGGGTACAGAGGGGCCGCCAACGTGGCGAACCCCGGTATCCAGAGTCTACAAAAACCTGCAGTTCCCAAAAACTCACGTACTTGTCGAGGAGTGGTGGGGGGTCGGGATCTGCATCACAGTCTTTTTCCGTGCTTCAGTGAGCCACCGCTTCCCTTCTCGGAGGGTGTATCCTAGGTAGGTCACCTCCAAGCGACATAACTGGGCTTTCTTGGCGGACACCCGGTACCCCAACTCACCCAATTCCTTTAGGAGCTTTTTGGTCCCATCGAGGCACAGTTCCTGGGTTGAAGCTGCGAGTAGTAAATCATCCACGTACTGCAAGAGAGAAATCTGAGGGTTCTGGGCCCTGAAGGGCGCAAGGTCACGGTGGAGGGCTTCATCGAAAAGAGTCGGTGAATTTTTGAATCCCTGTGGCAACCTAGTCCAGGTCAGTTGACCCGTATGTCCTCCTTCAGGATCTTGCCACTCAAAAGCGAACAGGGGTTGGCTACTCGGATGCAATCTGAGACAGAACAAGGCATCTTTCAAATCCAGAACGGTGTACCAGGATCGTTCAGGCGGTAAGGAACTCAGCAAGTTGTAAGGGTTGGGCACAGTTGGGTGAATGTCCTGTACCCGTTTATTGACTTCTCTTAAGTCCTGGACGGGTCGATAATCATTGGTTCCAGGCTTACGTACCGGCAGGAGGGGGGTATTCCAAGGGGACCGGCAGGGAATCAGTATACCTTGTTGTAACAGTCTCTGGATATGTGGTCGAATGCCTTCTTTAGCCCCTTGAGTTATGGGGTACTGTCTGACTGAGACGGGAGTGGCAGCCGCTTTCAGCTCAACTACGACGGGTGGTACTTGTTTGGCCAGTCCCATTCCAGCCTGCTCTGCCCAAACCTCTGGAAAAGCTGTCAGCCACTCTTTAGGGGGCAAGATCCCAGTCTTGGGTTCATGGAGGCGATATTCTTCTTCTAGACTTAAAACTAAGCATGTTATAGGGGCCTCTCCCCAGGTGACTTCTGGTCCCTTCGGGGTGAACTGGACCTGAGCCTTTAGTTTGGTCAACAAGTCCCTCCCCAGAAGGGGCGCAGGGCACTCAGGAATCACAAGAAAAGAGTGCGTTACTTGGCGTTTTCCTATTTCTAAACTTCTTTCCGTTGTCCAGGGGTAAAGTTTACTTCCAGTGGCTCCCATAACCAGAGTTCTTTTTGATCCTAATTGTCCTAATGGTTTAGTCAAAACTGAGTGTTCGGCTCCTGTATCTACTAAGAAATTAATGGGGTTCCCCTCCACAGAGAGAGTTACCCTAGGCTCGGGGAGGGGGACCGAGCCCCGACTCCCCTAATCTTCCTCCAGGGCCAGTATCTTGGGGCCCTTTTGTTTCTTTCGGGGGCAATCTCTGGCCCAGTGTCCTTTTCTTTACAGTATGCACATTGGTCTTTCTCAAGTTGTAGCCTCTGTCCTCCCGGGGGGTCTTCTTGCCCTGTTGCCCAGGTGTCCTGACTGTCCTTTCTCTGACCTTTCTCCACCTACTACTGTGGCCAAAATCTTAGTCAAATTCCTCTCTTGGTGGCGATCCCGCCCGATTTTCCCTCTCCTCTGCCTCCTTTTTTTCTCTTTCTTGTTTTTCTTCCTCGGTCTCTCTCTTGTGATACACTTTCTCTGCCTCTTTTACTAAATCCTGCAAAGTATAATCCTGGAGCCCCTCTAATCTCTGCAACTTTTTCTTGATATCAGAGGCCGACTGCCCTATAAAAGCCATGGCTACAGCTGCCTGCTGTCCCTCCGAGGAGGGATCAAATGGGGTATATCTCCTATAAGCCTCCATCAGTCGCTCCAAGAAGACAGAGGGTGGCTCCACTGGACCCTGTAGGATTTCTCTTACCTTTGCCAAATTGGTGGGTCGCCGTGCGGCCCTTTGAGACCTGCCACTAGAGCCCGGCGGTAGACTGTGAGACGCTCCCTACCTTCCGCAGAGTTGTAATCCCAGTCAGGGTGGACCAAGGGGAAAGCGGCATCTATAAGATTAGGGAGGTTGGTGGGGGTCCCATCTGGTCCTGGAACATTCTTTCTGGCCTCCAGGAGGATCCTCTCTCTTTCTTCAGTCGTAAAGAGGACCTGCAAGAGTTGTTGACAGTCGTCCCAAGTGGGCTGATGAGAATACATCAGGGACTCGAGGAGTCCCGTCAAGCCTGAGGGGTTTTCTGAGAAAGAGGGGTGGTTAGTTTTCCAGTTGTACATATCAGCTGACGAAAACGGCCAGTATTGCAGTGGGACTAGTTGCCCTGGAGCTGGGGCGGGTCCATAAGCCTGTAATGGTAAGGCAATGGTGGAGTCAGGTCCTGAGCCCTCTGGGCTGAGACCCCTGCGGCTTCGAGTTCCGGCCGCTGGTCCTGTTTCGGAGGCCGTCCGAGAGTCCGTTGGGGCTGGCACCTGTGGGGGGGCTGCATGAGGAACGGGTTGAGGATATGGGGGAGGAGGGTGGTCAAGGAGGGAAACATCATCAATTTCAGGATAGATCCTCGGGGGAGGAGATGGAGCGGGCGCCGGCGGATCTGAAGGAGGTACTTTCGGTTTTGCGGCCACGGCCACCGTCACCGTCTCTATCCCTGATGTCCAAGGTTCCATCCAGGGTGGTGGGTTTTGGACTAGGTTCTGCCACACGAGGATGTATGGAACCTGATCAGGGTGTCCCTCTGTGTCCTGAAAGATAATTCGCTTGACAGCGGAAATGACAGATAGGTTAAAAGTTCCTCCCGAAGGCCATCCTACACCAAAATTTGGCCATTCGGAGGAACAAAAGGTTTTCCAAGGTCTTTTTCTGACTTCAAGAGAAAGATTATGAGCCCTAGTCTTAACGTCCGTCCAATGGTCCAGAGTCAGTGTTAGTGGGGTCGTCACGGTCTGTCCCATGTCTACCTCTATTAACAAAAATAAGCACAAAGACAGAAAGACAGAAACACAAAAGCAGTTGTCGACTCAGAGTCGACCAGTAATTCTGAGAGGAGTCAGACAGGCTAGAAATGGCCCTTTGACACCAGTCGTCAAGGAGAAAATTTATCTCCCGACCTTCCCTGCGGAGGTCCACCAGGCGTCCCTGGTCCTCCTCCTGTCCTCCTGGGACGTCTCCCAGGGCGAACAAACGGTGGACACCTGGACACGTCTATCCCTGTCCACTCCACCCTCCTCCTGGAGAGCGGCCTCAATAGAGCGTTTGCAAAGACAAAACTGCGATCGCACCAGATTTTTGAACAGGCCACAAACACAGAGTCACAACAGAACAGAAATTCTTACCTCCAAGTGGGTCTAGGACTCCTGGGTGGTGGCGCAACTCCCGGACGAGTCCCCAAAAATGAAAGCCCCCCCCCCGAAGGGAGACCCTCACTCAAATCTCGGGAATAGCGCGCACCCAGTGAGGCACCGAGACCGGACTTGCTGCAATCACACGAGGAAGTTTATTGAAAACGAATTTGGATGAGATCTCAGGCCAGCATGCTGGGGTCGAGGCTCTTACAAGAGTTCGACCCCGACCCAAACTTGTGACAAGCTTATAAAGGCAAAAACATCAAAAGAGTGGAAGGAAATAGAGGAAGTCCAAAGTTACACGTTCACTTATCAGCTGACTAGGGAGGGGGTAGGGGAGATCCGGAGTTACATGTTTACTTATCAGTTAAGCTATGTATTGTATTAAACAAGGTGTTGGAACATTCCACAGAGGTTGTTGGGACATCCTGGAGTTATCTCAGGAACTATTTTTCTCAAGAGAGTTCCGTGAGCGACCACCTGCAGGGGACGGAGGCCCTAGGGTGGCGAGTTCATGTCCCTACAGACAGCTAGTAAATTTTTTACTTTTCAATATTTTGATATAAAATGCCCTCTTTTTAATCCAGGGCAAACGATTACACATTTATATTTAAATTCTGGAATAAAATACAATGAAAACATGAGAATGAGAGACTGTAGTTTCTCATACAGATTTACATAATTAATAAAATTTATTTTCATAACTTTCTTGAATTTCACTAGTACAGTACATTTTCTTAGCTTCAAGAAGAACCAAATTATGGATCAACACTGATAACTACAAAAAACTTAGGTACTTGTTCCAAGCAAAAGAAAAATAAACTTCCATCAATACTATTTACCTCAAATCAATAAAATGATAACTAAGAGTAAAAGAGGGGAAAGACAAGGAGAGAATGTGAGTAGAAATCCACAGAAAAAGAAGTACAATTTGGGTAATAAGTTCTTTCAAAAACCGAGTGGAACCTTAATAATACAAGCCAACCCTATCTTCTGTACACTTGCAAATTTGTTCATACTATACACTCTTGGAAAATGTGTAAGGAAAAATGTTATTCTCTTATGCAATCAAAGAATCATTTGGCAAAGCTTATAATGTTCATTTTAAATATTTACATATAATTACCATATCTATTTTATTTATTGACATCTGAACACTAAATAGTTGCAAATATACACATATGTGTTTTACTACATATTACTCTTTAAAAGTTAAAATCTGAATACCCGTAACTAAGCACTGAGCCGAACTAGAATCCAGATGCAAAGAGAAAGGACAAGACCAGGTAGCAGAAATACAGAGACAGCTAACCTGAACAAGGAGGAGCTAACGGGTCCCCAGACTGATAGATGGGAATCCAGCATGGGACTGACTCAGACCCCCTGAATATGGGTCTCAGCTAGAAGGACAGAGCAGTCTAAGGGACCTCAGACAGTGAAACCAGGATTCATTCCTAGTGCACAAAAGGACCTTGTGGACACATCCCCCATGGAGGGATACTCCCTTAACATAGAGACAGGAGAGAAGTCATAGTCTCCACTTCAAATGACTTGTTAGATTTACATGACCTCACCTGGATGGCATAGCCCTACATGTGGAGGGGGTATGGGAGGGGAGAATGGTCAGGGTGAATGTGAGGGGGAAGACAGGATAACAGGGAGGTAGGTAGGGAGGAAGGGAGGGAGGGTGGGAGGGAGGGAGGGAAGGAGAGAGAACTGGGATCGACATGTAAAATAAAAAAATAAATAAAATTTAAAAAAATCTGGATACCATCCAAGTGTGATTTAATGCTAAACTATTCAGTAAATAATTGTATAATTGTGGAAATAATGCAAAGTTATGTAACTACAAAAGTTAGGTAACTACACATACATATATATGTATATTAACTTATAGATTATGTATAAATATCAATAGATAAATATTCACAATCATGTCACAAAATAATATATAATGTATTTGGTATAATCCATTAGAAGCTTAAACTAAACACATGTGCTTGTATGTGAATACGTTTGTGTATATTCATGTGTATGTACATATATGTATGTACATAGGTTAAATATGGTAAGATAGACACATAAAGTTTATATGGATAACTTCATTGACAATTCTGGAGTAGTTGGGAAGATTGGAATGGAGAATGTCCTAAAACTATAATTTACTGTTCTCTATGCTGTGGTGTGTTTAAACTTAACAGATAATCACATTTTTCATGAAACATTTAAAGTAAGAAAACTGTGTTTTATAAATAGCCTGATAGTGACAATCAGAGGACCAAAACTGGAGTGTTTTTCAGATGGGTAGCCAGTTCTCTGCCTGCTGGCTCCTGCAGGCAAATCCACTCCATCCTCACTGACTTGCTTAATTAGAACAGGAGGAGGCAGCAGGAAGGAGGTTTGCTCTCCAAGTGTATCACATAGTAGGAAATACTATTTGTAGGTACCAACAATGAGCATGGGACTGAATACTAAGAAGTACAAAATGCTGGGTCTATATGATTTATTATTCAGTTACAACCTCTAAAGAGAGAAATAAGACCTCGTTGTCAACTCTGATTTATATTCTCTCATTTTGCAATTCAATGAACAAGTCAAATGGGCATTGTGAAAATCCAGTTATGGTTTCACCAAAGAAGTATAATTATATTTTTATTCAAAGTTGCACTTTCCTTCCTTTCATGTGATTTTTAGACCCTTTCTTTCATTTAATTTTTATCTATGTATTTTCTTCACCTAGTCAGACCAGAATGGCAGGAAGTTGGCTACTTAATATTGCATCCTTTTTGCTTGTTCATACATTCTTTGCTTCCATGCTGGGGTTCCTCAAAGCACTAGAAACGAGCCAGTTGATTGCAGTTTCCAGTTTTCTAACACCAATCTGTGCTGATCCACTAAGACACTGATGGACTTGTGCGGAAGATAAAACCATATCTTCTAGAGGGAAATAAAAGTCCAGAACCAGCTTGGCTTTAGCTGTTAATTTAGCTCTACTTCTATTTAAGAAGTCAGATGGTTTGGTGTTGTCTTAGAATTATGCTGGCAACAGAGATTAAAGAGAGTTCTTTGGATGGGGAGGATTTTGGAGAAACTGGAGGTAGAGAAAAATATGGTGAAAATGTATTGTATGAAAAAAATCAATAAAAATTAAAGAGAAAAATAGAGACACAGAGCCTTGTCATCTACAACAACAGAAATAAATGTACTCTGTTTTTGAAATGAGTATACGTGATAGGATCTGGAGACCAGAGAGTAGGATTTTAGGAAAGTGCATAAGCAAAAGAAATAGATCCTTAGAAGTTCTTTATAATTATATAACTATTTATATACTTGTTTATTCATTCCACTCAATAAAATCTTCTGAAAGTAAAAGAAAGCAAAATCTGCCACTAAGCTGGCTATAGGCCAGCTTCATAAAATCAAAAGTCAGAAAGCTACTCTCCCCAATAGTAGGATTTTGATGTCATAGATACTTAGATTTGAACTAAGTTTACATTGAAACTCCTTGTAAATTACATGTGGCATCCACCATGAAAATTGGGTCTTTAGATTGACTAAGTGTAATACCTTTCATGATTGGTTCTATAGACTCAAAGTTTACAATAAGCATCTGGGGGTGAATCTGGTGTGGTCTCAGTCAGCAATAGCCAGCAAAGGTCACCAGGCTATTAACCACATCTGCTCCAGCCAGCCTTCTGGGTATAAAATAGGTTATGCATCCCTCCCTTTGAAGAGACAACCCTGTGTGTTTAACATTTCTGGTGCCTCTAGTGCTTTTCTGTGAATACAATGTCTTCCAAACTTAATTGTGGTAATTTTACGTTGGTTTGTTTGTTTTGGAACAGCATCCAGTGTGCTGTATATCTCAGCCTGGCCTTGAACTCTCAACCCTACTTTAGAGCTTTGCTGCAAGATGTGAAGTTTTTAGCTATTTGACATCTTGATAGTAGGTTTTATTCTTTTATATCCCTTTATTCAGAGAATGGTTGCTGAATAATTGACCTTCCTTGTAGAATCTAATGTTATTGCATTATGGCCATCTACAGTGCCATTACCTATATAGATTTAAATGGCCAAATAAACATAAATATGGGCTCCCAGGAATTTTCTTAAAGCAATCCTAAATAACATTTCAAAGTGAATAAAATTTGACTATGGAGACTAGATCCATTGTTTTCTTGGTGTTTTAAATACTCAGAAAGTTGGTCATTTGCCTCTCTAAGTCTTTAGCATAAAAGACCACCTTTATCTTTTAACATTGCCATGACAAGGTATTGGAGATTGTGTAATTTATAAATAACATTAATTTATTTTGTCTGCATCCTGATACTGTTTATCTGAGATCAATGGACCAGCAAGTTCAGTGTTTTATGAGAACTGAGCTCTGCTTCTACACTGAAAAGGAGCTCTGCCACAACATATGGCAGAAATGAAAAGGGTGGAGGGAGTAATGTGAGGAGGATCTTGGCACAAACAAAATTTCCTCCAGGTCATTTTTCAGTACTGAATCATTCATGAGGTCAATGCTCTCATAAAGTGCAAGCTTGCTCCAAGGACCCAGCATAATCACGTTGCGAGGATGGGAGGCAATCTGGTTAAGACACCTGTTGCCGAATTGATCACCAGGGCGGATTGGGTTCATCTGGCTGTCTAGGCAGACATTATCTTACTCCCCTACAGTGACATGTTCAGCCCCTCACGAGCTGCACATACATCCCTAAGATCCTTTCTCAGTCAGCTGAACAAGACCATTTCCGAATAGAGACTTCCTCAGCTTAGTTCATGAGTTATCTCTGCTACTCCATGAAAACCTCTAATCAAGCAGTAAAGTTAGAGACTGCATGAATATGGGTAGTGGCACAAACATTCAAACCACATCCACACCCCATATGCATGATGCATGTATTGCCATAAATACATATCCATGTATTTACCTTGACAGTTTTCCACTTGAATCTAAATTCTTATTTATAAATGGTTATCCATTGGAGATAGCTTCTGTGTTAGGGAGAAGGGCATGTGTCCACTTCTCCTTTCTACATCAGGATGCCAGACTCAGTTCATATGTATGCCAGTCCTGTTGTATTTAGATGGCCTTGTTTCCTTGGTGTTCTCCATTCCTTATGGCTCTTATATCTCTCAGGATGACTAAAAGAAGTTGCAGAAGAGCTCTCTAGCATTTATTATTTTGTAACTACTTGGAAGAAGCCTTAGGTTCACAGGACAATGAAGTAGAAGTATGTTTCTGCATATCCAGGCCAATGGTCACGCCTCACCTCCAACCATTCATACCCCCACCAGAAAGGGATAGGTGGTACAGTTGTTGAATTTAGGCTGATGTGTCATATCACTTGATGCCTGCCTGTGTTTAGTTATATCTTAGCATGTTTGAAACTACTGACACAAAACATCATAGATTGGGTGGCTTGGAAAGAGCGGTATTATTTATTTCTAACAATTTGGAAAGCTGAAAACTCCAAGGTCAAGACAACGGCAATGTTTTCATTATGATTCAAACCTGGTGGGATACATTCTAAGGATTTAGACATGCTTATAATTACCAGTGTCTACTATTGTAGACTATAGAAAGTAATTTCAGTTTCCTAAAAATCTCCTTTATTCCTCCTATTCATCATCTCTCCCATAATCTCTAGCAGTAGCTGATGTTTTTACTGTATCCATAACTTGTCTTTTCTAGAAGGTCATATAATTGTAATTTTTTAGTATGTAACATTTTTAAAGTAATACATCACTTAGTAGTATAGATGAATTAGTAGTGTTTTCTTAGAAGTAATCTATAAGCTCTTAGTAAGATATGTAAATATGTAATATTACCTTTATTTAATTTCAGTATCTGGATCTATGTATCTATCTATCTTTCTATATCATCATCATTTGTCTTTATATTTCTTTCTCTTTACAAACCCCTCTGAGATTAAGGTTTAATATATGAATTTCATACTAAATGAATGAAAAATAAAACCTACATGGCTAACACATCAGACCTAGGGACAAAGTATTAAACGAAGTTTAATACCTATTACATATTAAAATAAAACATCTCAATAATTTAAAAATGGACAAAATTTTCTCCATAGGTCATATGAGAAGCCCATGGCTGCCATCACCACAAGCACCTGCTCATAAAATAAAATAAATACAAGTAAACCAGTTTTTCTTCTAGGATTTCATAGGAGGCACAAATACCTACTCTCACCACTTCTAGTTAACACAGTACTGGAAAAAGTAGCAAACGGGAAACGCCTACATCACAATATGAGTTAGGAAACCGTTCTGCTTTTATCTTTGAAAAATATTGTGTGCTTCAATTCATCAGGAAAAAACTTTTAAACCTGGTACCATCTTTTCATATGATAATTATTATTTCAATTTCACACAAATATTTTGTTATTCAGATAGCATATTTTGGGGTTTGGAGAAATGGCTCAGCAGTTACTAACTCATACTTTCTTGCAGAAGTTCACAATCCACATTTTACAGGGATCAGAAGAGTATGTAACTCTAGCTTCTAATGTCCACTCCTTCCATAGGTGCCTACACTTTCATATACATGCACATACAATACATAAACTTTAAAAATTAATTTTCAGATAGCTTATTTACAGTTTCAGTTCTTTTTTATTAAGATTTTTTTAAATTTCATTTTGGATTCCAACCACAGTTCTCCTTCCCAACCCTCCTCCCATCCCCCCTTGCCTCCTTCCCAGGCTACCCATATCCACTCCTCCCACAGGGAAAGGGGGATTCCCATGGGGGATCGACAAAGCCCGGCCCACTAAACTGAGACAGGACCAAGTCCCTTCTCTGCCCATTAAGGCTGAGCATGGCATCCCACCATAGGGAATGGACTCCAACAAGCTAGCTCATGCCCCTGGGGTAGATACTGGTCCTGCAGTCAGGGGCCCCTCAGATAGGCCCAGCAACACAATTGTCTCCCACATGCAGAAGGCCTAGTTCTATCCTGTGGAGGCTCCATGGCTATTAGCCTAGAGTTCATGAGTTTCCACCAGATTGGTTCAGCTGTCTCTATAGATTTCCCCTTCATGATCTTGATCTCCCTTGTTCATATATTCCCTCCTCCCTCTCTTCAATTGCATCTGGTTCCATCAATTACTGGATGAAGGTTCTATGATAACAATTGGGGTATTGGGCAGTCTGTGTAGAGGGGAAGACCAGTCCAGGCAATCTTTCAACTATTTCTAGGAGTCTTAGCTGGGGTCATCCTTGTGGATTCCTAGGAGTTTCCCTAGAACCAGGTTTCTCCTTAACACCATAATGGCTCTCTCTATCAAGATATCTCTTTCATTGCTCTCCCACACCATTCCTATCCGAACTTTACCATACTGTTCCCATTCAGTTCTTAGATTGGGTTAGGGCTGATTCATTTTACTGACTTCTAAGGAACTAGCTTTTTGTTTTATTAATTTGTCTCCATTAGTTTGCCTTTTTCAAGTTTATTAATTCTTTATCCATTTTTATTATTTTTCTTCTTACATTAGATTTCTCTTACTCTTCTTTCTCTAGATTTCTTTGATAAAAACAAATAATTAAATTTATATATTTCCTATTTTCACTATTGTAAAATTCAATGTTTCCCACAGATTCTGTGCACACCTCTGGTTTAATTCAAGCTTTTGTTTCTTTGGAGGTTTCTTTTTTAATACATGTTATTTAAAAGAGTCTTACTTAATCCCCAGACATTTGGGGATATTTTAGCTGTCTTTCTTTTAGAGATTTCTAGTTCAATTTCACTGTGTTCTGACCATCTATGCATAGACATTGCATGATTTCTTTTCTCTTTACATGTAGTTTATTTTATGGTCCAGAATGTGACCTGCATTACTATATGTCCCATATGAACTATGATGTAGTAATGTGTGTTTTGTTTTTGAAAGAAATGTTCTATAGATGTCTACTGTGTTTGGCTGATGGCTGGTATTGAGTTTGACTATGTGCTTATTGATTTTCTGCATATTAAGCAGGGCCATTTCTGTTAGCAGAACACTGAGGTACCTAACAATAGATTCATTGTTTCTCCTTGTCATTCTGTTACGTTTGCTTCAACTGTTTTGGTTAAGTGAACAAATATTAAGGGTTGTCGCATCTTATGGGGAAAGTGATGTCACCATTGATTTTCAATAGTCTTATCCAGAATCAATCTGAGATTAATCCATATACTTTCATTTGATTAGTATTAGTTTCACTTTGTATCTGTGTGTGTCCTTATATTTATCAGTGTATTTTTGTGGGAAATGTATAATTTTGTCTTAATTTTATCCATTTTAATAATATCTCAGTTGGTACATTTATACCACTAAGATGAAAAAAGTTATCAGTGGCTTGGTTAGTACCTATTATATTGCTGCTGTTTCATTTGGTCTGTGTGTGTGTGTGTGTGTGTGTGTGTGTGTGTGTGTGTGTGTGATGATTTTAAATAAGCATTTTACATGTTTCTATTCTCATTTCTTGATAAATTAGTTATATTTCTTCTGAATCCACACAGTATTACAAACAATATATTCTGCTTGCTTTGTGTGCAATGTGAATACTTTGAAATAAAATAATTCTAATACTTCTTCTTCATTCCCTGTGCTATTGTTGTTACTCTGTCCACCTGTACATAAACACAAACACACATATCTGCCTACTATACATTTTTTGTTATTGTTCCAAAGTAGTGCATCATCTTATTGTTTCCAAGCATTGCCATTTTTTTGAACTAGCATTTTCTTTTTTATTTAAATTTGAAACAAGCTTATTTTACATGTCAATCCAGTAGTTCCTGCACCCCCCCTTCCTCCCATGTTCCCCACCAATCCCTATCCCATCCCCTTTCTGCTTTCCCCAGGTAGTCTTCAAAGTCTCATATATTTGGAGCAATGCTAGGCCCTTTCCCATGTATCTATGCTGAGAAAGTATTCCTCTATGTGGAATGTGCTCCCAATGTCCATTCCTATACTGGGTATAAATACTGATTCATTACCAGAGGCCCCATCAACTTCCCAGTCCTCCTAATTAACACCCACATTCAGGAAGTCTGTGTTGGTCCTGTGCTGGTTTCCCAGTTGTCAGACTGAAGTCCATGAGCCCCCTCTTGTCCAGGTCAGCAGTTTCTGTCTAATTACTATATATTACTATTCCTATTATCATTGGATTAGCTGTTAAAATAATATGAATGATAGAACTTAAATTTGGCACTCATTCCTATTCAAATGCTCTACAAATTTAAAAATTTCATTTATAGATCCTAGCTTCTATTATATACATACCTACATGCATATAAATAGTCTTTGTTATTGTAAAAATAAGCCCTACTATCTCTCTCCTTATTATCAAAAAAACTGAACTTTGGTTCACTTGAGAAAGTCCTTATTTCTTCATCCTTGAGGGGTAATTTAGAAGAGAAGATGATTCCAGGGTGTGGTTTTTTGTCTTGCTTCCAACACGTCAAACATCTCTCCTCATGGATTTTTTCCTGCATGGATTCAGAGGTATCAGATGTAACCTTATCTTTGCCCTCCCTTAGCAAAGATGCTGATTCGCCTCTGGCTGATTTCAGAGGTATTATTTTACTTCTCATTTTCTGTAATTTAATGGGATATGCTGGGGTTTATTTTGTGTAGTGTATCTTGTTTGGTATTTTCTGTGCCTACTGGGTTTGTAAATTGGTGTCTGGGGCTAATTTGTTGAAACTTTAAATCATTATTACTTCAGATCTGTCTTCTGTTTCTCCTTTTTCTTTCTGCTCTTCCTACTATCTGCATCATACACTTCATGCAGTTCTCCTACAATTCTTGAATATTCTGTTTGCTGCCAGATTTTCTACCTTATTTTTCTTTGCTTTCAATTTTGCAGACTTCTGTTGAGATATCCTCAAGGTCAGAAATTCTTTCCTCAGTCATGGCCAATCTGCTAACAAGGCCATCAAAGGTGTTTTTCATTTCTGCCACAGTCCTTCTGATGTCTGCTATTTCTTTTTTGTGTCTTTCTTAGAATTTTCTTCCTTCTGCTCACATTGCTGTTCTCTTCTTCCTGATCACTAAATCCCTCAGCATGCTAATCATTGTAATTTAAAATCCTGCCCTATATGCCCTGCATGCTTTCAAAGTTTTCTCTCTTTTCTTCTAGCTGTTTTTTGATATTGCATTTAAGTACATCTTAGAGGAAACACTTTTGTTAACTAGACATAATCTACTGGCTTAAATATTGTCAGTAATGTAGTGCTGGTACTACAGTGTGAAAGAAAGGTTTTCTATAGTCTTCTCTTGTGTTTCAGTTTTATTGTGAGCCTGGTTCTCTAGACTGTAAACTTCACACAAGCTGCTTAATTCTTTTGTTTCTTTGGGAGGTGATAGACAGAGAGCTGAACATGAGGAGGAGAGTGAAATTGGTATTTCTCACACCACATCAGTTGTGTTCTGATAAACCCAGCAGGCTGAGCTTGGATAAGATTACTTCTTTTCAGGGCAGGCCCCTAGAAGAAGAACAGCAGAGTTTACCATATCACAGAATGTTTTCTTCTATCCAGCTCCTGATGAAATACAGACACTCTTTAGGAAAATTCTCTGTAAGAATCTGGCAAACTCCAAGGGTTAGAACCCACAGATCAGTGAGCACAGCTCTCTTGGTTGTGTCCTCTGGAGTTTTTTATTCACACAGAAGAACTCCAAAAGTGACAGCAATTAGTTCCACCAAATATTTTGTTCCTGGATTTCTCTTACAGCAGCTTATAGTTTTCTACATCTGTCTGTCTATCTGTACAACCATGAGGAGGAATTGTTAATTTTATGCTTTTAATTTCTAATTCTGGAAACTAGATTGAGTCAAGATTTTTCATTAATCGTGTTTTTAGTTATGATTCTTTGTTCTCCCCAAACTCCATCATTATTCAAAACAAGTTTCCATATTTAAAAGATTCAAGTATTTTCATTAGCTTTATAATTTTTTCATTACATAGCATAATTTGCATTTAAAATTCTAGTTCTTAAATTGAACTTCAACTACATTTATTCTAGCTAAAGCCACCCAATGATTTGGATTAACTGTTCTTATCAAAATTATTCTAATACATATCAATCTCTTATAACAACAAAATTTTATATCTTAATAACTTACATTTTTTATTAAATTGTTATCTGGCATGGAACCTCCCCTGTGTCAGGCCTAACATCTTCTACTAGCTGGGCCTAAAATTTTTACAAACAATTAAAAAGTCTTTTGGAATGTATTAACTAATAAAATCCTAGTCTTTTTCCAATCGAAGAGTGTTGTGAAACAGAATCCAAGGCCTATAGCTGAGTTCCCCAATCTTCTTATAATCTACCTACCTCTGATATTTATAGCAATGTGTTACAACTTTCTTTATTCTCTTATTGCTAAACCTCCATGAGACTTCATTGGTGTTGCCTCTGGAAATCCTGGGAGACACAGTCTCAAAGCAAACTCCCTGATCCTCTGGTTCTTACAATCTATCTGGCCTCTTCTTTCACAACGATCCTTGAGCTATCGTTTTACTTTAGATGTGCACTTTTGTAGGTTATGGTTTTCTAGTAAGCTCCCATTTGTTGCACCCATAAACACTCACCAACATACTTGCTTAGACATGAGTAGACATATGGACAGGTGAAAGCCCAGGAAGCCTAGACCCTATTCAAACAAAGATAGGCAATTATTGGATACTGACATCAGAGTAAACAGTCTTCTCCAGAAAAGAAAATACAAATTGATTATCTGACACCAAATGGTCAACCCTCAAAATATACATATAACACACCAACCAGGGAAACAAATGCCTTGCTCAGCCATCATCAGAGAATCTTCCTTTCTGCAGCTGATGGGAGCAAACACAGGAAACCACAGCCAGACATTATGCAAAGTGTGAGAGACCTTGAACCACTTAGCCCCTAAATGGGTATATCTATCAAATCTCCCTCCTTGTGGCTCAGGGAACCCTGCAGAAAAGGAAAGAGTATAAAACCCAGAGGGGGAAGGAGGACACCAAGAAAACAATGTCCTCTCAATCAGCACTATTAAAGCATGTATGAACTTACAGAGACTGTTGCAGCATGGACAGGTCCTGTGTGGGTTTGCACCAGATAGGATCCTACAGCTCCAAGGAGAAATGTACAGATGCCCCCAACCCTAACTCAGAAGCTACCTTCAATTGATAATTTAACTTTCTCCAAGGGAGTATCACTAGAGAAATAAACTACTCTTAAGGGTAAGTTGCATGCCGAGCAGCGTCTTTGGATGTTCCTTGTCTCTTAGTGCCATGTGAGGGCTTTTTCTTTTTTCAATAATGTTTTGTAATATAAGTATTACCTTACAGGTCCTTTGTGTGTATACTATGCCTTCCACTTTAGTGATTTTATAGGATTCCTGAGTGTGGAAACAAGTGGGTTTCTGCATTTATATCTGTTTCTATGTCTTTTCTTAGGCTCTTTTCCTTCTGTTTGTTTTGTCCTATTCCAATGTGTTAAGTTTTTATTTTACCTTATTATATTTTATTTATTATTATCCCTTAGAAGCCTGTTAGTTTCTAAGAAAATATTGAAAAGGATTTATATCTAAATGACAGGTGAGGTAGGGAAGAACTGGGAAGAATAGAGGCAGGGGAAATCATAATCAGGATATGTTTTATGAGAAAACAAATCTATTTAATTAAAAATAATGAAAAATAAAAAGCAAACACTATTATGATAGGTATGACAGACAAACAAAAATTTAAAAGCAAAAAGAGTATATACAAGTAACATTATACAGAGTGGGTTGTATCTGTATTTAGAAATATGTATGTGTGTGTATATTTATATATATGTATATATATGTATATATATGTGTGTGTGTGCATATATATATATACATATATATATGTATATATATATATATATATATAAACAACAATTAATGAAAAGATAAGCCACAAGTATGAAAGTGATCAAAGTGCAGAAAAGAATGTTTAGAGGAATGAAGGGGAAGGAAGAAATTATGTAATTATAATATAATCTCAAAATATAAAAGGAAAGATGTTTTAAAATCCCATGAAACTGCTTCCATGTTGGAACAAAGAACCTGGAGTAAACCATGGTCAGTCTAATTTGACTTATCTAGTCCCCACCCAATTAAAATAATAATAGTTAAAAACTAAAATTTAGTATAATAACGAATAGTATACTGAATATTTAACTGTTACTCTCTTCTTTGCTTTTCATTTAAGTCATGAATGAGGAATTACTTGATACACTGAGTGAAAAAAAATGTAAGACCTAGAGAAGAAAAGTAGTTCTTATGCTATTCCATGGCTGTAAAAAAGGCAAAAGAAAGAGTATTGCTATGGAGTATTCCTTTACATTCTGTGAAGATGTATCACTGTGATTGTTTTAATAAAGAGCTGAGTGGCCAATAGCTAGGATAAGAAGAGGTTAGGCAGGAATTCTGGAGACAGAGATGTCTTTGAGAAGAAGAAAGGAAGAATTGCCAGTTGGATGAAGACAAAGCAAGATATGAAGAAAGAGAAGTAAAAGCCATGAACCATGTGACAGCATGTAGGTTAATATAAGTGGTTTAATTTAAGTTATGAGCTGGTTAGAAACAAGCCTTAAGCTAAGACAGTGTTTTCATAATTACAAAGTCTCTGTGTCATAATTTAAGAAAGCCATCCACAAGGTATGGTGAACCCACAGTTCCAACTTTTAGTGGGTGCTCTAACTGTTTCCCACTATGATGTTATAAAAATCTTTATCAGAGCAAGACAGTCAGGCTGCTTACTACACAATTATAGTGAAACATTATTTATTTTGTGAATGATACTCAAAAATATTGCTCAACACACAGAAGACACAAGTATTTGCATATCTGTAGGCGCCTTTTGATATTTCTCTTCATTATCCCCTACCACATTAGTCCATATGTATGTATGTTATGTATGTATGTATGTATCTATGTATGTATATATATGAAATTTTCTCCAAATTCCATGCATACTCACATCTTCTGCAAAGACATCATATGACAGAAGTATAGTAAAATGCATTCTACTGATCATCACAAATCAATAGATTTGAACTTGAGCTCTTGGTCAACAACAGCTCTCTAAATGCTTCTTTAATAGTTTCCCAAATGCCAAACTCAATAGTAGCCCTAAAGGAGGTGCTTAAACAGAGCCAAGTTAGTTGTTCTTATAATAGTCTTGTAAGACACTATCAGTCATGTAAGTAAATTTCTAGGAAAATATTTTGAAATAATTTATGAAAGGGAATAAGCATACCTCAGACTACAAATTAGAATGCAGTATTATAGGTAGCTGTTTGCAAATGAGCAGGGACAGCTACCAAGTATCCATGTTGATAAAAATTTAAACTAAATTTCCTTTGCTTGAGGTCCATAGAGAAGCTGAATGAAATGATTTGTACTTGTATGAATATGCAATTTTTCAATCTTCTCTCAACTGTGATGCAAATTACTGACAGCTTTAGGAATGATTTAAAAGTATGATCATCAAAATTCTGAGAATAAATCAAATCCAGTGATATGAATAACAATAAGCCCATAGATAGAGCATGCTGCTTTCTTGTGAATGTTTTTCTTTTGCAGACTTGGTCCACTTGTGTATGTTTCTAAATGTGATTCCCTATATACAGATCGAACAACTAATGTCAGAGAGGGATGGTGTTTCAATGAGAAATGTCATAGGAAGACACACTGCAGACTTAAGCACATTTCCTTGAAAAGAGGTGGGGCAATAAAAATGAGACAGCATCACTCATCTGGTTTCTTCTGCTTTCTGTTGGCTCTGAAGTCTGTGTATCTAGTTTTTGGACAGTGAAGAATACATCTATGAGAAGTGAAAAGTAAATCTTTTGATGCACGCATCACAACACATGCACATCATACAAACAGGAATTAAAAACTCATACTGATATTTAACATCTACCATTCAATGAGTTCTGTCCCCCATCCAGCTGACTTTATTAAAGAAAACACATATACAACAATGCCTTGATCACTACAATGTGAGTCCTACATTTTGAAGACTGTAGTCATGCTGGATGCAAAGAGAAGGGAGCAGAAAGACAGAAAACTTGGCTAAGACTCAATAAAATTTGCTTCTTGGTAGCAAACTAATATCTTTACTGCCCTGATAATGCTAGCCCTTGCAATTAAAAACTTTTCAACTGGGCTCCTGTTTCCTATGCTCACAAATTGAGTCATCTCAACTTGGTGAATAGCCATTCACTGCCAGTAGGAAGACTTCTCATTGAGAAGTCCTACCTCAAAGATGGCATAAGAGGGCTAGAACCACATATCACAGAAACAATGTTCTCCTGCGTAGCAAGCTAACCAAAAGCTCTAACATCAAAACTTTGGAAATTATTTTACCACCATGTCTCTTACAGGATAATTTAATATAAAGGACAATATGGAAATGTGCTATGTGTTTATTTTATTCACTTCAATTATACTCATTTATTTTGAAGCAAACCTATGTTTGCCTTGACCACACCACATGTAACCTGGATGATGTCAAAGTCATGATCATTACCTCTATCTCCATAGTTGGGGATTATAATCAAGTACCATCATATACACCATATCTCATGTGTATAATGCTAAGAACTGAACTCAGGGGTTTGTACAAACTCAGTACTTAGTAAGTACTCTACCAAGTAAACTACAATTTTAAATATTTATAACACTATACAAAATAAATAACATTTACTATCATTTATTAAATAAATACTACATATTAACCCCACATTAAATTACATTTTCTCCCTCTTCCCACTTTCTCTCTCATATTTTATTTTGAGAGTGCTAGCTGTGAAATCTGCCACTTGGACAAATGATGTATTTCTGAGCTACATCCTTTCTCTCTCTCTCTCTCTCTCTCTCTTCTCTCTCTCTCTCTCTCTCTCTCTCTCTCTCTCTCTCTCTTTTTGTTTGTCTTTTTTTGTAGCTGAAGACTGAACCTAGGTCCTTGTGCTTCCTAGGCAAGCGCTCTACCACTGAGCTAAATCCCAAACACCTCCCCTGCCCTCATTTTCTCATTTAGGTAAGTATACATTACCAATTCACAGTGATGAGAAAAACTGAGACTCATACCTGAATTGGATTCCAAATCTGCTTATTTTTCAGCCTCACTTCTCCAGTGAGTGAGCCATCATATTATATTGATCCCACCAAGCTTGCTCATGTAAAAGAATGAGTAACAGTATTTGTTTACCTTTATCTACCTGTTCTTCTTTATCCAACACTCATGACAACCCCCAGGCAGATATTACGCAAGTACTCTTTCGCACGACCACCTTGAGTTTGATCCATCCACAGTTCATTACCTCTGTGACTCCATTTCAAACTTATGCCACTTTGTTCCCTCAGAAAATTGACCATCTTCCCTACAGTACATCCTGTATTTATGTTCAAAACTAAACTCTGTCAACTGGGATTGCATTTTCCTAGACATCCTTCATCATCTTATAAGGGTTTTTCTTGGCTCTCTTATTTTGGTTTTCTGAATGAAGAGTCTCACTCATTCTCAGGGGCTATGCCACAAAACATATTTCATGGAGAATCATCAGGTGTGTGTGTGTGTGTGTGTGTGTGTGTGTGTGTGTGTGTGTGTGTGAAAAAATCAGTGTACCCCTCTACCTACACACTTACTGACTATTGACAAGAATTCTGGGTCAGGACTACGTCAGTTTGTGCATAGAATGCTTCAGTTCCCTCCAAAAAAGAGGAAGGAAACACATACCAAAAAAGAAAAGAGCAAAGGTTCAATCAATTATTTCTGCATCCTGATATATGGCAAGACTTAGTTGTACTTTTTTTTTAAATGCTTGTTATTTCAACATTCACTGACCACAGTCTGTCACTCTCTTCCTAAGAGACTGTACAGGAAGGAAAGAGTCAAACTCTCTCCAATGAAGAAGCAAATTAGCACAAGGAAAAGAAAACTTGTCCTGGCTCATTATGAATTGTTAATGTCCTGTTTACCGCAGAAGCTGTCACAGAAAACAAGAGAGTCTCCTAAGTCAATAATTTATTTCAGACTGTGGAATTAATTAGAAAGACAATTAAATAATTGTAAGAAAGAAAAAAAGTAATACGGTTTAGATGGTTTGTTTTTAGAACTCAGGAATGATTTTCATGGTGTTTGGATATTGTCTGAGGGAAAAAAGGAAGTGAGGCAGAAAGGGAATCAGCTTTCTGGATGTTTCTTCCAGAAAGATGTTGGTTAACTCTCCCTTCTATCAACTCTGTTGAAAACACTGCAGTTAATTTTCCTGAAGGCAGACAATATTGAGACAGCTTTACATTCAGGTAAGGTCTAGTGAGCAAAGCTACTCTGGCTTGGATCTGTTTATGCGGCATGCTGAGGTTCTTCAGTCACTTGAATATTAACAGTGGCACTAAAAGAAATGCCATTACCTCTAAGTATATCAAGCATATTTTATAGTAACTCTATAAGTATCATGCTACTTCATAAATTCTTAAAGGAATCAGATTTAGGTAGAAAGTAAGATCCAAACACAGTCTGTGTCTAGGCATCAGCATTCACCTAATTAATAAGAAAAAAGTGGTACCTATGTCTTCATAACAAATGGACCTGCTTTAATCAGAGCTAGTCATGACTCCACAGGCAGCTATAGAGCTAGATCAGGAAGCACTGGCCATTCTATAAATACCTACTGGTAACTGTTGCTTGGTTAAAACTGGTGTTCAAAAAGAAAAATCACCATCCTAAAGAGAGCCACCAAAATTATTTAATTAAGTCTTATATTTGCAAGAGGAAACAGTGATCATTAATTTTTAACTATCAACTAGCTTGGGCTAAGGAATACCTAAAAGACTGGAGTAAAGCATGGCCCTGGTGATTGTGTTCTTGTGTCTTTCTCGTTGGGAATACTCTACAGCCTGAATGTTATTGTCACCACCTCTGAGGTTGTGGAGTCTCATATGGATATAAAATTGCCCGTGTTGGCATTATCTGACTTTTTGCTTCTTGGCTGCTTTGCTGAGCCTGTCTCTATATGGTAGAACATGTCCTATGAGACTGAACTCACATAAGTCTTTCTAACCTTAAATTGATTTGATCAAGTGTTTTCTATCAGTGGGAAAAACAAACAAACAAACAAAAACAAAACAAAACAAAATGTGAAATGCATTACAGCATTTTGTAAAAAATCACTGCAGAGAAATTCAAAAAAATTAGCCTAACTCTCCACTGACCCCTGGACACTAGAAGTTTAAATTCCAGACCCTGTCCTTTGTCAGTAAGTAGGCAAAAGGTCAAATTCTTTGCTGTTTACAACAGGACTGTTACTACAGGGCTGTTTACCACAACACCTGTGAGTGAGTGAATGCAGGAAATGAGCTTTGTCACCCCACCCAGGAGCCAGTGCAAATGCAGACCTCCGGGGCTAACCACGGGTTTGGATAGTTTAAATTGGTTGGTCCATACTGGATGCTATGAGATGATTGGTTTATGATGTGCGGGCTTTGTTGTAACCCTATAAAAGTTGTCTCAATTCTGTACCCAGGATCCTCAGCCCTCTATCCCTGCATGATGTATGGCTGTTGACCCCAGTGCACTTGGAATATAAAAGACCTCATGGTTTTGCCTCAAGACTGCCTCTTGTAAGTGATTTGGGGGGAGGGGGCACCTTTCCTGAATGGGAGAGTAAGGGTCCATGCTCTCTGAGTCTTTCAAAGTAAGAAATTAAGTCTTGAAAAAGTACCTTCTTACTCTAGATTTAACAATATTCCACTTACAAGATTCCTGTCCTTTACTGAAAATGGCTTCTTTTCCTTAGCTTTTCATTTTCAGTGGCAAAATGCCCTTAGAAAATGTGAAAAGGAAAACAGAATTCAGTTCAGATACGGCTTATGCTGAGATATTATTTGCACATTTCTATAGGCATTTTCCTTCCCCCATGATCTGAGAAGGGAAACCTCAAATAGTTTTGTTATTCCCCATCTTAACTTTTGGATTCTCTCCAGTCACAAGTTACAGCCAATCGTGGTTGTAAGCTCCCACAAGAGAAGCTAAGGGCTTGAGAATATGACTCCCAAGTAAGCAGGCAAGTTATCAAAGAGGGACTCAATTATTCTGAATGACATCGTGCTTATTGTCTATTTTTTAAGCACATGGCAGAAAGTGCTAGTAGGGAGAGAATTTGGAGCTCAAACCAAAGGAAAAAACTGAGCCCTGAATAGCTCAATTTTACATACCTCCCTAAGCAGTATGACCTAGCCAAGTAAGAAGTTGAGGAACAATCCTACTGCAGGCAAAAATTCAGAAACCCAAGCTACGAGAAAAATAAGTATGCAGTGGCTACGAGCCCCCCCCCTCTCTCTCTCTGTGTGTGTGTGTGTGTGTGTGTGTGTGTGTGTGTGTGTGTGTGTGTGTGCACATGTGCTGGTGCGCATGCGGGTGCACACACACTTGCATGACTGTATATGTGTACATATAAAAATGTTAATAGTGTATGCAAAAGTACCCAGATTTTGACATAGAATAATAGAATATAATATGCTCATAAATTCTTCATGGATTATTCCTAAAATCAAAGTTGAAGAAACAAATATTTGCTGAAGAGAATTTAGCAGGGAAAACTAGGCAACCAGGAGCTGTTTTCTAAATCTGGGTGTTTGGCTGTCAAACTTCCATGAGGGAACAGGATAGAGACAAGATGTCTCTACAATGCCAGCTGGAATGCTTCCTTTCCATATTGAAGCATCATGCCACTCACAAGGAATCAAACTAACAATGGGAACTACCTAACAGAACTGCATAATTTAGGATTTTACTTGCCGAAAGTTACTGGGCCAGATGATCTCTCTAATTCCCTTTAAGGCTCTGTTTTTAAGTCACTAAGTTCTCTAGTCTAAGGACAGCATGTCCTTTGGCTTGGACATCTGCACAGAAGCTGTTTCAGTTGAATCAGAGCTGGTATCTGTGTTTCTCAGGTGATGAGCTGGGAAAAACAATTTCCTCCAGCAAAGAATGCTGGCTAACAACTTTGCAGTTTGCACAGCATTGTCATTTTATATGATTCCCCCTCCAGAACTTTCTCTTATTAAAAGTTTTGACTAGATGTATTTAGATTTTTGTCAATTTTATATAAAAATATGTTCAACAATTATAGGCAACAGCACCACTTATACCTCTCCTACCAGTTATAAGAAATGTATTTATCCTATAAAATTTCAAAACCCCAAAACCACTTTTCAAGAATATATTTTAATTTACACAAACTCATAAAATGAGCACAGAACAGATTTTCACTCATGTAATCATTTAATTAATATTTACTAAGCAGCTATGATGTACCGAGAACTGTTCCAAACATTCATAATCCATCAGCTTCCAAAATATCAGGTAAGAAACGCTGCTGTCAGGCAGCTTTATCTCATCTCTGGGAAGAGACAGAGAACAAATGGTAAATACAATACTTAAGTAATTAGGCTGCTTGATACAGGTAAATAGGCCTTGTACAAGCGGCAGTGGTACCTTAATGCAATTGACTTTCAAACACCTTCCTATGCCAGCAGGCTCACCTGCTTTAGTGATGAATACAGCAAAGGTCAATTCTCCAAGACATTAACATAATAATACAGAGGAGGACTTGCAACTGTTCCTCTCCCATAATAGACATTTTTTTAGATTAAAAGATTTAATAAACACATAAAAAACAAAACAAAACAAAAAAAAACCTCTTGAGTTCCATAACAAAAGAGCAGAAGAGCATCCTAGTGCTTAGAATTATTGCACTTTGTGGTCTATGAACTCACAGGATCTGCAGTCCTTCTACTCTTTGTCCTGGTATAGGCTAAACCCTCAGTTAAAAGCTTTGGCCTCTCACCCCACAACTGAAGGAGACGACACACAACAAATGGCGTGAGTAGCTTGGCTTTGAAACAAAATGGACTTGGGTTACATGCATGGAGTCATGATCCAGTGGCAGCAACAAGTGTACCCGAGAGCCATTTAAACATTCATTTGGCTTCAAGAGACTAGGTACCTGATTCTGGATATGTGGATTAAGAAAGCAATTCAAAACTTAAATGAAGAACAAAACATATAGAAAATAAAATGTCTCTTTGTGGATTAAGCTCTGCTGCCCTGCTAAGTTTTAGTAGGTACATAGACAACTATGTCTTCCCCTTAACTGCTGCACATGGAGCTGATGCAATTCAACATCTAGGTTAGAACAAAAAAGCAAAAATAAACAAACAACAAACACTGTCACATATTAGCATGGAAAATGCCAATACTGCCTGCTGTGAAAAAAAAATTGTGGAATAATGAATGGTATCTGTATGTTTGTTTTTACTAGCAGCTTGTATTATCAGTGGGAATTTCAAAACCTGGGAGAGGGAAGGAGAAAATGAAGAGATAATATTCCCATCCTTGAACCCTGAAGAGCCAGCACGTTCCTGTTTCTAGAGCAATTAGATCATAGGTTAAAACAACAGTTTTCAACCTGTGAACCACAACCCTTTCATGTCAAATGACACTTTCATAGGGATCATCTAAGACCATTGGACACTATGATTCATAACAGTAGCAAATTACAGTTATAGAGTAGCAAGGAAAGTAATTTTATGGCTGGGGGGCCTCATACCATGAGGAACTGTATTAAAGAGTCACAGCATTCAGAAAGTTGAGAAACACTGGGTTAGAAAAAGAAGAGACACAACTACATGAGATCCTTAGAAAACGAACTGAGAAAATGCATGCAAATGCATGCAAATGCATTTTCTGAGTGCATGCAAGGGGAACTTTGGAGAATAAAGACTTGTGGTGGCTTGGCTATGTTTATCTCAGGGCTTAAGAGGAGGACAGAGTGTGTTTTTGTAAGAGGATGGTGATAATAATAGATTTCTGAGTAATGTAAACCAGAGAAAATTGAATCAAAACAGAAAAATTTAAATACACGTTTGGATCCATTCTCCCCACCACACCACTCTGAGTAGGAGTTGAAAGTAACTGAGTGAGTAGGGCAAAGAATCACTATGTATACTATCAAATTCCATAACAACAATGACCCCAGACCCCAGACCCGTGACACAACTCTTTTTCAGGTGAGGCTCCCCAATAGGGAACACAGGGAGGCTCTCCATTACTATCTGTAAACAGCAAGCAACCCTGCATCTCCTGCATTTTCCATACTACATTCCCTCCTTGACCTACCCCTTGGCTTGAATACCTGATGACTGAAAGAAACTGCACACTTGTTTCTTCCTAACACTGCTACTTACTCAGAGAGCAGGGTTAACTTTGTCAATACACTCCAGCCAACTCTAAAGCATGATGTGAATATAATAATTACTGTATATTGATTTGGGTAAATAAACCTCCTGTTATAGCCATCGATCTGTTGAACTAATTTGATCAAAAAACATACAGTCCTTTGGAGAAATTCTTTTACATAAAATGAGATTTTCCTGACTTAACAAAAGGGGGAATTTATAAACACCAATATATAGTTCACTGTGTCCTTAATTCCACAAATATTTATTGCTCCTATTGGTTGTAACCATTCACAGCTGTTTGAAAATAGCTTACCTCCCCCCCAAATAAATCAACCAGAATTTTGTGTTCCTTTTTGATAACCTGAAAATTTATTTACAGATATTCTTTACTCCATGTGCAAATTGGTGATTAACAGAAAATATCAAGAGTCATTCAGATAAATATTTTATGGATCCCAGGACCAGCTATTGAAGTCAGTGTCTGTGTTAACATTCTCTCCATAGAAGCAGAAAGAGCCATGGGTGTTTCACCTCTCACACACCTCTCTGTAATACATTAAAAATAAACTTTGTGTGTTTCCTCAATCATGCTCATACATTAATGAAGAATAAAATGCTGCTAAAGATTAAATTAAAAATGAAAGCCAGGAAGCCCTAGCTGTCATCCCCATTATGAGTCCTGCAGAACACCACACATTGTCTGTTCTCTTTTCTGATGCTTACCTGCAGGCTGTTGAGTATGTCTTCTTATGTACATTTTCATCCTGGAAATAAGGAATATTGGGTGCCAGACCTTTACAAAGTTCAAAAATTCAGAATTCTTTTGTTTTTATTTGTTCCAAAGCAACCTATTTGAAGATTCTTGCAAATAAGTTACAATGTCTTACCTTCTGTTGTTATTATAGCTGTTGTTAACTGGCTGTTAAGTGTTAACCCCTATAGGGGAATATATGTGTGTGTGTATAATATATATATATATATATATATATATATATATATATATATATATCTCCAGACCCAGGAACCATCAAGGAAGAGGGGCCAAAAAAATTCTAAGACCAGAAGGATGGAAAGTGTGGAACACACAGTGGCTGTGGCAACCTACCAAGGTATACACACACACACACACACACACACAGAGACAGAGAGAGAGAGAGAGAGAGAGAGAGAGAGAGAGAGAGAGAGAGAGAGAGAGAGAGAGAGAGAGAGAGAGAGAGAGAGAGAGAGAGAGAGAGAGAGAGAGAGAGATTTGGGGACAATAGCAAGCCTAATTTGGAAGATGAAAGCAAGCAAGAGTGAAAGAGGGATGAGAGGGCAATGAGGGGGATGAAGATGATCACATATACTCTATAACACACATGTAACTGTTTATACATGTATGTGTGTGTGTGTGTGTATATATATATATATATATATGTGTGTGTGTGTGTGTGTGTGTGTGTGTGTGTGTGTGTGTATTAAATGAAAATGTAGTTGTATTAGAACCTGAGTGGCATTAGGTCACTGTGCTACAAAGAAAATAAGGCAAAGCTATATAATTTAGCAATAAAGGAAAATGGAGAGATAGAAACAAACTGAAGTTGGAATTGGGATACTTAAGCTATATCCACAATCCTGTTGATAACCATTCACAGGCCCTCACAGTGCTTGCCAATCATAATGAACTAAATTATTGTTAACTGAACTAAATATGCTAACATTGTCTCACTCTATTCATCAGTCACTGTGAATGCTAAACTGACTTCCACGTTTATATCAGCTAGGAATATTATTCCATTTTCAGATGAGAGTGTCAGAGAAAGAGAGATTGGGGAAAGTTACATCAACATTAACATATCATGTCTTCATCTGTGTGGACACTGATATGGGCCTTCTATATGTGCTCTTTGTCAATTGGCTACTGAAGAAACTGTAGTCAGAGGGAGTACTCATGTAAAAGCTGAGTGTAGGTGTCTGGCAACACTGGCTACTACAAGCATGCTAATTCAGAAACACAGATGTGGAAATATGGATGAAGAAAAACCAAATACAATTTCATTGACCATGACTTGAAACTGAAAACAAAATGGATACAGTGAGAGAAAGCTCAAGTTAAAACATTAAAACTTGGGTGCTCTGCAATTTTAGAAAGAATGTATCCTGATTTCCTAAAGGTGTCATTAAAGCCTTATTCTATGAAAAAATTTTTCTGCTTGAGCCAATGTGCATGGAGGTCCATGAGTTACTGTAGCAAGTCTTTCTCTGTCCCAGTGGCTCCCAAATAATAACACAGAGATTTGTTATTAATTATGAAAGCTCTGCCTTAGCTTAGGCTTGTCCTACTATCTCATTCTCATAGAACTTAATCCATTTATTTTAATCCATGTTCTGTCATGAGGCTCTTTCTCTTTTCCCCATCTCACCATACTGCTCATGCAGCTCCCTCTGTATCTGCCTGGTGACTCAACATTCTTCTTCCCAGAATTCTCTTTGTCTCTGATAGTTCTGCCTATACCTCCTGCCTGGCTATTGGCCATTTATATTTTTATTACACCAATCACAGCAATATATTTTGACGTAGCGTAAAATATCTCACAACATTTCCCCTTTTGTTTAAATAAAAAGGAAAGATTTTTAAATATAACAGTAAAATTATGTACAAAAATAACAATTATCAAGTAAGAATTATATTCACGATGTCTAATCCATTTATATTTTGCATATTTAGAGAAAATAACCTATTATCTGTGTTATCTTGATGAAGTTAAAGTTTTATATATAAATCATTTTCAATCATAACATGTATTACCATCCTAAAACTATCTTTTTAGACCTCAAAACATTTTCTTAGATAAATAAACTTTTTATATTTCTCAACTTTATAAACTTTATACCTCTTCTGTGAGTTTCCTTTTTGAATTTTGTAACAAGGAAAACTGTAACTGTAAGTATCTAGTCTTTAAACCCATCAAAGACCAGAGAAAAATATATTGCATAACTAAACAGAAGTGTAGAGCAAGCAACTTTGAAACAAACAAAACAAAACAAAGCAAAACAGAGAAATCTGGATGACTGGACAGTCACCCAAGGTTCCTCTGCAACATGGGAGCACCCATCTTTGACCTATAGGCCTAGAATATCTGACAGACTTTTCTATGAAGCAGGAATTTTGAAGGACTGTAATACCCTGTCTTAGCAAAGTTTCTTTCTTCTGTGTCCTGTTTGTACAATTTGGACAACATAAAGTCAGCAGTTGAGGCAAGGGAAGTTTGTTGCTCAGTGGCTAACTTTTGCCACAACAAAAGCAAACCTCATTGGAAGGTCTTCAATGCCCCTGGCCTTACCAATTTACTTCAAGTGTCTCACTGCCATGAAAAGTCTTAGGTTATTAAAGATCTTAAGTGCCATATTTTGTAGGTCTCTGAAGAGTTTGAAGATTACCTATCTGTCTAATATATATCTGTTTAACCTTAAAAACATTTGTAATATGACTACAAGTTTGATTGTTATAAATGACTATATACTAGCCTGTATTTCTTAATTATCTCAAATGGTTTATAATAATGGCTTCTCAGGAATAGGACTTTACATTACACATTTAAATGAGCTGCATAGGTACAATACCTTAGAGAAGAGTAGAAACACACACACACACACAAACACACACACACACACACACACATTATAACAAAATAACCTTAAATTTGTATCAATATACAAAAATCCATACCAATATAAAATATTTGAAAAACTAGTAGTTTTTCAAAAGAAGATGCAATAATCCATCCTTTACTCCCATCATTTCCAAACTACATTGCTCTTTTTTCATTCAGAAAGAGATCCCTGAATCTCTACTCTTTTATTAAGCTTTTTTCCTGACCATGATGAATAACAACTTGTAACCAATCCCCCTAAATTATCCTTAACCCATCAAATGACCAAAAACTATCTACCCCACCTCTTGGGAATGTGGGCATCATGTTCTCTAGACTTCTTCCTGTTGCTTAAGGATGATGGAATCTTTAGGGGACTCTGAAAAAATTGGAATAATGCTCAAGTCCTGGGAGAGCTAGCTGTATCATTTGTTGTCTAGTCTCTGTGCAATTGGAAAGTGCAGGGCATATCTGAACTTCTAGTGAGACTAATCTGTGGGGCTGGACCATCTGAGCTAGCAACTTTAAAGATTTTTGGATGCAGAATTTTGAGGACACTGCAACAAAAGTATTCTGAGAGGCTGGGTCCACTGGGATACTTATCTATCCACATTAACATAAGCATAAAATGTACACTGTGAACAAATAAGTTGAAGATGATTTTTCTGTTTTATATTTGAACAAGTAAAATGCATCTGTCAACTTTATAAGTCGTTTTGACTATATAGCTCAACCTCTATCCATGCTATATGAAAGGATGGCGTGTAATAATAATATGTCATGAGGACTCTGTAGCCAATGAGATTTATCATGTCTCATGCAGTCTCAGAGCTGTTCCAATGGAGAGGTATCAGAATATAAGAACCTGGGGAAGAGTCTAGGGAAGTCTCAAAGGCAGAGGCAAACTTGCAGTGAATATGTAGGAAGCAGGAAGCAGACAATGAGATAGAGTGAGAATACCTCTGAACAGGTATTCAAACGTTCTTGGATGCTAAAGACAGAAAAGAAAATGATCCACTACCAGAGGCCCCATAGACTTCTCAGCTCATTCCACATAAAGGGATACTCCCTCAGCCTAGAAACATGGGGGGAGGGCCTGGGCCCTGCTCCAAATGATACAATAGACTTTGAAGACTCTCAATAGAAGGCCTCACCCTCCCTTGGGAGCAGAAAGGGGGTAGGATGGGGGTTGGTAGGGGGAACAGGGGAAGACGGGAAAGTGCAGGAACTGGGATTGACATGTAAAACAAGCTTGTTTCAAATTTATGTTAAAAAAAGTTATAAAAAAAGAAAAGAAAATGAGTATAGACAATCAGAAAATCAAGTAGCTTAAAAATAATAAAGTCTGTAAAGAAAGAAGTAATGATTCCATGGGTTCCCTTATGATGCTAAAATCTCTGATTTTCAAAGGCTCAGGCTAGATCTTAAACTTGGAAGGGACTCTAAATATCAACTCTATACCCAATGAGTTTTCATGCCTTGTCCTCTATGTATGGCTCAAAGAAGAGACTCAAATATCTCTTCCTTCTCATGTACCAGCTTAAGGGTGAGTAAAAACAGAAAGAGCAACTTCTAGAATTAACCCAAATCCAGGCACGAAGAAGCAATATCCAATATTTACAAAGAATTCAGGGCCACCCTTGGCAAATTGCTTCAGGAAACATGAAGCATCTATTCTGAAACAGAAGGGACCTGGCAGCCCACTTCTGCCAGTGAGCTTGCTTTCGAACTGTGGCTCCAGTCAAAAGCTCTGTGAAGACTTTCTGATTTGTATAATGATGCTGACTATCCTCATTAAAATGGGAGAGAAAACGAGGGGCTATAACGCCCACCCTCCAAGTTAGAAATGCCAAACTGAGTATAGATAACTTGGCAAAACAGCAAATAAGATCAAACCTAATAATTCCCACTCCTATTATCACTGTAGAGTTACACCTTTTTGCACATTAGGTCCTTCATCTATTTACATTAAATAGTATTTGCCTTTTATATCTATTCACATGTTAAGTAAATGCATGTTCAGTCACCTGGCCCTGAACAAATGGTAAATCCCATCTTCAGTGCTGGCAATGGCAAACTTTACCAATTACTAGTACTAATGGATAAATAATAAATGCCAGGTCCTTATGGAAAACTCCTCTTTGAGCTGAGCCTATTGCTGCTGAAATGGCACATGAAAAGGTAGTGACTCCATCTTGAATAGATACAAGCTTTCAGTTAACTTGAAGTTTTTAGCCACATCCAACATGTGGGATTTGAGCTGAAGGCATAGGGCTGTCAGCACTGTCAGGAAGATTAACAACAGGTATTTGAAAAGAAAACGGTCGGCAGTTAGGAACTGTTCTTAGAGTATGATTTATGATGGCTCTCATGACAAGACTGTGGTTTTGATGAGAAAACAGTACACATGTCATGAAACTCAACTACATAGGTGTTTCAATAAATAAGTTGCATTTGACCAGTAGATGCTATTCATAGACCTAAGCCATCCCTGAGAATAAACAGTCAAAAAGAAATGCCAGCATGATAGAAAGGCAGCCCCAAGGCATATTCTCACAGAATAAATTTTTTGTGTGCCCCATTTTATGTGTTACCTGACCCATGGGTGACCCTTCATTTATATTATACAAAAGGCATCAATTTATCAGCCTCAAGCCATGTCCTCTAGAAAGGCACCCAGTTATTTTATTAAGTATGGTCATAAAATAATTCATATATTAAAGACCAAAGAGTCTCATAAAACTACGTTTAAAATATGAAAGCACAAGGTAAAAAAGAGATTAGAGTTATAGTTCACCACTGTGATGGGAAGAATTATTGTCATTAAAATGGCTTAATTCCACAGGGTCCTCACTGGAGTACATTTAACCTAACAATGAACTAGAGTCATTAAGGAGGTAATACACACACACAAATATGTAATTTGCACAGTATTTGCTTCCTGTGGTAATTGTTGACAACTACACCACTCTTTCATTTTTCAAACATATTTAATTTGAGCTCTGTTTTTCTTTCCTGAGAGCCTATTTGGGTAATCAACTAATTTAAACCAATTTGGGAATGAAGTGCTACGTCAAAGAATTTGTGTCGTCTTCCCTATCACAAAGCACACAATACACATAAGAAACCACCTCCCCCCGGCCTGTTTTCACCTTGATTTTGAATCTGAGTCACTCATCTCTTTCCTTCCACCCCAGAGAAGCAGTTACAGTCCAAACCAGGTGCACCCCTGGAATAACTTGATTGAGAAGATTATGTCTAAACAAGCATCAGCTATTAAGTTTCATCAAGCCACATTTTTGCTGCATTTCATAAAAACAGCAGGTGAATTTAGACCAGTTTCTCACGATGGAAAAATACATTAAAAGGGTTTAAACCTCAAACAAGCATGGATGCAGGAGCATCCCTGGTGATGAAAGTCTAACCCGTAGGACATTTCTATAGCTATAATCTAGATGATTGAAACGAACATTACTATTTTAGGTTTAACACAGAGGATTTTGTGCCTCAAGGGGCACTTCTGAATTCCCGAGACAGTACCCAGCACCACTGAAAAATGTCCCTACACAATCCGTAGCCACATGGAATCCGATGGAAATATTTAGAACATACGTCTTCAGCAATGGACTCTTGGCTGCTACCAATATATCAACGTGACTGTACTTGGGCAAAAATGGAAGAAGGGAAGGGAAGTGACAGTTTTAAGAAGATTAAAAAACCAACCAACTTTAAGAAAGATTAAAAAAGAGAGAGCCAGAATGATCATTTATAAAGAGAAGGATGTAAATTCTTTACAAGTCAATTGGTTTTCCTTGGAATTTGCTTGCTCTTATGAAACTGTGATTCCTGAAGGACTGAAAGCTCCTTTCTAATGTGAATAAAGCCAACCTGAGGACTGGAATGTTAGTCTCCGACCTCAGGAGACTACCTCTGAAGACCTAATTAGGTTACAAGTGTGGGAGTTAGTATCAGATGTGCAGAAGGCTGAAAGATAGATGATTTCTGAATGTTGGATGGTTAGTACTTCTTGAATGTTCCATTTGTGAGTTCAACATAACAATATTTTTTCTGCCTTTAATATAGCAAGTAAGTTATCAATGAAGGCTCACTTTAACCAGGTGTTATTCTTTTTCTGTAGTGAATACATTAAAGCTGTTTTTCACTTTTCATTGGATTTTTTTTTTGTGACACAATTACTGACAAAATTTTCACATTTTCTTGAGTTTTTAAAAGCTCTCAGCCAAAGGGGTAATAAGCCTGCTTTATATATTTAAAATCAGTCAACCAGAGGAATTTAAAAGCAAACCAAAGCTCAGAATGTTATTTTTTTTCTTTTTAATTTTATGAACATAAGGTTTGATTGTTAGTCATGGCACAGTGAACTCCAGCTAACTAACCTGTTATTAGTTGAGGAAGGTGGAAATCACTCTTGCAACTACAAACAGAACTTGGGAGATGCAGAAGCAAGCCATGCAGATTTTTTGAACACTTTTCTTTTTCTAATTATACAGAAGAACTAGTAATGTTCTTCTCATGCTGGATTCCTTCTAATTAAAAGAGAAGCTCTGAGAGACAGCATTGCATCAAAGAGAAATTCCTTCACAAAATGGTAAGTCTGGATTGATTAAGCCATTTGAATTTCCTGGTGCTCTATATTGGCCATTGACAACACAGATTTTACTATAATCGGATCACTCACAGAAACAGAAATATTTAATATTAGCCAATCAGGTTGAAATGTACACTGTTATCCACCTAAGTGAACATTAACTACCCCTAATAAATTAGAGTAGTGGTTCCTACTAGAAACTCTCCAGTAAAAGATGTGGAATATTCCAGGTAACTCATCAGTAACTCACTATTTAAATTTTAAAAGACATTATTCCAGATTCAGTATTCAACTCGGCACTACACAGAGACTAGACATGGAAGACACAGGAGCAAGGCACTCAGACTTTTGACAGTGGGTACACTGTTTTCTTTATTTATTTTCTTCATTTATTCATGGCCCTAGTAGATTGAGTGGTATCTTATAAACAGCATGAACTAAATTTGTTTAATTTATTATAAGATCTAATTAGGAAACAGACTGAAATCTTCCCCTATGTCACTTTGAATATCAGCTTCCTTGGTCTTGAAGGCTCAACAAACTTCGGTAAGTTTAAAGACTCTACATGGCAACACAGCTTGATGTCTACATGGAATTCTTTCCTCCTTAGGGTGACAGACTTGGAGCCACATTAGGGACATATATTGCAGGGGTATTTCTGCCTTCCTTGCCAGAACATATTTGCTTGATTCTCAGAAAGACTCTGATCTCTTTTTCCATAGCTTATTGCTCAT
The DNA here is from genome assembly GCA_030556225.1 of Cricetiscus sungorus. Classification (NCBI taxonomy): domain Eukaryota; kingdom Metazoa; phylum Chordata; class Mammalia; order Rodentia; family Cricetidae; genus Cricetiscus; species Cricetiscus sungorus. The sequence goes on along the minus strand of JANBXA010000180.1, from coordinate 20,743,659 downwards.
AAATTCTACTTTTCCAACCAAGCTTATTTTAGAACAACATAACCAACTGGAAAGGACAGAATAAACTATCTTTTTGTTTTTCTTCCCTTTTTTATTTTTTCTTTCTGTATTATTGGCAATAAGGAGGAGTGAAGTGAGGGCTAGATGCATGAAACTGAGCTACATGCCTAACTCTCAGATATTATTTTACTTTAAGACTTGGTCTTACTAATTTGATGTTTGGCCTTGAAGTATGACACACACTGGGCCTTGAATGCCAGGTCTTCCTGCCTCAGCCTCCAAAATACAATAGATGACAAACCTTCATCATCTTGCTTGGTTTAAACAGCAGTTGGAAGGTAGGCGTGGCATATTATAACTCTTAGCCCTAGAACTCAGGGTGGTAATGCCATGTCATGAGTGGGAGACTGGCCTGAGCTAAATAATAAGACTCTATCTCATGAAACAAAAACAAATAACATGGTATAAGACATAAGACAGTTGGAAACTAATATTCCCTGAGGTTTGAATAAAAAAGAAAATCAATTTAAAATATACACAACATCTACTGTGAGCAATATCTTTCATTCAAAGTGTAGTTATGCCCTAAATCTAACTTTCCTGTGATATATATACCATGTACACACACATACATAGACACAAAATAATCACCTGCCATGTATCAAAAGAAAACTGTAATTGTCATTTAAATACCCTTAAACACACCCTTTGTCAGAGAAATCTAAAGTGCTTGTTAATTCACCTTCCAGGGTTCCATTACAGGTCAGTTGAACAAGGACCATCAGGGGAAGAAAGGCCTGAAAATCTGCTCAATACAGAACTGCTCAATGGGCCCTTGTACCCACTGAACTTTGAGAAACTTTGTTCTCAGACCCTATGGTGATGCTCAAGAAAGGGACATCATTTTTCCACACCATGGGTCTTCAAAAGAAGCATCTAGTGGGGCCTCTATTGTATCCACATTCAAGGGGCTAAAAGGGAGCCAGCTTTTATAGCATACATTATCTTACTTCTGAGGACACTCAGAGAGGTATCTATTTTAAGTATTTATAACTTGTTGGGGTTTTTTCTTGTGTGTGTGTGTGCCTTCCCTTAACATTTTTAATACATATAACAAAGGAATGTTTGTCTCTCTTTATGTGAGATAGTGGACAAATGGGGAGCCATATTTCTACCACATTACTGAGGAAGACTGTGGTCCTAACCTGAGAGTTACATTTTGCTCATTTGTTTTCATTTTTCACCTACTGCATCTCCTTATAACACATTTTAGTGTTTTAATTATAGCCAGTCTTAAATATTTAGTTTGAACTGAGTAAAATGCAAATACATATTAATGTGACAATATTAGAATTTGCAACATTACATATTTGTACAAAACAAATGGTCATTTAGCAATTTGTTAGAAAAAAAACCCAATCATTTGAGGTAAAATGAGAAACATTCATATATTATTAACTCTCACACTTCCCCTGGTTTAACTTTTTTAAATTTTACTTTACCTTTTTAAAATATTTATTTATTTAGCATGGATACCTGTATCCATGCATGCCACGGTGCTTATGGAAGCCACAGCGCTTATGGAAGCCACAGCACATCAAGTCTGGAATTGGTTGTCTCCATCTGAGCTATGGATTCCAGAGATCAAGCTTGGCAGCAGCAAATGCCTTATGAGTTAATTCATCTTGCCACTTTCCAGTTATTTAATTTTAAAGAATGCATAAAATAGTAAAGGAATCTAGAAAGGTTTTCTGACTTTGTTGGCAAACATGTGTGTGTGTGTGTGTGTGTGTGTCTGTGTGTGTGTGTGTGTGTGTGTGTGTGTGTGTGTGTCTGTGTGTGTGTGTCTGTCTGTGTGTTTCTCAATGTGCTAGGATACTATATTCCTGCCTTGCTTCTACACTTTGGACACTAAAATAAAAAATATAACTGCCTCTATAACCAATGAAGTAAATTAATTCTAAAAGTATTAAAGAAGAAACAAATGTTTAAGGGGAAGTGCTTTTTGTCTATAAGGTATTAGTACAAGTTCCCGAATTTGACCCCTCCCCCTTCCAATGGAAGCCCATCTGAAGATACACATATTTTATTGCAAGGCAAAAATTAGCTATTTTGTTGAGCATTCAACAGCTTTACACAAGAGGAATTTGTTTTAGATATAGCATTGGTAGTGAAGAGTTAGTAATGCAGAGAATGGATTATAGTCTACATTTACCTTGACACTCTGAGCAGGAAAAGAGTAAAACTCCAAGAAAGAAAATATACTGTTGACAAATCTGACTAGAAAATGTGAAACAGATGCTAGGAATTGGAAATAAAGTCTAGGACAGGGTAAACTAGGACAGCCAGGTCCTATACACATGAGGAAAAGTGGTTGATAAGGATCTACTGTCCATTATAACCAGGTCAAAGTGGATAGATAGTTCACAGCAGTTTTTCTAAAGGCCCTCTGTTGCTTACAGAATGCAATAAATGGTGAACTGTTCTTTCAGACTCTTTTCTGATGAGAAGACCTCCCTCCTCACCAGTGCAGATTCACTAGGACTCACTGAGTCCCACTCTGAGGACCTTCCAGGTTTTTGTACTTTCTCATATGAAAAAGGAAGCCAAGTAGCTGTGAAAATGAAAATTGGCAACCCACATACAGGTAAACAGTAAAACTACAAGCATGAGGTCTTCACAAACATGAATGAATGAGTTAACAGTAACCAAATGGTCACCAACATTCAGGCTAAAACTTACCAACATTGGTCTATATGGTAAAGCACTTTACATAGTTTAGATAGGTAATTAGAGGGGTTTGTCCAGGTTTTTGAGTGCTACTGAGAAATAAACTACCCTTTAAATTGAAATTAAATATTGATTTGACTTAACAGTAATTGCTAAGTTCACTATTTCAATTTGACTTATACAATTTATGATCACCACCTCTGTCCCAAATTTCCTTTTAATGAAACTAACACAATAATTTATGCCATGTCTTCAAGGTTTTTCAAGCCTTGTGACCAAATATAATTTCAGCATACATGTACAAGTGTTTGTGATGCATGAAGAAAATTTGGATCTCCTATTTATAATAGGCCAAGTCAGCACATTGTTTGCTTGCATATTTATTGTTTCTACACCCCCATTACAAGCACTAGAATGGATACTTCTTTGAGATCATGCATTTTAACCATTCCATTTACTGCTAAGTTACCAGTGATTAGGAAAGAACCCAGAGCATAAAAGATACTCCATAAATATTTCTTGAATACATTAGTAATAGGTTGGCAATTGGAATACGTATAAATCAGAGTGCACTGATCTTGTCAGTGACTGAAATATGAGATAAAGAATGTATGTGCCCCTGTTTCTCATGTGTATGTCCAAAGTAAATTAAGGAAGGGTTTAAAAGATATGAGTGTCAATCAGATATTATATCCCTAGCAACATTTAATTCCAAATGAGAATTACTGGATGTTTAAGAGTGTTCATTCTCCACTCTTGGTTTTGTTTAATTTCACAGACATAAAGAAGCCAACAACACAGATTGCTCATGGGCCTCTTGAACGATTTCCCATGACTCTGATATTTCTCATTATTGATGCTTTATGAGCTTCGTCTTTTTGTTGTTTCACTAGGATACTGTACCCCAGCTAGGACTGTAACTTCTTCTAAAGAAGGAGCACAGGAGAGGTGACTTTGAATAGTGCCTGTCAAAGCTGACACTTCAGATATCTTGCTAACATCTGAAAGTGAGAGCTGAAAATAATGCTAACAATATGCTGTCACAATGTTGACTGTTCTTAATTTAAATATAAATCAAATCTATAGATTACAAACTACCTTTAAATGCAGGCATGAGGATACTAAGATCTTGAAAAGAATTTTCAGAAGCCTTCCTAGAACTTAAATCATATCAGACTATAATTGTAATCATCATTTGGAGTTTTCTTTGTCTTAGATCAAAGCTATCCATTTTTTCATTATCAGTTCTTACCATGGTCAGGTCGTTATAACCAGAATCAATAGCACAAAAGATGAAAAGCATATTTTCTTCATATTTCATACTACTCACAATATGAGCTATGCCACATTGAGTGTTAAACTTCATCTAATCATTCTCCATTATTTAATGGGGTTGCAAAATCGAAATTTTTATGGCTGCAATTATTAATCTGAATGGGCAATCAAAATAACCAAAATGAACAAAAACCAAATAGTGTGTTCTGTTCCTAACATGTACACTTTGAAAGCAGCCTGTGAGTCAACAGATTTAAAAAAAAAAAAAAAGGAACATTCTGTGTGAGAGATGAAGTTTCAACTGAGATTCCTACTCTCCAATATAAGGGTCCTAAATTCCTGAGATCAGCATGAAATGTACATGGGTCCCTAGCCCTATCATCTAAATTTTAGATTCTCTATCCATGTTGACATACAGGACTAGCTACAGGCTTTAATTTACATTTATTCATAGTACCACAAAAAGTTGGAAAATCCTAGTCTTCTCCATATGTCTTCTTTAAGCCACCTTGTTTTCCGCCAAACCTGCATTCTGTCTCCTCTCCAAGATTTTCATTTTCCTGACACCCTTCCATGATGCCCTCTTGAGCTTACTTCTGCTTGATAGGCAAAATAATATTCAAGAAATCTCTATTCCTTTCCTCTCTCAGATATGAAAGAAGAGTGTTTCCCTCCTGAGGGTATTGTTTCTCCAAAGACAGCTAAAATGATCCCAAAAGTACATAAGGGGAGATCCTAGGACTCCTCTCACCCTCATCATTTCTGTTCCTCTGGTTGGACAGTTTGGCTCATTACATCCATTTGGTAGAATTCTCAGTATCCAGTTAGATGTTTCTCACTATATCAAAGGTTGTCTTGCAACCTCTCCTACTGGAAACTCTATTACAATCTGCCTTTTAGCTATAAAGGCAAAGTCTAGGCAAAAGACCTGACTTCCTTATCTAAACAGTATTCTCCTCTTTGCCGCTAGCACCCCAACTGTGCTTTCTAAAACAAAACTCAACACTTCACTATCTACTATACCATATAATTTCTCTCTCAATATATAAACTTGGACTGAATAATGAACACTTTAAATTTTTAATTTTTCCTATTTTATTCAGATCAAGCAAACAGTCACCATTTCATTGAAACCCTCCTTATCAATGTCATAACTGATCTTCAGGTCATTCAATTCAACAATCAAAATTTAATTCTCATCAGATAATATCTAGTGGAAGGTTGGCTTATTTCATCATCCTCACACCATGTTAGCAACATTTTTCCCATTTCCCTCTGATCTTGTTGATACTTCTAATGGTCAGTTTGTTTCCATTGTCTGGTCTTTTGTATGATGTTGGCCTGTGTGGTAGTTGGAATGAGAAATGTCTCCTGTTGTCTAGTGCATTTGAACATTTGGCTACCAATTGGCATTGAGTTTAGAAAGGTTTAAGTGCTATGAGCATGCTGGTGGAAATATGTCACTGGTAGTTCATTTATTAAAAGCCCCACTACACTACCAGTTTGATTTTTGTGTTTCCTGCTCAAAGATGTTTGCTAACAGTTTCCTGTTCTTCCCATCATGCCACTGCTTATTGCCATACCTCTCCTCTCTATCATAAGAGACTTTTATCTTTCCAAAAGATTTAATAACCTAAAAGATAAAAATCTGAAAAAAAACACTTCCTTAAGTTGCTGTGGAACATGGTGTTTTATCACAGCAACAAAAAGTAATTAATGACACTTAGTACTCAAACTTATTTTCTCCTTTTATAAAATCTTTTTTGGTAAGTCAATGACACCACAGCTTCTCTGATGATACCCTAATTGATATCTTAAGTATGGATCTCTGCTAAGCATAAACTCCATATTCTTGTATCTAATAGCTCTCTTAATAACCACATAGGAGACCTAATCAGAAAATTAACTTAGACATGTGCAAAAATTTAGAATGACCTTGTTTACAGACTTCAAAATCCTTCCTACCACTCCCTTCTTGTGTTTTAATTGCAATTAATATTTTCTGATTATTAACATGATCTTGTCTTCTTTCTCTTACATCTCAACTACAACCTGAAAGTAACTTCCTTTAATCGCTCTATCCTTTACTCTCTCTCTCTTCCCCCCCCCTCTCTCCCTAACCATTTGACAAGCTAGGCATACTGTCTTGGTCAAATAGACCACTATCCCTTGTCTAAAATATTGCAGTGATTTTTCTAAATCCCTTTGCTGTAACATCAAACCTCTATATGTTCACCCAAAAGGCATAGCGATTATTTTAAAAGTCTAATCAGAAGTCATCACTTCAGGCTTATTTTTTTCAAAGACTTATTTTTCCCACTGGTTAGCAAAGGGAACACAATGGTCTATTCTTCATTGTTCTAACTCCAACTCCTCAGCTACTTTAGCTTTCATTTCTTTCTAGTGTTTCCATCTGTCATACTATTATTCCCATTATATTGCCAAACCAGGCTAAGAATGCCCTACCTCAGCTGGTACAGCTGTTATTCTACCTGTCTGGAATTCACAATGAACATAGGTCTTCTCCCCAACTACACCATTCAGTGAGACCAGATTTGATCACCCAAATTTAATTTATATCCCCATCTGACCTTTTATTTCTTATTTCTTTCAAAATTTTTGTATGCACTCAACATTTGCAAATATACATTATGTTTATGACGCTGTTCGTTAGTGCTTTTCTCTAGAAAGGTAGTTGGCATTCTCTTTCTTTCATTTGTGTTTTTTAATTACTCTAGCCACAGTGTCAAAGAAAATGTTAACATGTATTGAATAATCAATGTTTACTGAATGTTTGTATGTAATAATGAATGAATATATAAAAGGACAAGTGAACAAACTCTGTATTCTTATTCTTTGAAAAATTCATACATTTATACAATATGCATTGATCATATGTGTCAACATGCACCTCTCTCCAACTCCCCTTACCCAGTCTCCCTCTCATCTTCAAGTCCTTTTTAATTAATATTTTTATTACTAACAACCCTCTGACATGTCTTTAATTAGCATGATTCATATTCACATGGGTATGCGTCCATTTTCTGGGGTATGAGCAGCAACAAGCAGCCATGTCCCTAAAACAGAACCATCCTCTCTCTCTCTATCAGCAGTCATCAACTCCCAATACCTCCTCAGCTAGAGTGGAACGTCAACAGCACTTGCTCATCTACTCTGGAAATTTTACTGACTTGATCTTGTGCAAGTAAACTAGCTGTTGTGAGTTGCATGGGTACAATAGCCATGCCATGTTCAAACGTCAACATTTTACAGTTCTTCTCCCCATCCAACAGCTCCTACATGCTTTCAGACTCCTCTTCTTTAAAGTTCCCTGAGCTTTGGGTGATGGGTTATCAATATAGAAGAACCTCCATTATTTATAGTCATCATTTTGGACAGGTAGTCTGTGCATTAATCACTATCCACTCCAAAAAGAATAATGAGTGATAATTAAGCACACTGTGAGAGAATCTGTAGAACTATACTCTCAAGGTAGATTCCCAGAATGAATAAGGTCATTCATGAAGCTCAAATGTACACAGATATTTAAAATTAAAGGTGTTCCTATGATGGACTTGGGGCAATATTTTTTCTATTTGAATTCAAAAGAGAACTTCAAAACATTATGGAAAGGTAAATCCTCCAAGTTTAGAGTTAATGGGAGAGAAAACCCTTTACAAGCCATACAAACACAAAGACAAGAGTATATGTTTGTTTTCTGAGGAAAGTTACTTCAAAATGTGTGTGAAGGGAATGATCAATGAAAAAGTGTGTGTGTGTGAGAGAGGGTATCCTACCACTGAGTTACCTCATTAGCACTAAACTGTTTCATAGAAGAATGAATTCATGAAAAAAGGACAGGATCATCCTTACTAAGAGATTCTTCTAACCATGATCGCCTAGTACTCCCATACTTCCATTGTACTCCTGAAACCAACAGCATTACCAAAATATCCATCTCTGGTGCCAGAAGTGGGATTGAGAACTTTCACTTAAAACTTAACAAAAACTTAAAAAATAGTTTTTAGAAACAAAAGAACAGAGACTAACAAGACTTCTTGGTAGCAGCATTTGCTCAGTTGGATTTGTTTTGCTGTAGACAGAGATTTGCGCTGCTCCTTTAAGGGAGGTTTCCAAAATTAGCATAAGCGGCAAAAAGCCACCTTGCTTTTAAAGAGCTCTGCTAACAATTCATTGAGAATTGCTGCAATGAAGGTTTACACTCTGTTTTAAAAAATACACTGGCTTGGGAGAGAAAAAGAAACAGGATACAATGGTTTAAAAAAGTAAAAATTAAAAAAGAAATAGAATGGATGGGTATAGTGGTGCACGCCATTAATCCCAGCACTCAGGAGACAGAGGCAAGTAGATCTCTGTGATTTCAAAGTAAACCTGGTATTCAGTGAATTCCAGGACAGATAAAAGTTACACAGAGAAACCCTTTCTCAAAATATGTAAAAAGAGAAATAGAAGAAATAGAGTAATAAAAAAGCCACGTAAAGATGGAAAGCACAGAGAAATTTTGCAATTCGGTTGTCTTTAAATTATTTGATTGCTTAGAAAATAACAACTACTGATAAAAGAAATACTGCTAGATTAATTCAATTTATATATTTTAAAAATGCTTTGACTCCAAAATTTAAGCCTAAGGACAAGTGACTGGGGAAAAGGATTTCTATTTTTGTTTCCACAGAAAATGAAAAGCTGTGGATTTCTTCCAGATTAATGTGGTTTGATCTAGCAAGACCCCCTGAAGCAACATCAATGGGACATTGCAAACTTACAAACACTACAGCCAAGATTTCTGCATCCTCTTTGGACCCCCATGCAGCACCCTCTATCAGCAGGAAGCAGTTTGGAAAGAACGATGCCCAAATTCCCAAATATTGTTTATAAATGTTTGTATTCATTTAAATGGTTATAACCACAAGCAATCTTTTTAAAGGTAAAAAGGGAATTATGGTATAGATATGAATACTTTGCTTTGAAATGGATTTTCTTTTATTGATACAATTTAAAGTCAATTTTGTGATATGTATATTTCTCCTCTTGTTTAGGTATTGTGTTTATATAGCTCATTGAAAAATGTAATGTATAATTTAATACAGATTATAGATAGTTACCTATAATAGTCAAAACTTAGGTGAGTTAGGTTTTCTAGAAATACAGAGATGTATTTGAGATGGATAGGCATTCTTCAAACCTTTCAAAGACCTACAGAATATGGCATTTAAAATGGTTTAGGGTTTTCTTGACAGTGAGGCACAACTGCTCCTGGTAACACCACCTATCAGAAATGAAATAGACACTGGAGAAACACATTATGGAGTTTGCTTCTAACATGGCAAGACTAGCCATTTGAGCAAGGTACTCCTCTTCTGAACTGTTTGACTTTATGCTGTATAAACTGGACATGCAGGACCCACAGAAAATTGACTGCTGATGCAAGATGGACATTGCTACAGGATTCCTGCTTCATGGAAAAGGCAGCCAGATAGTCTACAGGACACAGAGAAAAATGACTGACACACTGCCAATACAGATGGACAGTTTAAAGTTTCCTGCTTTGTTGAGGAGTCTACCAGACACACCATGGCCTATAGGCTGAAGATGGTACATTACAGAAGAACTTCAGGTGACTGACCAGGCAATGAATTGTCTCTGTCATTCTAGAGTTTATATATTATCCTTCTATGGTCTTTGAAGGAGTTGAAGACAGATAGTTATGGTTATAGTTTTCTTAGTTAGGATTAATGATAAGTTACATATAGGACATTAGACTCACAAAGATAGGATAGATGATATTTTCTTAAAGTCTTACAAAATGTTAATGGACTAAATATTGTTAACTGTGATTCTTATTTGATAACTGTTGTATGATATATTTTGCTATGTTAAGGTTAAAACCCTTCTTTTTATTTTAGACAGAAAAGAGGAAATGATGGGAGATGTTATTCTGTAAATATGTTTCTCATACTGCTTAATTAATAAAGCCTGTGGCCAATAGGAAACAAGATAGGTGAGGCTAGGAGAGCAGGAGGAGAAAAGAGGAAGTAGTTGGGGGGAGTCAAGACGTAGACCAGGGAGGAAGGAAGACGCCAGCTGCGGCTCCCAGATAAGATGAGCCACATGGAAATAATTAGATAAGTAGAAATGGGTTAATAATTAAGACCCATAAACAATAATAGTAACTGGCCAACAGGATTGTATCAAATACAGAGTCTCTGAGTGCTATTTGGGGCTCACATGGCGGAGGGACCATGGTGGCAGAATCGGGAGGCCGGCGGGGAGGAACAAAGAGTAAAACCTGCATGTAACACATATCAGCTTGACCTTTCTTCAGGTGAAAGTCCTAAAAAATGGAGAAAGTCTACTTTCTTGAGTATTATACTTTACACTTGTTATAGTGTTTTCTAGAAGGTTGTGACTAATAAAAACCTTAAATAGGCTTTCTTGAATACTGGTGATAATTTGAAATTACAGAGTGTAGGTACTATGTGAAAATGCATCAAACTACATACCCATGATTTGTGGGATTTTTATGTTTGCATTTGTACATTTAATCTGCACACTATTTGTTCTAAAATATTCTATTACTACAAAGCAGAAGCCCAAATAATAAATGTCATAAGGTGTGGGGGGAGGAGATGGAACCATTGACATATTACAAACTTCAGTTTGGCTGCCTTCTTTATTTATTTTTATAGTTTTTAATCAAAAAGAAATTTCAGTGAGCTGTCCTTCCATGTTTAATATTCCATCCATTTATCAGCCTACAGAGATTGTCAGTAAAACATGGCTTTCCCTGGTTTATCTACAACTGTCTTAGCACATATTTTTGCACTACTTGAATTTAGGTTTGAATTTAGGCTTACTATCACCATGAGCTATAATATCAGATCCTATGATTTGTAACTAATCTCTAGTAGGTAAAGGAAAAATATCTGTAACTGAAGTAATGTTTATCTGAAGCATGAGAAAGTTCTTATGCTTCAGTGAAAATAAAATCAGTAATATCATTGTTCAAAAATTGCTTATTCTCACAATTTAAGAAAATTAATTTTTCCTTTACTTTCTTTTCTCCCTTTACTTTCATCTTCAAAGTAATTTCATGCAACTTACAAATTTTAAGGTAAAATATTTATGTTATGTACATACATACAAATTCACATTTGTTACTTTTTGCTTGGTAATTATTCAATTATTTGTTTTATTTATTTCACATAATGGGATCCTACTCAATCAAGGCATCATTTATAATTTATTTCTTGTCAATAATACAGGCTTCCTTGGTCACAGAAGGACAAATGCTGTTTGTTTCAATTTCAATGAATGAACTCTCTAAGATTGCCAATAAATAATAATAATAATAATAATAAATAAATAAATAAATAAATTTAGTTAAATGGTAGTTGCCAGAGGCTCAGAGACTAGAAAACGTGATGTGCTCCTCAGTAAATACAGAGTTTCTGTCATGAATTTTAGGTATTTGCTGTACATCATAGTACTAAGAGTTAAACTATTACTGTACACTTCAAATTGTGTTAAGACAGTAGATGCCAAAGTAGATCTCACCATTTTAAAAAACAAGACAATAAAATACTACTTGAATGTGAGCCAAACATAGCTTGATATTTAACAAAAATAATAGCCCAGTGGCAGCATATCAGGAGACAGCAGCTTCCTGCCTAGGCTCTTTCTGTCTCCTTCCTGTGCTGGGGACTCCAGATGCCATGAGGCACCATGGGCTGTGGCAAGGAACAGCGATCCCTGTTAGGCAGATACAGGAGACTGAAGCCTGATGGTACCCACGGAACTGGCTGAGCAGGTGGTTTTGTGGTCAATGCAGAGGCTGCATCCTGTAATACCTTAAACTTCTGCCATCAGCTGAGGAGATATCAGAGTCAGGAACAGCCAAAGCATGTTACAGATTCCTGACCACACAAACTACGACGTAGTTAAATGCTTGTCATGTTAAACTGATCAATTTTGCAGTACTCTGTTCCACAGCAAAGTGTAATGAGAATACCTGTCCAACTCTTGCTTATTCTGCATGCATTTTGTCAACCTCCTGTGAACATGTACAGTGTGGACTCATCACTTCTGTGTTGGTTGTTTTTCCAGTTCCTTCTGCATGTCTCTATTTCCTCCACTTTGGTCTTTGAGTTTTAGGTTTAAGCTTTCTAAAGTATTTAATGATCACTGCATTGTGTTTTTATAGATGGTATGAATATCTTCCTTCTGTTAAACAAGATTTAATTTATATTTCCTATGCAGTCATATTTCTAGATTTTTTTATCTATCATGTTGCAGCTTGAATTATATTGAGGAGAAATGTCAATTCCTAGATTTTAGTGGTTTTCTTTGTTTCTATTAAGTAGTTTTGAGCTTGTTCTATACTTAGCTTTTTAGCCCACCTATAGTTAAGCTGGGTCACATTACATAGTGCCAAGTACAAGTTTCACAGACAATAATCATCAGAAGCAGGTCACTGTGATTAGGCCAAAAAAATATTTGATTGGTTGAATTATCATAAAAGAAGACATTAGAACATTGCATCGTTCTTTCAACCTTCTTATTGTTTTCAGTAATAACTGCATAAATTTAAATTGCTGAAATTCTTTACGTGCTGATATCTCATCTTGTAGGGGCTTTTGTCAATGGTCTTCTTTTCTGATATTTTCTAACTTTATTTTACACCACAATCTTCCGTGATAGATTTAAAATTCACAGTATAAATTCTTAAAAGGTACACTGAGCTTTTAATTTTCATGTTAACTTTAATTTGTGCAAGTTTCACAAAGAGATTTCTTTCAGATATCGAGTGTGTCTTCAACAAGGGCACAGTAAGCCACCCTCTTCTTTTCAGTGCTCACTTTATGACCTTCAATAAGCTTCTATGGTTTTCTTTTAATAGGTTTACAAGTTGCTTGTTGTACCTAATCATAAGTATTTAATGTGCTTTGTGTCCATTCTAAATGAATCCCATTTTTCTATTACACTTTAAATTGGTCATTGCTTGTGTATAAGAAAGCTATTGATTTCTCAATACTGACTTTTTTATTTTATCTGGCTACTTCCTGGATGCCTACCACTTCTGACAGTTTTTCAGTTGCTTTTGGTTGATTTTTCTCTTTTTGATTGACAACTAATTATCTTGCCATATGTGTTTCCATGTATTTGTACTTCTACATTTTGGACATGATCTGGTATCTCTAAATATTAACAGGAAAGCTAATCCTTTCCTTATTTGAAACATATTATGGATCCCTTATGTATAAGTTCGTGTATATGCCACTTTAATCAACATCCACAGAGAGTGTATATATCACAGATCTTGAGGTCAGAAACCCATGTCAGCCTCACACAGTTATTGTCCAAGTATTCACTTGCACTGTAACACAGGTATGTGACTTACTCCTATGGGCTTCCACAGTGTGCCACCCTCAGGGGCACTTCCTCACAACCTCCTATGTCTTCCTTCCATCATTACCATTGTCTCCCTCTACATCCAATGTCGTGTCACTCACATGAACCCTCATGATATTCTCATGCCAGATTCCTTAAATTCATTACAACTGCAAAGCTCCTTTACCACAATCATCAAGGACAGGGAAATTTTGGAAGTGGGAACATCACTAGCTTACATCCCAATTCAGAATATTTAAACATTTTATGAAGTTTTCTTAGTGTTTATAGGCGATTGTTAAGTCAAGTTCTAACATATAAGCCAAGTTCAATATTTAGCTTAGTAAGAATTCTCTTCCCAAGTCAGTAACAAATACTGTAGTGAATCAAATGATTTATTCACTCATATGAAGATGCTTGGATGTTTGTTCACTTTTCCTCTAATTTGTTACTGTCCAATTAAATTAATTAACTTGTTTCATAATGTGAAATGCTTTCACATCCTTGGTATATGTCTTTTGAACATAATATATCAGTCTGCTAAAACATTTTAAAGCTAATTTGTAAATAGTTCCACTATGATTATCACATTTGTTTATGAGTTTGCTTTTATCTGCTATCTTTGTTTAATTTTGCAATTGTGGTCATATGCATACAATGTTCTAAGAAGGATTTGTTTCTTTACATAAAAGAAATTACTATATAATTAAGAAGTTATAGTTCTAAAACTATACTTAGTCTTACCTATAAAATGTCTTGAGTCACACCCCCCCATAATTACAACAGGAAACTTTGAAGTATTCCTTCATTTTGTCAGCATTTTCCATTATTTCCCAAATTCATTTGTGAAATTATTCTTACTAATATGTTCAATGTTTATGATAAACTATATGTAATTTGCTTCTATATGTGGAAGGTGAGGTTTATTTTTCATTCCTACTTTTATTTATACTTCTAATCAGTGAAACATGCCCAAGTTTGCCCATTTTTGACCATTTTATAAGCCCGTTGGTAATTTTCCTGATATTTATACCTTTATTTGTATTTTCTGTTTAGTCTATCTTTTCCAAAATCTCTTGTGCTAAAGATAAAATTTACAGACTTTCACATGCTAAGCAAGCATTTGACTACTGAGTTCCATCACCCAGCCTAAGATTTCTGCTTCTATTTCTGTTAACTATTTTCATTATCTTGGTGTTTTTCATATTTGTTTTATAGAGTAGCTCTAAGTTATTGATTCTAAGAATAGTTTGTTATTCATAATGTTTTATTCAAATTATTCAAGTTTGACTACAGTTTTAGCTTGAGTGTACTTTCCTGAGATATTGCTTCTAGATTATTGCCTTTAATATGTTTAACCACCAAAATAGATGTTGCTTTCAATTTAGACATTGTCTTTATTTCACAACTTACAGGAATATTATTTAAGGTTTCCCTGTGTAAAATTTCCCTGTGTAAATATTTTAAACTTCTGGTTTTAATGAATTATATTCAGGCAATATTTTTCATAAAGCATAAATTCTTGTTCTACTTTTATTTATCCTATTATTCCAGAAAAAAGCTGTGTTTTCTCTCTCCAGTGCCAAATTCCATTATTTTATTTGTATTATATCATGCATATTTATTGTGTACATAAATTTAACATTAAACCCAAAGCATATTGTTTTGCTTCAGTATAAGAAAATCCCTTGGAAATAAATAAAAATATCACATACCAAAATTAACAAGACCCAAAGACTATATGACTTAATGATCTCATATATAGTTAGAATGAGCATTGAAAATGAAAGCCATGAAGCTTAAAATTAAAATTACCTTTTCAGTGCCAAATATATTTTATGCATTTATCTGCCACAGAAACACACAAATGAAAATTCATAGCAGGATTAGAACTAGAAATCACATTTAAAAGAAATATTTTCATATTAAATTAAAATGTATTGTTTATAAGAACCATTCAATTAAAAATAAATTGGGAAGATATTTCAGAGCAAAACAAAATATTTAATATCAATACCAAATTAAAATTAAGTTTTAAAAATAAATGGTATTAGAATGCTCTTATTATATTAAGAAAAAATATATTCTGCAATAAAGATACAACCTTAAAATATTTTTGTATTATGTATTGGATTAAGTAAATATCAAGTGTATATCAAGATATTGGCTTAATAAGAAGTATTGAAAAGACTGATTAACACTAAAGAATTTTGAAAGTGCCAATGGAAACCTAACATAGTAGCTTCCTAATATGACACACACACACACACACACACACACACACACACACACACACACACGCACATGCACGTGCGTGGTACCCTATAACAAGAGGACAGTGCCTTTTCCAGACACCATAGGCTATTAAATGAAAAGCCCAAATGTCAGGTGTTTTACTTCTTTTCAAGTTGTTGATCAGTAGGAATGCATGTACTTCTGAAACGTTACAGTCTATTGTCAATGCCACTTGTTACTCTCCAGAATTTGACAATAAGGTCATATTGCTGAAGATATCACATGCCTTAGTTACAGAATGAAAAACAAAATTCTGGTACCAAACAGGAAGCCTTTACTGGCTAGGTTTCACAGTGCTACTGGAAGAGAAAAGAATCATCAATGCCCAACTATGAACTGTCTGAGCCACAACAATGATTTGTCTGGGAAGACATACCCACTGATGCAACAGTGAGAGAAATATTGTGAGAGTAACTGACCACTTTCTAATTGCATTCAAGGTTCACAGCTCAAAATAAACCCCATACATGGCACTGTTAACTCGGTCTGTGATTGGCTATGTCAGAGGTCATAGAGGAGAAGCTATGTTCTGTTAAACAGATACTGAAATTAACTGTTCCCTAAATTCTTTTTAATGTTTTCTATTATTTTTTGAGATTATGATTACATCAGTTTCCCCTTCCTTTTCATCTCTCCAATCCCTTCTATATATTCCCTCCTTGCTTTTTTAAAATCAATGGCCACTTTCATTTATAATTTTTTGTTTCATGCATTATATGTATATACATATAATATGGATCCACGTTTAAAGGTTAGCCTAGCAACCTAAAAGACAAACACTCTTAATTTTTTACCCATGTGCTACTGTATATTCAGCCCTCATCAGAGAAGCTTCTTTTGTCAGGAGATAGTGATTAATGCAGAGACTTACAAGTAGCCAATGTGCAACTAAAAGACTAGGGAGTAGTTACCTCCAAATGATAGATATATATCCTTTCTGTAAGGTTCAGGGATCATCACACAAGAAACAACAGAAAAAAATTTAAGAGCCAGATTAAGTGGATGCTTGCACTGATACAGTATAATAGTTCTGTTGAATATGAACTCACATTGGCTAGGAGGACATGCACAATCGAGCCAGCTACATTCTTAGTGTGGATGGCAGAGGGACTCATGAAGTTTTACTCCATCTTTAGTGATTGACAACTGATGGCTACTGTGAGTAGTGAGAGTCAGTTTTCCTCCAGGATGTATGCCACAAAATGCCTTCCATGCTGCAGTAGATGGCCCCACACCAATGAACATATAAACAGCACACAAAGTTGGGAGAGAGAGAGAACATGAATTTTAGAGGGAAAATAATTTGTTGGAAGGAAGGGATTAAGATAAGATTTGTCTCAAACACATGCATGTATGAATATTAAGAAAAATACTTTAAATTATTTTAATTAAAATAATGACTTTTTTCTTCATTGCTAAAATATTCAGAGAGACAGTAAACCATAAAAAAATTATTTGAAAAACTTCATTCTTTTTTAAACAAGAACAAAACAATTAAGATTAAAAATATCTTACATGTCAGTAACTTGTACTAAATATTCACAGCAAGTAATGAATCACTCTATTGGGATTTCTTTCTTTTTTATTGAATAGATACTTCTCTAACACAATAAATCTCAACCATGTTTTCCCTCCCTCCAGCCTTCCTTCCTCCCCCACTTGTACTCCCCCAAACTCACTTCCCTTCTGTTTCCTTTTCATAAAAGAGCAGCCTCCAAGAGACAACAGCCAAACATAATAAGACAAGATACAACGAGATAAGATAAAAAGCCCTCATATTGAGGCTGGACAAAGCAACCTAACAGAAGAAAAAGTCTTAAGGGCAGGCAAAAGAGTCAGTTTCTATTGCTGTCATTAAACACCATGACCAACTTGAGTAGGAATTTCATTTATGCTTCCATGCTTTTATTTTCTTTTTTTCATCATTTTAAAATTTATTTTATATATGAACCATAGTTTCAGTTTCCCCTACCTCCTCTCCTCCTGTTCCGTTTCCCCAACTCCCTTCTACCCACCCGCTTCTCAACAGTTCATTATCAAAGGCAGTCAAGACAGGAACTGAAACAGGGTAGGAACCTAGAGTCAGGAGCTGTTACAGAGGCCAGGGAAGAGTCTGCTTACTAGATTGTTCCCCATGGCTTACTCAGTCTGCTTTATTATAGAAATCAGGACCATCAACCCAAGATAAGCTCAGTCCACAGTGAGCTGAGATCTCCCACCACAATTATCAAAAAGGAAAATGTGCCATAATAGACTTGCCCATGAGGTTTTTTTTTTTTTTATTTTCTCAATTGACATTCTGTTTTCAGATGATTCTGTCTCATACCAATTTGACATAAAAGCAGCCAGCACAATCCCTAAGATTGGTAAGAAGAAGAGGGTGTACTCAATACACCTTTTTCACTCAGTGGTGTAGTAATGGTACTATGGTACTATGACAATAAGACAAGAGAGAAAAATGATACTTTCAAGAAAGAAGAAAAGAAATGGAGAAAAGAGCAAGGAAAACAGAGAGTTTCTAAGAATAATCTGCTGCCATAATTCACCCGTTGCCCAAGCATGAGGAGCTGAGTTTGCACAGGGATCACTGACTTAGAAGCCAAAAGTTGTCTCATTATCTGTAACCCCGGCACTACACAGTTGAGACTGGTGGATCCCAGGTACTCCCCAGCCAGCCAATCTAACCAAAGGCATGAGCTACAGGCTTGGTGAAGAAACCCTTCCAAAAAAACATAGAAGGCTGAGAATACTCAAAGAAATCATCTTAATGCAAATCTCTAGTGTCTACATATTTCTTCACAGGAGTGCATACCCCCAAAACTATACATGTACATACATATACCACATTCACAGATGCCCATACACACACACAAACACACACACACACACACAAAATCGGGTGTTCATTTTCTCAAAATTTACTTATAGATTAAACACAATACAACAATCTGGTAGGAGTAGGAGAGAAATAAGAAATGGTGTGGGGAGAGTAATCAGAATGGATTATATATATGTGAGAATAAAATTTAGTAATAAGAAAAGCAATGAGAAGTTAAAACCCTAACACCCTAAGGTTAAATTATAATAAAAAGACAATTTTCAGAATAAGAGATGAACATTGTGATGTAAATATGAAAAACAACCAACCTCATTTTAATAATACTGATTCAAATTAGAAGCTGAAGGGTGATAATTTTGATTTTAATTTCAGGAAACAAGCAAAGCTTGATATTGGAGCAAAGAGAAGACTTCACCCTCACCATCACCCTCTGAAGGTTGAAGTCAATGAACTGACAATAGATAAATTTATTTGGAGAAGAGCTATACAACTTTATTACATGAAATAAGAGAACAAGTTTTGAGACAGGAATAAATGACATCCTTGACATTTCTGCCATTTAGTACCAGTTCTTGCAAGTCACCCACTCTCACCTTCTTCCCAGACTCTTCTTCAACTGCAAAGAAAAGCATGTTTCAAAAACTTTAGGTTTAGCTACTGCTCCATATGTTCATGGATTTCAGCAAGTGTGCTGTTGCAGATACTATGGAGAGCAGAAAAATGGGAAGTGTGGGGGTAGAACATTCCTCTTTCATTTCTCATCATGTTGCAATACTCCCTCAAGCCCATAATTTTTATCTCTAACGAGCCCTATGTGAATACCTCCATCCAGTGCTGCTGCCAGCTCAGGATGGATCCTGCCACATTGGATCACAGCTGCATTGGCCTTTGGATGGTGACTCTGAGGAAACATGGTCTTATGTAGTTGTTTTTATCAGGGAACACCTTCAACGGCATTCCCAACTCAAACTCTCTAATTATCAAATAAATTTGCATTTTCCCAAGATGGAGGCTTCATTGAGTGGAGTCTTTCTATTAGGATCCTTTTCTTATTGCCCAAGTATTAGGTACTGTTTTTTTTTTTTATGATAACGATCACTTTAACAACTATAGATGTATTGTCATGTAGTCTCATTGTCCTCAATATCAAAGCTGTCCACTAAATGTCTCTACCTTTTTGTTTTATCTTTCTGTACCACATTTTACTCATTCACACCATAGACCTGGATGAGAAAATTGAGTTGTACCCATGGCATGGCCTGAATTCTATTCAATCTTGAAATATCCTCTTCCAAATAAACTATCTCATTAAATTTAGATTCCACTTCATGCATATTCTTAGACCACAGGCAGAATAAAATCAGATTTTTTTCTTCCATAGTATTGTACAAATGGATCCTAACCCTGTTCACAACAATGCCCTTGTCCCCATATTAAATGTAATGAGCTGGCCCTCCATTATTCTACTTCTCTCTGCATTCTTGTCTTCCAAGCTACCACCACAATGGACTATTAAGCTGTACTTACCTTCTTCAAGAGCTTTTCTAGGCCAGATTTCTAAAGTTTTCCATATTCTTCCTACAAACCCATTCTAAAGGCTTAAAAATCACATGGCAACATTTGTCACCAAAGAACATTTATTTTCATGAACTGACACTTTCAGAGTCCAATGAATCTCTTTTTAAACATAAGCTGATTTATCAGGACTATCTATTATGGTATTAAAAAGCTGATTAAGACAGCTAGTGGTCACAAGGTAACCTCTACATCTCATTGTGATGGCATCAGAGGAACTCATATAGAAAGTTAGAAACGGAGAATTTATCGCTATCCAGAGACAAAATGTCTTCCCTGTAACTTCCAGTGTCAGTGGATACTACATGGGAGAGTAGTTGTTTTCCTACTCAAAAATTCTGAAATCCCTCCTCTGCTCAGCAGTGGTTAGAATAACCCCTGTAACTCTTGAGTGCTGGTAAGATACAGTCTGGAATTTAGACTTTCATTCTCACTGCCACCAGGAACAGAGTAGCCCCTCCCTGTGCTCCATCAACATGTCATTGTAGGAGCTCTGCTGAAACAGAAAATTCTGATAATATCCAGGGTATTACGTTTTCTAGAATGTTAAAATATAATACAGCAAGATTACCTGTTCTTCTGGGAAACAGAATAATTTCAGTTTCATTTGGAAGAGAAACCACCGGGTGTCTATGGAACATGTATTTTTCTGAGAAAGTTTCTAAAGCAGCCAGAACAAAAACATTCCCAAAATAAATTAACAGCAAACATGATTGGAACCGATGGGAGGGAAAAACAGCTCAGCAAAGAAATGTTTTAAAAAAACAAAATGAAAAAACAAATATTTTAATTAAAATTTAATTAATTAATTGAAGGCAGTAGTACAAAGACTCAACATCAGAATGAAGAAAACAGAGAGAGCAAGGAATTGGTGAATTTGAAGGCAGAGTATGAAAATTACTCAATTTGAACAGAAAGTCAAAAGTTTAGAAAACATAGACAGAAACCTGGGAACCTGTGGAAATGTAAAAATGATTTTATAAATAGCCAATTGTTAATGTGCTATTGGAGCTCCAAGAGGAAAAGGGGTAAATAGTGAGGGCAAGGCACAATAGTGGACACCTTCTCATGTTTTCTAAAAGACACCTGCCTATACATTAAAACAGTCAGCAAAGTTCACATAGGGTAAACTTGAAAGAATGCATACTAACATGTAGCAAAACTCTGGAAAAGTAAAAACAAAGAGAATTTCTTGAAAGTAACATGAGAAAAATGATACCTTTCCTCTGAAGGGGAAAGGAAGATTTGGTAACTGTAGATTTTTCAAAGAAAAAAATGGTGTGTGTTTCAAACATGGAACAAAAGAAACCCATGATCCTTGACCCAGCAAAAGCTTTTAGAATAAAAGGGGAAATCAAGACTTCATCAAATAAAGACTAAAAGAATTTGTTGTATATAGATCTTCTTTGACAGAGAGAAAGATAAGTCATAGAAACAAAGTCGATGAAAGTGTTCTCCAAACATCAAGATTATAGGAAGCAGAGAAAAAAAATTAACGTAGTGAACACAATAGACTTTGCTTCTCATCTTAAGTTTTACATATTAGGTTGATTGTTGAAACAAACAAAAAGATAAAATATAGACTTGTCTACTGTGACTGATAATACATGCAGAGATCTATTTGATGATTATATGGTATCTAAGGAAGGGTAAGGAAATTCAAAGACTAGTTTCCAGCTGCTCACAGGTTCAGTTAAGTACCAGTAGTTATTTCCATAATGGAAGAGTCCTATACTTTGACTGGTGTACATATATGTTTATGGGATATGGGATTAAGTAAAAGGCAATCTGTCATGCACACTTGTGAGGATAATCTTGACTAAGTTAGGCTCTGGCCATGACTGTGAAGAGAGTGTCTTGATTAGGTTAACTCGGGTGGAAAGTTTAAATGAGGTCAGCACCATTCTCTGAACTTGGACTTTGGGCTGTGTAAAAAGAAGAAAACTATATGAACACCAGCATTCATCATGTCACAGACTAGATGCAATGTCATCAGCTGCTTCAAACTCCTGACACTATGATTTTACCACTATGGTGCACTATACCCTCTAACAGGGATCAGACTAACACCTTCCTTATTTTGTTGCTTTTGCAGAACATTTTAATAGTTAAGACAACATAAAAACAAAATGCATGTTGATTTTTTGTTTTGACTCTGTAAGATTAAAAAATAAACCCCCCCCAAAAAGTCAGGCTTTGAAGAAATGTGAAGAAAGTTTGTCCTTTAAAATGTCTTCAATTCTTGTAGCTGTGTAAATTCAAATGTATAATCTAATTAAAAAACATTAATAAAAATGTCAAAATTAAGAAGTTAAAGTGCTAATTCTATTCAAATTTCTCATATTTCAACCAAGAAGTTTTGTCCAGTCTACTCTGAGCACATACCTCTGAGTATCTGTTCCACTGATGCTTCTAGTACACCAATACAACAAAATACATTGTCTGAAATACAACAAAATTCATTGCCACCTCTGCACCTCTGTGACTGTCTCACCCCAAACAAGGCTTCATGGCTCCCACAGTTACTCTTCTAATATATGTTCTCTGCAATCCTCTCTGTGGCTTTTCATGCATAGAAACTCAGCATTCAACATCTCTTGCATGTTCTTTCCTGTTTATATTTCCAAACATGGAAGGAAACTAAATGCCTGAAAATTTTAATGAGTAAAATTTAAGAACATGAATTATATAGCATCTTAACATCCACTAAACACCTCAAGATCACAGGGAACTATAGTTACAGCTACATGAATGAGTATCCCAGCAACTGAAACAGGATAAGAAATCCTACCTGCGGCAACTTTGAATCTATGCCTTGATGCTGGATCCAAAGAACTGAGCAGTGCCCTACCACCTATGTGTTACAGAAAGGCAGACCTACTCATTCCACATACACATCTCTTTCATCTGATGACCACACTTCCAAGAATCAAACAGAGTCACATAAACAATCTTTACTAATGAAGTCCTAACCCAGTCTTTAGCTTTTCAGGTACTACTGTTTCACAAGCTAAATGTTTAACTCAGAAATTATACATACAAGATTACTACATCGTGAGCCCCATTTATTCTTTAGCAATTGCCACTCAGTAAACATATTTGTTTCTACCTATATAATAACAAACAAAATATCTTATTCTTAAATTCCTGCACCAATGAATTGCTACTAAGATGAATAACCAGGAACACACTTCCAGATTTCAAATAAAATTGATGCTACTCCATGAGTATCAATAGATGTGAAAGAATTTGTTCAAGGATCTTCCTTCTAGACTCCAGGTCGTAATAAAATCCTAATTATATAATTTTTTTCACTTAATAGCAGGCAGTGTCCACCAACACATACCTTAATTCCAGTGTTCATGCTCACACCACACATTTCCAGTGTTTCAAATATTTGATGAGTAGACAGGGGAAAAAAAAAAAAACACCTCTTCTCATGGTCAGTAAACAAACTGAGAGAATAGCTTTCCAGAATGCTGAAGATTCTCTGACAGATCATTAATCCCAGGAAAATCTCTCCAAACTTACTCATGCGTAGATTCCATTTTCAAATTTCTCATTAGTTCCTCTTTATGGGTTAAATGCTGATGTTCGCGAGTGAATGCACACAGCTTCAGCTGATGGGTGTAATTGGGTTGTAATGGATTTTAGCTGCTGTTCCTTCTGATCTAGCCAATTTGAAATGCAGTATCAATGTACTCTCCATCTCTGGGTAGGGAATGAGAAATTGACACCTACAAGATGAAATTTATCAACTTTCATAAAGTCAGCTCCAGCCATCATAAAACTGTTAAACTTCTCATTATCATTCTACTGTGGTTATTTCTTGAACTCTGGTCTGGCAGTCAGATATTAAAGTGTATTTAGAGTAAGTAGAGTTGATCCTTCAATATTCTGTCTGTCCTCAACATTGATTTAGGTGCTGTAAATATTGCCAAGTAAACATGACATTAACACAGCAAAATTTAACACCAGAAGCATAAAATGACAAGAAAAGATTTACAGGTGGCAAAACCTTCTACAATTTTATATTTAAAATACGATTTGCAGCTACACAAGGTTTGATAACAAAGATTACATGTTTCAAAGTCTCAGAAATTGCTTTTCAGGCATACTCTGGTGTCTCTTGGGGCTGAAATGTCTGGTGATAAATGGGGGCCACAGTCTGGAGAAATCCCTAGGAGTTGTTAGCTGTCAGTGTTGCCCTTCATTTTCTGCACTCTTCTGTGTGTGTTTTACATGTCACAAGCAAGTCTTTTGATTCTGTATTCATGAGCACTGTATGTCAGCAAGACACAGAATCTAGTTGACCTCAAATAGGCTGAAACTTGCCTTTTATCTTTAATAATGAAAAGTGGGAGATATGGGAAAAGAGCTACTTTATTAAGAATCTTCAACTAGAAGTGTCATGGAAAAACAGTTCTCTATTTCTACCAGACTTAAATCCTTCTTGTACGTTCACACAGAACTTCAAGGTTCTCATACAATGCTAAAGTTTGTTTAAATACTGCAAAGGACACTGTAAATCACCACTAGATATTATGCATCATTTATTTTATTCTGCAGAGGCATCTTGTCATTGATTAAGTTATACTACATATAAAAAGATAGAGGAAGATGTATGTTCTAATCCCACCCCACCTTTGAATGTATGCAATATTTTGTTTGTGTTGTGCATGTAAAGTTATAAAAGGCATCTGTTTCTTGAGTTTATACCTGCCTGTAAATGAAAAGAATTAATATCTTATTTGCTTTCCATAAATAATGATAATTAACACATACATTCCATTTAGCATCTTCAAAACACTTGACAAATATTAACTAATTAATTAATTAAACAGAAGACCATGATGAGCTTAATTGGTATCGCTTCAAGAAAATGCAATACTCTTTGGTTCATGTAGGTTTTGAAATAACAAGAATAACCTTTCTTGTGATATTTGACTGCCAGTTTGAGCACGGAAAGTACCTGAGTGCATAGCAATTAGATGTTTTTAAAAAGGTCAATTGGATTTTTGGTAACCTCCAAAATGAGAGAATCAATCTCTCAGTCTCTCAATCTCTTGCTCTCTCACTTTCTGTGTGTGTGTGTGTGTGTGTGTGTGTGTGTGTGTGTGTGTGTGAGAGAGAGAGAGAGAGAGAGAGAGAGAGAGAGTGTGTGTTTCTATTTCTGTGTGTGTGTGCATGTGTGTGTATGACTCTGTGTGTATATCATTCTCTCCCTGTATTTCTCTCTGAGTGTCTCTCTTACTCTTTTTTTCTGTATCTCTTTCTCTGTCTCTCATACTTCCTCCCTCCCTACCCCCTCTATCTCCATGCCTTCCTTGTTTTTTCTCTCTCTCTTCTCCTATTGCTTTTCATGCTCACACATGACACTTAAAATAACAAGTATAGAGCAAAATTTTGAAAAAATGGTTTTTGTCAAAATATCAGATTTTCTATGTAAATTTCTAATCAAAAATACATAAGACAATAATATTTTGAGAAAAAAATAATTGGATTTATTTCTGCAAATCAATATAACAGGTGTTATTTTCCATGAAGATAATACCTTCTTTTCCTGATCCACAGGGGAAGATATGAATGCAGAATCATATATAATCTGCAAACAAGCAGCCCCTTGTTGAGAAGAAATAAACTCTGAGTTTTTAATCTCTCATTACTTTCATTTGTAAGCGCTCTATTAGTTTAACACAGAATAATCCTTTTTAATGGAAATCATCTCATCTTAAACATGTCTTTATAAAGGACCCCAAAGAAATTCAGAATAGTATGAGTGAATGCACAGATTCCATTAAGCTGGAAAACTTAAGTAAATAGATGAATTTCTAGATTCAGCCAAACCACCAAAATTAAACATTAACAAATCAAAAACCTAAACAGACATATAATAAATGAGGTGATTAATAGTCTTAAAAAGCTTTCCAGCTAGAGAAGTCCAGGGGCAAATGGATTCAAAACAGAATTCCACCAGATTTTCAAAGAATGTCTACAGTCAACCCTCTTTAAACTAGTCAAAGCAAAACAATATACACAAAGGAGCATTCTCAAACTCCTCCTATGGAACCAGTATTACTCAAATACCAAAACCAAAAAAAGACACAATCACAAAAAGAAAATTGCATGTTAATATTATTACTGAACCCTAGAGGAAGAGATATAAAATTAATGACAACTGAGACATGAATAATTGGCTTTCCCCAGGGTCAAGCCCCCCTAACTGATCCCTCAATACCAAATGGTCAGATCTAAAGGTATATACATAGCATCAACACTAAATGAACCCAAAAGGTTCATTTATTCTTACTATATATCTATTCATGGAATATTTGTCTAGCATTGAAAAGAATATAATTATGTAATTTGTGTAACACTGTGCACTTGAAAAGCACTGTATTCAATGAAATAACACAGACACAGAGAGATATCACACATGTTTTTAACTTATGTAAACCATGTACAAAGTTGATGCAACTGAAGAAACAGATGGGAAACTAGAGGAAAGAGATGGAGAGAAAATCTGAATAGGAAAAGTCCCTTCTAATGTTCTGTTATATTTGTATTCATATTCCACACTGAACCTCATAATTATGTCTAATTATTGTCAGATAAAATCTGAAACCAGGATTTAAAAAAGGTAAATCAAAATAATAAAGTTGGGATAGATAAACAGAAATAACAGGAAGAAGGCAGAGGTTGTCAATGCATCACACAGACTCTCATTATTTAACATGAATGATATGAACTTAACAGTGTAATCATCCTTCTCAGAATTAACAGAAGAACACCAAAAGTGCATTTAGGTTTTATTTTTTAAATGTTTATTATTTGAGTTTGTGTGTGTGTACACATGTGTGTGTGCACATGTGTGTGCACATGTACCTTGTTTGTAGATAAGTCAAAGAACTTTGTAGAGTCAATTTTCTCTTGTTATGGGTTCTGAAAACCAAACTCAGGTTATCAGATTTGCACAGCCAAGCACCTTTATAGGTGGAGCCATCTTGCTTTCTCTTGCTGTTCTTTGCAGCTATAAAATCCTTTAGGCCTACACATGAAACCTTTAATAGGGATAAAAGGAGAAATAGGCCTGAAACACTAAGGGTATTAGCACTATTGAGCATAAGACACTACATACCTTCCCTTTTTATTGGTACCTTGCATCAGATGTGTTTCTCTTCATTGTAGCTCCTCTTTTGCTAATTCAGATCCAGTCTGCCCTTGTGACACAGCAATTAGTCATTTCTGACTAGACTCCATTATGAAGAACTGGGTCCTTAAATTTTTGTTTTTTCTCTATTACTCTTTTTCCCATGATTTGAAATTTTCTGAACTAATAATCTCATTTCAGCCAATACAAAGTCTCAATATTCCCATGTAACTATCTTGACAATCACAAATGTCCGTCCCACTTCAAGGGCCATTAAAAATTGGCAGCAACACAAAATTACACAGCAAGCACATTCCACACCAAACACTCTTAAATGCTCCTCAGCACTTAACCTGATTTTTCTTATCAGTCCATATTATACAAAATTAATCAACTCTTTTAAATAACAGTGGGGATATTGTTCCCTTCAGTGAAGAAAACTGATTCAAAAGAATAGAACTGATCATTCAATATATTTAAAGAACAAAAATGAAGGAGCCCCCAGAAGGATCAGAGAACCCCTTACTCTCTCTGATATTCTTTCTTTTTGATTTATGAACAACCTTGGTTTTTCTGGTGAAAAGAAAAAAAATAACATAGGAAGGAGCAAGAAGAATGCCTACTGGATTCTTGAAGTATCTCCAAAACAGAGTGCCCACAGGCAGTGCACTACTCAGTGACCACATTGGATAACTCAGTTGCTCAAATCACAGATTTATCACCATTTAGCTGAACATTGATTTCATTAGCATTTGGCTAAAGCTACACACCATTTCACTTCAGTTAAATAAAATTATATTCAGAGGAATTATTCTAAATATTCAGAGGAAAGCACTATAGATTTTAAATGCAAACCACTAGAGGATTCTTATACACTGTACCCACTAAAATAGCCTGTGTTCCTTAAATATTTTCTTTTAATAGAGATGGTAACTGAAGCCAGTAAAATAAATGCATTATCCTATATCATAATATAAATGTTAAGTAAAAAGAGTTGAATAAAGGGGCTTGGGAAAGTTAAGTAGTTGCCTCATGGGGGGGGTGGGCAAATATGGTCTTGGTCTTGAAAAAAGCTAAGGAGTGAGCCACTGTGAATATGGACAGAAAGAAATACTATAGATAGCAAGAAGTCTGTGGACACTTAATACTTATAAAGGTATACACACTGGAGGAGCCCATATACTCTTTATGACAGGTGGGGAGCACAGCAAACATAAAGTGCTGGATTCACAAGATGCAACAGGTTTATTAAAAAGGAAAGTGATATGAGTTGGAAGGGGGAGCCAACACAGTACCTGGAAGAGAGTAAGAAGGTACACAATAGCCTAAGAGAAAGTAATGGGAGCATTGTCCATTGATGCTGCAGATGGTTCTTCCTGCCAGCCTGGTCCCACAGCTGTGTCAGCCCCAAATGAACACACAAAGACTTATATTAATTATGAAATTCTTGACCTAACTAGGGCTTCTTTTTGGCTAGCTATCTTAATTATTAACCCATAACTACTAATCTATGTATTTCTACATGGTCTTATCTTACCAGAGAATACATGACGCATGTCCTCTCTTCCCTGGATCACATAAGGACTGCTCTCTGTCTACACCTCCCAGAATTCTCCTCATATCCTAGACACACCCATCTTGCTGCCCTATTGGCCAATGGTAATAAGATATACATATACAGAAGGACAAGCCCATCACATTGAGATGGCTTTTAAATGAAGATCACATAGTTAGAAGCTGTATTTGGAAACCAGTCTAATCAAGGGATGTGAAAAATGGTCTCTAGCTCATGTCCACTTGTAGTTTCTGACTCAAGGATCCCAGAGGATCCCAGAGGATCAAGAGGCAATCATGATGGTGTAAAGCTAGTGCCTAATTTTCTATCTGATGGAACTGGCAGCATCAAAGCATCTAGAATATTCTATTAATTCTGTATTTTGTTTTCTTTCCATCTATCTTTGCTTTGCTTTGTGTATTTTTTGTCCTTTATTTTTTCTTTCCATCTATCTGCCCTTTTTCTTCTTTTAACTTATTTATTCATCATTTTTGTTTGTTTGTTTCAAAGTTGTTGTTCAAATCCGAGGCCCTTATATCCCAGACAAAATCTGTCTTTTGCTCCTGAGTCACCTGTAGCCTGCCTTCTTGTTAATCACATATCTTTTAGGTGCTCAGCATGAGGTTTTGACTTATTTAAAATTAAGCAGTTTGATTGCTGTGGTTGAGCAAATCAGCACATTTACCATAACTTGCATTTAGCTCTTCCTAGGAACACTGAATCTTGTCGGCCAGCCTAAAACACAAAGACCAAAACCAAAGAGTCTTACTTGGAGATTTAAGCACCTAACATTATGCAATCCAGACTGGAAATCTACAAATCCTTTCTGAAAGTGCCAGGTAGTTTATCTTCTAAATTCAGGGGGGCACTTAGTATATGTCAGAGCTGCTCAGTTATTTCAAAAGCAGCCAAAGAAAACATGAAACATGAGCATAACTATATTTCAATAAAACTTAATCTACAAAAGTAAAGAGAAGACTGTGATAAACTCACAATGGTTTCTACTCTGGCCTACAGTAACATGTCTTAACAGAGTTTCTACCATGATGAAGGTGCCCTTGTCAATGTTGTAAATACAGCTGCCAAAAGCAACACGTGGCCAATGTACCTTTAAAATGTGAGTAATGTGCCTCTAAGGAACAAGATTTTCAATTTCATTTCATTTTAATTTATATATTGAAATTATGCCAATGATCATTTTATTGACCAGGCATATGAAAGTACAAAGACAATATTAAAAATACTGAAAGCAATATTGACACAAGTGAGAATCCACTAGTTCTGATGAGGAGTTCACATGGCTTTGTATACTAAGTAGTATCTGAAATGGGTTTTGAGAAATAGATAAAATTTAACTTTTATCTATCATTGCAGGCAAAACCAAAGCAGACACATTTGAAAAATACTATATAATTAGAGCTACATCTTCTGCATTGCACTACTTTCCAAGAGTCCTCTTGCTTAGTGAAAGCTCAGGTGGGTAAGGTAACTTAAAGTCAAGTTCTCTGTATCAAAATTAGGATGAACTCGTTGACCATTCTCAGCATCACTTTCTCATCTTTAAAATGTACAAAGTTAACACTGACCACTTCAGTCACTTAGGGAAATCAAGGATGATAACATTATAATACTTTGGCTAATGAACTTACGATCTAGTTACCGAGTCTTTTACTACCTGCCATTAAGTCTCATCTTAAGACAAACTAATGAAATATTTGGAATGGCAGTTCTAGACAGAACCTGCCATCTTTGGAGATACTTGATATAGCAGGTGTTTGACCAGCAATCCAATTATAGTTCCTGGTCAGGTTTCTAGTTTTGACATTAAATCTGTCCAGACTTCACTTTAGTCTATAAATAATCTTTATAAGTTATATCCATCTGTTTAAGCATTAATTAGCATGTCATAGACTAGAGCATGGATCTTGATATTTAGAAACAATATGTAAAACAAAGTGAATATGCCTTCTTAGGGCTTATATCTATAACTTCCCTTAACATGGATGTGTGGTAAGCCTGTCCTTTCCAACAGTTAGTTTGTATCATCAAAACAAAGCAATAAATTACTCAGGTATAAGTGAAATCAGCCCATGCCATAGCTTACCCTACCTTGTTATTCAATATACACAAGCACAAGTCTCTAGTGTCATTATTACCTTTTGTACTTCAAGAAAAGCATAGTAAGATGTTACAAGTGGGGTTGGTAATGATCTTTCCCATTCTGTAGTCTGTTGATTTGTCTTGTTGACCATATTGCTACAGAGGACTTATCTCCAAAATATAAAAAGAACTCAAGAAACTAGCCATCAAAAGACCAAATAACCCAGTTTAAAAAAAAAAAAAAAAAAAAAAAAGATTACAGAGCTAAACAGAGAACTCTCAGCAGAGAAATCTCAAATGGCCAAAAGACACTTAAGGAAATGCTCAATATCCTTAGTCATCAGAGAAATGCAAATCAAAGCAACTGTGAGATACCATCTTATGCCTGTCACAATGGCCAAGATCAAAAATTCTGGTAACAGCTTTTGCTGGAGAGGATGTAGACTAAGGGGAACACTTCTCCATTATTTGTAGGCATGCAAACTTGTACAGTCACTTTGGAAATTAGTATGGCAATTTCTTGGAAAATTAGTAATCAATCTACCTCAAGACCCAGAAACACCACTTTTGGGTATATACCCAAAGGATACACACTCAAGGACATTTGCTCAACCATGTTCATAGCAGCATTATTTGTAATAGCCAGAAGCTGGAAAAAAAAAAACCTCAGCCAATAAATGCATAAGAAAAATGTGGTACATTTACACAATGGAGTATTATTCAACAGTAAAAAACAATGACACCTTGATATTTACAGACAAATGGACAGAACTAAGAGCACCATCCTGAGTGAGGTAACGCAGACCCAGAAAGACAAATATAATATGTAGTCATGCATAAATGGATATTAGGCATAAAGCAAAGGACAACCAGCTGAGAAGCCACAACCTCTTTGTGGTAACAAAGAGGACCCTAAGAGAGATATACAGGGATTCACCTAAGAAGGGGAAAAGACAAGATAACCTGAGTAAGTTGGGGGAGCATTGGGAGGTGGTAGGAGATTGGAATTGGAGAGGGGATGAGGGAAGGAGAGTGGGGAAAACATAGCTTAATAAAGTAAATTGTAAAAGTAGAAAGTATCAGAAAACAGGAAAAAAAGGTGTCACAAGTGTAAGTGTATATTTTTCTTATCCTTGAACAACATAATCTAAGAAAAAAGAAGCACTATAGAAAGTAGGTATATTGACAGGGGACATTCTGTGCTTGGAATACCACTTCCCATTTTAACCCTATTAAACAGAATAGACAAAGGATAATTTATCTAAGAGGGATTCCTCCTTCTGAGTATGTGATAGAAATGTTGCTAGTAGTACCTAAAATTTGAGGTTATTTCCCATTGAAATGCAAACTGTAAACAGAAAGAGAAGCTGTGTAGCCCAGATATCAAACCAATAGTATTATACCTTCTCTTACCAACCTTACATCTAGATTCCATCACAGATGGCAGAACTAAGTATTGCTGCCTCTATTTCATGTTTGGTTAATTTTTCTCTATGGAACATGGCTGAGTACAAACCAACATGTCACTGAGAGGAAGAATCTCAAAGCCAAGATACAGAATCTTAAAAGAGCCTTGAGTTTCAAGGGTAGATGGATTTCCTCACTCAAATAACTTGAATGGTATTGGCCACATAGTTCCACATCAACCTTAACCTCCAGTGAACTTTGTAACACTCAAGGTCACCTGTTCGTATATACTTCTACATTTGCCTCTTCTTCATTTCAAAGGGGATTTTAGAATTATATAAAAGGAATGTAACATTGAGGCAACTGGGAAAGGTTATTCATTTAAATATTGACTTCATTTCATTAACTCTATTCATTTTGGGATTGATGGATAAATTGTAGCCCACGGAACTAAAGTTTCTGACTAGCATTTGATGCTTATTGATAGCAGAGAAGTGTTTAGCATCTGTTCCTAAGATGTTTCAGTATAGTACTTACTCGATGGTAAGGACTGATCACTTTGGATAGTCATTATCCTGAGTACACTGTAGCTTTTAAAATCTGCTTTATTTCTAAGAAAAAATATGATAGTTCATGTTATTCTTCTGTTGAGGTTTCTTCTTAAGTACTTAGAATGCTTTAGAGTGCAAAATATACAGAATACATAAACTTCATATTACTGTGATTTCCAGAACATGCTCTGCTTCTAATAATAGTCTCTCCCCCAAATGTTCTTCACTTATACTTGCATATCGATTTTCAAAAGTGCAAACTTGTCATTTGTATTAGCCCAACTGCATGAAGATTTCCTGAGCAACATCCTTCATTGACTTATACAAATAGTCATCCTTGAGTATTTCAATGCTGAGAGATCCTCTCAAGTAGTCCATAGCAATTATGTTTCTGAATAGATTGTGCATGATGTCAAGCCATGACCTATAAATGCTTGCCCACCCATGGTATGGAAATGAGTAGAACTTCCTTCTTAACTATAAAAATTAGAAATACCTAGTCAATTCATCCTTTGTTGACTTTAAGGAATGTTTTCCCCCTAAATTATTCTGAAATACTGGTAGGTTCTGGCTAATTAATGAGCTCAAACACCTCAGTGTATTCAAGGAGGCTTGAATGCTATGATTCCATTATATTTGTACCCACAAAGATTTGGCTACATTTTAGCTAAGCCAACAATCTTCAACAAATGTTGATGCTTCATTCACATCACAGTTTAAGGAGCTTGTTTCCTCTGTAATGGCTGAGAATAAAACTTTAAAGCAAAACATCTCAGTGGGGTGTCTAGCTTCGCTTAGGAATGAGTAATCTGAGGCCGCCAGGAAACATTACTTGATCATCACTTTGAATTTTCTTTTTCTCCTTGGTTTCGTCTCATTAAATATTTCTTTTATCCCCTCACACCACCCCACAGTGTTGTTCTCCCTTCTGGCTGTCTTATATCTTTCAAATATTTGACAAGCTGTACATTTTGATTGATCTATCCTTTTTTTGTTCCTTCTCCCCCAAGTGTTAACGTCTATCTTCAATGAATTCCTGACTATAGTTCTTTGAGATTAAATCAATGAAAATTACAAAAGCAAAAGAATTCACTAACAGCTACTTTACCCCTCCCCTCACTTCTCACAAAGAATCCTTTTCCCCCTCATCACTTTTATTCCAAAAGTACCATATACCTTAATTAAGTTATTACAATTCTTTTGAGGTTTATGAATAAATCTTCATTTGTTTCCTTTATTAGCATTGGATCTGCTTTTGTTAATTGTATAAATGGTCCCCACAGGCAGAAAAGCAATATAACGCAAATGAAGCAGGGCTGTTTGTTAAGGATAGTCAATTTGATTAACATCACCATCAATATGATGAATGGGAGTATTTTGGAACAAGTTGCCCAGTGACTTGAAATTGACAATATAATGTGTGTGCCATTAGGACTAAAACAATAAATTCGACAATATAGCATAGTATTGATTTGGGACACTCCTTAGCTTGGGATAAAATAATGATCTTTGCATTTATACACCCCCATTCATTCTTAGATTCCATGCTCGTAAATAAACTTCATCATCTTGATGTTTAAATGATGTGAAAATAAGTGGATCTCATCAAGGCTGAAGGAGTAAAGTGGTAATACAAGGATATAGACTTAGGATTTAACGTGTTGGTAATTGATTACCCCTGGCTAGCTAACATGATGTAGTTAATAAGGAAGGATTTATAGCAAATATAAATAAATGTCCATGGAAACCACTTAAAATGCAAACTGAGAAATTATAAATCCTCACTTTCTCTATTTCAGCCAGATGTTTACCAATGCTCACCAGTGCATAAATGTCTTATTAACAATTTCTTGTGATGGTGTGTGTAAAAGAACTTGTACCTACAGATTGGTTATGATGACCGAAAATAGAAACTCTTCCAAAGGATACATTTTCATTACTAGAGCACTGGCATGTTTTAAATGAAAGTTCTATGTGATAAAAATAGAAATTAAAGTATTTGAGGGGATTGTTCTGTGTCTTCCCAGTGGTTGTTGCTCTGTATGTGGCTTGTCTTTCTCTTTTTGCACAAAGTAGCAACCATTTTGTTTACTGAGGAAGAGAGGACAATTTATAAGAACAAAATCCCACTAAAGGAAACATCAATAAAAGGGGAAAGGATGAGGAAAGAAGAGTCTATTGTGAGATATTTATTTACCTGAGAATGAAACCAGCACAAATGAGAGACAGAAGCAACAGAAAGCAAACAATCTGCCCTATGTGAAAGAAAATACCAATGTAAAGAAACATCTATAGACTTAAAATACCAATGGTCCTTTGTTCGTCCTCTTCCAGAGAAGCATGCTAGTTCATAAACAACCATGTGCATACACACCTGTATCAGGTCAACATCTGTCAATAGCTTCTCTTAATCCAAACTTTAATAGCAGAGACAATTCTTAGGATGTCCATATTTTTTTTATTTATCATTTTAATATAATTGAATTCTATTTGTTACCCATAGACTCTCTGAAGAAACCACCATGTATTTCTCTTTTGATGAACCAGTGTAGACATACAACACAAATAAAATCTTATTTTTAAGGGATCTAGGATAAATATAATTTTAGAAAGAAATTTCACTGTAGACTAAAAAAAAATATGGTCCCAGGTTATAAACTCTCAGTGGTATACTGAACTCTTAATATGAAGACAAATTACATATAAATGTGGAATGAGCATCTTTAGGGAAAATAGATGTTTTAAAGATATTTAGGGAAAGAAAAAACAATGTAAATCAAATATTCTAATTTTCTTTTTTAATCATAGTTTCCCTGGAGAGTTCTTTTATTTTAGACCTATATTTTCTCAATAGAGAAATAAAGCTATGTATCTGATAATTTCTTTTCTACTTTAAAGTTATGCAAGGCCTGTCTCATTAGAGTTTACATTAAAGTAAGATAAGTCTAACAAAAACAAGCATCATTTCACATACAACAATCTCCCTGCTCTATACTCTACTCTACCCAAGAACAAACCTTTAAAACCAGTCATCTTTTTTATTGTTATAAAGTTGGACCTTACATGACACGCAGAGACTCTGTGTTTGATACAATCCTGTTGACCAGTTACCATTATTGTTTATGGGCTAGCTCTGTCTTAATTATTAACCCATTTCTACTTATCTAGGTATTTCCACGTGGTCATCATATCGGGGAGCCTCGGCCGGTGTCTTCCTCCCTGGTCTACATACTGACTCCTCCCTACTACTTCCTCTTTCTTCCTTGTCTCCTAGCCCTGCCTATCTTGCTTTCTCATTGGCCCAATGGTGCTTTATTAATTAACCAGTATGAGAAACATATTTACAGATTAACATCTCCCATCATCTCCTCTTTTCTGTCTAAAATAAAAAGAAGGGTTTAAACCTTAACATAGTAAAATATATCATACAACAGTTATCAAATAAGAATCACAGTTAACAATATTTAGTCCATTAACATTTTGTAAGACTAAAAAAAAATATCATCTATCCTATCTTTGTGAGTCTAAAGTCCTATATGTAACTTATCTTTAATCCTAACTAAGAAAAACTATAACCATAACTATCTGTCTTCAACTCCTTCAAAGACCACAGAAGAATAATATAAAAACTCTAAAAATGACAGAGACAACTCCTTGCCTGGTCAGTCACCCAAAGTTCTTCTGTAATATTCCATCTTCAGCCCATAGGCCATCGTGTGTCTCCAGACTCCTCAACAAAGCAGGAAACTTTAAACTGTCCATCTGTATTGGCAGTTTGTCAGTCACTTTTCTCTGTGTCCTGTAGACTGTCTAGCTGTCTGGCAGCATCTTCCATGAAGCAGGAATCCTGTAGCAATGTCCATCTTGAATCAGCAGTCACCATTTTGTGGGTCTTGCATGTCCAGTTTATACAGCATAAAGTCAAACAGTCTAGACAAGAGAAGTACCTTGCTCAAATGGCTAGTCTTGCCATATTAGAAGCAAACTTCATAATGTGTTTCTTTGATGTCCATCTTCCTTTCTGACGCAGATGGTGTTACCAGGAGCAGTTGTGCCTCACTGTCAAGAAAATCCCTAAACCATTTTAAATGCCATATTCTGTAGGTCTTTGAAAGGTTTGAAGAATGTCTATCCATCTCAAATACATTTCTGCATATCTAGAAATCCTAACTAACTTAACTCCAAGTTTTGACTATTATAGGTAACTCTCTAATCTGTACTAAATTATACATTAAAGAACACAACAGCCATGGCTCCCCATAAAATGACCATGTGGAAGTACTTGGATAAGTAGAAATGGGTTAATAATTAAAACAGAGCTAGCCCATTAACAATGATAGCCACTGACCCACAGGATTGTATCAAATACAGAGTCTCTGCATGTTATTTGAGGCTGGTGCGGCTGTGAGCCCAGACCGGTGGCAGGGGGACTGGCAGCCGGTGGGGAAAACCTGCCAGTAACAAGTTAGGATTAAAGATAAGTTCCATATAGGACTTTAGACTCATAAAGATAGGATAGATGAAATTTTCTTTAAATCTTTCAAAATGTTAATTGACTAAATATTGTTAACTGTGATTCTTATTTGATAACTGTTATGTGATATATTTTGCTATGTTAAGGTTAAAACCCTTCTTTTTATTTTAGACAGAAAAGAGGAGATGATGGGGGATGTTATTCTGTAAATATGTTTCTCATACTGGTTAATGAATAAAGCACTGTGGCCAATGGGAAAGCAAGATAGGCAGGGCTAGGAGACAAGGAGGAAAGAGGAAATAGTTAGGAGGAGTCAAGATGGAGAGCCCAGAGAGGTAGCATGCTGGCCCATTGATGCCCGGTAAAATGAGCCATGTGGAAATACTTAGATTAGTAGAAATGGGTTAATAATTAAGACAGAGCTAGCCAATAAAAAATAATAGTAACTGGCCAACAGAATTGTATCAAATACAGAGCCTCAGCATATTATTTGGGGCTGGTGCAATGGTGGGACTATGTGACCGGCAGGCTGGTGGAAAACATACACGCTACACTTCTTTCACAATGTCCCCAGAGCCGTTGGTTTGGAACAGGTGGGTTTTATTGTAAATACATTCCGTAGGACTGGTAACCAGAAATCTGAGTTTTGATTGTGGTTTACTGCAATTGCCTCTGTCTGGTGTAAAAAGACAAACAAACAAACAACAACAACAACAAAATCATGTAACTGTGGGAATAAGGACAAATATTTATAATGCTGCTAGGGATTGTGCTGGTTTAGTGAAGTAGTAGTGGTTATAGGTCTTCTACAAGATCCATGGCTTCACTAGCTGTAGGTGCTGGGCTAAGATTCCAGTTTTAGCATGATTTCCCTATTATTGAGCAGGTCTCTAGTCTAATTAAAGACCTGTTGGTTGCAGTGGTTCACAGGCATCATAACTAGATAAGACTATTGGTTGGTTCTCTCCTTTGGAAACTCACAGGGCTATTTTCACACAGGGAATGACATTTCTATCTAGCTGCACTGACCCTTAAATTCAGGTGAAGAAGGCAGGAAGGAAGTAAAGTAAAGGTGATGTGAATAAGGTGTTCAACTGAGAGGGCACCTTTAGAGGTCAATGCTACAAACTGCATAAGGATGTTTTGATTTTCAATGTGTTCATGCTTGCTTAAGAAACCAGATTTTATAACTGTTTTATCAACCCATGCATAAAATAATACCATCTTTGAACAGGGGATTAAGAGCCACTAGGAATTAGGAGGTCCTGTAGTAGAGAAGAGAGATCAGGGAAACCTTGGACCCATCTTTACATTATGTCCCTTCTCCATTGGAAATTGTTCTCTTACAGAAAAGTCCAAGAAATGAAGAGTCCCAATGTCAGAATTTTTTTCCTTGTCACCCATTACCCTTCTAGTCATTGCACAGCTGCCAGGGTTTTTTATCCTTTTGCCCCAGGAAGGATTCTGAGATTGTGACCTTTGCTTTTTTACCCCATCACCTCATTCTCAGAAACTTTCTTCTGTCACTGCACATGCTTGTCTCTTCACTTCAGATGTGTCCCTTACCAAAAAAAATCTACTGACCCTGACCTTTGAAAAGAGCAAAAGGAGAGTTTTACTTTGAGCTAACGGGGAGCAGATGAAAGCTCTGTTGTTTCTATGGAGTCCAAGGATACTGAAATTTCCCAGGGTGCATCCGTTCTCTTCTGGTGTGTGAAATCACTGTGTTCTTAAACAACTGGAGCTAGCAAACCCATGGTGAGAAGCCATGGAACCTGCAAAGTGAAGATCACAACCTTTTATTGGGCAGGTAACTTTTCTCTTTCAACCAAATTCTCCTTGGCAGAAATACCCCTTGAGAATTTCTCCTTTTGCTCACGAATGGTTATTCAACTTCCCAATTTAGCTTCAGAAAACATTTTATGGAGTCTGTTTACTGCCCATGTTCTTTCCTTTTGTAAGAAAATACTTTTTTAAAAAAAAATCACCAATATGACAAAAAAATCACTTTATAAGAAGTTTGGCTAGCTTCAGTGCTATATTTATGTGTGATTTATCCTACATTATTCAAAATTACTACAGCACACATGTACACAAAGAAATCATATATAAATTTTAAAAAAAGTGTTAATGACATCTTTCTTTTGTAGATCAGTGTGAGACTTTGATGCAATATTTCATTAGCAGAAATACAGTAAAAGTTCACTTGCAGGGACTAGATATCACATGCAGGAAGGATCTCCACTTCCTCTTCATTTTTGGTGTGTGTGTGTGTGTGTGTGTGTGTGTGTGTGTGTGTGTGTGTGTGTGTGTATGTGTGTGTGTATTTAATTAAAGATCCCCAGTCTTATCAATTCTGCAGATGTTTAACACAATACTCATTCATTAGAAATACTTTGGACTTATCGCATCTTGAAGATGGACTTATCAGCTCTTTCTCCCAACCACACACCCCAGATTAATATGCATTGTATGTAGACTTATTTGACAGGTTCAGAAGGGCTTGGCAGTGCAGCGATAACATTGCAAATTTTACTAGAACTAGTTAAAAAAAAGAAAAGAAAAGAAAAAAGAAAAGCAGAGAGGCTGCACTAAGTCCCCATCAATAGCTCCGTTTGAATGAGTACATATGCTATTATCTCACAGGTGCATAAGAGGAAAACAGGAAAGATAAGAGAGCTGCTTTCCACTGGTTAGCATACCCCCACTTCATCCCTATCTCCATGTCTTTCCATGCCCTTCACGACAGCTTATTCACTTAGCTCCACTGGACTGACTACACTTGAATATTTAAAATGCCTCCTGATGAAACAATAATCCTCCTATTTTGAGGTTCACAACAATACTGATCCAATACACACTGAGTGGATGTTCCACTTGACTTCTTCTTGGACAGGTGGCAAGAGCTTTTCCTTCTGGGTCTGTGTTGTATCTCTCATTTGATGGTTCCATGTACTCTTGCTGTATAGTTGCCTGGGTGACAGCAGGGACACCATGTAAAGACCAGTGACTTAGGGGTCCTTATTCTCCCACTCCATCTCTGACACTGCATGGAGCAATGTCTCCAGTTTCCTCTTAAACAATGCAGGATGGATCTCAATCCAGATCCCCCTTCCCTGTATTCCTTCAAGAATCTACATTGCAGAGCAGTGTTCACAGACATCAAGGGGAAAAGTCAAGCTATTATAGTAAAAAGAAGGCAGGAAGCAAGGACAGCCTTGGTCAGAGGCACATGTGATACTTGATATCACCTGCATGGTTTTATTGGCCTCTAAAGCATTTTTGCTGTAGTCACTTGCCAAAGAGTGATGCTGGGTTTGTTCTTATGAAAAGTTCAAGGTAAAAGCAGCAATGTTTCTTATGTAGTATATTTGGCCCTAGGGAAGGAAGGGAATCTATGCCTGCTGTATACCCCAAAAGTAAACTTCTGGGATAATGTATGCTTCCTTTTAAGGGCTTGCATTTCCTTTTGATTTCCAAGTAACACATTTCATCCTAGAATGTTGTCTCTACCCTTTTTATTTGATTGTGGCTTTCCCCCACATTTAAAGATAGCTTGTTTTACATAAAAAGGAGTCTCCCAAACCTATCAACATGATAAGAATAATGACTACAAAGAGATAGGGAAAATTGAATCTTTATATAGCTCATGAAATACTTCAAAAAAGATTTACTTTCTCTCAAGTTTTTGGCTTTAGCTAGACTTCTTATCTTACCTGACACATACCTTGCCAAACACCTGATGCATGTGCCAGGTGTACATAATGATTGCTCTTGACTTAGGGCTTAGGAGGGGCTAGCAGAGGAAAAATCTGGGGAGTATAATATGTGATCATTTGGTCTAGTTCAAGTGCAAAGGAAGACTTAGAATGAAACCATTAAAAATGAATAACATCACAGCGAATGTGGATACTGTTCAAGACAGGAAAATTTATGAGCTCAAATTTATAGATATGAAAGGGTAACTCACAGAGAAGAAAGAGCCAAACTTATGATATGGGGGCTAATGAGTGGATGCAGAACAAATATCATAGGGTTTGCTAGAACCAGAGCTCAAAGCCTTAGTGAATGGTGCATAATTTATGTACTATCAGAAAGGAGGAAAAGAAGGTTGTAGGAGATAAAGCAGCTGTGTGTATTCCAAACACATTAGGT
Source organism: Cricetiscus sungorus (assembly GCA_030556225.1). NCBI lineage: Eukaryota > Metazoa > Chordata > Mammalia > Rodentia > Cricetidae > Cricetiscus > Cricetiscus sungorus. Next base: position 20,702,145 of record JANBXA010000180.1, on the reverse strand, counting down.
TATAGGCATGGTTTGTTGGAACCTTCAGTGGAAACCCTTGCAGTCCTGCTAACAGGGCAGAGCTGATCTTGATTGTCTTGAATTTCACACAAACCTTGAGATTGCTGACAAACTTTCTGTATCACAAAACTGCCTGGGAGAAAGAAAGGGGAGAGTCATAGACTGTCCTGTGTAAATTTCTATTGCTGTGACAAAGACCATCTCCAAAAGTACCTGGCAGAGGAAAGGGTTTATTTGGCACACATTTCTATATCACAGTCCCTCATGAAGGAGAGTCAGGCCAGGAAATCAATGCATGAACCTGGAGGCAGGAGCAGAAGCAGAAACCTTGGGGGGGAAAGCTGCTGCTAACTGACTTACTCCTTATGGTTTGTTCAGCCTGCTTTCATACACCATCTAGGACAACCTGCTCAGGGGTGACACAGACCAAAATGAGATAGGCCTTCTCACATTAAACATTAATGAGTAAAATGCCCTACAAAGTTGCCTACAGGCAATCTGAGGGAGGCATCTTCTCGGTTGAGGTTCCTTCTCTCAAGATGATTCAAGTTTTTGTCAAGTTGACAAAAAGTAACCAAAACAGAGAAGATGAGCAAATGTTGAGTAATTAATAGATTGAAAGGGCCCATGTTTGTCAATCATGGTGAACTGGGAGAGGAATAGTAATACCTCTGGGTCATGTCATATTTTCTGATAGTTCCCTATTTTCTTTTCTTGCAGCACACTTTATGACATGCCACCCCCTTTCATTGATTTCAACTAAGCCCAGTTACACCGCCCTTTGTGTAAAGGGAAGCAGCATTGTATGCAGGATATGAGACCTAGGCAAGCAACTCTCAGGGAGAGAAGACCTGAGACAGCTTTCCTTCCATTAAAATGAAAAGGTTTTAAAGGGATGTTTCATTAGTGATGAACTAGTTTAATAAATAAGTGAAGCCATCTACTTTGTGCCATTGGCTGATGAATAGATAAGGCAAACATGATATATACAACCAAGGGAATTCCATTCTTCTATAAAAGCATTCAATCCTGTCAGTTATGAAAATATGAATTAAATTTGGACATTATTATATTAAAGAAAATCTATCACTCACAGAGAGTATTGTATGATCTCACATGCATGCAGAAAACAAAAAGGTTGATCTCATTGAAGTTGAGTGGGAAGTGATGACTAACAATTGCTGGGAAGATTAATAAAGAGAAGAGTAAGAAAAGGCTGATCAAGGAGTATTGCACTGTAGGAATAAAGCGACTAGGTGTGGTCAGTGACACTAGATAATGATAATGGACCATATATTTCCAAGAGCTCAGAGAAGAGACTTTTAATAAATTTATAATAATGACATGATAACTGTTTAAAGAAGTAGAGATGGTTACCATGATTTAAACATTATGCAATATACATATACATTGGAACAATTACATGATACTCAATACATATACACAACTATATGTATCAACAAAACACAATTTAATAAAATAAGAGCTTGACACCCCCTAGTGGCTGCAAGCCAGCCTGATGGTTTCCTGGGGTCAGTTAAAAACTTTGACAAATGGGAACAAAGAAGGCTAACTAGAGAGTTGGAGCAACTTATAAAAAGATCCACATGGGAAGAATTTATCCAGCAATGACAAGTCCTGTGAAGACTGTGTGAGATTGCCAGACATGTTTATGATCTTTCCTTCAGTCTGCCTTATGTGCTTACCAAGGGAGGATGCTACCTGATGGGGTGGCAGCCTTGAAATCAATTGATGTGAGGAAACCATTAACAGTACCTGCAGCAACAGGACACTTGGCCACAGTGAGATTTGTTGTAGGGCAGAGATAACAGCTATGAAACAACATCTTACTGATATGGGCTTCCTGAGCAAAGATGTGGGGGTGGGGGGAAGAATGGGAACATTGTTGGCAGCATAAGTTAGGGATCTGATAGAACAAGCCAGGCTAGCTATAAAGTAGTGTACGAGTAGAAATGACATGCAGACAAAGGAAGAGAGAAGAGGTGAGACGAGGTCCAAGCTTGGTGATATGCTATGCCTCGCTGCCATTTTAACTCATACCCTCCCACTCTAGCCACAGATACCATTCATCTTCTTTCCATTTGGAGCATCTGTGCATGTTTAACAGCGGGGTGACTTTAGAGACATGGCATGCTAATGAAGCAACATGAAATGAAGTCTCTCTGTTAGCACAGGTGGAATCCATAGGGGCAACTGTTGTACTTGGGCTCCTGCTGCTCATAGTCAGTTTGTCATAATTTAAACAAAAATCTATCACAAAATTACTCCAAGATTTCACCAATTTATTTGTTATTTTTAGTTATGTATACTCACATTCAACTAATAGATTAATTTATTTCCACCTTAAATTCTCAGATCTTGAAACATTGATTCATTGTTTTAAAATGGGAAAATCTCATATATTAATAACTGGTCATACTATACAAATCAATATAGGATATATTTCTAGCATGTTACAACCACAGTTCAAAATAGCCCTGATCTGATATGATATCGAATATTTTTTTCACCCCCAGAGAAAGTCTTGTTGCTAATCCAAATTTTTCAAGACAGGAAATAAAGTATTTGGTCTACTAAGCAAAATCAGTTACAGTTCTTCATGGTTAGGGACATAAAGAGAAACAGCTAAACAGTTTAGGAAAACTGATCTTGTGACAAGGTTGGACTGATGTCACAGCAAAGGCAGAAACTGACCTTTGCCTTCTATTTTCCAAGCCCTCAGTGCTTCAAAGTCAGTGATATAGACATAAATTCCAGTTTTATGAGAAGATATAAAATGTGACCATTGCATGGTTTCAATTTTTAGCATCATCTATGTGCATGCCTGCACAGACAGGAGCAGATTCATTAGGACCCAATGTACTCTCTGACTCCATGTGTTTCAGATTATACTTTCCATGTCTTCCTCTCATTTCATAACAGTTGTATCCCGCTTGGACAGCTCTGAAGGGTGTTAATGGGTTTGATTTGTGACATCACATTTATTGTTAAATCTTGTCCATTTCAAGACAATTCTAAACTCTATAGGAGACAAAAACCAATGATCGTTCATTTTCCATCATCAAGCATCTTACAGTAGATTTGAAGAAAAAGTGTGGATCATTATTTTGCCACTTATTATGGGCTTTGAATAAAGGATAATGAAAACTCAATGGAACTTATGTGCTTTGGGACCCAACTTCCACTCTATATTTTAGCACTGAGAAATTTCAGCCATGTTACAGAATTGCTACAGCTTGAGAAGGCATTAATAGTTAAAGTTTTATGAGTAGTATATTCATAAAGATTCTTAGAATTAAAAAAGATAACAGGGGAAGGACATCCACTTAGTGTTTTCATTTATTTGTCAGGAAGTAGGTACTGAATGTCAATTTGTACTCAATATGTAGCTAAAACAAGTTCATGAGGAGGAATTGAGAAAATTCTTATCAACATGGAATATGAACCATTTGGTGTCCTGACAAAAGCAGGAAGACATAAACACAAATATATTAAGAAGCGTCTGTGAAGAAGTGCATAACCCAAGTGACTCAGCAGTCAACTGTGTGGAGAACACCATTCAAATGGATGGGAAACCACTAAGTTTTGGGGTGACCAGAGCATTATCCTGGGAGTAAACAGATTTCAGTGCCATATGTGCATTAACTTAAAGAAGAGTTTTTCTTACTCCAAGGAAAGAAGCTGTAACTGATGCAGACGCATGGCGGTAAGACTAAGCTGTGAAGTGCAATGAGAAGGTAAAGCATGGTTTCTATGAAGATAAACTTAAATTGGGTTGTAGACTACAGTCAACCTCAAAACATTCTTCAAATAACAGATTTCCCCAGATGAGTACATAGGTATTGATAGATGGTGAGATAGAGAAATAAATTGTCTAATAGCCCATCGATGGTACCTCTAAGAGAAAATGGAGTGAATGGGTAACTATTGGGTTAGTTGGCTGATTGTCTTAATTACCAAGCCCTAGAAACATAAATGCTAAATAATTGGCCAGGAGGGGAGATAAGGAGGGACAGGGTAATGGATAGTAGTTATGGTAAGAAAAACAGGACAGAGAAATTAAGAGAAGTAAACAGTACATATCAAAACCAAATGGCAAGTGCATAATTTCATTGAAACAGCAGCAAGGTCAAGACCCCCATGTTTGGATATATACACAGAGGTAACACTGTGACCACCAGGCACAGCACACATACACACAGTCAGAGGAGGTTCACTTACCAAAATGAGATCCAGCATAATATGATCCAATGAGAACATGCATTTTCAAGACCTCTCTCAATCGCTCACTAATACAGAGTCCATGAAAACTCAAAAACCTAGAACTAGCCATTAGGAATCAAGGAGGTGACCATCATGAATGTTTGAAAAAACAAATCAAGAGTAATAATAGGTGTGGAAGCCAGGCCCTGTCTTTTGTTACCTCACTCGTAACTCCCTTTCATTTTTAAAAAATGCTGATAATCAGACATGTATAATATATAACATGGAAATTACATGAATAAATTCATGATTTTGTACACCATTCAAAAGAATAATTTAATAAGGTACAGTGAGTTCGTCCTGTATATGCAAAAAATAAATGACTGAGCTGTTGGTCAATAATGAAGTTATTAGATTTTACCTTGTCTTTTTTCTTTTTATTGAAAATATTTTCACTCACAGAATATATTCTGATCTCTGTTCCCTTCATGTATTCTCTCCAGTTCTTCCCCACCTGCCTGTATATCTAAGTCTATTCCCTTTCTGTCACTCATTAAAAACAAATAGGCTTCTAAGGGTAGCCTTAGAAATTAACACATAAGTTGGATAAAGCAAAACAAAACAAACAAACAAAAACACCAGAAGGAAAAGAAGGCACAAGAAAAAGAGACCCACTTGTTTACATGCTCAGGAATCCTATTAAAATCACTGCATTGGAAACCATAACATATGTGCTGAGGACCTGGTTCAGATCTGTGCAGGTACTATGCCTAGTACCTCAGTCTCTGTGAATTCATATGAGCTTTGATCATAGTGGTCAATATAGTAGTTTTTTGGTAAGATGGAAATTGATCAAGCCCAAGATCCAGCTGTACCATTATTGGACATACACTCAAAGGATGATTCATTCCACCACAGAAACACTTGCTCAACCATATTCATTTCTGCTCTATTCATAATAGACAGAAACTGGAAACAACCTAGATGTCCCTCAACAGAAGAATGAGTAAAGAAAATGTGACACATTTACACGAAGGAAACTTAATACAGTAGAGGCTTCTTAAAATATAAAGGTAATATAAATGAAATTGTGAAATAATAGAGGATTCAGAGACATAACTGGACATCTTTTGGGATCAAATGAAGGCTCCACAATTTGCTTTCAGTTACATCTAATTGAATTGTTGGACAAGGGGGCTCCATTGGAGTCCCCCAAAATCCCAGCTGTTGCCAAAATTATAGGTTTCTCTACACAAACTGACAGTAAAGCACAATGGTTGAATACAACACCTACATAACTCATTGAACATGGAGAAGTTGGTCTGGTGCTTCACAGAGTTTTCACCCCTTTAGCCTCTAGTAATAAGAATATTACTAAAGGAGAACTATAAATACAAACACAGCTAGAAAACCTTTAGTCTACAACGATCCCTGCCTACAAGATATGATAGGACAACGTTGGCCAAGAATTTGTGAGAGTAACCAACCACCAACCGATATCTCATTTGACTGAAGGTTCACCCTATAAGTTGGAACACATACCTAGCATATCTTGGATGACCAAGAATCTCTGACCAGGCTAGGGATCTAGGGTAAACCAAATACTACTGTTTACTTTAACAGAGAGAGAGAGAGAGAGACAGAGAGAGAGAGAGAGAGAGAGAGAGAGAGAGAGAGAGAGAGTCAATAAAATGACTTCTAATGATATTATGCTATACTCATAGGTCTGTGTCTTGCTCAGCCCTCATCAGAGAAGCACCCTCCTGCAGCAAATGGTACCAAGTACAGCCAGACATTATGTGGAGTATGGGGCCTTGGGATACTCAGCCTTAAATGAAATATTTCCATTAAATCCCTCCCCTCAGGCCTCAGGAAACCCCTCAGATTAGGAGGTATAAAGAATATAAGAGCCACAGGGGATGGAAGAAACCAAGAAAACAAAGCCCTCGATATCAGTGTTTTTACCTTTTCATGAGACTACCCAAAGCAGCTGGAAGAAGAGTGAACAACGTGTGACTTCTTCTCTTCACATGTCCATGAAAACTCATTTGAATATATTTGCTGCAAAATTATAAATAGAGGTAATCACAGTTTCTGATGTGTCAGCCTACTGGAGATACATGGATAGTTTCTGCAACTTCCAAGTAAATAAACACAGTAGAGTTTCTTAAAGATAACTTTCACTTACTTGATCCTAAAAGACAGATTTAATAATAAATAAGAAAGAAAAGGACATGGGTTTTGAAGGTCAAGTTCAGCATTTTTCTTTAACAAGGTTATTTTGACATTACTAAATGGAACAGCCACAAAACTTGAGCAATACTATTAGATTAATGATAACATCCACAGCAAGAACAAGTCCTATTTGTTAAGCACCTTTCCCCCTCAATACTTTAATTCTGCTTGGATCAGAGGAAACTGAGCATGAAAAGAGAGGCTAATCTAACCCTAGTCACAATATATTTTCTTTTTCCTTTTTTATAAAATTTAATAAAACAGAAAATAAAACAAAACAAAAAATAGCCATTGTTGGACAATGCCAAAGAGAAAAAAATCAAGTCAAACTTGTCAGATGAAATTCACCAGTCTCATAAAAAGCCAGATGCCCAGTCTCTTGCATACCCTGAAAAGCCATAGCTTCATAATGTAGAGAAAGCATCTTGCTGCACTCGTGTCTCCATACCCCAAATCATCTCTTTTCTGTCACTTCCTAAGGATCTTATATCTTAAATGGAAACTAAGAACTTGTAAGGGAAGGGGAACTTTGATCTAAATAAGTAGCTTTCATGGATGAAATTACCAAATAATAAATAAAACTATCTTAGGGGAAAGAATTTCAAATGAGCATTTCTTTTTTGCTTCTTATAGAAATCCCCTTCAAAACTAAAAATATACAGAGATGTGGACAATGTATGGGAATCAATACCAATTAAATAAAGACTGGACCCTGAGCAGGACTTGGAAATACTGGTATACTTTGATGCTAGACACACAGAAGGATGGGGTGAGGCATAAACCTAAAACAAAATTATCGTAGGAAGTGTTCAGATGCTTGGCATCTTCCCAAAATTCTACAGCTTATTTTATAGAAAAACTGAACCTAGTGGTATCTGGGTTTAAGCATAATTAGCATGGAAGGACAAGGAGGAAGGATGCTGTTCTAGGCAGTTTTACTCCATTGCAAAATTAAGTTGTGTTAGGCCAAGGCTCCATACAAGACTTTCAGTTGGTTTCCCTGAGAATGTATGAGTATCCAAAAAGCACATAAATACTGATCTTTGGGGAATCCCTCCATGAAAGTATTGAAGTCTGATTTAGTGGTTTTATTTTCAGTAAAGCTGGATAGTTTAGGGCCATCCATGAACAGAAGCTCCAGGTTCAACCCAGCAGGTCTGTGCCTCCTGCATGATGATCTCTGCCTCATGCTGCACTGTTAGGAGAAGCTAATTCTCCATATAATAACCCCCAAAGCTTTAAGATAATATTTTCTACAGATCAAAAGAGCCTGCTAAGTTCCCAGAATAATGAATGATAAATGACCCAAATCACATCAAAATGCAATTTCAAAAAGAAAAGAAAAAAGATCCAAAGCCTCCATAAAAGAAAGAAATCAGATAACATAAAAAAAAGCATCAAGAAACACAATGACCTTGGACTGCTCTGCAACATCACTCACAGCTAGATGACAGAGCAATTCTTTCAAAGTTTGGAGGGTGATGGCTTTCAGACAATAATTGTAAATGCTACCAAATTGTTAGGCAAACTTGAAAGAAGGATAATACATTTTCATATTTGCTAAGTTTTAAAAGTATCTCCCTCAAGGTTTAAAAAAAAGAAAGAATCTCCCCTTCTCCTTTATCCAAGATACTATTGTTGTCGTAACATGTAAACAAATAAAAAAGAGGAACAATACTGAATACAACAGAGGAGGCAGGTAAAGTGAAACTCAAGAGACAAAAAACTATGCTATGCCCATCAGACTTGACCAGGGGTAGAGCAGGACCCAACTAGAGTTCCAGAAGAATGAAACTACTTCACAACCTGAAATGATTCGCTTTATAGAGAAAATGTGATTCCATTGGGAAATACAAACAAGGTATATGATCAGAATATAACACATCAATTAGTTATTAAAAGCCTGAAGGTAAGAACTGTGATTTAGAAGCACAGGCGAAGTGGGTAAAAAGGAACCTCCAAAAGAATATGTCTGTCTCAGCAAAATGGGCCTGATGAATAGCCGTCTTTTGATTGCCTTCATAGTGCTATCTGTCTACCAAGTTCTGTGTATATTTTATTGACATCAACAGTGCCCCAATCTCTAGATGGAGAGATGTCATAAAAACAGGGCAGATAATTATCTGCATTAACACTCTATGCTGTTTCACAATTATGTCTCCAGGATCCTGGATGCAGCCTCTATATTTCATTCACCAGGGTCTCTTTTGTATTCTTCAAGATATGATGAGACCATATTACTACTAGGAAAAGTTACTGCATATATGTTATTGTTGTATAGCTTGGTCTTCTTGTAGGACTCTTAACAGTGAGACTGGGTGGTGTTGATGACGTTTTAGCCTGTTCTTGGAACCCTTTTCTTCCTATTGGATGGACTTGTCCAGCCTTAAGAGGGTTTATGCCTGGTTGTAGTGCTATGTTATTTATGATTTATTAAAGCTTGCCTGAGGATTCAGAAAGCAAGTCAGTCTCAAGCTATAGAAATTAAGCAGTAGTAATACATACTAATCCCGGCAACCAGAAGCTAGGAGGTGGTGGCACATGCTTTTAATCTTAGGATTCAGGATTAAGAGGTTGATGGATCTCTGTGAGTCCAAGGCCATCCAGATCTACACAAGATTGATCAAGTCCTAAAGACAAACAGGTCATAAATGATGATCTGAGCATCTGGGATCACATCTCTTTAATCCTAGCATTAGAGGAGTATAAAAGACAGGAGCAGTGTCTTCAGTAGTCAGTCTCAGGATTCATTCTTCAGCCACATTGAGAACACAGCCACACTGAGATTACAGTCTGGAGTTGGTGGAGCCAGAATCAGCCCTTTCAGTCTGAGGTAGAATGAGAGTTAGTAGTATTTCTTTTATGATCTTTAGCTTGAAGTTTGAACCCAACAACTCTCTCTGGGTCATTTCTTTATCTTGCAACACCTAGTCTTATTGTAACGTGTTGTGTTTGGTTGATATCCCTGAGAGGTCTCCTCTTTTCTGAAAGGAAATAGAGGAGGAATGGATCTGGGGTAGAGAGGAGGTGGCAGAGAGACTGGGAGGAGCAGAGAGAGAAAAACTGTATGAGAGAAGAATAAAGTTTCTGGGAAAGAAAGTTTCTGGAAATAAAGAACATGATTGTTATGCATAATACTTGACATAATACTCAATTTAAAATAGGTATTTAGCATTTGGAGAGATTGCTCAGTGATTAAAAACATTGGCTGCTCTTGCAAATGACTTGAGTTCATTTTCCAGCACCAATATGGCAGCTCCTACCATCTGCAACTCCTATTCTAGTGGCTCCAACTCTTTCTTCTGACCTGCTTGGGCATCAAGAATGCATATGTGTGCTACATGGACATACTTGCAGGCAAAACATTCATACACTTAAAATAAAACAAAGTAAAATATTTAATGAGGAATAGATAAACTCAGAACTATAATACAAAATGACAGTCCTGTATTGAGAACTGTTATAGTTTTAGATAAGAGATTCCCATAAAAGGAAAAAAATCTGGATTAATGAGTGTACGGTGGATGGGCAGATGTAGAAAATGAGAAAGATAAGTTAGTCCATTTACATGTAACAACTATTCTAGGGACTGGAAAAATGGCTCATCAGGTTAAAAGTACTTGCTGTTCTTGCAGAAGATCTGACTTTAGTTCCCAGCACTCATGTCAGGACTCCTAACCATCTATAACTGCAGAGGAATCTGCCACCTCTGGCCTCCATAGTTACTGGAACACATGTGCACACAAACACATACATATACATGTAATTTACAATGCAAAAACAAATATTTACAAGCACACTATTGTTCAGAAGGACCTTATCATCCAGCCAACCATCCAGCCAGCCTTTGCTCTACTAATTCATTTATCCATAATTTGCTGTGTGTTCGTTCCTTGGTCTCTTCTCTAAAAAGCCAGAAGTACCTTTCATTAATATTTTCAATAGCACTAAAGTAGCTATCAAGTTTCAACTAGATATAAAATATACCTACTTCTGATTGTTCCTAACTGTACCTACCATGGTTAGTTTTTATTGCCAACTTGACACAAGTTAAATTCAGCTGGGAGAAAGGAACCTCAGTTGAAGAATTTCTTCAATCACATTGTCCTGTGGTTTTATCTGTGAGGAAGCATACTGAGTGTTGATTGAGGTGGGTTGTGCTGTTCCTAGTCAAACAGTTCTCCAATGGATGAGAAAGCATGCTGAGAAAGCCAGAGAATTTGTCATCTTTCTTCCATGGTTTTTGCATCAGTGTCTGCTTGAGTTCCTGCTCTGACTTCTCTCAATGATGGACTGTGACCTAAAAGTGTAAGATAAAGTAAACCCTTTCCCTCAAGCTGCTTTTGATTGTGGCACTTGTATTACAGCAACAGAACAAAACTAGAATAGAATCCTACCAGAAAAAAAAAAAACACAATACAAAAGGTGCTGTTCTTGTCATCATGAAACAATGCCTCTGTTAATTGGTAGGCTGCTCATCAAGAAGAGGAGTTGGGGGTGCGCATGAACTCGGGAATTATCTGTGAGTCAGAGAAATTTACTCGGTGACTTTGGATAGAGGCAGCTGAGTCAATAGTGGCATGGTCAAGTAGGGACTGAAGGCCACTTATGAGTCTGCCTTAGTGTAGAAAGAGGGAGGGAGGAAAACAGGAAGGGAGGGCTAAAAAAAGGAGAAAGAGAGGAGAAAGAAAGTGAATGGAAGAATTCCTGGCAACATAGTATTTATGCTATAATGTGAATTGAGCTGACTAGCAGCAAGGTCAGCAGCAGCATGTGGATGGTCCTAAGGAGTGTGCGGAGCTGGGACAAGGAAGCAAGACAGTGGAATGAGGGCAAGCAAAATGCATAGGCATGGAACAGGGCCTAAACCTCTATCATGTTTTAAAACTGACATCTAAATCCAGATATATTTATAAGAAATTAAAGAAGAATCTTTTATTCCAGAATAATAACTAAAAGGTAGAAAGACCATGTTATCTATCAAATCAAGAAACAAATATTATTTATTGAAATACTTAGCAAGTAAAAGAGTAATAGAGCAAAAATATTCCGTGTATGTGTGTGTGTGTGTGTGTGTGTGTGTGTGTGTGTGTGTGTGTGTGTGTTGTATATGTATGGAATATGTAGTCCATATATATATTCCATTCATATACACACATATGTCAAAAACATGGGCACTAAGAAGATATAAGTCTGAAATATTTAATGGTTGGTGCCGAATTAGTTTTTGCCACCATATTATTAGGGCATTTTCCTTCATCAGCAAAATTGAGTGGATATTTTTCTGCAAGTAACCACTAGTCAATCCTCTTTATAAGTTAATTAAACAACTGAAAATTATTAGGCATGAACTCAATCACCGTAGCTGCAACATATTTCAACATGTAGTATGCATGTGCATTGGAAGACTGATGTATGCATTAAAATAAGAAGCATTAATCCCTTAACAGTGACTTAATCCACAAAAACCCAACCAGCACAGATATAGATGTGTTGAAGTAGGAAATTTTATCTAATAACGCAATATACATTCTTGTCATACATGTCAGACCAAGTATTCAGACTAACTAAATCACAATTTACTTTCTTTGTCAGAAGTCAAAAAGTATGCATTCTTTAATAGATACTAATTTGGGTCTGTGTAAACCAGATCAGCTGATACATAGTCCATCATTACTCCATCACACAACCCTTCTGCCCCTGAGACTTACCTAAGAAAGTTAATGCCCACAGCTGTCATTCTTATTGGCATATAGCATAAGATACTCTGTAATAGTGAACTCATTGACACCATGGGCAGGCACCACATGCTTGAAGAAATAATTTAAACTCATGAAATAACTTAAGAGTACAGTTACAGGTAATGGCTAATGGTGGGACCTAATGTTCATTATACTTGTAATCTGCTGAGTGTCAGGAACAGGAGGAGAAAGGATTATATGACATCTACTCTAGGTCAGTTCATTTCTAATACAATGAAATGACCTGTTTCATATTTTATTTTGGGGGCAGGGTGGGAGCAATGCTCTCCCATGTGTGGAGTAGAGAGAACACTAAATGAGAGGATAAACTGAGAACAAAATGGTCAATGTAGTTGTTGCTATCTTGGGTATATTTATAGTAAAATTAGGAAAAGCTAGTTGCCACTTAGGAAATGATCCAACTGTATGGGAAAGGAGAAAAAAATACACTGTGGATAGGCTTCACAGAGCAGTCACAGGCAAGATTTCGCCTTCTGGATGAGCCTGTCTTCCTAAAGTAAACTGTGAAAAATAATTTGCATGTATCCTCTTTGTCACATGAAGTCAAGCAAATTCATGGAGGAAAATACCCTTTGTAAATGAGTTTACTTTGCATTCCAAGGCAGTCATGCACTGTAAAAATGTGGTTGATGTGATGAACCACTGGGCATCTTCTCTACTCTGATTCTCGTATTGCCTCTACCTCTGCCTTCTGTTTGTAAACAGGATAGATTAATAAAGAAATTATCTACTGAGAAGACACCAGTGACCTCTTTTTCAGCTTCCCTTGATCTGGGAGTCCAGATGGATAATGAAATGTGTTTTCCCACCAGTGGAAATCATAATGTGAAGACTCACAGAAAACACATATCCACAGTAAAGAAAAAAAAGTGGCACATTTCTGCAAGCACATTCTGCTCATGGCTAAGCTTCCAGGAGAAAGTAGAGCTCAAGGAAGGGATTGCAGCTACAGAATGCACTCCTTAAAACACAAGCATGCTTTCCCCTACAGTTTCTCCATTCCAAGCTGGCAGTGCCTTCTTTCCCTGAACAGATCCATCTCAGGAGCCTCTTGGAAATGTCAATAGAGTCATTATCAATTATGTAATGCAGAGGGGGAGTGAAGATTAATAATTCACAGCTGAGACATCCCCATGATTTATAATCTTGCATGTAACTGTCTACAGCTAACATTGGGAACCTGTCATTAGAAGGCATTACACTTGAGAAAATTAGAGTTCTGTATTGATCACTGAGCACATATAGTTTATTGTGGAGTGATGCTTTAATTTACATCCCAAGCAACACTCTGTGAATATCATTTGCATGAGAGGGAGCATATCCTAAAGCCATCTGCTTCTACAACATGACAGTAGCTACAGGTAAACATTCCATCTCAATGAGGACATTCCAGTGTAATAGGCTGAGCATAAAGGTGACACTACTCACACAGGACAGCATTCATTTAAGGCAGAAGAGACATTGGTTTATCTTGAACATGAAGAACTTAAGCTAGTCATTGGCTGGCTGAATGGTCTAAAGTGAATATTAACTTCCTCCCAGCCTAACCTTGGGTGAGTGAACTGCCTCTCTGATCTTTCCCTTCCTCTTTCCCTGATAATTTTATTTTGCATTCCTTATTTAATAAATTCAGAATATGCTATTGAGTTACTTAGGCTCCATTATGTGATTCCTAAGAGAACTGGATGTGAAGGTGTATTAAGTAAGATAATCAGATCTTTAGTACTGACCTTTACAAAAAGCACCTGAGAGTCATAAACTGAACTTCCAAGACAGAAAAAGGGCTTTTGCAAGCATTGCCTTATAGCCAGTTAGGCAAGGATCTAACAATAGCTAACAATGGGTTAACACTGGTTTCAATCATTACTGTGACTTCTAATCCTCTGAGGAGAATTTCAATCCCAAATTCTCATTTAATTGGTCTGGGGTGGGCATTGAGGCACTGGAAATATTTTAAAGTTTCCTAAATGATTCCAGTGTTCAGCCAATTTTAAGGACCACTGACTGTCAAGTGTTCAAGTATATGAGTAAATGCAGGAGAGAAAGAATGAAACATAAGTGATACAGCCAAGACTAGGCATAGATCCAAGAACAGAGAAGAAGGGAAATTCAAGCATCAAATAAGAAATTAGTACAGAGCAGAAAAATGTGGGCACAGAAGTTTGGGCTGCTTTTAACATAGTTGCATAGCCGAGTAATACCATAGGGAACATTGAGGTAAGGCACAAAACATCTCCTCTACTTTTGCTCAGTTGAAAAGCCAGCAGCTGAGGTGTGTAGTAGATAATGGCTGAATTGAGTAGAAATCAGACATGCCCTTCTCGTCTGTGAAATGTCAGGATGGGTGTAGGATAAAAACAGGATCAGAAAACTGGATTTAGCAGCTGTAAGGTTAGGATTGGAAACTCAGTTCTTAAAAAAAAAAAAAAAAAAAAAAAAAAAAAACATGTCTTTGAGAAGCTGATGAACCATGCCTCTTGTACAATATGTGGTTCATAAGAGCTGCTGGTAAAATACTCGCTACCTTTTATCTGAACATTCAGACCTAGATTTAGGAGAAGGTGACGTTAGGAGTGCTTGTAGCCAGACACAGTGCAAAGTGATAAAGCGAGATTAAAAGAGTGTTTTTCAAAAGCTTAAAACCTCAAAGATAAGCATCTGACAAGACATATTCAAAGCAAAGAACAATAGATTAGAGAAATGGCTTTGATACATTTTTCCTGCTGAGGAAACACAAGAATAAAGAAATAAACCATCAAAAAAAAAAAAAAACCAATGACCTCTCTGCTTTTGCATTATTAATAACTAAGAGGATAACAAATAACTAATCTTAAAAAATACAATGATAACACCTTTGATGTCTATCCTAGTCAAAGGTGAATAAAGAATATGTATCTTCCATGTATAAATGTGTCTGGCTGGGATAAAATTACAGTATTCCTGGTGCTGTCATTCTAGGTCTAAATGGAGTGAGATTTAAATGTTGGTAAACAGACTGGGTGTATCTCAGGACACTGCTGAGAAGCATCCATGAGTTTTTGGTTAAATCCTATAGATAAGTTTGAAATGTTTCAGTTGTCTGTCTGGGTTATGTGATGGATTCCAAGTCGCAAGCTGAGATTTTACATTACAATCTTTTGAAAATCCAACCAACAAAGTCCCAGTTCTTGTTGGACCATAAAAGCCCCAAGGGTAACACATTTTCTACTACCTTATCTCTCCCATATAGCAATAATACATTTTGTTTTGTTTTGTTTTTAATTCAGGGCCTTTGGAGCCCTGTTATCTGGGTAGAAACAAAATGGAAAGAGAGAAAAGATAAGCCAACATGCCCCATCAAATAAAGTACTAGCATCATTTTTTGTTATTTGATTATAAAAATCTCAAGACTCCTTGAAGCAATTTATAGAAAAACACATTCCTACTTACCTGGGGAAAAGTGACAGAGGTTACAACTCCCCTATTCTAACTTTAGCATCTTAAATTTGATAAATGGATCATACTCCTGGAATTAAACTGTATCATATGATGAGATGTGGAATCAACAGGGACTTTCCTCCTGCAGGAGCCAGTTCAGATGACAGCATTTGTCTGAAAGTCAGTGAACCTGCTCTGAATTCCTTTTGATCCTTTTCTTTGAACACAGATGTTTGCATTTTCAGGATCCATTTCCATTTGGGGTTTATGTTCCTCTTTTTTGCCAAATAGTGGTTTGAGTAGGTGCAGATCTCTCAGTTCTAATGGACACCCTAGTTTGGATTCTGTTACCATTTTGAAGAGATCCCTTTGAAATCTTAGCTACAATTTTTAGTGGTCACTCCCAAGCCTGAGAAACTTCATACCAAACACCAGAGTGATATCTGGTGTTTATTAGATTTGGAATCAGACAAAAGGTCTCTTTATGTTTCCATCTTCTTTTATACTCATGAGACATCATGAAAGAATATAAACATTTTTTTCATTTATGGAGGATAAAATAGAGGCACAATAATTTCAATTACATGGCCCATATTGCACAACTGTTGAGGGATAGAGAGTAGTCTACAGCATTCTTGGTGAGTGCATACTCATTGAGGAACTCCTATCAAATGCCAAGAGACAGTGTTAAAGGTAAGAAATACAATGGCAAGAAAGTAGAAGAAGCCCCCTTAAAAACTGAACCCATAGCAAGAGAACAAGGCAAACACAATTAAAAGTTGAAAAGTGGCAATGCCATTAAATAAATAAGACCTGACAGTCTTTCAGAAATAGTAGTAAGGAAAGGCTCTCCTAAAGAGATAACACTGATCCTGAGTCCCCAGAACCTGCCACAGGAACTCCGGGACGATATTCCCATACCTGCATCCTCTGTCACAGTTATATAACATCTACACTTGGACCTCCTCTGGGGCAAGCTCACCATTCTTTTTTCAACTTATTCTCAAAAGGACCCCTCCAATTTAAAACTGGTCTATTGTATATTTAGACTTGTCTTCAATCCAAAGAGCAATCAGTTGCTCTTCCTAACACATTTCTGTGACATGCTCCTACATCTGTAAAAACCTAGGCATATTCCTAGGTTGTCTTTTATCATTTGTGTCTCCCTCCTCAAGTTTTATTTGCTCCTGTTCTTGTGAACAACACACACAAATGCCTCATGCTTTTGAACAGTTCCTAAATAAACATTTGTAATTTTCCTTATTTGAACAAATTTATTATATGGCATTGTATTTCATAAGTTCATTTACATAGAAGTCCATGATGTACATTGCTTCTATCCCCAACAGTACTTCCCACCCTCCCTTTCATCTTGATAATTCCTCTTAGGTCCCCAGATAGATTTCTTCCTAGTTTCATATAATCTCTACACATATGATTTTATGTGTCTTCATAAAATCTGGAGTTCACAAATGAAAGATGATATGTGTCTGAGACTAGCATACTTTAAGTAACATGATATCCTCTAGTTGTACCCATTTTTCTGCAAATGACATCATTTCATTATTTATGTCTGAATAAAATTCCATTGTGTGTATATCTCATTCTCTTTATTCATTCCTCTACTGATGGACACCTTACCTAATTGTCTAAGTTAGCCAGTGTGAATAGTGTAACAAATAACTTTGATGGACAATTATTTTTGTATATCTTGATTTGGAGTTATTTAAGCAAAAATTTAGGAGTATTAGAGCTAGGTCCAAAGATAGCTTTATCGTGAGGATTTTGTTTTGTTTTGTTTTATTCTTGAGAACTCTCCATACTGACTTCGGCATGACCTATCTTGAAGAATTCAAATATGGTAGCTCTATAATCAAGATGAATTAGTTCCATACCCCCTCTTTTTATTTATCTATATTGTTTTTATGTCTCCATGTCTCTCTATATATTTATAGCTTTCTCTCTTTCTTTGAATCTTCCTCTATCATTGGTTCTGTGTCTCCAGGGAATACAGCCAGATCTTTCTTGGAATTCCGATTACCTCCAAGATCTGAGTGGCCTTCCCCTCTCAGCACCAGCATTCTCCTCTGTAACATCTCTACTGTGTATCCTCATTATGTATTTTTTTCATAAGTGGATGTCTTCATAGGCATATCTTCTTAGATAAGTTATGACTAAAAATAATGTAACAACATACATACCATAAGCCCTTCCGACTTTGAAAGTAAAAGCATCTCTCTCAGTCTGTATCCACTTCTCATTGGCTTCCTATTGCACTAGCCTACCTTCTTCTGTGCAACCCACAAGCTAGTGTTAACCTTCTCACTTGCCCAATTTGTTGACAGGATTTATAAACCAAGGATTTTAGGGTCTTGAGTTAAGAAAACAAAATCAATTACTATCTTGAGATACACATGATAGAAAATAAAACATTAAAATCTAATAAATCACAAGTGTGTGTGTCTTTTTCCTTATACTTCTACTTGATTATTATGTCAAATTTTGATTAATTTACAATATATTATTGCTCTCAAGTGATAAGTTGGGGATTGGAGAGCTTTTCGTGTCACTATCAATTTAAGTTGTCAAAAATAAGACAAAAACCAGATTTGGAGAGAATTCTCAGTGGGATTAATTAACTTGGCAATGGCATACCCAGCCCTGGGTAAAGGCTAGATGATGGGCTCAAAGTAGTATTCATTCCCTGTGTGCTACTGGCTGAAAAAGGCAATTAATCTAGTATATTCAATAAATACTTTAGAATGTTGGAAGAAGACAAAATTCTGTGCTCGGTGTATTGTTGAGATCATTGTTTTGCCTTGCAACAAAACCACAGCTTTCTGTCTTTTTCAGTTTGAAATAGGTAATACCTATGAAACTTCCATAAAGACCAGGCTAGTGTTCAAGTGAAACTGGAAGTTTTAAGGTAAACCTTTGTGTGTCTATTCACATTTTCTGAATTTCTGAGAAGAAAAAACTTAATACATACTAATTCTTTATACATCTAGCTTCAGGTTTATAGAATTAGAATGTTGTTCTTGGTTACCAAGGCTTTTTTTCTAACCAGACTTTATGATTGTTCACTGGAATCATCTAGCCAAGGAATTATAAAGTTTTGCATTCTCCCTAGATGCCTTGTCTCAATACTGTAAATGTTTGGGCAGTGGTAACTTATATTCATAAGGGAAAAGAAAAATCTCTGCCATACAAAGAGGTAAGCAATGTTATTTTTGTGCCTGTGACTAAAATGCCTATAAGAATATTTACAAGTATATACAGAATTCATTTGTTCATGGTTTCACACAGTCTAAGTCATAGTCACGAGGCCCCATATATTTGAGGCACATCACTGATGGTGGGAGTATGTGGAAGAGGAGGCCCTTCACTTCAAATGGAACAGAAAGCAGAGAGGGAGTGTGGGTGGGGTAAAGACCCACCAACAAAGTATTTCCCCATAACCTGCTTCCTCCAGCTAGGTTTTACCTCCTAATGATTCTGTCACTTCCTAAAATAATAGCACAAACTGGAGACTAAGTATTCTACATACAAGTCTGAGGTGTTGTTTCCAACCCAAACCATGACAGTGGTGTCACTGCTATTTGGAGAGAGAAAAGCATTAAGATTGGGACCCATGGAGGCTGTCTCCTCTTCCTTGCTTGCCAATTTATGTTTGTTACTTTTTAAAAAATATATCTTTACTCACACACCATTTGATAAATGTTACCATATTATCCACAACTTCCATATCTACTTTGTACCTTCAATTGTATTTCTCTTTAAACAATATCCAATATACTAATATTGTTTAGGGAAAAAAAGAAAATGAAATATTGACATTTAAAAAGCATATCTAATCATTTAGTGGAATATGTATCTGGGGGATGTGGTGTGCTAGCTTGCAATGGACTGCTCCAGACCGTCAAGAAACACCTTAATGACTGGAAAGAGCATTGTCCACATAAGTTTTTGAAAACCACATGCATTGTGAATGGAAGCACAAAACACTTTTGTTTTGGAGTCTTTTGCAAACCACCCTGAGTGAAATTTGTTCTAAAGTCAGAGAAATAAAGGAAATAAACTCTTTAAACAAGCTTCATGTCCTCTGGTTCTAAGACAGAATATATTCTGATCACAGAAAATGGAATTGTCTGAAGTAAAATACTTGCTGCAGGAAGACACGCTCCAAAATTGTTGAAGGGAAATGAACATGTTTTGTTAACTCAAAAACATTTGCAGGTATTTCATTAAAATTATGATTAAATTATTCATTTGGTGTAATACACTTAACATTTCAATAATTAACCACTCTAGCAACAGGAGAGAAAGCCTGAGTTGCTTATTTATACCCTTTAAAATATATTATAAGTGAGGTCTAAAGATGCAGAGTGACTCATTCTTCCAAATAGGCACCCACAGGACCCCAGGGGTTCTGTTTTGGTTCATTCTCCATTTCTGTTGGAGTCTTTTCTTCTTTCTTCTTTTCTCTGTTGACTCTCTGTCTCATTCCCTTATTTGTCCCCAAACAGGATGTATGTGTTTAGAATAGTCAAGGCATTAGTAGATAATGCAATAACATACAACTGTGGTAATAAAATACTTGTGGCTATCCCCAACAGTTTTGATATTCATAAAAAAATAGCAAATTCACTAATACACAGACACATGGACATGGACAGTTTCTGCCATTGAATAATGCTATATGAACAACTAGCAAAAGAACTTTGAGACAGAAACTATTTTTAATGATATAAGAAGTCTCTTATGCATTTCTGTAGCTCACTCAGCCTTCATGTAAAGTTCTTCCCACAAAATATGATTCAACAGTTCAATCATTAATTCTATTTAGGTTTAATGTGTCATAAAGCTATGGAAAGCAGGGCCATTTTCCTCTCTGCTGGGGCACAAAAAGTGTATTAACTATTCCAGCCAGTACTGTAGATGATTTATTAATTCAATTTTGCAAAGTGAGACTGTCAAGTCATATAAGTACATATTATAAACAAACTTTGGAAGATTCCTGCCCCTCCTTCTATCCCTTCTCTCAACTAGATGGCTGGCAATGCACCTCACTGGTGAGATTGATCTCCCTCCCCTCTACCTCTGCTCCCTTTGAGCCCCAAATACATTTACTCAAATAACCAGAGGATGTTCAATAATATTTTCTCATATTTGAGACAGTAGGGTTGACTCTGCTCATAAATTTGAAGTATCCAGGAAGAAAGGAAAGACTATTTCCACACATGGACCTAAAAGTCAACGATCTAACTATGACACATTGAACAAATGTGAGGGGATCTTGAACTTCAGAATCTTCTCAAATCCACAAGTGGGCACAAGCATATCCCTTTATCTGTGTCTGCAGCGCCAGGAGGACAGGACAAGTGATCACTAGCTTCTTCAAGCTCTGTCATGAATCCATGTCATAGTATGAGTGACACTGCAAAATCTTCATGTGTATTAGTCAGCAACCTCAGAATATTACACTGTCAGCCTATTTCTTCTGAGTAATGTATCATAGGGTAGATTTATGTTATATAACCTTAGAACCTTGGTGCTTGGCCAATATCATGTGTTTGGTGTGTGTGTGTGTGTGTGTGTGTGTGTGTGTGTGTGTGTGTGTGTGTGAATGGTTATTGTTCTGAAACGTTTTCATTATATTTTTCTATGCTACTTTCATTCTTTCTTGAAGTTCCTGTTTACAGATGAAGGAGGTTGGTTTCATTCCTACCAGGACTCTGAGGAATGAAAATATAGAGATTATTTTAATCGCGTGATGGTGATTCATTTCCTAAGGTATTCAGAGTATGATAAATATGAATAAAATCAAGGGATAATTTCCATTATTAGAGGCTTGTTTGTAATTTTGCATCATGCTAAAAGTACATTCACCAGTTTCTTAACCACATTATGCTCAAAGGGAAGTGTTTATTCCGTGTACCTAACTAAAGCTATAAAATAACAACAACAACAACAATAATAATAATAATAATAATGGCTGTGCCAATTTATGTCTCAGAAAAAAATCCACAGGTGTTGAGCTATTAAATCAGCAAAGAAATCATGTTACAGAGGGGGCAACTTCAGGCCTGGTTCTAGAAAAACACAGAAATCAGTAAATAGTTCACCTTAGAAAAGACATTATTTGATTCCCCCGTGGAAGACTTCACCCTCCCTGGGGAGTAGATGCGGGGTGGGATGGAAGGGTCAGGGGGGGAGCATGGGAGAATGAGAGGGAGAGAGAACTGTAATTGATATGTAATATAAGATTATTTCTAAATTAAGTATTTTTTAAGCCATCATTTAGTTCTAGCAAAAGCTGGGCTATGCTGCTTAGAATGCAAGAGACATTTGTGTTCTAGAATTATGTTCCACAGTATTTGTTCTTTTCCCTAAGCCAGTCCATATAAGACAGTCCTGATTGGTTGGCTTTTGGGGAAAAATTAGAAGAGTTTCCCAGAGTCAGGGCAACTGGTTTGTTAGCATTTTTGATTGGTTGGCTACAGATCGGAGCACTGGCAGTCTCTATGGGTTTGTCTATTACTTGCAAGTAGCTTGTTCTCATTGGTTGGTGCTGGAGGGAGAATGCTGTGGTTTTTGAGGCTTTGTCTCTCTCTTGGAGGTGGTCTGTTGTACATAGATACCTGGGACCAAATCCTGGATTTTTTTTGTGATGAAACACAATAACTAAGCCTAAGAGGAAGATGGTCTTGGAGTTTTTGCTCACAACATAAGAACTAAAGGCTGGGAGACTGGATTTGTTCTGAAGGCTTTTCTATAACATTTACATTTATATAGTTTCTCTCTAAGAAGAGTTAAATGGGAACTTAAGGCTTTGCCACATTCATACAATTTGTCCTTGGTGTGATTTACTAGAAGTGAAGGCTTTGAGTTTAATTTACCTCTTTCATTATTGTCCTAAATATTACAAATGCAAGATGGTTAGTTTCTATATGGCCAGTGACTCCCTCGGTTATGACATAAGTAATATGTTATAGAATTCAATCTCCCAAATTCACTTGCAAATTTTCTGAAGTTATTTTGTTCTTCTGCTAAACAAAGGATACATTTAAATCACTTCATTCATGTCTGTTATGAGCTGGAAAGAAATTTCCTCAAGATTCTCACTTAAAAGTCTTAATTCCCTGACCTGTGAATTTGGCCTTATCTTTGGCCACCCTTCTGCTAGGTCAGCGTTTGTAGGCACTGTGCTCAAAAGTCCTCCCATGGAGGAGCCCTAATGACACTGAACTGGTCATCTTATGTGTGTCTGCGACATTTGGCACTTAATGTGTAGGTGTTTAAATCTGCTACCTATAAAGAGTATCCGATCAGGGTAATGGTAAAAGAATGCCATGAGAGAAAAAAAAAAAAAAGGAGAAATCTCTTCCACAATCAAGCTTTGCCAGTGGACCCTGAATATAGGAGGGATTGGCATGAATCCCAACCCCAATGACTCGTGCATGAGGAGGAAAACACCGGCACCTTAATCTTGAACTTAACAGCTTTCAGAACTGTGAGGTCATAAACTGCTGTTGTTTAAGGTAGCCAGTGTGAGCCATTTTGTTATGGTAGTTCTAGGGAACTAACAGAATGCCTGTGTGCATTGCTTCCCTGTTTGCTTTCTATCTTGACATGACAATGCTCTGGACGTTTGAAATGAGGCACTGCAGCAGAAGAGAGCAGGTTTCACTAATTGGCAGGATGTCAGCTGAAATGGAGCGATGCTCACTTTGTTGTCTACATCCTTTGCTCTCATCCCTGTTGCTTTAGACTCTGCCGATTAATTTGTGATGGAAGCACAGCGTCTACAGACTTGAACAAAGAAACTCAGATTAACTGCCAATTAGAGAAGAAATGGACATCCCTCATGACACATTCATCAGTCCTCTCCCCCTCCTTCCACTCTCTCTCTCCCTTTTGCAGTTTATCCACCAAGCTTCTTTCTGCATCAACAAGATTTTGGCATTTTGCTTCTGGAAAAATTGTCTCTTGGACAGCTGGTCAGTTTTTCTCTTGCTGCCTTTTTCCCCATGACTTCCTGTTTGGAATACAAATTTGGATTCTTGAGACTGGAAGGGAGGGTAGAGAGTTGCTCCAATGCTTTCAGTCTTTTGAAGGATGGAGAGGGGCTTCTGAATCTCTGCAGCCCCTCTCTTCTTTCTGTTTCTATGTAAGCAAAGCCTGGGTCACTTTGAACTTTGCCTCTATCATTTCCTCAGAGGTCTGTTGGGTGATTCTGTATTAAAACCATTGTGGACACTCGCTATTCTCCAGACAAAACATAGATAATTAAATGCATTCTTCTATCATGACTCTCTATTTATGTGGCAGTTGTGAAGAATAGTGAATTAATATCTCCAAAGATCCCACTCTTAACAAAGAAAAACTAGATAAGAATTGATTTGTATCTCCTGCTATTGTGCTTAAATTGCTGTTTTTCTGGTGAGTTTTTGGTCTCAGAAAAAGAAGCACAGGAAATGAAGAGGAAAAAAGAAACAATATGAAAAGAGAAGACTTCCCCCAATCTCTTTGTTTGTTGGATGTTTGCCCATTGATACATGTTATAGACAGATTTTGATGTTTATTTTTTTTTCAGGATGTCCTGATCTGTCAACTGTCCCCCAAAGTAAGAAATATCTCAAAAGGCAATAATACATTTGATTCTAGCCTCAACCAACCAGGTCAGCAAAATTGAGCTATAAATTTTCCTAGAATTGCTTCTCAGGAGATTTCCAGTATTTCAGAATGGGTCAGAAATCAGTACCAATGGCCCATCTTTTGCCATATTTTGTCATCTGGGTTCCTTGAAAGAAAAAGAAACACAGATTTACATGGAGCTGGAAAGATCCATTTCCATCAGGCTGAACAGGCATTGGATTCCACGTGCCTCTGGGATTGTGCTGAAAGCTGTGGACCTTCAGCAAGCTGGGAACCAGATACTGTATCTCCCGTAAAAGCATTGGGCAGGAGACAGGAAACTGTCTCCAGGGACCAGGATGAAACATCGAGTGCCTCTCCATCCAAAAAAACTGTCATAAAAAGAATAAATGGCAGAGCAGAGCTGGAGGTGTGGTTCAGTGTTTACAAGAATCACAGAAAAGTAGGATTCAGTTCCTAGCACTCACATGATGGCTCACAAATACCACTGTAACTCAATTTCCATGGGGATCCAACACTGTCTTCTGTACTCTCTTAAACACATGTGGCACATGCATGCACACATATTCACACACACATACACACACACACACACACACACACACACTTTAAAGAAAGAAAAATAGAGAAACACATTGATAAGGATAAAATTTCCCAGTTAATATTTGCTCTGAAGATTATGGTATAGATAGATATGTTTTCCTAACACATCTTTGGGGCTTAGCCCCACTGCCTCTAGTGTACCTATGTTCTTTAACAGCTTGTATCTCTACAAGCATTTTCAGTTATTCTAAATTTCTCAGCCAGGAACCTGTGATCCCACATTATCCCTAAAGAGAGAAAAATTAAAAATCACCCAAGTCGCCTATTTTATTTAACCTTCTGATTTGTTTTAAGAGGTTGATGGGTCTGCCAGACCATACTCCAGAAGTGACACAGTGCTGGATTTCTAGAACTTTCCCAGCCAACAGAGGATTGAGGTTACACCAAAAGAGGATTGAGACTATAGATAAATGGACTCACTTACTAATGCCCTAGCAGATAGATAGAAGGGGAGGGCACAGAAAACCAAAATATATCAAGACCCCCCCACATACACACACAACCAAGTTAGAAGGAATAAGGTCTCTCTCCCCATAACAAGGGCTAGTAGTAAATGCTTGCGTGCCTCTGCTTGTAAAGGCACCACCTTACCTAACCTATTATTGAGGCGTCTCAAATCTGCATTTCTAAAATGAGAATTTTACAAATAATGTTTGATATTCAAGCATTAAAGTGGGTGTTTTCATTTTTATTAAAATATACTGAGTGTTGTTCAAATATTCCATTGTCTATGGTATATTACACACACATACACTATTCAACTATTTGAGAACATAGCTATCTCCATAAATGACAATATACAATTTGACCACTTAAAGTGTATTTCACAAAGTAGGTATGAACCAGCTGAGTCTCATCAAATATTTGAACAACATATGTTATCGTATAATGTGCTTCAGGAGAAAACTTCAAAGCTGCTGCAATGACTATGCTTGCTGTCAGATTCTGGCTATCAAAAATAAGGCTGCTATGAACATAGTTGAGCAAATATCCTTATGGTATGATTGAGCATCTCTTGGTTTTTATGTTCAAGAGGGGATCTCGTGGTAGGTTGACTCCCAGTTTTCTGAGAAACCACCATATTGGTTTCTAAAGTGGCTGTACAAGTTTGCATGCCCCTGACCCCCAGCAATGGAGGAGTGTTCTTCTTACTTTACATCCTCTCCAGGATGTCACTTGTTTTTGGTCTTAGCTATTCTGAAGGTATAAGATGGGATCTCAGAGTCGTTTTGATTTTCTTTTCCCTGACAGCTAAGGATGTTGAACATTTTTTAAATGTTTCTCTGCCATTTAAAATTCTTCTGTTGAGAATTCTCTGTTTTTGTCTGTATCCCATTTTTAATTGGATTATTTGGTTCTTTGACCAGAAAAATAATCATCCTGAGTAAGATAACCCAGACCCAGAAAGACAAACATAGTATGTGTTCACTCATAAGTGGTTATTAACTGTAAAGGATAACCATGCTACAGTCCACAGATTCAGAGTCTTGAAAACAAGGAGGACCTAAGGGGGTTACACATGGATCTCCCCAGTAAAGGGAAATAGAAGAGATCTCCTGGTGGCCTGGGGGCAAGTCAGAATGGAAACTAGGGGATGGGTGAAGGGGGACAGTACTGAAAGAGATGACTGAAAGAGGGGTCCTTTGGGGGTCAGATAGTAAACTGGTGCAAGGGAAACTCCCATGAATCTACATGAATGACCCCAGCTAAGACTCCTGTAGCCTTAATTGGCCATCTCCTCTGATCAGATTAGTGACTACCCCAATTGTCATCAGAGAGCCTTCATCCGGTGACTGATGGAAAGAGATACAGAGACCCACAGCCAAATATTGGGTTGAGCTCTGGGAATCCTGTTGATGAGATAGAAGAAGGATTGTAGGAGCCAAAAGGGGTAAGGACATCAGAAGAAAAAACACAGAAACAACTAACTTGGCTCATAAGAACTGACAGAATCTGAACCAACAACAAGGGAGACGACTGAGACCAACCCAAGCCCTCTACATACTGTGATACCTGTATAGCTTGGTCTATTTGTAGGACTACTAACAATGGTAGCAGCAGATGCCGCTAATGCTTTGCCTGGCTCTTAGGAAACTATTCTTTATACCTGACTGCCTTTCCCAACCTAAACACAAGACAAGGTACTTAAAATTACTGAAACTTGGTGTGCCATGCTTTGTTGTTGTCCACGGGAGGCCTGCTCCTTTTTGAACAGGAACAAGGGGAGAAGGGTGGAAGGAGGGGATGGGAGGCCAGAAAAAAGGAGAAACTGTGATTGGAATATTAAAATGAATGAATTTATTAATTTTAAGAAAACAAAAGAATAATGTCAGCAAAAGAAATTACAACCTTTCCCTATCTTTTCTTAGATACTAGATATGAAAAAAAAATCAAAAAACATACATATATATTTCCTTAGTATAACCATAGTGGTGCCCTGACATGAGTACATGGCTTGTATGGTTCTTATTGCTCCCCCTAAATCATTGTTCTTATTTTCATCCAACAAGTATTCCAAGGTTGAGTCTCAAAGTATTAGACTATATGTACTACAGGTACTCATACCTTATGTAAGTTATGCACACAACCCTGTATTTTTTGTGATTCTCTAAAGAATTTCCCTGCAGCCTCACTTTCACTCTCTAACACTGACACAAATCATAATTATGAATGTTTCTAAAAGTAACACACAAATGTTCTTCCTAATGTAATGCTAGCAAAGAAATGTAGTTTTATTTTTTTTTTGATATCTTGTTCTTTAGTGATTTTTCTCCTTCTACCTTCCCTCACCCACACACTCCAAAGTTCTTAGCATATGATGCCTTTTTGTGAATTCATGACTATTTAGAAGTGATAATAAGTAATTTGAAATGTAATTTAGTACATATACATGCTAACTCAATATTATTTCAAAATTGTCTATAAGTTCAATACGATTCAGAATAAACTCCTAAAATTACTCTTCATCAGCACTGAGAAGTTATAAGCTAATAATTACTAAAATCATGTTATAACCCCTGCATTGAGAAATGGGACAGTAAAATATGTCTAATAAAATATCATCTTACTATAAAACTATACCAGTTAAGAATGTGACTTCAGCTCGGGGGAACAGAAACAATATCAGTGGAGAAGAGAGAACACAGAACTGACCTCTAAGCGCATGTGGGAGCTTGTCATGTGAAAAGGTGGTATTTCAGACCCTGGGAGGAGGACAGACACTTCATCAATTCATGCTGAGACATTTCACTAGTCATGTAAGAGTATATTCACTTCTCATGTAGTTAACAATTCTGTGTGAAATATAAACTTGCAAAACTTAATATAAAAATGCGGGAGTATATACATGCTGAGACTTAGGAAAGAGACTATAGTTTCCCTTTCCTTGAAAACTCATCATCTATCATAAGTGGCTGAGTCTCCCTCAACCTCTATTATGATATTATGTGTGTCTATAATTACCAAAAAAAAAAAAACTCTGACCAAGAACCAGTCAAAGAATTAGACTCTAAAATTACATCAACATTATCAAAAACAAGATCAGCCTGATTGATTGTCACAGCCAAGAGACCCCCTAAGAAGACATGATGACTGAATGCTACTGAGGCCCCTGGATGGGATTCAGGAAGAGGAAAATAGGAGCTCATATCTGTTATTTTCTCATCTCTGTGACTGAATACCTGACAGGACAAACTTAAGGAAGGAAGGACAGAGCTCTTGCTTCCAGGAAGCTCAGGCTGTCATTGTGGGAAAGGCAAGACAGACTCCTTTAGCTGATTGATGAAGGAGGAAGAGAATGACTGGCCAAGCACAATGAACCTCTAAAGACCTGCCCAGAACAGCCTACTTCAGTGCAGGACTCACTGCCCTCATTTCCAGGATCTTCCCCAAAGAGCACCTCTAGCTGAGAATCGACTGTTCAAAACATGAGCTAGAGAACAAAATAGAGTCAAGTCAACAATAATGTGCCAGTACCCATTCATTCGTTCATTCATTCATTCATTCATTCATTCATTCATTCACTAACCCATTTGTTCACAGGTACAATGAAGCACATTAATGTAAGTTATTAACAGTAAAGATAAAATGAAATAAAATCATGTGGAACACTGTGGCATTTTCACAATTTTTATATAATGTTAAAACTATTTTAAAATAGAGTGTATTTAGAATAAACAAACAAAAGATTCCCAAGGCCCTCTGAATATCTGGCATTCTTTGACATAGGTCACAGAGAAAGGTCTCTGAGAACAGACAGAGCTTAGCTGCCAGCTTCTCAGAGGGAATTTTGTGACTATTTGATCTGACATAATCTCCGTGGCAGCCTGCTGCCATGGCACCCCACTTTATTCCTTCTCTGGGCTTTGCACTGCCTAAGAAATCTTGAGTGTTTGTTTTTCTCCAGTGTCTTCAAAATATAAACCGGGCCCCTCATGTGCCTAAACCTTAAATTTGTTCTTTGAACTGCTACTAGCATTTCATAAGTACTCCTTCAGTGTTAAATGAATGAATGAACATTAAAATTATTTATAACCTAGTGCTAGAGATGTTAGCTAAGTCACAGAGAACCAGCCAAGCATGCATAAAGACCCCGAGTTCCATCCCTAGAATAAATATTAAATAATAAACATTTGAAATCGTAAAGGCACATGTCCACACAAGCTGGAACATAATGTTATTAATCACCGATGCACATCAAATAATGACTGCCAAGTACCCATTTGCAGACATGTCAATTCAAACCTGAAAATGTCCTCAAATGTCATAGAGTTTGGAGTCTACTTTTAAAAATGGGATCTACAAGTCAAATACAATTAACTTTGCAGTCTTGACTGATGGTAGGTAAAAACAAAACAAAAACAAAAACAAAACAAAAAACAAAATACAATGAAACTAACAGCAATACCAAAAGACATGAAGTGATTTTCCCACTACCACTTAAAAGATAAAGAAACAGTGTTTATTTTCTACCTGTATTTTACTGTAACATAAACAAAAGCAGGATGAAACAGTGTATTGTGTTTAAAATACATAAACTCTTCAACCTCCAATAGGAGATTATTTCACTGTGTTTTCTGACAGTGGGGATTAAAATTTGTAAATAAAGTCATTTAACTGGGTAAGTCTGCAACTGCTTTGCTTAAGAAGTTGTGCTTTTATACTGTATATAAAATATGCTTTATACTAGATAAATCTCATTGAAGCTGTAAAATAAATTGTAGATTTCGATTTGTTCATTTTTCACTCTTTGTATCTGGCAGATTTTCTTGTAGCTACAAGCAAGATGCAACAAAACCATCAAGTGCATGACAGCAGCAACAAAGACAAAATATCTACATAATTGTGACTGTTTCTCTCCTTGCAAATTTGAAAACAAGAAATTCAATCCTAGGTAAAACACAGAGACTTAAATTACGCAGGCAAGAACAGGAGAGAGAAAGAAATGGTATCTCTGGTATTTGCCCTTCTGAAGGACTTTATTTGTTTTTATCTTATGTGCCTGAATGTTTTGTCTACTTTTTTAAGGCCTATTTCACTAAGAAAAAGGTGGCCATATCTCTTTGAATATTCGTAAATTATATATAGACTATGCAAATCAAATTCATAAAACAGAATCACATTGCAAACATGATTTTATAAACTATCTTCTCACTGGATGTATGGAACATATCCATATTGACATAGATTGATCTTAATTTTAATAGCTTAATGTTACTTACCCCAAATCCTATAATTCTGGATACTCAAATGGCTTACATTATTTAACTATTGTAGTCAAGTCTGCTATGAACATTCTAGCATGTGTATTTCTACTTGTCTAAATATTTTCTTCATAAAAAAATCCTTGTGGAACTGTTGATTGAACATATCCAAATCTTTTAACAATGTCAAAACATTTTTAAAGCTCTCTAGAAAAGTTGCACAAATTTACCACACACTCATAAGCTCTAAAGTGCTCATTTGCTCTTCATTCACAGTGGCTATCAATTCTAAATTTAATATTTGCTTGTTGAGAGGAGTTAGTAACCTTGTGTAGCTATTTCTGTGTGGGCACAGTTGTTTGGCCAAGTCAATATCCTGAGTACTCCCAAATCTATGAGCAAAAACTGAATCAAACACATAGCTCTTTTTATATTTAAGCCTGGGCATTAGCCCTACTAGATATTCTATTTTAAAATCAAATAACAAACACAAAAATCAATCAATGAACTGGACACTTGTGTTCAGCCAAGCTCATTTCAATGAGCACAGCATGGAACCTCTCTTAGCCTTTCTCTGTGTTTCTGCACCTCTCTGCTTCTGAGACTTCTTGCTCTACAAGAATCTCCTTCATGGAACTTGCTCAGTTGGAGAGGGAATTATGATTAAAGAAAAGCTTGTCCCCTCCACCTTGTTGGCTGTGTACCTTTCCTTAAGATGTCTCTCCACCTGCTCTAATGATCTGCACTTAGCAGGAGGGAGAGGCCATGGCTCAGACATGCCTCAGTAGAATTCAAGGACTAGGATCTATCGATATAATTGGCACCCTGTCTGTCAGAAGATCTCTTATGAACAGACAAGTTAGAGGCACATAATTACTGAGCATGATTTTCTCCTTGAAAGAAAAAACAGAACTTAATAAACATGATGTCCACAGGGTGCACAGGCAAAAGGAGTACTCAGTGGACACTTCTGGGAATTTTCATCACCACGAGCCACTCCATGCATCCTGGAGTGGCATCAAGGAATGGTTTAGCACATTCCCAGGTTACTATAACCTGGTAGAGTTGCCAGTGGTACCTAGTGTTGAGTGAGTGGCACTGAAGTTGAACTCGGAGAAAGCTAACTGTACTTCAGTATAAGCTGAACTCAACCTTACCAAGCCTCCTAACACCAGAAGAAAGACAAGCAGTGCAAGAATGGTCTGTGCAAGATGGAAATGGGCACACAAATTCATCTTAATAAGGTTCTGCTTTATTTAAAAGACATCAATGACACAATGAGTTGGAAACTTAAATGTAAAATGAAATCAGTGATAAAATATGAAGCAGAACTAGTACCACTGCCTAGCTGTGTGAAGGCAGAAAAGTCCCTTATCTTAACAATACACTTTCCTCATTTGTGAGCAAGGACAATAACAGATAAAGAAGGATTAAATAAGAAATTAAATGAGGAGAGAGCTAAAACTTTCCATTAGTCCTGTTGAATCCCTTTGGCATATAAAGACTGGATTTGTTTTCTGCTTATACCACTTCTTGTGGGCACTGGATTTGTATGATACAAAATTCACAAAGGACAAGGACAACAGAACAAGGTGAAATTATACTTTTCAGTGACAGCTCTAGACAGGAAGTTTTCTGGTTCCAGAACAAAAGATTTCACTACTTTATCTTGTTTCATTATATTTCACATACATAAAGAAATAAATCAGAACATGAATGAATATGTATACATAAATATTCTTTTTATTCTAAATTATTTCAAAGTAGGATGTCAGTGCATAAGTGTATATGTTAATATGGTCAGCATTAGTCAGTGTGGCCCTGAAAGTTCTTTTTGCTCCTTCAAGTTACTGTAGGGTACTTCACTGTGGTATACTCTGTGATTAAGCCATCTGCTTTTAATGAAGTCATCCCTAATACTATACAAATAGAAAATTATTTTCCTTCTAAATGCCTATGTTCATACACAGAGACAAATGTAATGCTGAGCATTAATCTAAGCTACTTCTTCAGTGACCAGGGGTGAATGCAGAGACTCATGCCTCCTCAAGGTGGTATGTTGGCCAGTTACTATTATTGTTTATCAGCTAGCTCTGTCTTAATGATTAACCCATTTCTACTTATCTATGTATTTCTACGTAGTCATCTTATGAGAGTGGTGGGCTGGCATCTTGCTTTCTCTCTGCTCTCCATGCTGACCCTCCTAACTACTTCCTCTTTCCTCCTTGTCTCCTAGCCCCGCCTATCTTGCTTTCCCATTGGCCACAGTGCTTTATTCATTAACCAGTATGAGAAACATATTTACAGAATAACATCTCCCATCAGTGATGGGTGAGTGGTAGGCCTGGAGGAGCTCTTCTACTGCTCCAAGAACATCGGGGAGAAGGGAACAGAGAGAATGGAAGAGCAATAGGGTAGAGGAATGTCCATGGAATGTCATCTGTGAAAGACTGACATTACATGATGACCTCACAGCATCTATGGTACCTCAATGGGTTTTCACCCATAGCCAGGAATTGATAAGTAAGTTATGTAGATGGTGATGATAATGATGGTAATCTAGTTAAGTTGGTGAATCCTATTCCTATGAATTACAGTTTGATAAATTTTCAAATACAAAATATGCATAAATAAATTCACATATACAAAATAGTCATTTAAGTCTGTATTTATATACATTTATATAGTTCTTCCACTGGTATCTTCAAAACTTTGGTTTATGCCAGCATCTAATCTGGAGTCCATCCATGACTCTTTGATCCAAGCAGGGATCTGTTACAGCATGTTGTTCCTGCCGGCCTCCTGGTCCTGCTGCCATTGTCCTGCAACCACATGTGCCCCAAATAACACTCAGGAGACTCTATATTTGATATAATCCTGTCGGCCAATTACCATTACTGTTTATGGGCTAGCTCTGTCTTAATTATTAACCCATTTCTACTTATCTAAGTATTTCCACGTGGTCGTCTTATCGGGGAGCCGCGAGGCAGGCTTCCTGCTCCTTCCCCGGGCTACATCTTGACACACCTACTACTTCCTCTTCCTCCTCCTAGTCTCCTAGCCCCACCTATCTAGTTTTCTATTGGCCACAGGGCTTTATTAACAGTATGAGAAACATATATACAGAAGCACATCTCCCATCATCTCCTCTTTTCTGTCTAAAGTAAAAGAAGGGGTTTAACCTTAACATAGCAAAATATACCATACAACAGTTACCAAATAAGAATCACAGTTAACAATATTTAGTCCATTAACATTTTGTAAGACTTAAAGAAAATATCATCTATCCTATCTTTGTCAGTCTAAAGTCCTATATGTAACTTATCTTTAATCCTAACTAAGGAAAACTATAATCATAACTACCTGTCTTCAACTCCTGCATGTCCAGTTTCTACAACATAAAGTCAAACAGTCTAGACAAGAGAAGTACCTTGCTCAAATGGCTAGTCTTGCCATATTAGAAGCAAACTTCATAACGAGTTTCTTCAATGTCCATCTTCCTTTTTGATGCAGGTGGTGTTACCAGGAGCAGTTGTGCCTCATTGTCAAGAAAAAACCCTAAACCATTTTAAATGCCATATTCTGTAGGTCTTTGAAAGGTTTGAAGAATGCCTATTTATCTCAAATATATCTGCATATCTAGAAATCCTAACTAACTTAACTCCAAGTTTTAACTATCATAGGTAACTCTCTATAATCTGTACTAAATTATACATTACATTTTCCAATGAGCTATATAAACACAATACCTAAACAAGAGGAGAAATATACATATCACAAAATTGACCTTAAATTGTATCAATAAAAGAATATCCATTTCAAAGCAAAGTATTCATATCTATACCATAATTCCCTTTTTACCTTTAAAAAGATTGCTTGTGTCATTAACCAGTTATAATCAAGCCCATTTAAATGAAAACAAACATTTATAAACAATATTTGGGAATTTGGGCGTCGTTCTTTCCAAACTACTTCCTGCTGGTAGAGGGCGCTGTCATGGGGGTCCAAAGAAGACGCAGAAATCTTGGCTGTAGTCTGCAAGGCTTTGTCTCAACTGCTTTGAATGTTGGATCACCTGGGGAGTTGTTTCAGGGGGTCTGGCTTGATCAAACCACATAAATCTGGAAGAAATCCATAGCTTTTCATTTTCTGTGGAAACAAAAATAGAAATCCTTTTCCCCAGTAGCTTGTCCTTAGGCTTAAATTTTGGAGTCAAAGCATTCTTAAAATATATAAATTGAATTAATCCAGCAGCATTTCTTTTATTAGTAGTTATTTTCTCAGCAATCACATAATTTAAAGACAACAGAAGCGCGTATAGTATCCAAAATCTCTCTGTGTTTTTCATCTTTACGTGGCCTTTTTATTACTCTATTTCTTCTATTTCTATTTTTGCATATTTTGAGACAGGGTTTCTCTGTGTAACTTTTATCTGTCCTGGAATTCACTCCATACCAGGTTTACTTTGAAATCACAGAGATCTGCTTGCCTCTGTCTGCCCAGTGCTGGGATTAATGGCATGTCCCATTATACCCATTCATTCTACTTTCTTTTTTCTTTTTTAAACCATTGTATCCTGTTTCTTTTTCTCTCCCAAGCCAGCGTATTTTTTAAAACATAGTGTAAACCTTCATTGCAGCTCTTGTACACACCAATGAATTGTTAGCAGAGCTCTTTAAAAGCCAGGTGGCTTTTTGCCGCTTATGCTAATTTTGGAAACTTCCCTTAAAGGAGCCGCGCAAATCTCTGTCTACAGCAAAACAAATCCAATCAAGAAAATGCTGCTACCAAGAAGTCTCTGTTCCCTTGTTTCTAAAAACTATTTTTTAAGCTTTTGTTAAGTTTTAAGCGAAAGTTCTCAATCCTGCTTCTGACACCATTATGTTACAGCAGGTTTCCCCGCCGGCCTCCCGGTCCTGCCGCCATTGTCCTGCAACCACGTGTGCCCCAAATAACACTCAGAGACTCTGTATTTGATACAATCCTGTTGGCCAGTTACCATTATTGTTAATGGGCTAGCTCTGCCTTAATCATTAACCCATTTCTACTTATCTAAGTACTTCCACGTGGTCGTCTTATGGGGAGCCTCGCGGCAGGCTTCCTGCTCCTTCCCGGGCTACATCTTGACTCCCCCTACTACTTCCTCTTCCTCCTCCTAGTCTCCTAGCCCCACCTATCTAGTTTTCTATTGGCCACAGGGCTTTATTAACAGTATGAGAAACATATATACAGAATCACATCTCCCATCAGGGATCCGATTTTATTTTTTTATTATTTTAATTACTTTATTTTTGCAGACAGCCACACAGCTGTCACAGCACTGTGAAGTGAATGCTGCTTGATTTTCAGAATCTCTTCCCATTTAACACCAATGCACACATTTCTATTTGACCATTATATGAAGTAGATGAAAAACATACATGCAATTAGCTGAGATTTCAGAGCACCAGGAGGTAGACTTGTATTTATCTCTGACTTGGTTGCCTTAATTGCCTTCTTCCTATATATTTGTATAGATGTGAGTATTTTACATTGCAGTCCAATTGTACTTTATAAAATACAAATATGATTACTTTCCTGCTTAAATTTGCCAGCTGTTTCATAACACATATAGGAAAAGGCCAGCTTTTGGATCAAGTATCCTCCTTTTTGTAACAGCTACCTGTGAGAATTTTCCTTTCAATATTGTGTTTTTCAGATTAAGGTTCAATACATTTAATTATACACACTATCTGCTCATGAATATATGATCTATGAGGGTGAGAATCAAGCCAGCACATTTAATACCTCATGGGTATGCATTTTATAGGGAAAAATCCTGACTTAAATACCATTTTATGGCCTTGCACTGTTAAATATCAGCATTTCTAGAACCATAGATATAGCAAAAAGGAGGAAAAAGTCCCTCTGATTTAGCAATTAGCATCTCCTAATTTTAGAGTGAGAATTTTCAGGCTCCAGTACTATAGAAACCTGAAAGAAAATAAAAAGTAGAAAAGAAGCATGTCTTGGCAATGTAGACATGACAAACATGGGCATAGAAGTATATTTAAGTGGACCTTCCTATTAGCCCAATGGTTTACTGAGTATCCATGGAAACAGAGTATTAACTAAGAGGTTCTGAACTTCAAGTCTGCACTCTGCATTTAACTTTCTAGGCTACTGCTCCCAACCTCAGAAAGATGGTCCTTTATAGTCTGTTCACATGTATGGGATATTATTCTTCATTTAGTAGTAAGAATGCTGAGGATTTCATATTCCTTCATCTATGCAGTTTTACCTGAATTGCAGAACACAGCAGAAGTCCACTGCTGTAAGAGACATGCCCACATGATCTCTGCCAGCACATCTGAGAGAACTCATTGCCATCAAAGAACAGAAGTTACAGAAGTTCACAAACTGTTGATCTAGGGCCTTGTCACAGAACTGTTACCATGTTGGTATCTGTCTGGGTTTCCATCCTGTTCACAGCACCAGTTACTAGATAATCCCAACATTCATAAAAGTCACCTCCCTCTAGTAAGACTGAGAGTATGCCAATGAATGCATGAATATATTGTTTATTTTAATTACCACCTGACTTCACATTCACCAGACATAGGTGTAAAAACTTTCAGGCCAGCAGGTGCCACACTGGTTTGACTCTTGCTATAACACAAACATTAATCAATCATGGACTGTTTAAAGAGTAAGGAGAAGAAAGGATGAACAGAGTAGTCATCACACCTTGTCCTTGATTCTGTTGCATTAAAGGAACACAGATTTGAAATCTCCGGCTTTGAAACCTTAATTGCTTGCATGGTTTGCTTCAGATCACATTACATCTATAGTAACTTTTTAATAAAATTTAAGTGCAATTGGTATACAGTGCTGAGTCCTTAACTGCCCCTACTACTCCACTTGAAAGTCATCTTCCCAATTTTGAGTCACCAGCACAACTGGCTCCACCTGCAGACCTTTGGTCAAATGTTCTAGGCAGATTCAGCATGCCCACCCATGTCCAGCATCCTCCTGGAAGTTTTTCCTACACTTTAGAACTCACGTTTGATTGAAACTTTCTTTGGGTGCCCTATTTGAAAGCAACCAAAACCAAAAAAGAAATAGACTTTCTTTGCATGCTCACAGTTGCTCTCTTAACTCTTATTTTGATATGCCATGTCTATAATAGGTCTGATTCCCCATTCCCCCAACCATATACATATGGAAATAAACTTTAAAGAATGAATCCTGGTTTGGATTGGGTTCTTCTATGTAAAAACAGCAAGCAGCAGGCAAATGGTAGGTACCCAAGAAATATTACATCAGTGAAGGCAATGAACAGGCTACAATAATTTTAGCATATGACTTGGCCTTAAACACTGAATTCTTTTTTATATGATATGCATGTATGTACATGTGTGTGCATGTATATACACATGTGTACATGCATGTGTGTGTGTGCATGTGTGCGTGTGTATGTTTTGCTTGTGAGTGTGCAGCTGCACGTGCATTAATACACACATGTAGAAGACAGGAGGCAAGCAGGTGTCCTTTTCTGCCTTGGGGCAGGTTCTTTCACTAAACCAAAGTCTAGTCATTTGGGCTTGACTGAGTGGCCAGAAAGCTCACAGAAACTGCTGTTCTACAACGTGCAGCCTATGGCCACAGCCAGCTTACCATATGGCTCTGGAATTCCAAACTCTGATTTCCATACTTATGTGCATACACACCAAGTACTCTTATAAACTGAGCCATCTCTCTAACCCCTGAAGTATTTTTCTAATAAAATGGCAATGCATGCAAGTAGGTAACTTAAGTTGTAGAGACTACTATATAACAAAACCTGCCCCTACTGCTTAAAACCAGAACAATTACTGTGATTCTGTACTGTCTAATTTCTCATCACTTCCCTCAGTAGAAGGTCCAGAACCAAAAGAAATCTGTAAGAAGCAAAATGAGATAAAATTATAAGAATGCATGTTTACATAATCTAACATGTCAAAAGACCATTGCTCTTTAAAGACGATTATAACAAAACATCCCTTTTCTGAAAAATGTACAGAGATTTCTGTTCTAATAATGATGATGGCACACTCATATTGCAATGATCTTCAAACTTTAAGCAGTAATTTTTGTATCCAGAGTGAAAGTGAAGTTCTTCTCCTCAGGATGTTTGCACCTTCTATGATTACAAAAGTGGGTTGTTATACCAAGTTAAATATGGCAGGTCAGTGAGCCTTTAATATAGTCCTGTAGATGTCAGAAGGCAAATAGAAATGGACGTATTATTCACAGATGAAAATTAGTTCCATCTGCTTGAGAAATTTTTTCCACTTCAAACACTTGAACCCATAATCACACCTGAGTACTGATGAGCCAAACACTGATTGCTGCAAATGGGAGAGGGCATCTCAGTTCTTCAGTCTGCCTGGTACCCTTGCTGGTCCTAGGTGATTGATTCCTAGTTGGGGGTGGTTAATACATACAGCTTGATGTTATCTTCCTTCCTCTGATGTGGTTGTTTAAGTGCAGGTGATGACCATTTAAATGAATAAGCACTTTAAACGGCCCTAGGGTAAGTTCACTTAGGACTCTGGGTATGAAATCAGGAGACTGGGTGCTAATGGAGCTCTTGTCACTATCTGATGTGTGACACAGGGCAAGTGAGCTGACATCTCTGGAGACCAGCCTATTTCCACAAAAAAAAAAAATACTTGAAATTTTTGAAGACAATGGTAAAGACTAAAGGAAAACTGAACAGTCATTCTAGATTTCCCTTCCATTCCTCATCTTTCAGAATCAAAGGTCCATATAATATTGGATTCGATTATATTTCAGATAGGATAACCAATCGATTTTATATACCGATATTGAAAACCAGTTAGAGCTATACATCCTATATTTGAAAGCTATTTTGTCTACGAAGAAAAAGTGTATCTTTAAATGTTTTTTCTAATTATAATTCTATGTGTTGTTTTGTAAATGGTTGGCAATTAGTTTTAAAGATGATTTTCTTTCTTCAAATATGTAATAACATTCTTGGCCTATCACCTGCTATGTGAGGACAAGATGAAAAGTTGACCATCATCCTGAAACAGACTTTATCCTTTCCTGGAATTTCTTTTTCAGACAAGGAGTACACCAAGTTCAATTCCCAAAACTGCCCCCCCCTAAAAAAAGAGAGAAAGAAAAAACTTTTTAAAGATTTTTTTCTTTTACTTTTACTTGAATTTTTAACACTCGTGAAATGTATTTTTTTCATCTCTCAAATTTGTATTTACTA
The DNA here is from genome assembly GCA_030556225.1 of Cricetiscus sungorus. Classification (NCBI taxonomy): domain Eukaryota; kingdom Metazoa; phylum Chordata; class Mammalia; order Rodentia; family Cricetidae; genus Cricetiscus; species Cricetiscus sungorus. The sequence goes on along the minus strand of JANBXA010000180.1, from coordinate 20,662,282 downwards.
ATAATTTTGATTAGTCATGATGGTAAATGGATTACTTCCAATCTACCTTTTAGCACCTCATTCTCTCAAATACTAACCAACAACCAAGCATAACCCAATACCAAAATCTAGCACAAGACAAAGTAAAAATAAGAAGGAAAACACACTCAAGGAAATGGATTGATGATGTTAGAAAACTTTCTTCAAAAGCATTCTTCTCAAGCAGAAGATAGACTTACCAAAGAGAGGTTGCCACAAAGAAACAAGAATGTTCTAGAGAAATAACTTAGAAATCCATGGTTTAAATGATTGCTGACAAAATGGAGTACAGCATCAAAAAGTCCCCATTCCCATCTTGGGAAAAACTAAAACTTTCAGAAAGTAAAAGTAGGTGACTCTACTGTAAATGGCTTACAAGTCAAACTATATTGCCTGGGGACAGAGAAATGCAAGAAGCTGTCTGCTTTCCCCTGTTTCATATTGTGTTACAAGCTGAAGCCCGTGCCATAAAAGAACATAGTGGGAAACCCATATTAGAAGAAATGTTTATTTATTTAGAAGACCATAATAGAGCCAGGTGTTGGTGGCACTCAGGAGGCAGAGGCAGGCAAATCTCTGAGTTCAAGGCCAGCCTGGTCTATGGAGCAAGTTCCAGGACAGGCTCCAAAGCAATACAGAAAAAACATTGTCTTGAAAACAACAACAACAACAACAAAACAACAACTAAAAAGAAGATCATACAGAATAGACGAAAAGTATTACTACTAATAACTGAGTTCAACAACTTTACAGAACATGTAAAGACCCACCTTTACTATATGTTATCAATGAATGAGTGAACACTACCATTAGAAATAGAGGTCTGGTCCCATGAGATGTATAGAAGCACCATGCATACACCTAACAACCTGAGTTGAATCCCAGGATCCCACAAGGTAGTAGGATCCCACAAGTAAGAGCTCTGACACGTGTTGATCCACTTCCTCTTCTCTTATAATTCTGCATTCTATCTTGGAGATTTTTTTTTCTAGTCCTCACATATGAAAGAAAACGTGATAGCTGCTTTCCCAGCTCTGGCTTATTTCTCTTAGAAGATTTCTCTCTAGTTCCTTCCAGTTTTCTACAAGTGATGAGAATTCAAACCCTTGCTGAAGCAAATACACAGGCCTACCATACATGAATGGGTGCCTGATAAGAAAGTGGGGTGAAAGCCCCACTCCTTTGTGCAGTAAACCAGCTGCTGAGTTCCTGCTGGTCTCCCTGCTCTAGCCACCTCCTCTGCTGGGAGGGTATACTTTCTTTTAAAAATGCTCTCACTTTACTTGCTACTATCCTTGTTTCCTTCCAATTCTTTGATCCTTGACAGAGAACTTATCCCTCCCAGGAGGAATCCACCACACCTCAGTATTCACCAATATCCCGATCTTTTGTAATGTTCTCTAAAACATCTTTGATTGTTTGTCTTTGTTTATTTTGTGTTATCTCTAGTCTATTTCTTCAATTTGTTCAAATGGAGCATTTCTATGAACCTCATTTCAATTGCTCTTTTTTCCAATGAACGCTCAACCTTTTCTTTTTATTAAACACTCCCTTCTTTTCCATTGTGCTCCTCAGAAATAAAATCTTGATTTCTCATTGTTAGGTTTTTTTTTTTTGTCAATTTGACACAATTTAGAATCACCCGAGAAACAAGTTAACATTGAGTTGGCCTGTGAGCATGTCTGTCAATGGGAGTCTGGATTATCTTAATTAAGTTAATTGATGTAGAAAGTTGCATCTCTCTGAGTGTGGCACCATTTCCTTGGCAGAAAGCCCTAAACTGTATAAAAGTGTGGAAACCGTATAAGGCAGCTAATAAGCATCCATGCATTTATTTCTCTCTGCTCTTGACTACTGATTTGATGTGGTGTAGTTACTTCAAGCTCCTGCCGGTGTAGCCCCTTCTGTGATGGATGCTAACTTAAGATTGGAAGCAGAAATCAACCTTCTCTCTCCTGAGCTGCATTTTTTGGTCAGATAGTTTTATCCCAACACATGAAATGATGAAACTAAAACACTTGTAATTTCTGGTTCATAATGAAGCTTTGTTTTTGGTTTTCATTTGTTTCCAGTGGCTAATCACTTGTTTGTGCATTTTTTACTATGGTATCTTTAAATACTTGTTGGATATAACAAACATCTTTGCCATTTCTACATTGGTAGTGTTTGTTGCTCTTGATAATGTTTCATTCATTTGAAGGTTATCTGGGCTATGTTATAAATGATTTTTAAATAGAAACCTTGGGATTGTGAGTGTTATGTAATATGCTACGGGATCTCAGTCAAACATTCCATTTTATCCTGTTTCATCTGACATTGCTCTAGCAGAGGAAGTGGCTGGGGACTGTAGAAACCAAGGTTCTCTTCTCAGCTTTGACTGACAGAGAGTAGCATTATTCATCCTTTCTGCTTGATAGCTTGGGGAGTTGCTCTCCAAGCTATCTTATGTTGCATCATAAGAGTCCAGGGAACCTCTCTTATCAGTAGGTGGTGTGCAAAGCCTGAGTCTGCTAGGACCCCCCAATCCTTACTAGCAGGAAGGATAGGCATTATTAGTAGGAGTGTTCTCTAGAAGGGCTCAAATTGCATGATGGAGAAAGGCTAACTATTACTGAGTAGTGATGAAATGCCCAACTCAACCTTTTCTAATACAACCTTGGTAAATGGATGGGTACCTGACTGGTTCATGGCAACAGTCGACTTGAAGATGCTTGACACAGGTGTGCCATAGTTGTGGCACAACTTTATTGCACATACCTGTCTTCAAAGACATAGTTTCTGTTTAAACATTTTTCTAGCTATCCAGATGGCCCCTTTCCTCATTCTTTGTCTGTGATCAGCAATACTCCTAGGTTGTTGAATTTTGAGTCCCATGTCCAGAATACAAAAAGTGACAGTGACCCTCAAGAGGTTTACCACCATTCAAGTGCTTGGGGCCCATCCATATCAAACCTTCTTCCTTCTCTCCTTTTGAACATGCAGTATGATACATCTCCCAGAGGCTGCAGCTGTATTCAGCAAAAGACTAGAGAAATGCATCTCTCCATTTTTCCATAAGTAAAGCTTCCATTGAAGGTTTTTCATGTTATTATTTCCTATCTTCCAGCTGACCTTTGTATTCAGTTTCTCATTATGGATGCCAATTCTTTTGTGGTATGTTTTCACTTATTTCCTCTACCTTAAGTGCTTACAACACTAATTCTATAGTTTGTTGAGTCTGCCAATTCCCTTCTCTTATGGTCCTTTCCCTCTGTGGCTTACTAATGAGTGTTTTCAATGTCCACATCTCCCCTCTGTATTGTAGCAACCCTAAAGAGCATTTTACGTGGCACCTCTGAGAACTCATCTGCCCGGGATCACTATTTCCATTTCTAATTTATCGGCTTAGAATTCATGTGTGTACACAGACTCTGAATTGTTATTCCATACCTGGGCCTGGTATGAGCTTCGGCTTTAACTCTTAATTTGGGATTTTTTTCCTACCAAAAGCATAGAAGAGAGATATTCTTCCTTGTCAATTCTGAGAGTATATGCCTTCCTGTTCACTTGATTGAGTGGACATCTCAGGAGAGGCCCCAGCATCCTGCTCCTGTCTCAAATTAGCTGCCAGTCTCACAGCAGTCTCTCTTCTGTGGCTTCATCTCCTCTTTGGGGTTGACATAAAAATCCCAACACCTCTCCAGTGAGGCTTTTATTACCTGGGTAGTCATTGATTCACTTTGGCCTCTCTTATTGATCTAGATATGGAATATTTCTAGCTTTTTATTTGAGGGTGTGGGGACTATGGTCATGTGTGCTGAAGCCAGCTTGTACAAGTGACAGTTAACTAGTGAAAATTTTAAGAATATGAACTATCAGAAGCACTATCTGAGGCTTGTTTACACAATGGTTGTTTAGACTGGACATTCTGCATTAGTTCAGAATGTTACACAAAATTAGAATTTTATCACTGACTTCACAATATCAGAAATGGCAAGGTGAATGTAATTTTGATGAAGGGTAATATCCTGGATATCATCGCTTACTACACTCCAATAGCAGTTACATAAGAAAAGGAGAGAAATCATCAGAGTGATGGTAAATGCTGTGGTTTCTTCACACCATAAGATACAGATTTTTCTTCTGCTTTATACTGCTGATCTCTTTATGCTTCCATTAACGTATCCCATAACTAAAAAGCTCCAGGTGCTTCTGGGGGAGGGGCTGGCACCAAGACCAGCTGTCCAGGTGCTGGCACCCTTCTGGAGGTATTCTCAGCCAGATCAATTGAGAAAAGTACCTCTGAGAAACAGATGTCTTTTCACATTTCCCTGAGGACACCAAGCTTTGCCAAACAGCCCCACTGCCAACAGATCCCAGCAGGAGGCTTTGTTAAGTCATTTTGAGCCAGTCTCCTCCTACCCCCATTTTCTGTCTTAATTCTTCTCTCTTCATTTCTTCTTCTGTGTGCCTCTCTTCTTCATCACACCATCCCGTTATTATTACGACTGTCTTACTTAGCCCCACTGAAATGTCTATGTGCATCTTCGCTTTGGTGAGGAAATGATAGGTGCTTGTCAGCCAAAAAGTATCCAACCAAGGATTATAAAGGCAAACATCTTAACACATGAAGGACTGCAGAAAACCAATCCCAAAATATGTGAGACAACTTCAAGTTTTAGGTTTATTCAATCAAAACCTTCTCATTTTTTGAACAAGAAAGAAAAATTAAGCAAACACCAATATTCTTATTTTTAAATATGATAAAAACCAAATTCTGTACAATACCTTCTCTAGCTATCTAATAGATTCAGCATGTAGCTCCAATGAAAGATGCTTTTCCTTTAATGTGATTCACTTTAATAGTTCAAAGGGTCTGCTCTGTGGGCCACACATTAATCCCTGACCCAAAAAGGAGCGTGTTGGTGACACTTAACCTTGAGTCATATACAAAACATGAATGCATATTGTTTCTACAAACTAAACCATCTTGGGCTGGAGAGATGGCTCAGATGTTAAGAGTACTGGCCGCTCTCCCAGAAGTCCTGAGTTCAATTCTCAACAACTACATGGTGACTTACAACCATCTATAATAGGAGCTAGTGCCCTCTTCTAGCATTCGGATTTGCATGTATATGTAGCAATATATACATACATATATTAAAAATAAAATAAATCATCTTAATAATACAATTCTGGAGTCAGGATTCTTGTGTAACCAATAAATATGTGTGTGACTTTGAACAAGTCATTACACTCTGTTTTCTTACCTATTAAATATGAGTAATGATAGTAACTATATTTGGGGTTGTTTCAATGAGCATATGAACTACAAGTTGCTTGTAAAACATAAGCACTATTAGGATACCATGTTAAAGGTTACAATTGTCCCCCTCCTTCATCCTAATCAAAGGACAGCATGGCAACTTCCATAAATGAATGGCATCTATATCCACAGGCCTGAGATCTGATCTGAGCTCACCACTGGCTCTGGTTCACACAAGTAATAAAGGAATAATGTTGTGCCTATGACTGCAGAATCAACGTATGTCTACACATTGCCTTGGTCTTTGTCTCTACACCAAGCAGCAGCCAATAGTTATCTGCAGAATAGGTACCATCCCTACCAAGGCCAAGTATCTCCTATCTGAGGCACCACAGCTGCCAGGAAATACCAGCAAAACTGACTTAAAACTGATTGCAGAAGCATCAGGTAGTCTAGCAGAGCTGACAAGAACTAGCTAGCTAAGCCTCACCTAAATTACACACTGGAGAATAGTAACCTAAACACATAGCTCTTTTAAAATTTTGTGGTCATTTGCTGTAGAGTGACAAAATCTGGTACTACTAATACCATTGCACATACATTTTGATATTATGGCAAATTCTTTGACAATGTTCTTAAGATGAGAAGTGACATTTCTTTAACAAATTAAAAACAAAAGAAGAATTGGTAGTGGCCCTGTTAAAACTGCATGGAGTTGTGACTGCCTAATAGAATACACTATATGTGATACATTATATCTGAAGACAAGTGACAAGAAATCATGAAATGACCACCTGCTCTCTTGGAACATGGACTCTTGGAACAAGGAAATCCAAGTATTCAGGATGCTTTACTACACAAACATGTTGGGGAGGCAGCACATTACTGTTTGTTGTGTCGCCTAAGTTAAAGGCCATCAGACACAGCCACTTTTCACTACCTACCATGGGAATGGCCACCCTGCACATCCAGCCTGCCAAGACTTCAATTAGTACCAACTGCAACCAGCCTCTGATTTCAACTCCATGGAAGATTCTAAGCAAAATCTACCCAGCAGAGCCCTTTGAGAACCCTTATCCACAAAACCATGGCAAAAATTAAGTGACTGTTTTAAGCTGTCAAGTTTCATAGTAAGCAGTTCAGATAGGAACCAGACATCATTAAGGTATGATTGATCCACAGTAGAAAAAAAATCAAATGCTATTAGGAGGGTTTAGTTTCTCATTAGGAAATTCTGAAATCTATATGATCCCTTAAAATATACAAAACATAAAGATTATCAGCAGTTCATGTAGCTGGAAACTTTCCTAGCTGCTTACTCACATGTCGCCCATTCCCCAGTGACATCTATCCTACTGCTCATTTCTGAGAAAGCTACTTTAAATTAATGATCAGACACACTTCTTTTGGAGCAAGGCCAGGATTGAGAATTATGAATCCTTTCCAAGGTGACTCAGGATTGAAAGAAGACTACATAGTGATAGAGACTCTGTGACTACAGTGTCCTCTGATTTGTTCTTGTTTATGAAGCTGTATCTTTTAGGAGAGCCAACACATTTGGATCCCATGGGCTAACATGGGGAAGCACTTTGGATTCATACCCAAAAAGGATTTGGATTATATTTCTACAGAAACCACCTGCAGTGTTCTCTTGGGATGCGGGATCTGTGGAGTAGAAAATGAAACACTAAATGCCATGCAGAGACAAACATGTGCTGAATTTTAAACTTCAACCCAATGGATGAGATTTGGGGACTTTACATTTTTAGATCACTTTCCCATGACCCAGTTCTACTGGTGACTCACCACACATCAGAGTTCAAGGGCAATCAGCAGTATCATTGAAAATTCATTTCTTTATTCATTGTGGTTCTAAGGTCCTATCTAAATCTCTCAATGGAGAAATGTTTACAAATTTAATTTATTAAGATGAAGTATAAATGCTAAATGCATTAAGGTTTGAGTGTATTTTCCCCAGATGGAATTCATGCTATGGAAATATACTTCATCCTTTTTGGGAACCCTTACCTCAAGGTACATGTAACAGATTATCTCTGCTGAAATCAGAAAGAGTTTGGCTTTAATTCACCTCTCTTACCAACTTATTGAAAGATTTCTAGGGGAAAACATAGTTTTGTCCCACTTTTTTCCTGCACAAATATAAGAAAGAATTCTTGGATCTCCTCTGTCCCTTACAAACACTGGAACCAACTCCACATTCCTAGGCCATGTAGGGACCCCCAGTTCCCATTGGGTCTTTGCCTGCTGAGTTCCTGTGGCCCTCATATCATCTCTACACTTACAGGGATAGCTCAGGATGCATACCTCTTGTACCAGTTTTGTCTGTTGAGTTCTACTACCCTCAACTGCCTACCATGCTGTATCCACATTCTCATGCCTAGCTCTAATCAAGTAAAAGTAATTCATGTCCCAGCCAAACCTAAAGCAAGCTAAATCACACATCAGACACACAGAAGGAAGAGGTCCACATGCCCAAGCCATATTGCAAAAACATAAATATGAAAGTATATGCCCCCTCAAAATCACTAATTCTGTAGAAATGTTTTCCAACGTGAGTTACATAGATAAACTCTGAGGCACAGAATTTAAAAGAACAATCACATGCTTTATCAAATAAATTGAGACATTTAAAGGAGACATGAACAAAAAGCTCAATAAACTTAAAAATGATAACAATACACACCTGAGTGACATAAAAGAAAACACAAATATATGGCTGAATGAAATGACAAAGACTGTTCAGAATTTGAGAACTGGGTTCAATAAAGAGCCAAAAATGCCTGGAGCAATGCATTTCCAGTTCAAAAAATGATGTCAACCTAGACACTGTACCCAGCAAAATTATATGCCATGGTTGAATAGAAAGAAAAACTTGCCATGCTATAAACAGATTGAAATAACCCATGTTTCCCAGACTATGGAGAATACAGGAATGAGTATTTCAGACTGAAGAGAGGAATAGATGTAGTTGAGAGATTCTATAAAGAAAACAAATGAAGCAATAATTACTGAAATGAAAAATAGGGCTAACGATGAGCAGGAAAAGACAGCAGTCAATGCACACTTTTCAATAATAACTTTAAAAATTGATATTTTTAACTCCCATATCAAAGACACAGGTTGGTTGGTTAAAAAAATAAAATATATCTACTTGTTTTCTACAAGAAACTCATTATATCTTCAAATACAGGAACCAACTTAAAGTGAAAAGATGGGGGAAGCTTTCCATGCTGATGGGAGCAGGAAGTAAGTAACATTACTATCTTACTATCTAACAAAATAGATTTCAAGTCAATTTCCAAGACAAGTCAGAAGAAACAAAGAAAGACAGTTCATTATCAGTAGCCAATGAAAGCTTCTTTTAAATAAACCATATTATGTGACACCAAACAAATCTTAAAAAAAAAATCAGTAAAAGGGGAGCTATGTCCTAAATGACTATAATGCAACAAAACTGCAAATAGATAGAAAATAAATCTCTAGTAAGTACATAAATTTCGCCAAATCATGGAGATTAAACACCTCACTACTAAATTATATGTCAAAGAAGAAATTAAGAAAGAGGACTCTGAGAATTTGAACTGTATCTAACCTGAAATGCTCCTCCAACAACTGACTAACATAAAACATGAATGCTGTAGGACTTTGCAGCCCTACACCAAAGGCTGAGAAAACATTATGGAATAGGGCAGAAAAAAAATTGTCAGAGGCAGAGGATCTGAACAGTTTAGGCTAGATGGTATCTTTTATACATGACAGGGAAACTGTACCTGTGGAATCTTAAGATGGCTGCTTAAACAGCTCATAAAAATGACAATATCAGATAGCATGCCAACATGTCAAAATTGATAAAAAGCTACCGGCAATTAATGGTCAATGAGAGAAGGAGAATCAATCTTCTCCAAGGATGAGCCACTAGGAGGTTATCCAATCTCACAGGCTCAACCCTAAACACATATACATATGAACAACATTAAAGATACATAAAAGTTGTGTTTTTTATACATAGAAATACATATATGTATATACACACACATATATATAATAAATAAATAATATATACTATATGTAATAAAGAACAAGAGGTCATGACACTGAGAAGGAGTGGAGATTATGGAAGGAATTAGGTATAAGGAGGGGAAAGTTGTATAAATACAATATTCATATGCAAAATTCTCAGAAAGGAACGGAGGGAGGGAGTAAGAAAGGGAGGGAGGGAGGGAGAAAGAAAGGACAATAGATTTAAAAATACTTATCCTGACAAGGACACATTACAAAATGTATGTAAAAAGCACCAAGAGATGCTAGCTCAGAGTATAAATTCAAAACCAATGAAGATTAAATGGTGTTCTCATTATCTGTCGAATCTTGGGAAAAGTGTCATCCCTAAGCCTACATGCATTTGTTCATAAACAAGATTTTTAAAGGTGCTATCTAATTCGAATATAATTTTATTAGAAAATGTTTTCAAATTTCCAAAGTTCACCAGAAGTAGAATGATGGTGATGATTATGTAAATTGGCTACTATATGAGTTATTTCTCCAATGCTGTTGTAAAACATCATGCCCCAAAACAAAGTACTTTCTAGAAGAAAGAGTTTTATTTTGGCTTATGTTTCCAGAGGGAAAGTCTATAATGTTTGGAAAGGAAGCAAAGTGATCATATCTTTTAAAAAAATAAATAAATAGAATGAATATTTTCAAACGAAGATATAATTACACCATTATCCCCCTTTCATTTCCTCCTTTTAACCCCTCCCATGTGCCCCCACCTCCAGCTCTCTCTAAATTCATGGCCTCTTTTTTTTTTCATTGTTGTAACATATATTTTTTTTCTTGAAACTATATAATATATAAATAGAACCTCCTTAGTCCATTGAATGACCCCTTTTGTATACTATTTCTTTATCCAAATACAGGGAGCAAAGAGCAAACTGAAAGAGGGATAAGACTAAACCCTCTCCATTTCCACTATTGGTGGTATAGTTCTTCCAGGAAGGACATATTTCCCAATGATTCAGTAGCCTTCCCAAACAGCCTAGCCATCTGTTCAAGTGTTCAAAGACATGAGCCTATGGGGACATTTCTCCTTCAAACCACACAGTCATCATTATCTAAGTTATTCAGGAGTCTTCTCCAGGATTTTCAGCAATCGTGCTTAAATATCACCTTGATGGGTGACTTTCTACATCTTATTTAGTTAGAACCCTCTCCACACAAGGAAGTTAAAGTGTGTCACCACAAACACCTGATCAGAGCACATTTCCTTCCTTGCATGTTTGTGACTATGTATGTGTTCCTGGATTGTTCCATTTACTGTTTCCCTGTATCCATGCTAATTTATCCACCCATGTGCCAGTGTGTCCAAATTCTTGAAATCCTAAGTCACACCTGATTGGAAGAATCAGAGGATCTAGATGTCTAGAGGTGATGTAATTTAGGAAACCATGGTTCTATAATCCAATGAAACATTTGTAAGCAGGGGATTGCAAATGGATTACAAGTGGCTATGGAATAAGACAGACAGAACGTACTTAAAGATAAGATGGTCTTTGCAGACAATCCAGCAAAAGAAAGCAGAGAACAGAGATTAATAAAGGAAATCTCTTCCCTTCCCACTAACACTTAATTGTCCACAGAGTAACACAAATTCTAGCCCTGTTCTAGGTCTCTTGTGATCAGTAATGACAGAGACTTCTATTTCCCCAAACGTTTCAAGAATTCTTTGCTTCCTAATCTACAAACCCTCACCTATAAGAGAAGAATAATTATTCACAATGGCATGTCATAACTGCTCAACAACTTTTAGGATGGTCACAACATGTGATGAATTTCTATGATACAAATAGAACAATAACGTTAATTCTAACCCATAGCATACAGCTGAGAAGAGACAGCATGTAATACATCTTATGGTGTGTCCACATTACATAAACAATAGATTAAATAACCTTGGAAGCACAGATAATGGCAAAATGTAGTAAAATAATTAGGGAGTAATGAGTTTTTTATTACCATTTTTAATATAATTTATTTCACTGTAAGTTTCTCTGATTCCACTTTTAATAATGCCTGTATTTTTCTATTTAAATCTCAAAAGAAACCATATTTGAAGCTATTACTTCATATCTCTCAAATTTAGCCATCTCAATAACATGAGTAGTAACTCCAAGATGTTAAGAAATTGATGCCACTCAGATGTCAATTACACTATTAGTAGAGTTAAACTAACCAAGATGCCTGTCATCATTAGAGAGGATGGTAAAGATTTACCACCTACAGAGCTGGCAAGGTACATTATGTGATGACATCAATGTAACAACATCACCAAAGGGAGGATGACATCACAGTTCCCCACATTTAAGTTATATTTGCAGACCAGCTGCATGCTTCCAGCCTTGCAGAGACTGGAGCTAAAAGGAGGCAATGGACTAGAAGTACTGTGGCTTAGTGGGCACAGAAAACTCTGATTTTTTTTTTAATCTAGGATGGCTCTGGAGTTCCTGTCTAGTACACACAGACTGAATACACCCAATTATTACAAAAAAAAAGCAGAAGGTAAGAAATATACTGGAAAAATAACTTGTAAGCAGAAGGCATGAATGAAGAGACAAGAGAATAGGATAGGCAGGAGGAGGGGGAGAGAAAAGAGATTTCATTTTGTTCCTGCCCTAAGGCAAGCATCAGATCCAGCTCATTAAAGGACAGACTCCATTTCCAGGTTTACTCAGAAAGTATTCTGAGTAAAATCATTGAATCTTCACAACAGTGCCTTTCTGACTGAGTGAAAAAGTAAATGGTAGCAATGATGAAGATTCACAGATATAAATACTAAGAGATCTTGAACAAAGGTAAGAAAATCTCTTATGGCTTTAACTAAGGGCATAGACTTTTATTTTCCAGCAGAGGTTCAAGGAAAACACACAATTTTCACCTTTTAACAAAGAGACTAAACATTTGAAGGTAAAAGCTGTGAAAAATGTTACTAGGAGGTTTTTAACGTAATATTCATAGCATTAGCATCACTTAAATTAGATTAAGATACTTGACAAGCCTTAGGAAATGCACTGTAGCTGTTGAGAATATACCTTGGGATAATTCTATATCTTGCTGGAGCTGCCCAGTCCAGGAAGCTGAGAGCACATGAGGAAGACTGAATAGGAGCCCCCACTGGCCCTGCCAGTGATGGCAGATGTGGAGCTTCATTTCTAAACATTACAGGTATCAGGAAGGCAGTAAGGATGTGAAAAAAAGTAAGAAACAAAAGGCCCACAGGTAACATTTAAATAGAAGGGAATTAACAGTACTCAAGAGGCTGAGGCAGGAAGATCATCATGAATTTTAGGCCCCCCTGTGGTACATGGTGATCCCTAAGACACCTTGTGCTATGCTGTTTCAAATAATAATAATAATAGTATAAAATAAAAATTGTGTTCTTAAAATGGGTCAACATGACTGCCTTTTGTGTGTTTGTATGTGTACACACTGTCAAATGTAGTAGCCTTTACTCTGAGGTAGACAATTAATATACTTTCTTTTAAATAACACATATACACGAACACAAATCATAGTTTCATTTCTATCAATAGTGATAAGAAAAGCATCCAGCACCAGGTTTTAAGTAAAACTTGATAACAATGAATAAATAGGAGGAAGATGATAGAACCCAACTTTTCTGTTATCTGATCTTTAAGACAACCACTCTTTCCTTTAAATGTTTTCATTGTGATTTAATAATGATCAGGATAAACAATTAGGCCAAATAGATGTTTATTAAGGGAGAAATAACTCACAACATAGGCAGATGAACACAACGGTTTCCACCGGATCCTAAGACTTCCAGCATCCACCACCCAAGAGAGCTGCTCCAACCCTTTCCCAGCCTTTTCCCCCAGGTCATGTCCAGCCCTGTCTCTACCCCCAATGGGCAAGGCCTAAGCCACAGGTATGGACAAGGTGAATATCTCACTACATGTTTTCTCTTGAAACATTACAACAGTCATTCAATAACCCTATATACATGCAAAGAATGATAGCAAAGTCTGACATTGTAAAAGGTTGCTCTTATGAGGGAGCAGTATATGTTGAAATAAAATAAAAGTGTGTGTGTGTACGTGCATGCGTGTGTGTGTGCGTGCGTGCGTGTATGTGTGTGTGTGGTGGTAATATAGTAAAAAGCAGCAGAAGCTATTTATCAAGCTTGTTAAAGGCAGTGTCTCCACACTGTAGACTGAGACGATTTAAATTTCTCCTGCCTAGTTTGTCTCTGACTTTAATTTTCTTCCTTTCTCTAAGTGTATCTTACAGAAGAAAAACTTATATGTTGTAGGGAGTCTGAATGTTGACCCATCATTTGTGACACAGGCCACATTAAAGCAATAGTAATATGATGTTCTTAGCCCCCTTTCCCAGCTCCATAACTCCTAAGCAAACTCCTTTCTATAAGTTCGCAAACATTTCCTTTTTCTTTTCTTTACATCTTTACTTTTCAAAAGCTCTGGTATTTTGCTCCAGTTTTACTGTTCTTGCTAATATAAAACCACCTTGAGTTTGAGGATAAAGAAGTTTATTTTGGAGCCAGAGTCTTAGTTGAATATTTGATTTATTCAAAAAGTGATAGTTGAAAGACATACTCCTTTTACATCACAAGAAAACTCAACCTAACATATAATTTTTCCAAAAGAACCTGTTGAATCAATGAAAAGATAAATTCACTAAATACTGTAGTGGACAGTAGTTTACCCTTATACAATATTGATTTCTTTAGTTTAAGCTGCCCAGAGTCAACAGTTCATTGAAAAGATAAAATGGAGAATTCCAGAGGAAACCATGCTTTTCTGAGTATTGGAATGAAATGGAAAGCCCTCCCAGCAGGGTAGTGAATCATCCCCTTATTGTGCATATCCACTGTGCATGCTACCTGCCCATTAGTCACTTAGCTCCTATCTTAGGTTATAAGACTGTCAAAGAACTCCCAGAATCCAGTTGCAGAGAGGAAGGAGTGATGTGGCTACTGAAACCCACAGAAACAGCTGACCTGAACAAGGGGAAGCTCATGGAACCCAGTCTGATAGCTGGGAAATCAGCATAGGACTGACCCAGACACCCTGAATATAGTTGTCAGTTAGGAGGACTGGGCAGTCTATGGGGCCTCTGGTAGTGGATCAGTATTTATCCCTACTATACTGATGGACTTTGGGAGCCCATTACACATAGGGGGATACTCTCTCAGTCTAGAAACCTGGGGAAGGGCCTAGGCCCTGCTCCAAATGATATGACAGACTTTGAAGACCCTCTTTAAAAACTTCACACTCCCAGAGGAGCAGAAATGAAATGAGATAGGGGGTTGGTGGGGGACAGGGAAGGAGGGGAGGGAGACGGAACTGGGATTGACATGTAAAATATTATTAAAAAATAAAAAATTAAAAATAATGAAAAAAGATGGTCACAGTGTTGCAATGCTTGTGTTTAAGAAACCCTCATTTTAGTTAAATGAGAGCAAGAGTTTAGAGAGCAAGAGTCATGATGGTCATAATTCTGATATACCATGGAGAAACCATAAAATACTTCCTTTAAGTGAAAGGTTGAAAGCACGATATTTTGTGAGAGACCACACTCAGAACTTTACTCCACTGCCTTGTTATAACCATTCTATCCTACAGTATTGTCTATTGTTGATAACCTTTAACTATACTTAATTATACTTTATTCAAGGTATGCATAGGAAAAAACACAGTGGACACAGGGTCATTACTTTATGTCTTGGTTTCTAGCATTCTTGGAAGGCCTTCATCACTGGCCTAGAAATTATTATTACTGGTCCTGTTACATCCCATTTGCAATGCATATCCAATCAATCCTTCTAGGCAAGCCACACACCTCTCCCAGTATGATGACTAATTTATCACTAGCTACAAGACTTTTCTTTCAGCTCTAACACTTGCTGAGTACACACAATGCCTCAGATATCCAGACAAGAATGCAGTAAAGTTCCAGCTTGAAGGGAATTTATAAGTGTCCCAAGGCTCAGCCTTGCCAGGCTTAGAAGTTGAATACATAAATGCTCCTCAAGGACAGAGTCTCATCAGATTCATTCTCCAGAATCTGACATGCTATTTTCATAACAGAAATACAGTGCTGCCAGAGGGAAGAAATCTATGCAAATATTTCCAGTGGAGCCAAACTAAGGACTTGTGGGCAGACCACATTTGATGCAGGGCATTATTTAACCATGGTTGTCTTGATGGACTGCCATTTAGAGAAGAAATCAGACCTAATAGCTTTCTGGCTAGGGGATTGTGGGGCTAAGATAACTCATATATGTCAGTAGTTTTAAAGAAGCTTGAATTTTTAAAGAGCCTCATGTTCATCTATTTCTGCTGCACTGGCAAAATATATGAAGAAAATAACTACAAGTGGAATCATTTCTGTGGGCTTATTACGTCAGATCCTTCAGGAGTTTTATAATTTTGTAGTTGGCTCTTTTCTATTTCTGTCTGCAATGAGGGCATAAAAGGCTGCTTACTTCATAGCAGCCAGGAAGCAAAGATCAAATGAGGAAGAGGCAGGGACAATGCACACTATTCTAAGACAAACTACCCCAAAGACCCACCCCTAACAGGACTACCTACCCCTAACGGGGCTATCTGTTCTATTTCTCCTAATAATGTCATCAAATAATTCATAAACCTATCACTAGATTGGTCCAAGGATAAGGTCAGAGCACCCAGCAACTAACCATCTCCTAACAAAACCGCATGACTTGGTGACCACCATAACACTTGAACTTTTTAGGGGAGATTCTTCATTACTCAACAAATAATGAGCCCTAACGTGGTGTCACTTTACCTGGGTTCCATCCCAACTCTGTTACTTGGATATTAGCTGTAATACTATGAACTTTCCTCTTTCAACCTTAGATTCCCTATTTAAGACAATATTAACAATGCTTTCTACCACAACGAGTTATTCTAAGGCTTGAAATGAACCATAAAACAAGTCATAATCTGCAAAACACTTTGCTTTCCTTTGTTGTTCACAAGAGCAGTAATATTTAAGTAAAACAATGTATCCTTTCCCTGCCAACATTCCTTTTTATTTAAAGTATTGAAGAAAGCCCACAGGTTATTAGATGACAGTTAAAAACATCAGTTAATGAGAATTTCATAGCGGGAAGAACAACCATGGTTTTGCCTTCTCTGTCTCTTGGCTGATGCTGTGGTTTCACTATTACTGTTGGCAGGGATCAAAGCCTTCAACTAATGCTCCTTCCCAGCCAGGGGTGCTTGTAGATCACTCACAATTTGCACTGTAACTTGAGAGCAGTTTGGACCTTTTATATAAGTTAGATGTGGTCCTAAGGTGCAACAAAAAGAAAAGACCTAAACCTTTGTGTCAGAGAATGAACTAGACAGTGATAATCTGCATTGCAGGGCACAGGGGATCTTGCCTGTGGTCTCACCTCCAACGTCCTCTCAAATCGCAGGAGCACTACTACCTAAGATGGCTGAGACATTCAAACACTGTCCTCACATATTCTGCCCTGCTGGGATCAGAGCATTGATGGATGGATTGACTAGCTCTGTTCCCAGCCAGCTGGGAGCTGTGCAGGTACGAGGTGAAGCACTGATGCTCAATCAATTAGAAGACTGTCCTCAGAACAGGGCTTAGCTACTACATTGATCTTTTGGAGCTTTACTCTTGCCTCTAGCTCGGATTCAGCTGCAACACTGCTATGAATGCTCCTTCTTTGGTGAGGGAGGTACCTTGGAGGAGGCTCCTCTGTCCTCAGAATGGTCTTGACAGGGTTAGTGCTCAGCTGCTATGGAAGCCAGGAATGCTGAATCCATCCTTAAGTGAATATTTTGATCATTGGTTCTCCATGAAATATTCTGGCATTCGATCTTATTTTGAGACTATTCTATTAATATTTCTATTCCAAACATAGTGTCTGCAGTAACAAAGCAATTAGGTTATCCTAGAGAAGGTGATGCAACCCTGCCCCTTCTAGATATAGGAGAGCATGGTGAAGTCAGCCTAATGATGAGCATGTCGCTGGCTCTTGCATAGAGCAAGGTACTAATTACCTGCCAGGTCCAGCTGGACTTAAGGACAAAGGTCAGCCTTGGGCCAGAGCCAATACCAACAATTTCTCTAAAAGCCTGAAAAGATTGAATAACTATTGCCTCTCAATGACTGGCAACAAAACAGTCCTCTTTGAGACACCCCCCCCCACGTGCCCTGGAGTGTCTCTGGTCCTGCTCAAATTCTTCTGGTTTTGAGTAACCCCTAAACAAACCAACTCCAGCCTGAGTCCACATCTGTTGGTAACATCTGGTGATGTTAATTTCTCAGGATGGTGAGTTGTTCCGGCCATGTCTTAGGGCAGAAGCCTGGGTCTTCGGCTGATTTTGTGACAGAAATTAGCATGCTGGATCACTGCACAGAGACAGTAACTTGAGACTTAGAATCACAAAAATATGCATGCTAATGAAGTCCCATTTCATATAAACTACTAAGAAGAAGGGATCTGGTAGTATGCAAAGGGCACATCTGTTTCCTGGTTAATTCCCTCTCTTCAGAAGCAAGGGGCTGAGCAAGCCAGCAAACTTCTACAAGGGCATTCTCAGTCAAGATCATTCCTACACAAAAGGATGGAAAATGTGGAGACTCTAAGGCCATCTGGTCCCTTGTCCCTGACTCTTCTCTGACTTTCTCCTTTTCTGCTGCTGTCTCTGCTCTTCACACAAGTCTAATTTGTGGGAAGGAGAAAGTCCACAGTGTACTCGTCTCAGGCATTTGAACTGCCAGATCTGATTTCTCTGGTATATGCTGTAGATTGAGGAAAGAACAACTATGGTTACAGATTAGATTTATTTTTCCACAAGTGTTTCCACCCTTGACACAGTGTTCAGCCGTGCAGAGCTAACCTACTGTCTTCAGAAGAACCAAGGGACTGTATTGGCTGCAGGGATACTACGCAATTTCTCAGTCATGCCAGACCTTCTCTGCTGGCTTGTCAGCTCTTTGGAATTGTTCATGGAAAGGAAGATACATCCTTGAAGAGATCAGGGTGGAGGTGGTAGGATATTTGAAGAAGGCAAGAAGTGCTAGATGAGAAGTATTAGGATTTCAACTTCATGCAAAAATTTCTTTTCTCACTCCTAACCCCAACATAACAGTACCCAAATGGTAAACAAGCAGTAACTAAGCTTTCTGGCCTCATTCCAAAAATGCAATCCCCACTCTCCATTCTGAACACTTCCATCTTGGGAATACTGTTTTCTGTGGTCTTTATCACCTTCGTGCAAAATGTCATAACAATTTCTTTGGGGTTAGAAGGAATGCAGAACATAGAATATAATAAAACAACAGCACATGTTTCACCAAGAAGGAAGCCTGAAGAAAACAGGGAATATTATGCTACTGTTCAACCTGAATTAAGTTCTACAGAGGGAAAGGGGAAAAGGCAGCATGCTATAAAATAAGTCAATCTGAAATATATATATATATATATATATATATATATATATATAATATATATATATATATATATATATATCAAAACCATGGTAGATGGTTATGGCTAATTTCAGTGATAACTTTAATGGGATTAAAAAATCTGCTAAAGCATTATTTGGTGGCAGGGCTGAGAGGTTTTCTAGAGAACTTTGCCTAATCCCAATAAACAGAAGGAAAGACTTGAAGCCAATATGGCCATCAGGCTCAGGAGGCCCGGTAAGAACAGAAACATCAAAGGTGAGTTAGTGTCTCTCTGGTGGCTGGGACACTCTCCTTGAACATCAGAACTGTGGGTGTTATGATTTTAGGACTCCAAGATGATAGTTATCCTGGTTATGAAATCTTAAGGCTTACACTAAGCCATGCTGCCACACCCATGTGTCTCCAGCTTGTGATCAACCTTTTGTCAGATGTCTGAGTTTCCACAGCTGTGTGAAAAAATTGCACTAATGAATCCCCACACACATGTCTATGTAGCATCTATGCTTTCCTTGTACCATGTACATAACTATCTGTTTTCCATTGGTCATGTTTTCCTAAGAAATACTGACTCATTTACTGTCCACAAGAAAATGAAGGTAAAAAGAACAGACATTTAAATGGAAAGAAAGAAGATAGGAAGAGACAGAAGGAGGGAGAATGGGAGGAGGAAGGGAAATGAATGAAAGAAAAAGGGAGGGAAAGGAAGGAAGGAAGGAAGGAAGGAAGAAGGGAATGGGGAAGAAATAAGCAATAAAACAGACAAAAAATACGGGGTATTATGGGTTATTATACATCTTAGCTTTTCCTTGGTTTATTTGATAAAAAAAATTGAATAAATCTTTCTGTGTTTTGACATACATGAGCCCTAACCTTTACTTTTGGGGAGATCTGAATTAAGCCAGGATTCAGCCTCTCTCCTCATCCTCACTGTGTTTTATAGCCTCTGGCTACAGAGACATCATCAGTGCCTCTCCAGCCTCTGAACTCAGAGTGCCTCTGCCTCCTGACAAGATAAAGTGAATTTGAGAGCCAGATATTATAACTCAGAATTATATATGGACTTCAACTCCATGCTCACACTTATAAAATTTGATTCATATCCAAAGGCCAAGGACTCTAGAGGAAGGGACACTATGAGAGATTTGTTGTCAAAGACTACAGCCTCTAAAATAAATGAAATGATATTGGCTTGGGTTTAGCAGATATGCATCCATACATGAGTATATGTACATATATGCCCTTTCACTGCTAACATATGCATCATATTCTCCTATAATCCAATTACAGATGTCCTAATAGTTTCCAAATTTAAACAACAAGCCATTAGAGAATTCTGCCATTGCTCTCAAGACACTGGGATGGAAGTGAACAAATTAACTTTTAAAGATAATTGGCTTGCAAAGTCCTCTCCTGTCCTCCATTCTCTGCTATTTGGTTGTCCCACTGGGAATGGCATATAAACCAACTCAGGATTCTCTTGATGGTGTGTGACAGGAGCCACTCCAAGGAACTTTGCCCCTTGAGGGGTGGGTGTGCTTGGCTTGACTGCTGCATATCAGCTCTGCTCACATGCCTCTTCCAACTTATTGTGCCATTTCTTCCTATCAGGGTCCTGTTGCTTGTTCTACACCAGTTCAAGCATGCCCTTAGAAGGCTGTATGCATCTTAGTGGGAAGGCAATTAATTACATGGCAGAAACACTAAGATCAATCCCCCAGCTATTACCTTCTCCCTCTAAACACATGCACACACATGCACACTTCATATACAGGGACACACACATGTACATGCACACATAGAACCACAAAACCAAAAAGCCACATACTTTGAATAAAAAAAAAGAGGTTTTCTATAATTTATTTTCCCATGATATGTCTGCAGTGTGTTCCTTTTCAATGAAGCAATAAGATTCCTCAAGAGTCTCAAAATCATCATTCACTTCCTTAACAAACATGTGTTGGTCAATTCCTTTGAAGTATTGTTTCTACTTGGTTACTGAAGATATAGGGTTTGTTAGGTGCAAGTAAATGTCCCCACAAAGTCAGAAAACAAACAGAATGATGACAAAAGAGGTTTCTTGGTCCTCTCTCAAAGAGATGATGGGACAGACTTAATAGACTTCCTAGAGGAGGCCCTACCCTCTCCAAGGAGAAGATGGGAGGGAGAAGGGGAGAGCAAGAGGGGAGGAGGGGAGGATAACTGGGATTAGAATATAAAAATAAATTAACAAAAATGTAAAGAAAAAATAAGCAACAATTGTCTCAATATAAACAAAATTCTGGAGTAAAAATGAACTATGGCCCCATGCTGGCAAGTGGCTGCTGGAGAGAAGCGCTTGCTGTGTCAGATAACACCAGAACTTTCAAACCTTAGAGCTAGTAGAGGGGATGTTCTATCTGAAAACACAATGTCTTAAGACAAAAGGTACAAGTGGAAAATGAGGCCTGGACACAAAGCCATGGTAACAGGACACCAGCAAATGGCTGGTGTACAGACACTGAGTGAAAAGAGACTGGATGTGGGCTAAATAGATGGAAGCTTTTGGGCACTATGAGCTGTGAATATAGATAAGCAGCAACAGCAGCACATCTGAGGAGGCTCAGTCTACCACAGTGAACAGTTGGGATATTAGTCCAGATACAGCGCCGTGACATTTCATCAGGTAAGTAACCACCAGCATATGCTGTGGCTAACTAAAAGTGTCTCGGGCTTGTGTGAGCTAAGGGCAACAGCATAGCTTCCACTGAAGCTGAAGTGAAAGAAAGGAAAAGGCCAGGGGTGTGGAGCTACTGTAGTAGTCATGGATTATCCCCAGTGGCACTGTGCCAAAGCCTTGTCCACAGCCTGTGGTGCTAGCACATAGAACTTTCTGTAGGGAAGGCCTAGTGAAAAGAAGTAAGGTCACCAGGCATATTCTTGAGGAAGATAAGTGGATGCTGGTCCCTTCTTGTTTTTCTCCTTGCCTTTTCATCCACCTTATTTTCTATCCACAGGGTCAAGCAACCATGGACTGAAATCTCAGAAATCATGAGCCAATTTCTACCTTTCCTCCTTTTAAACAAATATTAATTTAGTTTTATTTTACATGCATGGGTGTTTTCCCTGCATGTATGTCTGTGCACATACTGTGTGTGCCTAGAGCCAGTAGAGGTCAAAGGACATGCTGGATTCCCTGGAACTGGTGTCACAGATGGATTGAGCTGACATGTAGGTAATGGGAATCAAACCTGGGTTCTTTGGAAGAGCAACAAATGCTCTTAGCCCCAGAGTCCTCTCTCCAGCCCCACCGCCCACTTTGAAGTGGATTGGTGCAGGTATTTTCTCATGACAGTGAAACAGTGACTAATATGAAAAATATTTGTTTTTAGCCCATGAAATCAGCTACTCCACCATGGCTGAGTGTCTCTAAATCTGCATTGCTTAGACTGTTGGCTATTATAGAACACTTGGACCAGCACTGACTAAATGCTTTAGGGCATGTGCTGTTGAATAATTTTGTCAATGAAAATAAAAGTTGTTGTTTAATTAAAAAGAAAGAATGTTGCTTCATTCACAAGCTGGTAATGAATGAATTCAATAAAAAGCCCATGACAATCATAATAGGCTGGTGGTCCCCAGGTCTTCCCCATTCTAAGTGTTGCTGCTGGAAGTCTCTGTGCCTGATGAGCAAGAGGAAAAAACCCTGCTGAACACCTGGGACTAGTTCTTGCTGGTGAAAAACAGCTGCAGGAGAAGGAGGAGCTAAGCAAGCACATAGTAAGGATACTTGGAACTTCTATGCTACTCTTTGCCAGCAGTCACTTCCAAGATGGTGACAGTGAGCTACAGAACCTAAGGAGCAAGAAACCATAAACTTGGGTTCGTGATTGAGTATTCTGATCACAGGATGACTGCCCCCATATATGTAACAGGGTGTGCTGGTCTACCTTTCAGAAAATGGTCCTCCACCCTTGATGACTATCATTCCATTCCCTGACCAATGTGTTCAACAAGCTCAATAAGCTTTACCTTCTACACATATCCAAAATCCAGTGATTTCCTCTTCCTTCAAAGCTGCAATGGTCTCCACCATCTCTTTACAGATATGTGCAATATTTTCTCACCGATGTCCCTCTCAACATGTTCTCAATACCACACTCATAAAAATCTGTCAAAAAATTAGGTTAAAGAGTATCCGTTAATCCACTTCTCTTTGAATGTGGGTTGGACTCACTAAGCCACTTTCAAAAAGTAAAATATGGAGGCAGATTGCACCTTTTAGTGGAGGCTCACTCAGAGACCAATCTAATCAAACAAAGAAGCCTCCATAACCAGTGATAAGTGATGACATGCAAACCATGTAACAGGCTGTAAAGAAAAAAGCCAATTTTCCTCTGTGAGATTTTGCCCAGATAATATTAGTCTGGTCCAATAACAAGGAAATAGGCAAAACCAAATTGGAAGACATCCTACAATGGAAGTAGTAGTCCTCAGAATTCTAAAGTCATATAAATAAATAAACACTAAAGAGCAAAAAAAGATCAAAGAAGCATAATGAATAAACACAATGTGGTGTGCTGGGACAGAAGAATAACATCCTTGGGAACCTGACTGGCCAAAGCCTAAATAGCAACTGCACAGCAGTTCTCACTTGTCAGTGACTTTTCTTTTCATGGTTTTCATCACTCATGGCCAGACAGTAACCAAAATAAATAGATAGATAGATAGATAGATAGATAGATAGATAGATAATAATAAAAGCTGAAAATTTCACAAAGACATTATCTGTAATTGTAAGCTGTACCCAATTCTAAGTAGCATAATGAAATCTTGAGCTGTTGTGTTCCATCCTACTTAAGATGTGAATAATTTTGCTGTCCAGCGTATCCATGTTATATATTCTACCTGCCTGTCAGTCAGCTAATAGCTGCCTTGGTTATTAGGTTGACCATTTGATCTCAAAATACTTGTAATCAAGTAACTGTTATTTAATTATGACTCCTCCATGAAAAAATGATGAAGTTGGTCATTCAAATACATCAAAGTGAAGCTGTGAAGTTCTTTAAGGAAAGCAGTGAGTTTTCACGACTAATAAGAAATGAGAAATATCATACACTGTGACATTTACATTAAGAAAGAAGCTTGTGTTCAAGAAATTGTCAAGAAGGAAGAGCTTGTGTTTGTTTTCTGTTACTGTAATAAAATGCTTTAAGTAATAAATTTAAAAAGACGAAATGTCTACTTTGGCTCAGTTTCAGAGATTTCAATCCATGAATTGGCTCATCCATGTTTTGCCTGTGGCAATGCATTAATTAATATAGCATGGTAAGGTGGATGCAGAAGAACAAATCTCACCTCAAAATGTCCAGGAAATAAAGGAGAGGAAAAGATCAGTACCCCAAAATCACCTTCAAAGACACTCCCCAATGATCAAAAATTTCCCAGTAACTACAACCACAAAAGGTTCCTGTCACTTCCTAACAGTATCTACCACATATAGACAGGTAACATTCCAGATAAAAAATGTGGCATGCTTCACACCACAGCACTTTTGATCACACATTGTAAGAAATTGCTTCGTGGAGATGAAAGAGGATTAAATAATAAACAGTTCCACACTGTCAATGGTTATAATCCTTGGTCTTTGTACACAGCTTCTGGAGACAAGGGAAAGCATTGTTGTTTTGGGGATGGTAATGTAAAAGATTAAACCCTTAGTTTCAGCAAATGTGCCATGGTTATGCTCGCATCAGAGGAAAAGTGAGTGGCCTATGGTGACACTGGGCTACTGGAAAATAAGGTTCTAAATAGAAACTTATTTCCCAATTTTAAAAAAACACATAAAGGAAAGAGAAAGTCAGACCATTTTACTCCTCTGCTAGGGCTCTCAGAGGTACCATCCCTTGGCTGCACAGCCTGGCCCCTTTGTTGCAACTCTTTGACTATGCCAACCTTCCGCTGTCACTATTGTCATTCACACATACTTTATACTCAGAACATGTTCTCAGCTTGGGCACTGTGCTGTTCATCTAACCCTCCAAATATCTTCCTACAGATGTGTGGGTTTAGTTTCTGTAGGTTTAATGCAAATGTCAACTTCTTAGTCAGGTCTCTGTGACCACACATCTAAAACTACAGATTCCCCTTGATATCATCTAACATTTCTTCTTCCTGCTATGACCTTTGTCTTAACCCTTGTTGTGTCTAGCTTATCACAGGCTACTTGTTTTATTTTCCTTTGCCCTATTGTTAGAAGGTAAGCATCAAGTGGCAGACTTTTTTTACTCAATTCCCTCCAGAACGTGATAGTAGCTGTCTAATTTTTTTCTTAAGAATTAAAAATGACCTTTGGTTTTTATTCAACTTTGACTCTTATTTAGAAGCTTAAACTTTTTCAATACTATGAAGGACCCATCACAGTGTTTGGCATGAAAACACTTAAGTTCTTTCTTTTTCTTATCATTAGAGATCCCCCCCCCAATTTTAGCACTCTTATGAATTTTTATCTCTGTGGTTGACTATTCGACAAGTAGCTACAGATTTTGTTGAATTAGGGTTGAGAAGAAATATTTGTAACTTGTGATGAATCCTTAATACAAGCAAGTCCCAACATATGGCAAAACTCTATCTTATGCCTGCTTTATTACAGGAAGAAGATGGAGAAGCACAAGTGTCAAGACTTTGGAGTTTATTTGTAAGTCTAAAGTGACAATGACATTTTCTAAATAGTGGCATAGCCTCAAAAACTCCAGAGCTTATTTTCAATATATTGTCCCATGCCCACTCTGACTTCTGGAAAGACTCAGAGAATCAAGAATGAGACAAAACACAATATGAACTGCATTCTTTGACCTTGAAGCAAGAATAGACTTGGTGTTTTTGATTGCTTGATATCTTTAGAAAAGCCCATCACATGTATGACGTGACCCCAGCTGAACTGTCTTTTTGCAATTTATAGTGATAATGGTAAGCATATTTATTACCAATATTCTTATTAGGAGAATGAAAAGTAGATAAGATATATCATTGTATAGCCATTATTAGGCACAAAATCATTACATTACTTTTATTACTGCTACTATTATCATCTTATATAAATCATGTATGGCAACCTAAGCTAAGCAATTATAATGCTATG
Source organism: Cricetiscus sungorus (assembly GCA_030556225.1). Taxonomy (NCBI): domain Eukaryota; kingdom Metazoa; phylum Chordata; class Mammalia; order Rodentia; family Cricetidae; genus Cricetiscus; species Cricetiscus sungorus. The sequence goes on along the minus strand of JANBXA010000180.1, from coordinate 20,636,378 downwards.
CTCTTGCTTAATATGACAAAATTATGAAAGAGGAACTACCTTTAGTTTCAATCTAAAGGAACCTGAAATTTGCCATGGGTTAGTACGCCACAAAAGAATGAAGAATACCCAAGGACCCCATTTCAGGTTAGTATCTATCACTTCCTGTATGTGCAGAGTCTAAAGTCTGAAGCCAGTATGCAGAGAGTTGCTATTCATACATGTTAATTGGTATTGGGTTTACATTTATTCTCTGTAGGTCACAAATCTTATTGTCTAGGCACTCATGTCAATTCTGATCAGAAAATCCAGAGCCTGGAATTGAATTTTCTCTGCTCTTTGCCCCCAACAGCTTGCAGGCTGTAGCTAAACCCAGACGTTATCCATTTCTGTGGTTGGACTCAAGGGAGATTTATTGGCCTAAAAGTTAAATGGCATAGAGACATTCTTAGCAAAGCAGACTCTTTTGTCTTCTTTAGTCAGACTTGTGGCGACAGTCAGGGGAAACAGAGCACAAAACAAGGTGAAGGTCTTTTTCCAAGAACTTTCTTGGGCAAAAAGAGGCGGACTTCCAAGATGGCAAAACAGATGTCCAGCTTAGGAAGTCCCTTTTTCTTATCAAAACTAGTCACTAAGAAACACGGTAAATGAATTAGTCAACACACATAAGACATAAGCAGAGTGATATAGCATAAACAAACATGGTTCCTGAGGTCCCAGCCCTGCCTTGCAGAATAAAAATGTTAGTCCATAGCTCAGAGTGCTAGGTGATGGATGCATGGTCAGAGAGAGGCCTTCGCAGGGTCAAGAGTGAGTTACAGCGGAGGGGTCCTCCGTGTGCACTCAGCAGGGAAGATGATCAGGCCATAAACCTCAGACAGCTCCAGCCCACGCTCATCCAACACATTGTGAATACTGATTTCACGCTGACTGATTTCAGCCTTGTAGGCCTGAAAGAAAGAACACAAATAACGAATTGGAACTGTAGAAGCCATCAGTTCAACACACCTCCATGATATAAGGATGACAGAGAAAAGATGAGACTAGCCCTAATTGGTTCCTAGCATCTCTATTAAGGCTGATAATTTCAAAGCTATGTATCTACAAATCAACACAAGGTTGAGAATGAATTATAAACACCAAGCTAGTATATCATGGAAGCTCGGCTCCTGTCCCATAAAAAAATCTACCAGGGTTTAGAAGAAATCACAGAGACATTTCTACCTAACTTTGTAACCATGAAGTCTGACATCTCTCCTATGTTGTGCAATTATTCATAATAAAATTTTTCCTAGTTCTTTTATTTAATCTACTCAGTTTTGTAATTGGTTACCTTGCTTCTTATTAATTGCATTTACTAATGTATTTACTATTTGTGAGGCAAATAGTAGCCCAGGCTGCCTTTGGACTTTGGACCCTCCTCCTTCAGCCCCTTGAGTGCAGGGATTCCACATGTATGACATTATACTCAGCTTCCTTATTTTAACTAATGTTTAACTAAAATCAAGGTCTTATTCAAGCCTAGAATTGGAAAATGAATACAATAACATAAGCCCTTTAGAGAGGTAAAGTTTTACAATGGGAATTGTATAAGATCAGTACTTATATTTTTAAAAAATCATGGTTTAATATTTTCCCAGAATAAAGGAAAAAAGAGGCAGTTTTCATTGGATTCAAATAATTTCTAGACAAATATTTGAAAAGTAAATATCTGCTGTGTTAAAGAATGGGTACACAACATTAGTCTTAGTCTTTCTACAAGTCATTATGCCATGCTTTGTTGATATCCACAGAAAACCTGCCCTTTCCCGAACATAAAAGGAGGAGGAGTGGATTGGGGGTGAAAACATAAGATGTTTTGGAGGAGGGGCTTGGAGGAGATGAGGGAGGGAAAACTGCAGGCTGGGTACAAAATAAATTAAGGAAGGAAGGAAGGAAGGAAGGAAGGAAGGAAGGAAGGAAGGAAGGAAGGAAGGAAGGAAGGAAGGGAGGAAGGGATAAAGGAAGGAAGGAAAGAAGGAAGGAAGGGAGGGAGAGAGCAGGAGTGAAGGAAGGAAGGCATGGTGACACATGCCTGTAATCCCAGCTCTTGGGAGGCAGAGGCAAGTGGATTCTGTGAGTTTGAGGTCAGTGTGATCTACAAAGAGAGCTTCAGGACAGCCATGGTAGTTACACAGAGGCACCCTGTCTTGAAATACAGCAACAATAACAATAGAAAGACAAAAAAATGGGCTTATGAATTTTTTTTCATTATCCTCAAATATGAGCAGTTGCATATTCAAGTCAATAATCCCTGCTAGGAGCATCCTTCTATAGTGTAAATGAAAAAAATCTTACATCTGAATTGTAACTTCATTTATTGAAGTTTTACTCCATTCTTCTTTTGTTCTCAGTTTTGTGGCTAATTTTAACTGCTGTGAGGTTTGTTCCTTTTTCCTGCTTAGGAGACATATCTATAGGTTACTGATCATCTATATATTACTGATCATCTATACCATCTATATGCTAGTTGTTATGGATGGTTGTGTTTGGAAAAGGACACAATGTGTCCCTTTTTTCCTCCTAATTACAAATTTAACTTTGCCAACTCATGTATCAAACATTTATATAACAGCAATTTCCTTGGTATTTTTAATATGAAAAATATGTAATCAACAGCTTAGGAGCTAAAGCAGTGGCTTGGTAGTTAAGAACACGAATTGCTCTTCAGAGGACCACAGTTTGATCTCAGGACCCACACGGTGACTAACAACCATGTGTAGCAACTCCAGTTTAAACGGATCTAACACCCTTTTCTGGCATCCTCACACACTGCGACACAGACAGACATGCAGACAGAACACACATACATACAAAATAAAAATAGGAAAATCTCAAAGAAATGTTTTAATATTACCTTCTTCTCACAAATAGTGCAGATGAATTTTTGAAAATGTAAAGTGTAAGAACGAAGAAAGGCATGCTGCATCACCACTTTAAGAGCTGAATGAATGCAAGTCCAGGTCATTCTCAGATTATTTACTCTTCTGTTGATGTGATAAAATACCATGACTAATGGCAACTCTAGATAGAAGACTTCATTTTTGGTTAGAGTTCTAGAGGGATAAGAGTCCATCATGGTTGGAAGGCAAGGCAACAAGCATCAGGCATGGCAGCTGAAGTAGGAAGCTGAGAGACTGTATCTTCCATTGCAAACAGCTGACAGAGAGTTAATTAAAAAAAAAAACAGAGAGGCTTTACATTCACAAACCTTGCCAGCAGTTTTTGCAGATGTTGACACCTTACCAAGATCAAGAATCACAAGCACCGTGCTTCTCAACCTATGATTCACAACCCATTTGGTGGGGGGTGGGGTGGGGTTTCGCACATCAGAGATATCTTGTGTGTCAGATTGAAAAGTTTCTGCACCCTGATAAGCCTGTCAATGCTGCAATCCAAACCAGACCAATTCAAACTGAATTAGAAAAAGCTCAGGTTTAATGGACAAAGTGCTCCTGGATGATTTTGCGGACCCCCAGAGAGGACAAGGAGAAAGGAGACTGAAAATCCATGTGTCTGTTGTCTGAGCAGCAGTTTAAATACCCTGTGGGAGCAATCTTGAGCGTCTCTGGGGTAAGGAGTCTGAGATGTGGCAGGGTTTGGAGAGATCTTCGGAAGAGGGTTTGAGGTGGAACTTCCACCAGAACACAACTATTTACATTACAATTCATAGCAGTAACAAAAGTACAGTTATGAAATAGCAATAAAATAATTTTATGATTGGGAAGTCACCTTAACATAAGAAAATTTATTAAAGGGTCACAGCATTAGGAAAGTTGAGAATCATTGGCCTAAGAAAATATTTTGTTTCGGTCTAACAGAAAAATGCAAGTATGAGAAATCACCATGTTAAGTTTCTTAGCAAGCCAGTGATAGGACCATGAGCTAGAGATACTCTAAACTGTGCACTGTTTGGTTCTGTTTTCTGAATCTGCACTTTTAAAGCAACATTATCTCTTATATCTTGCAGAAGAAACAAAATTGGAAGTCTAATATCAAGTATTGAGAGGCAAGACTCAAAAAAGTGTTGTCATACTTATAAAGTAAAATCATGACTCAGAAAGCCAACATTAAATTAAGAAAAATACAATACTCAGGAAATAAAATACTATTTCTCTAAGGTAACTTTTTCAGAAGTTAGTAATATTACTGCAATGTGTTATCACCAAATAAAAAAGGACAACAAGCCTATTAAAGGAACATGAATGTTTAACTTTATCAATTAAATACTAGAACACCAGGATACCTAGTAAACACCTAGTAAAACATAAAACTCAATGTTTTGATGCTTCATACTGGTACAAATCATTCCAATGAGGTTGTAAGACAGTATACTAGTCCTCATCAGTAGCTTGACAATACTGTACTGCAATCCTCTGATGGGTTTTCCATTTCTAAGAGTTTTCTCCTACAGACAAATAAATGTGAACCATTTTTGCATGCCAAAGCTGCTCATCTCAGCAGAATGTGTACCAGCAAAGAGAAAAAAGATGAAGAGAAAAGAAACTGATACAGAGTTCCACTTGATTTTAGGAAGTGGGGAAACGTGGGAGGGAGGGAGAGAGGGGAGGAAGAGAGGGGAGAGAAAAATAAGATAAATGAAAGGGAATCATGCATTATTAGGAATTCATTAAGCAGAAAAAACCTGGATGACCATAAGTTAGTGTCTTCAAATCTGCTAAATGACATAAAAGCAAAAAACAATTAGAATTTGCTTAAATTCTACTGCTAAATTCCACATTCATCTCTATTAATCACTTAACTAGCGTCTCTTAGAAATGCTGTGATTTAATAGAATTTTACATGTAAAATATATATATGAATTCCCTCTTCTTTAATGTAAGTCTACACACAAGTGCTACAATTTCTCAATACATCATCTATACTACATAGAAAAATACTTGGTATTTGCTATACCTGTGACTGTAGACTTAGATTGTGGCTTAGTTCAAGCTCCTTGTGAGGTGGAGCCCAAATATGATGCCATTTCTCTCATGGAAGTGAGAGAAAGCAAGCAATGTGAAACAAACAGGGGCATGAAGAAACAAACAAACTAAAAACAGCAAATACAAGACCACAATACTGTGCAGCCTGCAGCTTCACCAGAAGTGCCTGCTTATTCCTTCCCACAGAGTGCTTCTGCATTTTGGACCAATCACACATCAGAACAATCATTGGGAGGAGAAATAGAAAACAATCTACTGGTTCTGTCTCTTGCTTGCCAGTTGGTCAAATTGTTCCCCATGGGCATTAATGTCTTCCTAAATCTATTTGTGGTACCCTACCCTCAGTGACTTTCTGGAAAAACCAGATCTCCTGTCCCATGCACTGGATTCCAGTGAATTCCCTGTGAACAGAAAGGCTCTTGTTCGGCAATAGTGGAATCCATGGGAGGAAGTGCTAGACCAGCCTTGCCTGAGACAGTAAGAAGCTAAGGTACAATGAAATGAGTCTGCTGCTTCCAGACACCACAAAGTAAATGGTAAAGGGTCAAAGGCAGGTGGCACCATGCAAGTATTAAGAGGTCTGGAAATTTGGAATTGACATCATTTGTGTCATTATTTCAGTGCAACAAATCTGGTATGCTCTAGCAGACTTACCAAAAGAACTGTCATGTCATATTAGGCGAATTGTATAAGCATTTTTATGCATACATACAAAGAAAAACTTTTAAATATACAATGAAGATAAGCAATCCATCTATTATATATTATTACATAAATAGTATATAAAATGGGCAGAAGAAACAAGGTAAGTACCTTTTGACTCAAAACTTTCTATATTTTCTGCCACATACACAACTTTTCTGAAAACTGGAAATACCAAATCTAAACCCAATGTTACCAGTAAACCATTTGGTTTGTGTAAGTCAGGCTGCTTTAAATCTATGAATTTCAGTTTCCTGAGTTCTAAACTCTTCAAGCACCAGCCACAATAAATCATACCTTAATTCATACATGTACCCATGTATGCTCATACACATGTCAAAGAATTTATATTTAAACTTTGACTGATGTTTACTATATGAATCAAACCTATTTTCAATTCTCTATGGTTTCCTTTATAAATGCTTGTCTACAATTCACTAAACTTTACAATCAGATCATAAATTTAACCCCAGACAAAAGTACTGGGTAAGGTTATGACTGTCGCCTGAGTGAGAAATGTACGGTAGAATTCAAGCCCATGAGCTCAATCTGCTCTCACAATGCAGTAAAATTACAGGTCAACAAGATTGACAGAGCCTTGGGCGTGAGGTTTTACAGGAGTTCAATCATCGACATAGCATGTGAACTAAGACATACCATGTGCATCTAAACTTTTACCTATAAATTGAAAAGAATGAAAGCAATCTCTGGCCTCACAGAACTTCCACAGGGGAAACTCAGAATGCTGGCAAAGCCTTTCAAAAATGGCAATGTCTTTATTAGCAAGAAATATTCTATAGCAGACACTGTAAGAAAATGGATATAGAAAACGCACTGCATCATAGCAGTTTCTAACCTCCAGGTATTTGGCAGGGCATATGGAGATAGTCTTATAGTGTCCCCATCTTCAAGAATATACGATTCTTATGTAATACAGGGAAGGGGAAGGATGAGAAGTGATTGCATTTCAAAATCATTGCATGCAGTGCCAGGAAAACATACTGTCCAATCTATTGTAGAATTTGAAAGTATTTTCAATATTTCACAGATAAACAGGATTCCAACACTGTAAGATAACATATTTAATTCAGTTTGTTGACTTTAATGGATAAGGTAAGATGAACTTGAAGGCAGGGATCCCTATTGCAGATGGTCCTCAAGCAGAGGGTAGGAAACCACTTGGTTAAGTTGGAAAGAACATTAAATGGGGGCAAGGTATCATTCAAGTTCATTCATTTACTTGATATAAATGTAATTAAAGTTGTCACGATGCAAAGACAGCACAGTCAGTCCCCTTCCTATAATAACACATTTTGTCATAGGACTGTGCATCTTTTGCCACCAAAGAGTAAGATTGTGACCATATTCATGTTCTAGAATATGGATTGGGTGTGGCTGACTTGAAAAGAAAGGAGAGGGAAAGAAAAATGTAGAACATAATAGAAGTAGAATATCATAATCAATACTATGCCAGACCTGAGCCTTGGCTTTCAAAGCCCCTGTTGCCTTATAACCCTGACCAGCCTATACGATGAGCAGTAGTTATTATCTGCATCACTTTAGGTAGTCGTCATCTACCCATTAGATGCATGAGCAAAGACATCTGGAAGTCATCTCTTTTACCACAAGTAAAAAAACAAAACGTGTGGGGGGGATGTATGCCTTGAAGAGCCCTTCCAACCCAAAATAATGATTTTTCTTCAAATCCCAGGCCTTGTCATTCTTTTGAGTAAGAACAGTAATACATGGGTATTTATGTCTGTATAAAATTTAAAATGAGCTAAAAACTAACTATAACATAAGCTGTAATAGCTTGTCCCTGCAGGTCACCCCTGTAGAAACCACTGCCATGGGTTGCTTCAGAATTGCTTATCCGTTAGTAGTCAGGCATCTGTACTGCCCTGCCCTTAGGGTCTTAACAGGATCAGTTCTCAGCTACAGCCATGAAGAGCACCCCCTGTGCACATTTGCTGTTTCTTTTTAAAAGGAGGGCCTTGCCCACCTCCTGTCTCTTTCTCTCTTTCTCCCTTTCTGTCTGTCTCTCTGCCTCTCTGCTTCTCTGTCCCTGTGTGTCTCTGTCTCTCTGCCTCCCTTTTGCTGCTCCTGTCTTCAGAGGCTGTTCTCCCCCCCAACCCTCCTTCCTTTCCCTATTCTTTTTCAATAATAATAATAATAATAATAATAACTTTCCATTTGAGCTCTGTTGCATGCCGTCTTTCATGCACCACGTTTTTCCTTCTAATTACAACAGTATCCACAATAATGCTGGGATCCCACACCCAGGAAAGTGCAACTGTCATTTTCTTCCATTTCTCCTACCTAGCTCCCAGGCTTGGAAACCACAACTCTCCTCAGGGAAGCTTTGCCACTATACACCCTCTGTAAAACTGGATTCTGCTGAACTGTGTCTTCACTTACAAAGTGTCAGTACATGTCTGTGTACCCCTGAAGGGATCATGGGGTCTGGGGAAGGCAGGTCACAATGGTCATACTATGGAATATAAAAGCTTTGAGCTCAAAGTGACGGCCACTGAAACTCTGAATGCCATCAGTGTAATGGAAAGGTCTCTGGGGGTGTTTTGCTTTGTAAATGAAACCAGGAACCTGTCCTTTATATCTCTGTTGCTTTTCCTGTCTCCTTTAAATCCAAGACCATAAAAATGCCCCCCAAAGGTGTTCTTCTCTGTAGCAGCAAGCACACAACTGCCACAGAAAAGCAGAGACAAAGCTGAAATCTCTGAGTCCTCCACTCTGGGTACAGAAGGACAGCTCTAGGATGGATCAAGCATCCTCCCTTCTTTGTTTTTTATCATTCCTGGCTTCTGCATTATCGTATAACTCTAATGTCCACATTGCTTTTTTATGAAATAGGTAGTCAGATAGATTCTCACTTAGATTTAACAAAATACAGTATCTGTCTGTGAGATTGTCTACTGTCTGAATAAGAAGAAGCATTTGTATCTTCCAGCCATGGAGACAAGAGAAAGAAATGAGCATGATGGATAAGTAAACTTCCCAGTTTATGTGAATTCAAATCCACTTGCCATTTCTCACATGCTCTATAAAGGGCAGGACTCATGTAATGAACTTGTTACCTACCTGCCACCACTTTTTAGGAGCTTATACATCAGTCTCCTGTGGATGCCTATGTGTTCAAAACCGTAGCTTTGCACAGTAGCTCCTAAGCTAACTAGCTCTCTAAGTTATTGAATAAAGGGAGAAGTAAAGAACTTTTGGGAAAACTATTTGCTCATTCATTCCACAGTAATGGGCTTCAATCACTCACATCTGGGTGGGTTTGGGGGCTAAAGGCCCTACAGAGAACTGAACTGTAGAAGAGATAGCACTGGGGGGGCATATTTATGATATGTTTGAAGGTAGGAGCAAGGAATATTTCCTTGGCTTAATAAAACCAGACTTAGAATATAAGTAAAAGTATTCATAGCAGTCATATTAAATAGATATAAAGTTACATGACAGTCACAACTCTAAGTAGCTACTTGATTTTTATTAACTAGAAATGAGACCTTCTGTGGGCTGCTGCTGGATCATTTATGGGATCATCACAATGAACACACTGGGCTAATTTTAATGTCATAATTGCACTGTGCACATGAAACTAGAAGAACAAAGGTAGGTAAATTCCCTGTCTAAACTTCCTTCATAAGTGAGCCCCAGGCAACTCATCTCCTTAGCTCTCCCTTCACACTACAATGACCACAGAATAGAGACAACTTTCTAACCTGATGTGACCTGAATATTGTGGAAAGTGGAAAAATAAAAGAAATTTTATATCCCTGTTAGTCAGGGCAGGAGGGGTTTCTCAGGGGGACATTGATAGAATGTGTGATAGACTTTTCACTGAGTGTAGTGAAAAGCTAACAACTGCTTTTCGTGTCTAAAACCAAGGATGCTCTGCCATTCCACCTTCTCATTGAATACCTCAGGGAAATGTCCAATAGGAAGAATGAGTGGAAACCGTCACTGCGTATAGGAAAAAGGAATCATGGATATTTGTGACAGGCACTTTTATTTGAAAACTTTCTTCTATCTCTATATCTAATTAGAATGGGGCACAATGTACACTCCTATAATCTCTTCACTTGGGAGTGATGTTGAGTCCAGTCCAGAGCTGGACCATCTCAAAAGACCAGAAGAGGAAAATAAAGACCAGAAGAGGAAAATAAAGCAGATCTACTCAGTAAGTGACAGACCCAGACCTCAGTAGCTCTGACATATGGCACACTTGTGCCCAGCTAAAGTGTACATAAAACAAGTCCTAGAGTTCAGGAAGAACAAAAGAGAAGACAAATGTTAGAATCTTTGTCTAGGTGGGAGCAGAAGAGAAGTCCTGTAAGTTCAGGGTAGGGGCCTCAGAAAAGTAGAGAGGGCAGGCTCTCGTCCCACTCTTAGTTACTTTCTCACTAGCCTTTGCCTCTGCTCACACCAACTGAAGAGAGTCTTCAATAAGGTGACAGGTATTGCACCCTAGAATGTTGAGAAAAGACAGAGTGTCATTTCTTAGAATCTCCTTTGGCCATGTAAGGTATCCATGGAAGTCAGAATTACTATGTCTCAGAGGTGATGTAAAAGAAACTGACCTGACACATCTAAACATCGGTGCCATTACAGACTTGCCTGGTGGCCTATCAGTCCTTCCAGAATATCATGTAAACTAAGATCTTTCTAAAAGAGTGCACAAACAAAATTTAAACAAAGTCAGTGTGTTTGATGCAAAACACTCAGCATCTCTTGCTGGACAAATGAGTGACTATTGTTTTATAGTTTGCTGGCACAGCCTTCCTGCAGTCTGTATCCTATATTAAGATCATTGAAATGAGTGTAGAATTACCCCTACTTTTTGACAGTAGCCAGTGTGCAATGAGCCCTTGCGTCTTTCTTGCTCTCCTCCAAATTGCCCTGCAAAGCCTAAATCCTACAAAGATCACCCCAAAACCCTTTTGCTGAGATAAGGTAGGGTTCTCCATAGCCCTTACTAGCAAGAGAAATGAACTCATTTACCTGCAAATGTTTCCCTGTGGTCTTTAATTGAAAGAGACTGATGTTAAAGAACAGCAGCTGAAAAGACTCTAAGGGAGAGCTGCCATATGTTTGCAAAACTTAGCTCTCTCTCTCTCTCTCTCTCTCTCTCTCTCTCTCTCTCTCTCTCTCTCTCTCTCTCTCTCTCTCTCGTGTGTGTGTACTGTCCATGTGTGTACACATGTAGATAGTGAGTGCATGCCCACAGCTGTGCACATGGAAGTGGATGCCATATGTTAATGTTGGATGTCATTCTTGATCTTGATTCTTCACCTTGCTTTTTAAAACAGGGCCTCTCACTGAACATAGAGTTCATCAATTCACTAGGCTGGCTAGCCAAGGAGTTCCAGAATCAGCCTGTCTAAACTACCCATACTTCCTCTACCAGCACTGGGATACAGGCACAAGTCACCACTTCTAGCTTTTGTGTAGGCAATGGCGATCCAGACTCAGGTACTCATCCTCACATAGCAGACATTCTGCTGGCTAAGACAACATCTCAGCACTCTCATTGGCCTTTTAAATATAACAGGTAACCAAACAGTAACCAAGTAGAGGTACTCACAGTTTAATCTACACTCTAGGACTTCAGAGGAAAGTATGAAATACGCTTTATGAACAAAGTTGAGTTGCTGTGGTTTGTTATTTCAGTTTTGTTTCATATGTCTATGTCTCATGCCTTCCAGAGGGCTGGCCCTGTGCTATTGCTTGGATCTGAAATGTTCTGAGGAGTATGTGTTAAGGCTTAACCCTCAGCTTACAACTATAGCATGCAGAGTTAGTTGTTAAGGGGCAAGACCTACTGGGAGATTTGTTAAGACACTAAGGGTATTTCTTCCAAGGAGACTGTGGAACCCCCCTACCCCCAAGCTATTCCTCAGTATTTTTTGGTTCTTGGCATTGAAGCAAGCAGCTTGTTCTACAATGTGCTCTTGATTGAAGTACATGAAGACATGCTAGCCAGCAACTCCCTTTTACAAACAACCAAGCCAGAAGTGACCAACCAGAAGGATTTGTATCAATCATAGATCCATGCACAAATCGCAACAGCTGTGCAAACAACATCCAACAGACAGGGAGCATGAATCTGTGCTCCATTAAGGCTAAAATTCTTCATCCATGAACCCCAAAAGCCTTGTATTCTACTATAAGTCATATGTGGCCTTCCTGTTTTACTGTGCAGAGTAAAGGGAGCTGACAGACAAAATGGTGTTTCGACAGGTTTGGCAGCTCCTAAGGGGTAGCTTTGAGTTTTAGTGTTGATCAGGTATCATATAATATTATATTAAAATCAATTTTCCCTTATTAACTAGCCTTGTATATCAATAAAAGGTCAGAGAAGGCAAAATTTAAAAGGGACAATTTCTCTGCAAGCCAGAGTTACACAAGATATGTATGGCCTTGCGTGTATGCATTCTAACAGTTGGAACTATCTCAAGACACTTTGGGAGGCGTCATCCATATAGCAAGCTGCCACATTTTTTTCCCATCTCTAACCTGGAAGTCACAATCAGAGAATGGTGAAAATTTTCTCCATCTGCCTGATTGGAAACACTCATTTCAAACTTTGGGGCTTGCCCTAATTAGCAGCATTATCTCTATTTTATTTTTTCAAATGAAATTACTTTATAAATACCTCACAGGCTATTGTGAGAATCAAATTAGAGAGCAGATGTGAAAGTATTTTGAAAAGTTCAAAATGTTATGGGGATATAAAGTTATCTGACATGCTGCTATGATAATAACAGTTTAAGCACGCTAATAGGCATTGCTTTCTCATTAGCGAGGCAGAGCCATCCATGGTGGAGATAATGCAAAATCCAGTCAGCTCTCAAACGTTCAAATTCCAGCTTTGCACTACCTGACTAGTGTGACCTCAACAAGTTCCTCACCCTGTATGTTCTCATTAGGAAGGATAAAACTCAAAGGGGGGAACTAGAAGCTTGCCAAAGCCTTTAGTACTCTAAATAGAACTTCTTGTGGGCAGGTTTTCCACTTATGTTTTTCCTACTCAAATAACTTGTAAAGGGACATAAAAATGATACCCAGGTTCCACAGATGCTAATTATGCATTTCCCTGCAGATTCTGGCTTTTGAAAACATAACAAAAGAATCCTTATCTCAGAGGTAACTTGATTTGCAGACACTTGTGATGTCTGCAGTCATCTAGACATGGTTTTTAGGGACCTTAACTCCACTAGACCCCACAATTACACAAAAGTCTTCTAACCCTAACCCCTCCTCAATCTTCCTGTGTTTCAATTCCTTCATCAGTCTCATTGTGTTAATTGTTGTGAGCCACAGCACAGGAATCATTACTGAAAACCCATCCACTCTGAATAGGAGCTGTATTGGCATCACTAAAGCAATATATAGAATACTCACAAGAACTCTGAGTGGCAGGTTTAATTCCCTTCAGGTCACATAAAGGTTAAACAAGCTGTCCAAACTCACACATCTAAGAAGGAGGGAAAAGCATGTCTCACACGTATGTCTGACTACACAGTCTTGGTTTCTCAATGGCATAATGCCCTCTGACCTCCACCAAATGCTTTGCACTATAATGATTTATTCACTTGTCTCCTTTGTAGGTTGTCAACTTTTGGGTAATTGAGAATAATTCTTATGTTTTATGTTCTTAGTGATTACCACAATGCATGTAACAAAAAAGGATGATCAATTAATGTTTGCCATTGAACAAATTATACAAAACACATGGACATATCCCTCCATCACATTTAATATACAACATAACTTCTCTACAGTGATACACCTTTTATATATTTTTACATGTATTGAAACTAAATCTTTGTGTATGCTAGGCAAGCACTGTACCACAACACTACATCTGCTGCCGTATGATATCAGTGTGTGTGTGTGTGTGTGTGTGTGTGAGAGAGAGAGAGAGAGAGAGAGAGAGAGAGAGAGAGAGACAAAGACAGACAGCGAGAGAGAGAGAGAGAGAGAGAGAGAGAGAGAGAGAGAGAGAGAGAGAGAGTATGCATACCAACATGCATTCAGAGGTTATAAGAAGACATTTGGGGCCCAGCTCTTTGACTCTCTGCCTTAACACCTTGAAAGAGGATCTATCGCTAGAATTTGAGATAAACCAGCAGGCAGCAGGCCCCAGAGATCTTCTTTCTCCCCAACAGTGCTAGGATTATAGATATATGAGCAGTCATGCTCAGCTTTTTACAAAGATGCTGGGACCTGAGCACAACTCTCTATGTTTGCCTATCAACACTCATGTCAAATGACCCATCTCCCTAGGACCACTAAAATAGCACTTAAACTCCAGAACTTAGGCCTATAATTAAGTAGGATAATGTTCTTAAAGTCTAAATTTAACGGCATTTTCCAATGTTTCAAAATAAAACCTTTAAAGTCTCAAAATAATAATAAACTTGCATATCATAGGTATGTGGAAGAACTGCAGCATGGTGAATGATTTTATAGGTTTCTCAGGTCACAGAAGCTGGGATGATCATTTTTATTGTCAAATTGGCTGGATTATGAAATTGCTAGGGCTTTAGGAAGGCATACCTCTGGATCTGTCTATGAAGACATTCCCAGAAATAGTTAAATGAAGGGGAAGACTTGACCTCAATAGGAACAGCACAGTCTCATGGGGTCTGTCCAGACTTCACAAAAATGATAAAGAATTCCAGCTGGAACACCAGAATTCTTCTACATTCTCTGGCACTCTAAGATGGGAGCAAGCCAAGTCACAATCCTGCTGCCCCAGCTGAAGCCATTTCTGCTGCTGTGCTTTCAGGCAATGACAGAAAATAACTGCAAACCAAGAACCACAGAATGCCTGCCCTCCCTTAGATTGCTTATAATCAGGCATCCAAAGCAGCAATAAACACATCATCTACAGTTTGCTCAGTTTTCTTCAGTTGCAATCCAACCCCTTTCTCACATTCCTGATGTGTTTTTTAAAATGTCTTTTGGGTATCTTCATTTGTTTCTCCAAGAGTTAGTTCTACATAGGCATGTCTAAAATGAGTCTTCAAAACTTCTTTTGATGGGGAATATTCTTCTGTATATTTGTTTCTCTTATTGGTTAATGAATAAAACACTGATTGGTTGATTGGCCAGACATGAAGTTATGTAGCTGGGTAGAATCAGGATATAAGCCGGGACAAACAGGAAATTGTTCTCGCCTCTGCAGAGACACTGAGTAGTCATCATGTAGCAGACAGAGGAGTTGCAGGTCTGGCATTCCCTGGTAAGCCAAGACCATGGGTAAATACATAGATTAATAGAAATGAGTCAATAATTAAGATAGAGCTAGCCAATAAGAAACATTAGCCAATGGCCAACAGCTTAATAACTAATACAATGTCCCTATGTTTCTTTGGGGCTGATAAGGGCAGCGAAACCTGCCAGGCCAGAAAGTTTGGGCTACATTCCTTTCTACAGAAAGAGTTTATAGAGAGGCCTTTCAGATCTGTAGAGTGTTTAACATAAAGACTCCCATATATACATGGTTTGGTTCAATGACAACAAATTCTACAAGTTCTCTCATGAGTTTCACATGTGTTTAAAATGTTCATCTTTTCAATATACATTAATTTTCAGAACCTATCAGAAACCTAAAAAGACCACAGCAGCACAGCCCTTTGGATTCCACTGTATGCTGCAAATAAATGAATATTTATTATGAGATACAGTATGCTCAGCACTGCCAAACCGCTACCAAGTGGGGAAAGGAGATATGTCCCTGTTTCTGGGACCAGAAATAGGAGTATTATACACAGAAGAACAGACCAACACAAGGCAAGATGCAATCAAGTGTTAGCTTGTTTAGAATATATAATTATCCCATGACACTTGAGAAAGGGACAAGATGACATCACCACTCCTGGAGCCCAAGCCAAGGCAAACTAGAAAGTTGTAGGCTGAGGCTTCCTGGTGACAGACTCTTCCAGAGTAAATCATTCAGAACGCCCACACACAGCATCTGCTATAGGTTATTGGTTTCCCACAGGTATTTCTCTCTCCCATCTTGAAACTGAAGAAATTCTCAAGGCTTAGCACCCAGTAGCAATTTATTTTTTAATGCCCCCTTTTAGGAGGCTATTCCATTATGGATCTATGACTGTTGTTCCAGATCTTCACCTCCTAGTCACAAGTCTGATATCGTTCACAAGCTCCCATCACATTTTCTAAACGTCTACTGGGCATTTTCACAAGCTCTTTCAAGAACTAATTTTAATTAAAATGAAGAAATGCATCACACTTTTAAAAAGTACAGTGTCAGAGCAAAACCAGGTCTTATGCTCAGCAAATACCCCACCACTAAGACACATTCCTCCACCCTGAATGACAACAGTTTTATACCTATCCATCTTCTTGTCATATCTTGCTTCTCCAGTGCCAAGATAAAACACTGTGAGGAAGCAACTCCAGAGGAAAAAGGTTTATTTCATCCTACAATTCCAGGCAGCAGCTGAGGGAAGTCGAGGAAGGAACTCAAGGCAGTACCCTGAAGGACACAGGGACTGAAGCAGAAACCATGGGAGGAATTATGTAGGCCAGGTCCTCCTGCTCAAGGATCTGTTAGTGGGTTGAGCCCTCCTACATCAATCAAGATATTGCCCCTATAGACATACCAACAGAGCAAATGATGGAGAAATTTCCCCAATTGAGGTTTCCTCTACCCATGTGACTCTAATTTGGGTCAAGTTGACAAAATTAACCAAGATCTTTCCTTGGCATTATATCAGCTAAGTAATCCAAGATATGTCATTGTACAGTAAAATTTACTCTTCAACCCATCTCCTTCTTCCATTACCTGTCACGCTTCTCCCCAGCCCTGGGCATTCAGTAGAAGCTCACCAGAGATGTGCACAGAGAGAGGCAGGGAGGGGGTACAGAAACATCAACATGATGCTCACATTTCAGACTGGACATCATTACTTGTCCTGCACAAACTCTGGGGTCCTCTGCTCTCATTTTAAACTAATGATAAACCTGTGAATTTAGCACTATGGTGAAGATTTAAATAAAATAATATGTAAAAAGTCCAGAACAAAATAAGAGTTTAATAGATAGCAATCCTATATTAATGATGTCTATTGATGTGAGATGAAGTAGCTTGATTATGTTTTTTCAGTGGTTTCAGCACATAAGTAAGGCATAGCTTCCTTTGCATTTCTTCTTTTATTATTTATCAGGAATGAGGTTATTTTTCTAACTTCTTTTTATTTGAAAGATATTATTTATTCTTCAAGAGTCTTTTCCTGTCACTGATGTCCTTATTGTCCTTATTTATTCCTTATTTCTGTCCTTAGTTGTTCCTAACCCATAACTGAATGAGCCCTCTCATTCAGTTATGGGATTATCTACTATCTATTTTCTATTGTGTTTGAATTTAAACACACATTTTTTACACATCTTTTCTTAATTCATGCTAAATGAATGGTACTATTTCAGCCTTCCAGCAAGCATATCATTCCCATGCAGAATGGAGACTATAATTTGGGACATGAATCCAGTTCTATGCTCAGAAAAGAAACTTCATGATATTTGTTGGAATGATTAATAAATAAAGACTTCATTAATTAAACAGAAAAACCAGTGTTGGTATGAGTATTAATGAGAGTGAGAGTCATATTTTGGTGAGAGCTGAATGCTAACAAAAATGTAGCAGTAAGATTAAAGTGGCAAGTCGGAAAGTTTGACACAGTAACGCTGCCCAGAATGGACACTGGATGAGAAGCTGAGAACCCTGGGCATTTTTTGTTAGCAGTTGAAGAAGGAAATACATCAGAACAGGAAGATGTGGTAGGAGGAGAAGTCAGCCAGCAATTTAGGAAAAGAGAGGCCAACACAAAGCAAATAAACAAATACATTTTAAAATACAAGAAAAAGTAATTGTTCCAGCCTAGAAAGACAGATCGGCAGTGGTTATGAGTGCATGCCTTGCAGTGGACCCAAATTTGCTTCCCAGTAAGGACATTGGCTGGTTCACAACTGCCTGTTAACTCCAGCTCCAGAAGATCCAATGTCCTTTCCTGGCCTCCAAGGGCATTAAAAATGAAAATAAATTTTAAAAAGTAAAATAAGTGTGCCAATTCTTCTGAATTACAAAAAAAATGATTTCTGAATGAAGTAAGTAAACACCAAAGATGAGCTTGCTTTTGAGTTAATACCATCATTATGCTTGCAATGCACTTGTCTGATGGTCCAGATTGGAAAACAGAATATATATTGGAAAACAGAATGTATACATGTATATGTATATGTATATGTATATGTATATGTATATGTATATGTATATGTATATGTATATGTATCTAGTTTTATACCACCAGCCTGCCTGGTCCTGCTGCCATGTCAGCCCCCAATAACACGCAGAGACTCCATATTTGATACAATGCTGTTGGCCAGTTACTATCACTGTTTATCGGCTAGCTCTGTCTTAATGATTAGCCCATTTCTACTATTCTAAGTATTTCCACGTGGCACATCTTACTGGCCAGAGGTTGGCGTGCTATATCTCCAGGCTCTCCATGTTGACTCCTCCCAACTACTTCCTCCTTCCTCCTAGTATCCTAGTCCCTCCTATCTGCCTTTTCTATTGGGCAACAGGGCTTTATTTATTAACCAGTATGAGAAACATATTTACAGAATAACATCTCCCATCGTGTGTGTGTGTGTGTATGTGTGTATGGATATATATATATATATATATATATATATATATATATATATTTGGTATATATATATATCCCAATACCTCTTTTTGATTTCTCAATACCTCTTAAGTTGTATGAACTTAAACTAGTTCAAATATAGGATAAGAGTGTCAGAACTATGCTTATTTGGGTTATCTGTTTAAATTGTCTCTCATTCATGGAAGTAGTATAGGAAACCCTAAGGTCAGAAAAATGAAGATGATATTGTAAAAAGCAGTTCTCTCAATATTCAGATGTTTTCTTATTCAACCAACTTATAAACTGTTGGTATGGGAGCAATGGCATGGCCCAAATGATTTTACCTACACTTCTGGCTCCCTTGACACAACAGAAACTGCATTTGTCCCTCCCATTTGAATCAAATCCAACAATAAAGCACATGCAACAATAGTACGGGCAGCTCTAGATAGTAGGCAAATAGATAGAAAACCACTAGTGTAAGATCTAAAATTACCCCAACTCCACTCTTTGAGGAGATTTATACCCCCCCAAAGAAGGAAGAAATCCAAGCAAAGGCCTTTATATCTCTGAAGTCAAAGACTTAGTGCTGAGAGCCCTGTAATACCAAGCTAGAAGAAAAGACAACTATTTGGGGAATATACCAGAGATCTTCAAAGTATCACTGGAAAGATAATGATGAATTATTCAGTAGCACTAACATCTGGTGTCAGAGCTCAAGCTGGTCCAGAACAGCACCCACTGCCATCACTAAGGCCAAGGAGTATCATGAATCACATGCTACAGAATTCTCAGAAAGGTGATGGGGCCTAGTCAACAGGCAAGAAACACTCATTTCTACCCATCCAATTTCTAAAGTGGATCTGAAGGATTTGCTTCATTCTAAGAATGTTTGCCTATATATCCAGAGTAAAGTTCAAAATGTACATAAGAATAGAAAGCTAGCTAGCCATTAAGGAAGTAAAATTCAGAATATGAGACGCACAAACAGGGAAGAAATTGTGAAACAGGATGAGGGTCAAACTTAAACACAGAATGTCAGTACTGGAATTAGTAGGAAAGGACATGAAAAACTGTTACCATCAATGTTAAGTGTAACCGTAAGAACATGTAAGGAGATCTTTTAAGGTTAAAACCACAATGTACAACATGAAAATTATACAGGATGGAGTTAAAGGCTCATTCAGCGCTCCAGAAGAAAAGATTAAGGGACTTGAAAACACATCTACAGAAATCAATCAAGTTGAAATGCAGAAAGGAAATACGTATTGTAGAAAGTAAACCAGCACCTATGAACTGCTAGATATCTTCGGTTTCAACAAATTCTACATTTGAATATATCACTGGTTGTGTTTCAATTATACCCCCCAAGAAAGCTGTTAGGGAAAAAATCACCTACACTGTGTTGTTTTTATGTGCTAGAATTTATAAGTGACTCATATTCATTGCTCGATTAAAGGACTATATGTGTTCCCATCTACTTAACACATCTCTACATGTAGACCTACCATGAACAATTCAAACAATTCAAACTGAACAACTAATATCCCTTCTCCACAAATACATGTCACTCATCTGTGTCATTCCATTTTATTCATTGAAAATTCCTTTCTCTTGGTTTATCACCAAACCACATTTTTTCTCCTCTTTCCCTTGCAGCTATATTCAGCATGTCAGTGGTCACCTCAGGGAAAGATCCTATCCAGCTAAGTTGAGAATAGGCATTAGGAGAAAGCTCAGAGCAGGGTGTGATGTTACACATTTAGCACTCAGAAGGCAGAGGCTTGTAAACTGCTGAGTTTGAGGCCAGCCCAATCTACAAATGAAGTTCAAGGTCAGCCAAGCTTAGGCAGTAAATGCACCTGGGGAGCTTCTCCCTGGGGAGCAGAAAAGGGATGTGATGGGGACTGGGGGCAGGGGAACTGGGAACTGGGGAGGAGAGGAGGGTGAGGGAACTGGGATTAACATGTAAAGGAAGCTTGTTTCATATATATGTATATATACATATATACATATATATGTATATATACATATATATGAAAGCTGGTGAAGATGTATATGAACACACAGACCATGTTCCAGGCCCAGCAAGCAGCAAGACTTGGCAGCCTTGGACACATTGCTCTGACTTTAGAGTTAAGGATAGAAAAAAGGTGGAGGGAGTTATAATATTTGCCTCAACAACTAAGGAAAACTCCTGAGGTCAAGTGTATGTCAGGGGTGCCCCTGAATGAACACCTAGAAGCTGTGTAATTGAAGTCCAGATTTGCTTGGAGACCCCAAGATGTTGGGATACTTGACAATGAAAGCTGCTAACAAGGAGTAGAACCAACTCAAGAGAAAGAAGCATGTTGCATTCAAAAATGCTAAAAAAAGGTTGGAGATCTCAAGAGTGTTTTGACATAAGACCTGTACATGCAGTTTGGGGTTTTCCCAGATGGAATTTGGTCTTGCTTTGGTCCAGTATTTCCTCACTGTGTTCTCTTTCCCCATGTTTTAGACTGGTAATGTATATACTGTGCCATTTTATATTGGAAGTATGTGACCTGTTTTCTTTCTTTCTTGTTTTTTTATAAGGAATTATAGTTGAGAGATTGTATGAATCTCAGAAGAGACTTTGAACTTTGAACTTTTAAACATTGTTGAGATTATGATCGACTCTGGGGACTTTTGAAGTTAGACCAAATGCATTTTTCATTATGATACTGTTATAAGCTTATGGTGTCCAGGGAGTAGAATGTAGTAGTTTGAAAGAAAATGGCCCCCAAGGGGAGTGGAACTCTTAGGAGGTATGGCCTTGTTGGAGTAGGTGTGGCCTTGTTAAATAAAGTGTGATTGTGGAGGGGACTTTGAGGTCTAATATATTCTCAAGTCACAGCCAGTGAGACATACCACTTTCTGTTTTGTTCATATCAATATGTAAAATCTCTGCCTCTCTAGCACCATGTCTTCCTGTCTGCTGCTATGTCTCACCATGATGATAACTATAAGCCGTAAACTACCCCATTAAATGTTTACTTTATAAGAGTGTTGCTGTCATGGTATCTCTTCATGCAATAGAAACTCTTAAGACAGCTTCTTACTAGCACTTCTCTCTGTAAAGGACACTATTCCCATTAATAGTCATATGGTCTCAGTGGTCAAGTATTCCCTAAGCAAAGCTGGGAATATAAGGTTTAGTTATCATAAATTGAGTCAGTAAAGACATAACTCCTAATGATCTTGACCAACTATTACTCATTGCATAGCAAGCAGCATAAAGTTGGTGCTACATCAGTTCATTTGCTCATCCAAATCTTCAAGACTACTCCAAGTTGGCCATATGGTTGTGACAGGAATCTCTTCTCAGAATTCTAATCAAATAAAGGGACTTCAACATCCTCTTCCATAGACAAATATATATAATTAATAGGGCTGCAAATAAATATTATTTGGATCACAGAGGTTCCTAGGAAGTCTCCAGAAAAAGAAAGATTGTCTCCATCTCCATTATGCTTCTAAGAAAATAAACCTACCTTCCTAAGAAGACAGAATCTCTAGCTTCTAAGGCTCAACAAGCTAGTCTGCAATGTGGGGGAACATCAAATAGAATTTCAGCTCAAACCCTGGATTTTCACATCCCAAATCTTTATCCAAATATCATTGCCTGGGTTAAGCCTGGCTCAAACATTCTACTTACTCCTGCAATACTTCCTCAACATTATTCTTTTCAAAGAACATGTCAACCATCCAAAGACACTCATTTAAAATCTCCAATCTCCCGCCCAGAGAATATTCATTCCATAAGAGCAACAAACTTTACATTTTATTCATTACTGTACTCAGAATCAATGATTTCTCATAGCAATAATTAATAAATTATTATAAAATACGTTCATGGAATAAAGATATAAAAGCATTAAATTGTTCTCCTATGTCATCCATGCTTGTCAAGAAATTCAAGCCTTATAACCAATAAAATTCACAAATAAAGGTTATGATAAGATGGACATTTCAAAGGAGAAAACCCATCAGATTATCAAATTGTTCAGGCTCTATGATCCTTCTATTGTGGCTACTTCACGGAACATGGAAGACTAGTAATGTCGGAAGCCCTATCTTTTATTCCACCATTCTGTTCACAGCTTGAAATGATTGTTTAGGCTCTTTTAGCCAAGTACTGAACACAATGAGATACCAGAAGTAGACAATTCTCCATGAGATTCCTCAGCTAGACTACTATAGCTATGAGTCAACTCATAATTTTAATCAAGACATTCACAAAAGCAGTGAAGCATATAAAGTTGTTCCTACCAACTTCTTCATTCTGGAGTTTAAACATATGTTACTATAGTTTAGATGCTGGATGTTCCCCAAAGTCCCATGTGCTAAATTTGGTCCCAAATAAGATACTATTGTCAGAGAGTAAAACTTTTAAGTGGTGGGGCCAAGTAGGAGGTACCTAGGTCATTGGGGGCATATCCTCAAAGGAGATGGTAGTTCAACAGTCCCTTATTTTTAAGATTTTTTTCCTCTGGTGAATTGATTTATCAGGTGCTCCCTACCTAGCAGAGCCATAAAAACAGGTCTGCTAGATCACAGACTAACACCTTAAGTCAACATACTCCTTTTCTCCTGGTAAGGTAATTATTTCAGTTATATTGTTATGGTTATAGGAAAAATGACTTGCAGAGGTATCATAGTTGTGTGGTCGTCTAAGGATTGTCCTAGATTCTTCTTGCTCCCTCTTCTTGGTCCTACAAAAACATTATTTCTTAGAAAGTTCTTTTTATTTTGTTTTGTATTTTTTCTCTTATTCTATTGTTTTCACATTAACTTCCTGGGAGATGTGATCTAACACCAAGGCTTATTAAATCTGTCTATGGTGGTGAAATTTGTCTCTTCACAAGATTATCTTAAACGCAGAGGTAATGTCATGACTATAGGAGTCACATTTGCAAAAATAAGGAATGGAAATCCTTTCCTTGGAGAATTGCAACTAACTAGAACTCTGGGCTACATTTATTTGGGAAGCCAGTTCCACAGAGTGTTATTTGATTTTAAATTTATCTTAGAACCAAAATGATTTTTCTTTCCTTCTGTGTGTTATGTGGTGTAATTATTCTTCATCTAACAGGGCAAAGCATTTTGCTTTCTCGGAGGCATAGATATATATATTTTTTTCTTGCCCTAAACATCTTCATGCTCATCCCAATTTGCTACTTAGTTGATAACAGTCTCAAGCAAGTCCACTGTACACTGCAAGACCATAAACATTATCTGATCAAAATCTCTGTTGTTAGAGATTGGCTAAGAAAGGAGGCATCTACTCTCTGATTCTACTAGGCAATGTTCAATAAATCATCTAACTTTATGAAGTCTTTGTCATTGTGTTGCATATATCAGAAGAGTTAAAATGAAAATAAGCTGTGAAACAATTGTTGCAGTGGCCTTTTTTATATTGTATTACCATACATTGTGGGGGAAGAACTGCGCCTAGGCACAGGGATATGGTGCTAGCCATGAAGGATGAGCAGGTATTTCTCATTGCACAGTCTTTTTTAATCTCTCATTGTGTTCATGCAGGCTCCAAAGTAAGAAGCCCTAAGTTCATTCCTGAAGTATTCTGACCCATAGCAACACACTCTATACCTGCCTTATATCTGATAGAGCACTCAAGCTGCATTCTCATCAACACCACACTGAGCTCAGTGTGCAGCCTTCAGAATCACTGCATTCAAGTCTTTGTTTGAACAGGGTTGTCTTTTCCCCATTTTGGTAGCAGCACACTGTTGGAGTGAATCCTGTTGTTAGCTAGACAGGGGTCCCGAGAGAGGACATGTTGGGTTCTGTATGTTTAACTTTTTATCCTTTATGTCAACCAGTTATGTTTCTAAAACATTTCCAATCCCCTAGGTTCACAGAAAACAAATAACTTCACAGCCCCCTCTTCCTTCATCCTTCATAAATAATCCCCAAGAAGGATGACCACAGAGACAGGGCCTGAATGCTGAGTAGAGCATAATAACTCCAGCTCTACCTAGGAGAATAATTTACAGCCAGGTCACAAAGCAAAGGAACGAGTTGCAAACTTTTCTAGTGTGATGGAAGCAGCACAGTACCTGCTATGCATGATAACAAAAACTCTTGTCTACAAAACCCTGACTGTGTCATCCAAAGACCTTTAGTCCAAATGTTTCCATGTGTGATTTGTATAAGTTAAAATGATTACCTCTGTGCCCTGCATCTTTATCTGCCATGAAGTAATGTTGTAATCTGGTTAAATATGTGATTTAGCAAACCAGACATTATTGTGAACCTAAATATTGCTGCCTATTTATCATGTCACCTCAGGAAAGGTACTTGAACTTGCTTTTAGGCACCTTATACTTAAAACACCAAAGATCCCAGTGGCTTATCAGGAGAAAGGCTTACTTCTCACCACTGTTGTCTTATTGTTAAGAATCTTCCATAGCTAAGAAATGCTGTGTCTCAGCCCACCAACCTCCTCATTGGTATGCTTGAGACCTACAACCTAGTAGCAGCTGTGTGTCAGCTCTTGAAGCACTTAACTAATACACACATACTAACCCTTCTACTCACCTTATTGAATTTAGTGCTGATACCAATGTATAGTGAAGTACATTCCCCCATAGAAAAGATGAGAAAATCAAACATGTAAGAAAGAGATATTGGATACTCTTGCATGGAATGAAGTAAATACTTGTGTACAGATACAATCTATCATCTACATCTCATTTTATCCACCTAGGAAATGAAACCCACAATAATATTACTGACTTCACAGAATAGTTAGAAAGACTAAATGAATTTTTATGTGGAACCATATTTTTAAACGGAGCCCACAATGTAAGAAAATCTTATTAAGTGTTGAATATTATTACCTTTCCAATAGACATGGCTTTTCTTCCTGCCTCACATGAGTGTTTAAGAATCTTATTATTAACTTTTTTGTTATTGATACTATGTGATGTGAGAAGTTATATTAAATATATAACTTTATGAAGGTGAGAAATTTTATTACAAATATTCTATACAGTAATATAGAAAAATACCCTCCACTCATCTCTACAAAGATGTCACTCAAGATGTTCCAAAAGGCATTAGAAAAAGCATAGTGTCCCAAGAAAAATTATTCCATGAGGAGCAAAACAGGTCATTTGAATGCATTAGTGACACTATTGTTAAGCTGGTAACCAATTGTTGTTGCATCGGACTTGAGGCCAGCTCCATGAGAAGAAATTCATTGCTGACACTAAAGTTTGCCAAAGATCCATGGCCAGGAAGGTAATACCTGCTTTTAAACCTGTAGACAAATGTTATTCACAGTCTCCACCACAGAAGCCTCCTTTCCAATGAACAGTAATGACTTCAGAAAATGAAGGCTGTCAAAACACTGATAAAGGGTGGCAGATGAATGTTTAGCCAAAAACGTGACTTATATGCCATTTCATCTAAGGCCTAGAAACACTGTAGAAGAGGGTACAGAAGGAATATAGGAGCTGGAAGACAAAAAGAAAAGTTGTGAAATGCTATTTTCTGACAAGACATAGACATGGTAATCTGGATACATATACTAGATCAGCTAAGAATGGGCCTGTTAAGAAGCAAGCATGGGAACACATTCCCCATGGAGGGATACTCCCCTAACCTAGAGGCAGAGGGAGGGCCTAGTCTCTACTCCAAATGACTTGACAGATTTTGCTGATTCCCTCCTGGAAGGCATCACCTTCCCTGTGAAGTGGTTGTTGGCATGGGAGGGAGGGGGAGAGAGGGGACTGGGATGGATATGTAAAATATATATATATATATATATATGTATATATACATATACATATACATAGAAGAAAGGCTCAAGTGGCAATCACCTTACTGCTGAAATATTTGTGTTTCTTCAGTTGGGTAGCCATTGGTCATCCTACAGGGTTCCAATGTATAGTTCCAATTCTGCTATCACAGAAATGATGCTGATTAAACTCAATGTGACATCAGACAAAGGCAAAAGACATCAGACTAGGAAAAGGACAGATAAGGAGTAGGGCAGCTTGATATGGATGGGAGAGAGATAATAGAGGATAAAAGGAAAGAGTCATCAGACTATATTTTATATAAGTATGAAATTGGCAAAGAAAAAATTTGATTAATTAGAACATCATTTGCAAAGCTTCTATGAACCAAAAAGAATTATACTCAGCAGAAGTGATACAAAAAATTATGTAGCCCTTGGTATGTTTGCAACCTAGTCAGAAAGCTGGCTCTGAGGCAAGTACAGAAGATAAGTACAGTAGTACAGACCATAGATACCATCAGAGGTCAGGAATGAATTCAAATGCTACAAGCAGCAAAATAACCCTTCAAGTGAAGGACTCTTTAACAAACCCTTTAAGTAGGATTAATCTAACCAGGCCAAAGGAGAAAAGAACATGGAGAGAAAAGTGTAATGAGTATGTTTTCCCACAGGCTGCCTGGTCCCACCTCCATGCCAGCCACCAATAACACGCTGATACTCTGTATTTAATATGATGCTGTTTGCCTGTTACTTGTTTCTTAATGGCTATCTCTGTCTTAATGATTAACCCATTTCTACTATTCTAAGTATTTCCACGTGGTCTCATCT
This sequence comes from Cricetiscus sungorus, assembly GCA_030556225.1. Lineage (NCBI taxonomy): Eukaryota > Metazoa > Chordata > Mammalia > Rodentia > Cricetidae > Cricetiscus > Cricetiscus sungorus. The sequence goes on along the minus strand of JANBXA010000180.1, from coordinate 20,609,391 downwards.
TACTAGAGAGTGAACCAGCATGCTGCTCTCTCCAGGCTCTCCATGTTGACTCCTCCTAACTACTTCCTCTTTTCTCCTAGTCTCCTAGCCCCACCTATCTTGCTTTCCTATTGGCCAACAGGGCTTTATTCATTAACCAGTATGAGAAGCATATTTACAGAATAACATCTCCCATCAGAAAAGGAGCATCAGAAAAAGACAGCATCCTAGTTTGCCTTTCTATTGCTGTGATAAAATACTGACCAAAGGCAACTTAGGGAAGGAAATGGTTTATTTTATTTACCATGTACACAGTTCATAGCTGATGAAAGTTAAAGCAGAAACTCAAGGCCACCACTCTGAAGACAGGAGCTGATGCAGAGGCCGTAGCTTGCTCTCCCGATTTGTGCAGTCAGCTATCTTATACAACCCAGACTAACTGTCCAGGAGTTCTTCCCACAGTATTCTAGGCTTTCCCATATTAACTAACAATTAAGAAAATACTCACAGGTATGCCTGCATGCCAGGCTGAATCTGATGAAGGCAATTGAGGTTCTTCCTCCCCAAGCAACTCTAATTGATGTCACGTTGACAGAGACTAACCAGCACATAGAAGTTCTTCATTCACAAGAGAAATTAAATTGTTGAAAAAATAAAGATGTTTTCAATTAAGAGAACAGGGGTAAAGAAAGAAAGAAAACAAAAACTAAGCCAAATTGGACACTAAGACACTATTCCTTCTGTTGCCAACTGGGATTCTCCTTTAGGTCTCCATTGGTTATTTTTCCTAGTGCTGTCACAGATATCTGACAGGAAAAAAAACAGCTTAAAGAAAGGAGGGTTTTTTTCTGCTCAATACAATGTCTACATGAACATTCTTCATGATATTGATGGGGGTGACATGGCAGCAAGAGCATGAGGTAGTTGGTCATATGGTGTCTGCAGTTAAGAGGCAGAGAGATAGATGCTGATACTCACCTCACTTTCTCATCTTAACTCAATCCAGAACTCTGGACATGGGGATAGTACTATCCCTCTTTTGTTAAACTTCTTTAGCAGTATTTTTCGGACACATTCAGAGATGTGTCACCTAATAGATTCTAAATCCAGCCTAGTTGACAATTAGGATTAACCGTCACATGACCCTTGGCTGCCTCATCCTCAGGATAACTTCATCTTTGTGTGTGTGTGTGTGTGTGTGTGTGTGTGTGTGTGTGTGTGTTTGTGTGTGTGTGTGTGTCATATTTCATTTTATTTTTAACAAAATATAACAAAATAAAACTTAAAACTAACACATCACGTCACTGTTGAACAAGGCTAACCAACAGATGGAAAAGAGCCCCAAACACAAGGCACAAAATTCAGAGACTTACTTATTCACATACTCAGGAGTCCCATAAATTGTACAAATTAAAAACTGTAATATATATGCAGAGGACCAGATATCTGTACCAGATACATGTAGGCCCTGTGCTGCTGGGTGCTTCACTCTCTGTGAATTCATATGTACTTTGCTTGGGTGATTTAGAGATCCTTGCTTTCTGTTGTCCTCTATTCCCCCTGGCACTCTGTCTGCCTCCTCTCCCACAGTGATGTTTCCTGAGTTCTGAGAAAAGAATTTGATAGAGACATCACATTAAAAGCTATGTATTCTAACCTCTCTCTCTCTCTCTCTCTCTCTCTCTCTCTCTCTCTCTCTCTCTCTCTCTCTCTCTCTCTCTCTCTCCCTAGCTGTAGGTCTCTGTGTTTGTTCCCATCTGTAAGGATTTACTTCTTACTAATTTACTTGAAGTACTTCCTTGAAGTCCTATCTCCTGCTATATTTTTCATTTCATACCGTCATGTGACATACAAAGTACACTTTCATTAAGTTGTGACATTCATGGCCATCTATTTCATATATTTCACCACAACCATTTTCTTTCATATTATCTCATGACATACAGTCAGTTAGTTCACTATGACTTTCCCAATCTCTTTCTAAGAGACAACAGACATATTCAGATTTCAGCTTGCACTATTTTCCTCATTGCTATACTCCATTAGAGTAGCAGACAAAGCATGTTTGTGCATGTGTGCTTACTAGACCAATAACCATGTTCTGTAAGACATGTGTTTAGATTCTCATATTTACCTGCCTTCAAATGCCACTTGGAAATGTTTTCAGATGATCAAACATTCTTCCAATTGCATGAACATCACTGCCTCTAACCTAGTTCAATGTTGTTGATTGATCACAAGTCAGTTGCTAGTGCTGCAAAATACAAAGGAAACTGCATGAATAATTTCTTTCATAGCTGATTTTGAAGCAACTGATGTCTGTGCCTTATAGTGGCAAATTTGGAGGCTAATGAGCCTATGTGACATAGAAAATGGCAGCAGCTTGCAGAGTTTGCTCTGAAGGCAGACAGAATTGCTAGGCCACAGGTGTCACATCAGGGATCATGGGGAATACCTCAACTCATATTTGTGTCACTGGTTCAGTGTCTCTGCTGAGATCAATTTAGTAACAGGCAAGTAATTCTTGCTGTCACACAGCTGCCCTGTGCTCAAGTTAAGCATGTTCATGTGAACCAAGATCAGTGAGAGAAGACCTAAAATTCATTTCAAACATTATTACCTTTATTCGATATCTCCCTCACCAAGTTCCCACTACTCATGGTACATGAACACACAAATGTATGCGCATGTATACACATGAGTGTATGCGCACACTGAGACTTCATGAGCTTATTACAATCATGATTCTATATCCCCTCTTCTTTAGTTCATCACTCCTGACTTACATTTGGTACTTAAGGAAAATCTATTAAAGGAAGCAGGACAGGGAAAAAAGAAACTCTCTGGCTATAGAACTTGAGGGAAAAATTAAAATCCAGTCTCTAAACCACAGTGAGATTTTTCATTATTATGTCAAACCCTTCTACTCATATGTTTCTTTCCTAGAGATCAACTGTTTTAATTAAGATTAGCCCAAAAGTATAACATAATGGCAAGGTGAGGGAGACCCTGCAGGTGATCATGGAAGGGAAATGAAACTCAAAGGGGTGAGGATGAAAACTCTGTACAGATTGACTTTGTCAGCCTGGATCAAGACTCCAGGGAGTCTATGGGAGGCCTCACCCTCCCTGGGAGAATGGAAGGGGGTAGGATGGGAGGCATGGGAGGACAGGCGGTAGAGGGAACTGAGATTTGTAAGTAAAATAAGATTGTTTTTTTCATTTAAATTTTAAAAGTTTAAAAAATATAAAGGGGACATACAGAGAGGAAAAGAGAGTATAAATTAAGTAAACTTTAAAATATGACTATTCCTGTATTATTCAAATTAAATTAAATTAAAACCATGCAGCAATTAAAAAAAAAAGACTTCAGAGAGTCTGATTCCAGACACTTCATTTTCAGCATATTTAAAACACAGTACAATTTGGAAAAAAAGTTTCCAGTTAACCATCATCCAATGCCAGGTTTCCACACAACATTCACTCTAATTTCTGGTGCACAACAACACTTAAGGTGTGACTATATAGAAACTCCTTTGCAAAGGACATTTGGCCATGTAGGTGGGTTTTATAGCTAAAAGGTCTAGAATCTAGTGAGGTCTCTAACTGAGATAGCATAGTGGTCCCCTATAGATGAGTTCTAGTACCTGGAAGCTAAAGGCAATGGTCTATGGAAGGAAGAGTCTGAAACAAACATTTTGGAGAATTTAGGGGAAATATGCCTCTCTATAGCAAAAAGTAGGTGAGATCTGCCTCCCTACGTAGTAAAAAGGCCACCAGGTCATTAACAAAATTCACTCTTGGGTTGGAAAACAGTTATTTCCTCCTTTAAGGAAACACCCCCTTCATGATTAACATTCCTGGTCTCCCTAGTGATCATTTGGGCAAAAAGACCTTTGTGATGTCAATACAGAAGCTCACACGGTAGGAAGCCAAGAAAGGCAGAATGGAAACCTGGAAATCATGGTCCAGGAAAAAAAATAAAGCTATCTTAGTAGGAGGTGAGTTGATATGGTCATCCCCATGGATGACAGACACTTGATTTAGCTGGGAGCATTTGAAGAATAAAATTGTAGTCACAAGCTGGAAAATATAATAAAATTTCATTTCATTCTGAGTAAGTGATTATTCCAAAGGATGTTAACTCTAACTTCAACTATTTGAAAGAAGCTAATTGGGCCCCCTCAAGCAGCCCATATGACAATCACAGAAAATACATAGAGAAGAAATCAGGAAAGTCACTGTCCATCTGAAGTCACAGTGGCCATATGAGATTGAAATCTAATGAAAGAAGCTATCACAGGCCATCTCTCAAACTCCTAGGATGTGCATTGATTATTACCATTATATAGCCTTTAAAATTTGTAAAACTATTCAATATAACTGAGTTAGAAAGACAAATTATAATTTTGCTCCTTCAATTAATTCAAACTCCACAATTAATATGATCATTTCTGATTTTCATCATGCATTCCAAATATCATTGCATGTAAGCCAAAAAATCCAATGGATCAGGATAGTTTCCTAGTGATGTAACAAAATCTGTTCCCTCAGAACTTCCATCCCTTGATTGCCTTAACCTCAGCGGGCATTGCTCTCTATAATTTTTCATTCCTCGTTTTCAACAAGCATGGAAATATCATCAGACAGCACAGCAAGCCTTGAGTTTGAGTTTTATGTGTCATCTTCACTTTATTAATATAATTATTCTTCATCATAATACAGGTCACTTACATTCCAGAAGGACTTACTCATTCTCTCATACACATGTTTTCTTCTCTGAAAATCAGAATCTGAAAAACAATAATGACCAAGGATGTACACATGCTAATGACAAATGGCACAGATAGGACTTTTGAAATAATTGTAAGAGGAGCCCATTCAATATTCACTTCACAGTTTCTCAATCTGTTCTCTATCCATTAGGGATGTCATTATTATATGTTAACAGTTGGTTAATTATGTACATAGAATCTTGGAGAAACCCTCTCAAACCACATACAAATCCTCTCCAACCTATAAACTAAAATGAACTTTTAACTATCCATCTCATTGGCCAGTCATTTCTGAGTGATATGGAATTCTGTGGTACTATGACCCCATTCTATCAGATGAGAATCACATGCCTAGAAAATAAGTGTGGTTTTTCATACAAGAAGGTGTAAATAACCATAGAAATGGATGGCAATTATCTGAAACAGATATTATATAGCCTAAAAGTGTGGGTGATGGGGGACATCTCAGTTACAAACAACAAGCAGCTCAGATTTTGGATAGAGCTAAACAAATCAAAAAGGATTTCTATAAAATTCCTAACTCCCATATCCTAATCTCGAATACAACTTTCCAATATAAAGAAGAAAGAATTTTGGGGAAAAGGTAGATCATAACTTGTAGGAAATTTTACAAGATGAACCAGAATCATCTTTTAATGTCACCTACAATATAGTGTAACATGCACTGACGAATCTCTGTTGAAAGGACAAAGAACACACCTAAAATGACTTCCAATGGCCAAAGCCAAACTATTTATACAAAATTAGAACTGTATTTTAACCTGAAATATAATGAATGTGCATGAATCCATGGTGATGAAATAAATAACAAATGAGTAAATAAAATTCATCAATTTCCCATACAGAATAAAGTTTAGCATGCATCAAATTGCCCAGAAATAGGGTATGAAAATTCAGATAGATGGGTACCAGAGCTTCACATTAAGTATGGGTATGGTCTCTCCTAATGCTGATAGGATATATGATATAACATGAATAAAGATGATCAAAAAAGAGATAGAATCATACACACAAAAAGGCTTTTAAAATGACCATTTGGTTCACATGACTATGGAGGTAAAAAAATTGCCAAGAGTTTATAGAGATTCAGGGGATCCAGTGTCATATTTTCACTATAGCTCTAAAAATCTCAGAACTAGGGAGGTGATGACAGAATTTCTGTTCAAGTGCCAAAGAAAACAAAGACACCAGGCTGAAAACTCAGACAGCTAGAAAATTCTTCTTTACCCTGCCTTTGCAGCCACACATCTAGGGAGAACAATCTACTTACTTTGTCTACTGATCATAATGCTAATTTCATCTAAAACTGAATTTGTTGACAATCCGAAACAGTGTTTATATTTGAACACCCTGTGGGGCCAACCAATTAGATGGATCAAATAATCATTGAGTAGGTCTAGAATGAGCCCTAATCATTGGCATTTCAGACAAAGCCCTCCTCCCATCCCCAGTTCCTGGTTTTGGTGATCAAGGAAGCATACTTTGAACACTCCTGCCCTACAAGTAAATGGATACGCTACTTAGGTTCTCATTACAATGAGTATTTGTGTTGGCATTACTGTAGATGCAAAACTCTCTAGAAGGTTTTCCATTACAGGCAAGGAGCTTTTCCAATTAGAAAAAGCTTTCATTCTCTTCTTTCTTCTTTTTCAATTTCATATCTCCATTTGTTTTCTTTATTATCAATTTGTAATAAGGTTACAAAGCATTATGGTCCATTTGGGCAAAAAGGGAATAAACAGTAAAGAGAGGAAGGTGATTCAAAACTCATTAATGAAGATAGAACCAACTCTCTATAAAGGCTTCCTGCAGAGGTTCAACCATGTTGGACAAGCACTGTGCTCATGGGAGGAGTTTTGTTTATTTGTTTTGTGTTGTGTTGTGTTGTGCTAATTTTTGTTTGTTTTTTTTTCTACAGGGGATCTAGAAATCATTCACCTTTCTAAAAGAATGACAGAAGACTCAAACCAACCCTAGTGGCCAGTTCATCAAATTCTATCTAACACACAGATGTGGCTTGGAGGGAATCATTCACTCTCATCTCCCGCAGGTTTCTAAGTACAAGTCCTGTACAGAGACTAGTAATGAACTAGCATTTATTACATTAAACCTAGTCTACCATGAGAAATAAAATCTGCACAATACAACCCCACCTAGTACAGAAAGAGGAGCACAATAATTGGATGAATCCCTATGTCCCAAGATTTATATCAGAAGATATCACATGGCTCATTTTCTTGGTAGTAAAACTTCCAAGAGAAAGATGAGGTCATCAATTTTTAATTATTAGGACCCAGGCCTCATATCTTGTCCTTGTGTATGTTTTGAGGAGGAATGCCTTAGAAAGACACCTTTTGATGCTCTGTCCCATGGTTCTGACTCTCTTGGATATGAAATCAAACTATGATATTAATCCATAAGTAAGAAAAAAACAAAGACCCACATTCTGATACCTAAGAAGGCAAAGCTAGAAATCCACACCAACACAGTGGTTGCTTACTCTTCTCTCAATGAACTCAGACTGTCTGTAAAAAATCTGGCTTTCTGCTTCCTATCTAGAGTGATTCTGTACAGATTGGTTGCTGAACCACACTTCCCTGTGTCTTTTATTCCTCAACACTTTCTGAGCATCAGAGCAAAACTGTCTACTCCTTCTTTATTCGTGTAGCATACCTCTTGTATGCTCACTGAGTTCACCTTCTCCTTGTGAGCATAAAGTTATTTGGCTAGAAATTTTACCATGACTCACAACCAATGATCCCAGTAATAGATTAAGGACTCTACCCCAGAGTGGTCACCATTCACGTTCCAATGTCCTTATAAAAACTTCCCATTCACAATCTTTTATTTCTGTCCTCTACACCACTTATCATCCTGCCACCATGCTTTTATTACCCATACAATATTATCAAACCATTTTCAACAAAAGGAAAAGAAAATCAGTATCCCTGAGGCTCTAGAAAGCATGCTGTTTGGAGGGAACAGCAAAGCTTTAATACTTGGATGGGTCTTTCTAGAATCCTTCAGGCTGCCTATCACAGAGCTAATGGCATTTCTAATAACTCTTAGTTCAGAAACCACAAACATGCTACATTACCAATTATTCCCAATTTTTCTAGGCTTTCCACTCTAACTCTCTCTCTTGGTGGTTCTCAACCTGGAGGTTGAGATACCTTTGGGACTGTGGAATGATCCTTCTTCAGGGGTTGCCTAAGACCATTAGAAAACAGGTATTTACATTACAAATCATAACAGTAGCAAAATTACTGTTATGGAATAGTAACAAAAACAATTTTATGGTAGTGGGTTACCACAACATGAGGAACTATATTAAAGTGTTACAGCATTTGAATGGTTAAGAACCGCTGCTCTCTGTTCTCCTGGATATAAAAACTTTTAGCACAATAGTCACATGACCCATCTCATTACATCACCCCTAGCCTTCAGAGTAACTGCCCTTTAAGAACACAGAGGGTTACTTTGAACAGTTTTGAACTTCATTATTACAGTTTCCTGTGTGTGTGTGTGTGTGTGTGTGTGTGTGTGTGTGTGTGTGTGCACATGCATGCATGCATGCGAGTGTGGTGTATATAGGTTCTGAAATCGTTACTCCAAAAAGACAAACACCACTCTTTAAAACTCAATCTCCACACTGTTGAAGTCACAGACTTCCCAAGTTTGAGATGTGTCAGTCAGGGGTCACTTGGAAACTGGCTTAACAAGATTGCCTCCTCACTGTGTGAGCCATTTAATTTCTTCCAGCCCTATTCTGTTGCTGACTGAGTGACAGAGGGAACTGCTTCAAGGTTACTTTGAGGGACTCTGTGTACCGGAGTGTGGCATGCTTGTTAGAAACCAAGAATTATAGTTAAAGTCTTTTTTTTTACTCAAGCAAATATACCAATATGTAATCTTCTATGTTCTCTTAAAAATTTGCATCATACATTTGACATATCCCACATGGCCAGTAACTACTTGCCTGAATTTGTCATTATTGTTATTATCTGGTTCTTTGTGTCTAGCTGTACCCTAAATGTTGGAGTTCTCTGAAGTCACATTCCTGTTTGACTTTCTCCTACCCTTGATACAATGTTCTTATAAGCTTCTATATATCCCATCACTATAGGCATCCTAATGCTTGATGCCTTGAAGTTATCATCTGTACCAGATCTTTCCTCTGGGCCACATAGCATAAGTACCTATGTTTTCACCTGGAAGTTGAACAGCTATTGTTTCACAAATGAACTCAGACACGAAGTACAATTCTCATCTTTCTACATTGCCTGATCAATCTGCATGCCTGGCACAGGATCTCCTCCATCAGCACAGTTGCTACCATGTCTGCCTGCTTCTCATCCTGTTCCTGCAATGATGGTAAATGTCACTCATCCTTACCTGCATCTAGCTCTCTTCTAGTTTCATACAATGGGAAGTTATACCTCCCATCCCTTACTTATAAGGATGACCTTGTAATGAATCTGATCAGTAATAAAATATAAGCAATGTCGTGGGTGTTTTGTTTCCATGACTGATCTCTTCCTCAGATTCAGTATGTGGAGGGAAACAATGGAACAATGTCATTGTGGCAATTTCTCTATCTGCAAAACTTACTGACTGTCCTAGTTGGATTTTTGTCAGCTCAAATCAAGTTAGAGAGATATCTGGGAAGGATGAATAGCAATTGAGAAATTGCCTACATTACACTAGCCTATCGGCAAGTTTTTGGTTCATTTCCTTAATTAACGATTGTTGTGGGAGGATCCAGCCCACTGTGGGTGGTGCCAGCCTTAGGCAGGTAGATGGCCTGGGGTATATAAGAATACAAATTTAGCAAGCTAGTAAGTACATCCTCCATGGTATTTGCTTCAGTTCTATCCTCCAGGTTCTTGCCTTGGCTTTCATCAGTGGACTGTATGACTTGGGATATAGAAACTAAGTAAACCCTTCCTTCCCCAAGTTGCTTTAGGTTATGGTCTTTATCACCACAATAGAAACATAATTAGGACAGTGACTATGATGCCTATATCATATATACTCCCAATTTCCTGAAAAAAATAAACAAATAAATATTTGCTATGGTAAGCCTCTGTGAATTACAGTTTGCTTCTTAGCATAGCATATCCAGGCCTAATTAGCATGTAACAAATGTGTTCCTATTCTTAATTTTCCCTTTCATTCCAACAGTTCTCTGTAGCAAATAGTTCTCATATATAGAGTCCTTGAATCACTTCTCTCTTCTAACCTCTGGTATTCTCCCGCAATTTGTGTGTTTTTGTTCTTATTTAGTTTCAGTTTTCTTTCTTTTTAAGCATGCATCAGTAGCATTACTTTTTATTTCCCAGTAGTATTCCATTGTATGATATGCCACATTCTGTTGGTTTAGTTCAAGATTCAGTTATTGGACATTTGAATTATTTCCAGACTTTTTCCTGTTATGAATAAAGTTACTTTAAACATCCTTGTGCAGATATTCATTGACATTTTAATATTGAGAGTAAATATCTATGTAGTAAAATTATTGCATCAAATTCTAAGATTTAAATTTTTGCATGCCTGTTTTTATCATTTTATGTAATTTTTATTGGTATTTAAGGATTTCATTTATGATAATGTATTTACACCATCTCCCTTTCTCTCTTCTCTCCATCTCCTCCTCTTCCTCCATAACACATAGATTGCTCAAATATATGGCCTCCTATTCTTTAATTATCATTTAAACTCACACAATTAAATTTGTAGGATAAAATATAAGTATATGAGTACTATCTATTGAGTCAATTATCATTGTTCATATGTGTTTAGAGCTGACCTTTTGGGATTGGATAATCTGTCAAGGGGATTTCCTTGTAGATCACTGGTTCTCTGACTCATTTTCCCTCTCGGCAACCATGAATTGCCTATAGCTCTACACCTAGGAAAGGGGCCTTGTTTTGTTTTCTTTAAGACATGGTATTGCCAGAAGCCCAAAGTTGCCTCCAAGTTGCAGTCCTCTTACCTCTGTCTCCTGAATGCTGGCATTACAGGCAACCACCACAACACAGGCCTTCTACAAAACTCAATAGGCTTACCCTTGCCACGACACCACACTTCTGCCTTTCATACGACTGTCAGAGTATTTCAGAACAAAAGTTAGATTGATCCCATTTCCTCTTAGAACATCCAAATGTTTGTTTTTTTAGGATGTACTTGCCTATTTTAAGAATCAAGAATCAAAAGAATCAAAAAAAGAAAGATGAGAACAACCTTCCTGAAACAATAACTGTCCTTCTTAATCACAGTTGCCCCTCAGCATCCATGACCATATGTGTAAGGATTAATGACAGCAAATGCGTGCACACATACAAACACACACACACACACACACACACACACACACACACACACACACACACACACAATCACGATTCTCTTTCCCAAATCCATGGTCACTTGAATCCACTAATATGGAACTCATGGATACAAAGAGCTAAGTACATATTTGTGTCCAGGAAGGATCAGGGGTCTGGAGCAGCGTCTATCAGAAAAGCAGGAGAAGATGATGGAACAGAAAGCTGCCCACTTACCCAGGTCTTTCGGTACCAAGAGTGGATGGCACTGTGTTTTTCCCAAAAACTTACAGGTCAGTCCCAATCCCAGCCAGATGGACACTCACTTGCTGTTTGTCTTGGTGCCTTACTGTAGCTGTGGTTAAGTGCTTATCCACTCCTGCAACAGTTGTTCTCCCTGAAGTTTCAGAAACCACTTTTTTAGAGGAGACAGACTATTTAACTAAACCAGTTCTACACTTTTGGAGCCCTGCTAGATCACTTCCCAGGGATTCTGACTAGCAGCTAATTTCTTCTTCCTGGGAGTTGTCTCCTGCTGCTTCCCATTCATTGTTACTATGGACCCACCCAGAGGTTTGGTAGAAAGTACAGCCAGAAAATATTACTATGCATTATTATTATTAGTCCTTTCTTTATGCCTGTGAGAGTCTCTCTAGAGAAGTCCATAATATATTTGGAAGACGGTAACATGGGATATGCAGAAAAGAAATATGAGTGGTTGCTGCATACTCTCAGTGGCTAAGCCCCCCAGGGCTCTCACTTTGAGCTGTATTTAAACTTACACATTTAGATTTAAAGGATAATTTTTAATAGTTGGTCCCCTACAGGGTTTGCTAACTGTTTCTCTTACCTTAGACATAAATAACCAAGTGCTAAGAAAAAGAAAAGATGTTGGTGCCTACAGTCTCTATATGGAAATTTCTGTGATTACATTTTTTTTAAAGAGACATTAATAATAAAATAACATTAATAATTAGTCTATTAGTCAATTATAGTTTTAAAGTAAATTGTTTTGCAAATGCACTTAATTATGTTAACATTGTTTTTATTTTCTATAGCCTTATTGTTTCTTTTTAAACAATCCATAGAGCCGCTAGCTACTGTGATTGTATAAATCTTTTTTCAAGATGAATATTATTAATAGCAGAAATCTTACGCAGACATTTGCACTGGGTTTTCCTCTAGGAGAAAACCTGAAAACCTCAGGACCTCCTAGAACTCCTCAGCAAGCTGATGTGGGTAACGTGTTCAAGGAAGGATGGTGTGGACAATATGATAAGTGTTAGGGGTTGGAGAGAAGTTAAAAGATTAAAAACAAATCCTCAAAAACAAAACAAGCTTGTGGAATTCCCTGCTCACCCAAAGTTCAATGAGGGCTCCTGTGCTATGTAGAATTAACAAAGGCCTCCATGAAGTGAGCAGACAGTCTCCTTGGAAAATGTAACAGGAAGGGTCTTAGTGGTCAGGGTACCAGAGATATTCAATCAGGATTAGCAACTCTCAGTGTTGCTAGTATGCTCTGAGCTTTAGTATTCATTGTGATTTGCTTGTATGACAAACAACTGTCTGAATGATGAATCTGGGTCCAGTTTGTTTTGTTGTTAAGAAAAGTAAAGAAAAACTTGTCTCCCTCTAAAGTAGCCCTCTTGTCAAGCCCTCTGCCTTTGGAGATTAGGCCAGTGACTTCCAAAGCACCCACATCCATCTTCCCTCTCCTGCATGAGGAATTCCCAGAGGCCTGCTTCTACAAGGCTTCTTTCTAGGTACAAAAGTCACATGAAGTACAGAGTCGCCCTGGCCATTTGCTATGTTGAAGTCACGTTTTTTAGTGCATGGTTGTTTCATCTGTGGCTGTTTTCTTTTTTATTACATATTCTAGCATGTATCATTTTTTATCCATCTCCTTCATACCTGGAATAAAATCCTGAGGAAAGTCACATGGAAAATTCCAGTAAACAAGAGAAATATTTCAGCAATAATGACAGACATCTTTTAACAGCTATGTAGGACTGTCTGCAGAACCCACTTCAATTACCAAATTCTGTGAATGTTCAAGTCCATTACAAAGATGCTCATCATTTTTACATAACCTGTGCACATTATCCCATATATGTTAAATCATCTCTAGATGATATTTGATGCAATGCAAATAACAGCTGCACTATATAGTTCAGGAAACAATGACAAGAAAATTATCTAAGCACACACAATTTGAGGCAATCCCTTTAAATATTATGTTTGCAGTGCATAAGGTTGGTTGAGTCTAGAGAGTCAGAACTGCATATACACTGTGTCAAGGATAACAATTAAGAGCTTAGAAAATTAGTAAAAGATCAGACTTTGGGGTGAGTGATACTCAAGTGTCTTGGAATCACACATGGGATAAAACCTGCATACTTAGCCTGAAGTTTCTGGACCACATTGCAGCCAGCCTTCCTCCAGCTACCTGGGTCTTCTTGCTTTGCTTTCTATTGATCTTGCAAATATTACAACTCTGGGTAAGCCAGTGGAGCATATTACTTGGTTCTTGACATGCTCTTGCCCAAAATACACATACTCCAATTTCCATGATATCTCAGATGTCAGATTAAGTATCAATGTGACACTTCATCCACAAGACTGTGATAGTTAATAAACTCTTTCTCTCTCTTCCTCTCCCTCTCTCTGGCTCCACTATTTCTATCATCTCATTATCCCTTGTACATTTGCATCAGTCAGTTTGTAGTGACATGTGTCTTTCATCTACAGAAATATGATAACTCGTGATTTCTGCCTCCTCAGTTCTGTCAGGTTCCTGGGAGAAGGGGATTTGGCTCCTTAATCAATACCCAGAGTCTGTAACAGTAAAGAGTTTGACAGGTATTAGGGTAAGACATGGGTCATCCCTGAGTGAAGAAAGATGAGCACTCAGGTTAGCAATTAACAAACTAGAAAATCAACAAAGGAAATTATCTTATTATGAAAGAGTTAGTCGGCAAGTACTATTTTAGGTGGTAGCCATAAGGTATTTCTGAAAAAATATAACTGTTATCTCATGAGGGTGCCAGCTAGATGATAAGCAAACTGGATGAATACATGGGTGGTGGGTAGCCAATACACACGTTAAGGTCTCTGTGTTGGGACATGTACTTTTTATTAAGAAAACTTTTTGTCACACATTAGGATATCCACCAAACATTTCTCTGACTTTCAAGGCACATGCCCTTCAGAGACAGTCCAAGTGGGTCTTAATGTCCCTGTAGTAAGTTTTGTAGAGTTTGCCAAGATTAATATCTCTTGTACACATATTAGTTGGAGCTATTCAAATCTGGCCAATTGTGTTCTACTGATAGTCAATTTTTAAGGAGACAGTTATGCTATGAAAACAAATGATTCCATTTTTTAAAAGGCAGGCATGAGAGCTTCTGCCCTAATAAGTATAAAACACAGGTATTGCTCTGCTTTAATTCCCAAGCTTACCTCGTTGGAGGACTGCTAACTTAGTAGTCATGGTATTATGTGCCATCCATCATTACTAAGATCCTATAATTACCTATCCTTAGTCTCATCTTTATATAGCTTTAATATTTCTAGTACCCTATCAAAAAGGTCAGTGCCGATTATCACTGTATTTATGCAAACCTACTTAGAGCTGTTTAAAGCTTGTATTTGAAAATTCCCTGCTATTCCTTGCTACTCTTGTTTTTTCCCTTTCCATCCATCTCTGTCTTTTTGCATTTGCACATTCATACATCATAATACATTATTGCAGAAAAAAGTAGTCTTTTTGCCCAAACTGCAGAACCATCTCACTAATATTTATCTGTTATACCTTATGCTCTTGGACCCCTACCATATTCTACACTGGGTCCATATCCTGGCATTATGTTACTGGACTTCTGGCTACTAAATTACTCAATATTCATCCATAAGAGTCAGGTAGTTCTTAACATGTTTGCTGCCACCATGGCCAAAAGGTACAGTTATGCTTTCTACCGTGGCTTCACATTGCCACTGTCCTCTCTTCGCAGACTCTTAAGTTTCCATTATTACTCTAATTTTGTCAATCATTGAATCCCAAACTAGAGTAAACATGGAAACTTAATCTGACTCAACATAAGAAAGAATACGATTTTTCCAAGGGGAAGAAACATATTGTTATATTTTTTTGTTAATAGGCAATTAAAGCACTCATTCTCAACTTGCTGTTTTCATGAGAACAAAGATTTTTCTAAGCCTAATTTCTTTGTTAAAATATGCTTAAACATATTTTATCTTTTAAAATGTTTTATATTTTAAAAATACCTTTAAACAATTTGTTGCCATCTTTTCAACTGAAAATATTTAGCATTTAGATTCTACTGATATTTCAAGATAGATATTATTATATTCTTTTTGTTGTTGCTGCTGTTGTTGTTCTTTTGATTTATAATAATGGGTTGCCCAAGCTGACCTCAAGCAGGCTATATAGCTAAAGATGATTTTGAACTTCTAATCAACCTGTTTCTACCCTCTAAGTGCTAGAAATATAGCATGTTCTAGGATTTGTGGGTGTTTTCAGTGCTGCAAATTAAAGCCAGCCAAGGCTTTTGGATGTTAGGCAAACACTCTACCAGATGGGTTACACTCCCAGTCACTATGTTCTTTTTAAATTAAAGATATTTAACTTCAGGCAGTTGAAATACTAGTAGTCACACATCTAGACAGTAGAATGGAAAAATACAGCTCATTTTAATTCTGAGCTCAGATTCCTTTTAATATCATGTATTGTACTGGAATTAAAATGAATTCCTTTATCAATATTCTTGTATTTCTGTCTATAAACCCCTATCTTTATTAAGATTTGGGGGTATAGTTAAGTATGCAGTGATGGGTACATTTTATAAGGATAAAATAGTGAAATGCCAATTAAAGGGAAGAGAAGATTGTAGAAGCATGTCCCAGAATGTTGACTATATACCTGAAGTTTGGAAAATGAAGTTGGAGCTTCCAAGAGACAAAAACTGTGTGGTTTTGTCCCTTCCTATACATGCATTGTGCATACATATTCCTATGTTACAATCATTTTATAGGTCATGGCTTATTGGCATATTGGCAACCGATGATCCTGGAATGCACAAATATACCAATTTATAATATTTCTAAAGTCTGAGCTTAGTCTGTCACTACATAGCTGCCTTCCTATTGTGAAATGAGCTATCTGTTTACAACCCTAAGCCAAACAAGGAAAGTCTTGGTTATTTTTCTATAACTGTGAAGAGACAGCAAGGCAATTTATAAAAGAAAGCATTTAATTGGGAATTTTCT
Organism: Cricetiscus sungorus; assembly: GCA_030556225.1. Lineage (NCBI taxonomy): Eukaryota > Metazoa > Chordata > Mammalia > Rodentia > Cricetidae > Cricetiscus > Cricetiscus sungorus. The sequence continues at coordinate 20,593,005 of JANBXA010000180.1, read as the reverse complement.
TATAGTTTCAGAGAATTAGTCCATAATAGTAGGCAGCAGGCAGAAAGATGGTGCTAGAGCAGTAGTTAAAAGATTACATCTTGTCTGCAAAATAGAGACAGAGAGAGAGAGAGAAAGAGTGACTGAGCCTGACATGGGCTTTTGAAATGTCAAGCCCACCTCCAGTGACACATCTCCTCCAACATGAACACACCTCCTAATCCTTTCTAAACAGTTCTACCAACTGGGAATCAAACATTCAAATACAGAAGCCTGTGGGGGCAGGGAGTATCCTCACTCAAACCACCCACCAGAAGGATCAAGTGATGGCCTCTCATCAGAAAATGAAGCCATGAGAGAACCCAGCCTATCTTCTGTTTATCCTGCACATAGCCTAGGACAGGTGAAAGATTCTCATATTGAACTGGGCTACCTCAATACTTCCTTGTGAAGAAAAAACAAGAGTAAGTGGAGAGGGGTGGCCAGAGAGAAACTATGCTACATATGCAGCATATGAAGTAAAATGACTTTTACTTCACATTTTCTAATGTCAGACATTGGCTACTGGCTTGGTGGTAGTATAAGAAACTTGCCAGTTTGCAGTAAAAGTCCTAAGCAAAATTAGGATAGTTTTAGATTTATTAATACTGATTTCATGTTAGACACCAGAGCCAAGAAGAGGTGTCAACTCACATTTGTGTCTATTCCATGACAGGATAAATGTATCTTATTCTCTACTCACAAGATATAGCATTTGGCCTGTGCTGGTAGAATTTAAATGGATAAGGATGAGTGATGCAGACATTTCTGTCAACTGTAATTTAAGCTGTCTAAATGGTTTCTGCAAATCCCCACCTACAATGGACAAGGTCAGAGGGCCTAGAGAAGGTAGCACCTCATTAAGATAGAAGTGTACCTCGCTCTGGGTCTCTCACAACCATGCTTGATGCTAAAATTAGTCCTATAGACACCCAAGCACTCCATCTTTCCATCTCTCAGTTGGTCCCATTAAGCAGAGAGGACAGTTAATAAAGGAAGAAAAATTAGTCTAACTAAATTAATTGAGCTCTAGTAGAAGGGAGGCGAACATTGCCACTCAGTCTATTTCAGAAAGAACAATGGGGCTTTTATTGCTCATAATGCCTAGTGCCTGCATTCTTATTTGATACTTTTATAGTTTTCAGGTGCACTATACCTGTGGGGAAGGAAATTCAAAAGTAGTCTTTGGCTTTGGTTCTTTTCAAGAGAAAAGAATGGAAACACATCTAAACAAAAGGAAACATACAAATCGACTTCATGAATACAACAAAGATAATTAGTGGGTCCTGAAATAATATTAGTGAACTGCACATGGTGCCTTTCTCTGTAGCAATCTGTTGTCAGGGTGATTGACTTGTTGCAGGGACTAACAGAAGTGCATGTTGCTCTCCAAATGTACTGTTGTCAGAAGAAAGTTTCACCTTCCCCAAACACAGTAAGAGTAAACTCCGTTTACGATTGGAAGGTATAGAGAGATTATTTATTTCAATGCTCTATCTGAAAAAAAACAGAGGGCCATTAAACTGACCTTCTAGTTTGTGACAGCACTGTGCTACCCTCCTGTCCTTAGGAAGCAAAATTTTTTCTTACTGTTGGGCTGCACAGCTCTTGGACAAGTTAGCAGGAGCTCTTGTTAATTTTGTTGGATATAAAAACTCCATTTTCTATCACTGGGTTCTCAAACTGTAGCAGACATAAGAATCCTCTATGCCATTCCACATCACCCAGAGAGGAGCTCATTATGTGTTGTTCTAGGCTTTCCAGCATAACTTAAAGGGAAACTTAGTGTCTAGAGCCCTTGATGCCCTACAAATGAAGGAAGGTTGTTTCACAGTCCTAGAATTATAATAAGAACACATTGAGAAAGCAGCAACCTTGCCTTTCACATGTGGCAGTCTATCTGCAAGAGGAAAGAGGTAGCATCTACGTAATCTATTGAAGGGTAGAAGCTTGTCAGCTATCCCTACCATTGCAGGCATGCAAGACCTTCTCAAAACCAGTGTCTTATCCTATAGGAATCCGAGCAGCAGATTGTGCTGAAATCATCTCTTTCACGGTTTCCTGTCAGCTTCATTTGTGGGCCTATCACTGATCAGATCCTTTACCAGGCAGTCTCCTGGTAGCTGTCACACTTGCCAGGGACTAATCCTAACACAGGCTCCAAGCCTTATATAGAGGCATCTTACATCACCCTATCTGATTGCTCTTGTAACAGATTCCCCTGTGTACCATGAGGCCATCACCATTCATACCCAAAGAAGGAATACATTCAGTTTGTATGCCACTGAGAATGATGGCCTGGAAAGTTCTGTACATGTATAGGAACTTCTTCCAAGCATATGCATAGGATGTGCATATTCCTGAAATCCCGGAGAAGGAGAGAAGAAAGAGAAGACAACACTGGAAAAGTTGTGGCAGAAGAAATTTCATGATGAATTGAAGTCACAGTGTAGGCTGAAAGAATGCAAACACTTCATGTGCCCATTCAGCAGGTCCCCAAAGAAATGTCCCCATCCAGCCACTGAACACTGCACTTCAGTGCCCACCTTTTAACCACCAAATAGTAGATGTCAGAGAACACTGTTGAATAAACTTAAGCTGGCTTTCCATGAGCACCTAAGATACAAAATAAGCTTGGTGCAAATTAAACATCAATCTTTTGAAAAAAGAAAATTGGTTCTTTTATAAAAATTCACACTCTTGAGACTCAACCCGAGGTTCTCATCTCAGTGATGTTACCCAAACTTCCAGCTTCAAACTTGTTCTCAAACCTCCCACAATGAGTCTAACCGAGTTATAGTGTGGACCCCACTTTGAGAAGCAAAGTTTTACATGATGGCAAAAACAATGGTAAACAGGTGGAAAAAACATTAGGATGCCTTAACATTTTATGAAAGACAATTACATTATTTCTCTTTGCTTTTAACCCTGCTAATTGAGAAAAGGTAGTTTTTATCCTTTTCAATGAAACTTTTAATTAGAAAACATTTCAAGGGACTCTTATCTCCTCTGCTGCCTCCCAGATTCAATGTCACTGTCTCTTACCTACCTTTACGCCAACATACCTGAGCCACAGCCTCTTTTTATCTGTATCCCATGATTCTGATTTGTAGACTGTGTGAAGGCTGCTCAGAGACTAAAGTCATCCAGCGCAGAGCTTCTAGAAGGAGAGGAGACAAGACAGCAGCTCCTTAGGGCAACACTCTGTTTTCCCTTTGAGTAAACTGACAGATGCAATTCTATATCTATATTGTGTACACAAGATATTTTGAAATGTATATATACTGCAGAACAGTTAAATCTTTGTGGTTCACCAACGTGGTACCTCACACATGAACCGAGTAAAATAAGAACACTTGACAGCCATTTTCTTTGAGTTGGCACTCTTTTTTTTTTTTTTAAATAAAGAGAGAGAGGAAGGAGAAGGTTCTCACTATGCAGCCCTAGCTGTCCCGGAACTCATTCTGTAGACATTACTGGCCTCAAACTCACAGAGATCAACCTGCCTCCACCTCACAAGCTCAAGGATTAAAGGTGTGCACCGCCAGCACTTGGCTTGAATTAGTACTCTTAACCTGGTTAACAGAAACAGCATGGCTATGTGATATACTTGGTGACATCAGAAAATGTACAGAAAAACTAGAATGTTTGGTTGACAATTGAAGAACCTGTCAGGAAGGGCAAGAAGTACAGAGGACCACACAGATGGCCGCAGCTTATTTAAACAGCAGAGAATGAGAAACAAAAATGGGTGCAAGGAAGAAATCCTAGATCTCTGTTTAGTCTATGTATGTAGTTAATGGACAAAACAAACATTGTGAAAAGAACCCTTCTGTGCACAGCTAGGTAAGTTATCAGGGCACTGTCAGGAAATAACATGGCAGACTTTGAAATGAAGAAAAGAAATCCTGTCTCCAGGTGCTGTACAGTTTATATCTGTATTTCACTGTTCCTCTTTTACAACTGAGGCAGTTACAGAGACCATGTAAATGATTCTTGTCCATACATATGTAGATTTTTGTCTAGAAGGCATGTTATTCCTGATTGCGAGGGAATAGTGGCCAGTGTTGTCAAATATATGTATAAGCTACTTTGAATATTCCTTTGAAGCAGCTCTAATAGCTTACTGGTTGCCTCATTAAGTAATGAGTTAAGTGTAGTGTTTTCTCATGAGTTAACTTTTATCCACTTATTTATACACTCAAGATTCAACTTGTAGCAATTTACTACTTTACAAAAATGTTCTTTAATAAAGAAAGTTGTTTTGTATAATAAAGATTTTTCAGATTCCTCCAGATAAACTAATAAATAAAAATATACATGAATTGACGAACAGGGAGAATAATTATTGGACAAAATGAAGACTGAATAGGAGGCATGGTCAATGTCAGAAGGATCTCAAGGAACCATGAGAATTCCCAGTCCTTGGAAGACACTGGGAAGAACAATAAACCATTATATGTAGGTGTCCAATCAACATTAACATTAAATTTTAAAGAGTGGGTTAAGAGCCATCAAAAGGCAAAGCCATCTCTTAGGGAAAGACCTGACACCTAGGCACCATATTCCATTATTTTTTATTCAATACAATTACATTGGTATAGTCTTACTGGTGATACATGTACAAAACAAAACCATACCCTAGGAAGGGTGAGACGGGGATATGTTTTAAAGCCCAAACACTAGTATCTGACGATGACATATGGTGAGAATTCAAACTGATCTGACTACAAACATTGCCACTTTCTCTCACATTTCATACTAACTGTAAAAACAAAAAAAATAAAAGTCAAACTTGGAAAAAGAGTAAGTAAAACACTTGACTGTACTTTATTGAGGTACCAAGCAAACAAACCTCTCTTCTGTCTAACAGTAACAACATCAAGAGTGTCCCAGCTAAGAAAACCTAACAAAAGTGGGCATAGTGAGCAGAGCTGAACCTACTGTGGCACTAAGCAAACGTACCCGGGTGCATTGCAAGTGTCTAACAAAATGGGCTGATAATTGCAGCACTCAGATTCTGGATCATCAAATACAAAGAATTATGCTCCCACTCCTTTCAGGATGAATGATAATTTGCCATCCAAGAGAACATATTAGGCCTGTCACAGGCAGATTTTGTAATAATCAGGGTTATATTTGCAGGAAAATCAAAGTTCCACATTGTTAGTTTCTGCATTTCTAGTTAAATTAACTTCTCCAACAATATACTCCTGCTAGGGGGAAATAAATGAAGGTGGGGGTGGAAATAAATTTAGATGTTACTAAATTCATCTGACTTTGTTTTGAGTTAAATGAAAAACGAGAACCCAAACACAGCTGCATAGTTTTGAGAAGGCAAGTGCTTCTGTGTTTCTTTTGTGGTGTACCATGGCTCATCTCTAGTCTCCCAGGCAGTGACATGGTCCCATGGTAATTAACTCTCTACTGTAGTCTCATTTTCTTCATTATATTTCTTCCCTCCTCCAGCTTGTCTGGACATGGAAGCCTCCCAAACTACCATGGCTGTTCACTCAGCTGCCTCTTTCCACAAACTTTAAGTTATTATCCTAGTATGAAACACTTAGAAAAATTTATTGATTTTTAACATGTATACGTGTTGTGTAGTACCTGCCCTCTCTCCTAGCCACAAACATAATATTATGAAAACAGGCCACATTACTCATTGGCATTTTCCCAGCTTCCAGAAAAATTTCTGGGGTACAACTAATAACTCCCAAGTATTTGTTGCATTAATAAATAATAAAATAGTTGAACGTATGGCTAAGGGAAGAAGAAGCCAAGTGTAGATGTCAATTAATCTAAGTTTAAACAGTGCAAAAGAAAAGTGGCAAAAGTGCTCTACTTTTCTGGAGGCCTGGGGACGTGGCTTGATAGACAAGTGGTAAGAATTCTTGCCCAGAATCTACAAAGCCCTGGGCTTGATCTATAGCCCAAAAAAAAAGAGAAAAATAAATGAAAGAAAGAAAACCCAAACTGGAACAACAACAACAAAAAAAGAGCCAGTATCATAGAGTACAAAAAGGAAAAGGTTCTTTATCTTTTGTATCTTAGTCGTTACAAAGGTATGGATTCAGGGACCCACAAGTCGGTATTCTAAGCAAGACAGGACTTGTGGGAGGTTCATGTTGAGAAACCCATGAAACTAAACAAGATGCAGCAATGAATAAAGAAGCAGAATTGGTTGTCATAAACCACTTGATAGGTTTCTTGAGCTTCTGAGCTCAGTGTAATTGTCCAGTAGCTCAGGCTATTCCCAATGCCTGAGACTGAAGGATGTGAGTGCACAAGTTCATCCTCCAGGCAGCTGTTGGACTTGTGAATAAGCCTCATACCCTAATGGACTCCTGATTCATTTGTAAAGACTCCTCTGGCATTGTGTCTATAACTTTCCTTTTATTTTCCCAAAAGCTGCCACCAAATCTCCCCCATTACTATGTTCTCTCAGGTCTGCAATTAACACCTTGGTCCTTAGAACAACATATGATGAGAAGTGTTTGTGGTGTCCTATTATGCTACTCAAGGTGACTGCATGGCCTCTGGATAAGACTATGAGCTGCTTGTGTGTCTTTCCAGATGAGTTTACATATATTGCCCTGGCAAACAAATGAAAGCACAATAGAGTGCAAAGCATATGGCAGGAAATTTCCTCACCACCAGTGTAGAAATTGGTCTACCCTAGTCTGCCTTGTTGGAGGTGTCACTTCTTTAATAACCTTATGAACAATTTTGTCTTATGCTTACCATCTGTGTCTAACCTGTACTCACAATGGTGCTATTAGTCCTATGGCAGAATTAGTCCTATGGTAAAACTTGCAATATTTACATGTTCTGACTCTGACCTCTCTACAGACAAAGTGCTAAATAAGAGGTTTTCTTTTCATTATTCCTTTTTCTGGGTGATTGAAGTTAATTATACCTATTTATAAAGCTATACTGCTAGCTTCAGCACTTGTTAAGTGAGCAGCTGAACATCTCTACATATGAAGACCCCATCTTCATTAAAGTTGAAGAATGCAGAATATCACTTCATTACAACATCCCACTCTCTTAATCCAAGTACTGTGAGTACTTGCATAAATATTCCCATAGAAAATGAATAGTCAAGATATAAATCTCACATAGCCTCAGTTTTCAAGTTTATGCTTTTCATGCAGTATCTCATTTGTTATTACAAACTCTATGATACAAGTATGTTACTATGAGAATTATGGATTTCTACAGTAAAAATAATTTAACCCAATTTTCTCCCTTAGTAAATGGCAGAACTGCCTTCAAGTCAGCTCTGTCTGATATAAAAGTCCAAACTGAAGTTCTCATGCTTTTGTTTCCTTTATATCTCATGGTTTAATTATTCTCAAGGGAAGACATCATATGCTCAGGATACTTTAACAGCTTCCATACTAAACTTGCATGTTTAAAGACTAGGTTTTTCTTAAGAGGTACTTTAATGTTGCATGATAATGGAGAAGAGTTTTCTCTTATAGGAAAAGTAATCCCCTAGGAATCACTGACTCAATGGGATAAATGTGACCACACAAGAACGTCCAGTCTTTTTACCATGTTTGCACAGTAACTAAGCCCAACAAACCTCCAGCACATCATGAGCAAAATGAGAGATTGCACTCATCATGGCCTCCTACTCACTTGACAACATTCAAGTGAGGTAGAGACATGTATTTGCAGGCATCCCATGAATGCCATCCTGTGAACAGGTTGGTGACAGTAAGAGTTCTCCTTCAACATTCTAAAGCAGAAACATGATCTTTAAAAGCTAGGATTGGTCCCATCCAAGAAACCCAGAAGATATCCTCCTTTAACTTCAGTTCCAAAGATACCTATATTTTGAAATTCATTCATCCTTGTGGAAGCTAGCTCCCATGACATCTCTGCTACTTCTATGGAGACAGAAGTATCCCCAAAAATATGAGGAAGAGTCCACTTTAGTGACAGGCAACAGAAACAATGAGTTGTTTGGATCAGCACCTGACTGACCACAATTTCAGAAGTCATGTTCTGGAACTTCTGTAATCAGAAAGACATCTAGACACTAAGGAAAGAAATTTCTATTTTCCACACTTCAGTAATTAAAAGTTAATCTAAAGTTATACTGTAGACAACTATAATAAAAAGAATATTTTCTCTTGCCATAAAATAGTACTCACCCATTTAAATGTGCTTGGGACATACTTGAATTACTCTCATAGCCCAATAGTATGATAGTTAAAGAAATGAGCTTAGTGTTGATAAAATAATGTGAAAATATGCCACACAAGTGCCATAAAAATGATTATCTCCAAATGATAGCTCCAAAATATCTTCTATTTAACATTAAAGATAAAAACATATTTCTCAATTTGTGATACATGCTGTTTCTACTTACAAATTTCTTATATGGAGAATAATATCAAAATTTCATAAAAAATGTATTTACTAAAATCAGTCTTTAAATAAGTAAAGAGAAAATGATGAGGTAGCAAAATGTCAGGAGCAAATACGGATCTCCGGACCAACTATCTGTAGCCTTTTACTCCAAAGCTTAGCTTATGACTAAATACAGACCTTCACATCTCCAATACACTTAATATGTGTTTTCATCACAGCTCCATAAAAAGCAAGTGTTTAATTTTATAGCATATCCAGAGAACTGTATAGAAACTTTCTAGACCTATTTTTAGTCCTTCTTTGGACAAAGGCCTATTATAATGACCAGAGGGTGTGCTTTTTTGTCCTAAGATGTTATTGGAGACTAGTATTTTTTAATTCAAATGATAATCATAGGAAGTGAATGCTCTGTTTTCATCTGTAGTTTCCTACATATAAAATAAAATGATCTTCCAGATCAGCCTATGTTCAACCCAATCTAAATTTCTAGTCTTAATCCTCTCCTCATTGATACTCACATAAGTTTCCTCTGCCCTTCTCTCCCACTCTCTTCCTCCTTTCTCTCTGGCTCTACAACACAGTTTTGGTTTTGTGACACATTTCTAGATTTCAATTTTACTAGAGCCAAACTCTTTGGCTGCTTTTCCGAGCTGAGAAATAGCTCAAGCACACCTTGACTGTGAGAACAGTTTCAGAGTCAGCACCAGCTTCATCCTGTTCTACTGCTTTCTTTTTGCAGCATGCTTCCTCTGCCACACACTTCAGTTACCAAGAACTCTGCTATGCCTTCCCCCTTCTGAAACATTAAAATCTCCCTTGAAACCATAGGACCCTTTTCCTTAAGTTGCTTCTGTGAGGTATTTTGTCAGGGTGGTGACATCATATCCCCATCCTCTAACAACCTAAATCAGTTCATTTCCCTTTTCAACAACTATATGGCTTCTTTATTGTATACAGACTACAACCCCATACTCTTACTTTTTAAAATAGCTACTTACAAATTACCATTATATCCTTAGTCTTCAACATAACCCAGTATTATATTATGCTATGCACCATTTCAAAATGCCCCCTTAGCTTGTGTCTTAATGTTTTTTGTTCCTGCTTCTCTCCAAATGGCACTCTTCATTATAATTCATCTCTCTTCTAAAACCAATTAACTTGCCCTCATGTCTTTGGATTATCTAACCCCATGTCAGAAACAATTGCCTCTTAATTTGAGTGCCTGCAGTTTATTTGTACATAGGCTTAGCCCTTATTCTTTTCTTTCCAGGCCACCTCAAAAGTCAGCAGAAGGGATTTTAACAGAGTTAGAGAGATCTAGGTTACAGACGTAGATCTACCCATCTCTGTTGCAAGACCTTGGGTAGCTATGTGCTTTAACGTATCCCAACCTCTTCTCATCAGTGCAAAACTACGGAGAATGGTGTCTGTTCCATATAATTATCATCTGGCTTAGAGAAACTTTGTGCTTAGAAATTCCTGCTATCATTTAAATAACGAATGTCATAAAGAAATCTTTTTCTCTGGGTGGTTTTCATTCAATAAACTGTACTTTTCTCTCTGAAGATATAAAAAGCTGTGGTTTAGAAAATCCAAGACAACTCGGTATTAAGAGTAAATAAACAGCATGGATTTTGCAGATGAACAGTCAGGATAGTTCCACAAAATGCTTAGCTTTCATTCAGTGAGAAGATCACATGAAGCATCTTTTAGGATACAAAGGATGTTACACAGGGAACCTCACAGTAGAGTGTTACAATAATCACACATTTTTGTGGGTATCTGTCTACTCTCTCATTCTGCACTCTAGATTATATGTTTCCCACAATCTAGGCACTGAAGAGTATGATTTTATTCGTTCCTGGGTAACTTTGACGCTTAAATGGAGTGTGTTACAGAGTTAATAATGTTCAATTGAGTTGAATTAAGTTTAAGTGAATTGAAACTAATCAAACCTATGCCAAGTAAATGTGTGCATCAAAGAGAGAAAATTTGCTATTTAAGATTCACTTCTTTGCCCTCCATCTATGCCTTGACTTCCTGCTCTATTTACATTAGCAACAAGCTCTCAGCACCTCCCTTTCTTTTTCTTCCACTAGATTCGATATGTTGCTTCTGCTGCATTACATCCTTGCAGGGATGCATTGCCACCCCTAATCATTTCGCTTTGGTATGCCCCAACTCTGTGTTGGACATGTTATTTATATAACCATGTTTCATTAGCAGCAATTTGTATACTGGGAAGGGGGTGTGTTCATTATTCATGTTTGTCATTCTCCAGGAGATGCAAACACTTCTCATTTTGACTGTTCTGTGCCTCCTCAATTTGTCTTCCTTTTACTAGTCTCTCTTCAGAAACTGCCAGCCTCCAATTATAATTGTGTGGATTGGTAGCAGAATAGTTGGGCTTCCCAGTGTCAATGTCACTTCACAGGAAAGAGAAAATATGCAGAGACCTCATGACCAGCAGACTTTCAACTATTTTCCTCTTCTCTCACCACCAGACACAACACCAGACACTTCCCCCAAATGAGGCTACTACATGTTTGCTGACCTGTTATCCATCCTCTGAAAGCAATCACTGATCTCATCCATCTACTCTGTCAGTGCATAATCATCTGTTCCCAGTCAAGTTGGGAAGACTGAAACCAAGGGTAATTGTAATCCTGTTATCAACCACAGCCCTTTCACAGCAAATTATATTCAATACATTGTTTCCACCAGTTTGAAAAATGGATGCTAATAGTGGGACTCTTTGAATCATTGCTCTTACATCAGCATCTAAGAATCAAGTGGAAGCCTAATAAGCATGCAGAATCCTGATGTCAAACTCTAGAAGGTCTGATAAAATGCATCTGGAATTGTGCCAAGGATCAGGTTTTGCCCTAGATACTCCAGATGACTGTAAAGGAGGTAGTCTGTAGAAAATACATTGAGTAACATTATTTGAAAGTTTAAGGAGCTGGGTTGCAGCTCAGTGGTACCATGCTTACATGGCATATGGCATAATTTTGTATTCTGAGTTTGGTCACCAGCGACGCCTGGCTACTGTGTGTGTGTGTGTGTGTGTGTGTGTGTGTGTGAGAGAGAGAGAGAGAGAGAGAGAGAGAGAGAGAGAGAGAGAGAGAGGTAGAGAGAGACAGAGACAGAGAGACAGAGAGAGAGAGAGAAAGACAGAGAAAGAGAGAGAGATTGTGTATTTTCCTTGATAAGTGCTCCATTACTAATTTATTCATACAACAAGTCTTTACTGAGCACCTCACATGTATCAAGCATGTTAGAGATAAATAATGAGTAGAATAGCTTTGCTTGCAAAGTAGATACTATGGTAGGGAAGAGAGGTCAATAAGCTATCACAAATGGAGATATAGTGTGTCTGAAGGTGGCAGATTCTGTAAAACTAAATAAATAATTAAATAAATAAATAAATAAATAAATAAATAAAGCAATAAGTACCTACCAGGTGTCAAGTCAAAACGACCTTACAATTTGAGGGGAAATGCATTCAAATGATTAGTAATAGAAGCATCAATGGGTAGCATCCAGCTCTTAGATCAAGTCCAGAGTCAATTTAAAATCCGAAATGTAAATAAAAATGTCTAAGACAGTTATGTTTGGGTTTTTTGTTTGTTTTGTTTTGTTTTTATGAAACAGGGCTCATATAGCCCAGGATAACCTCAAACTCATTATGCACCCAACATTGGCCCTGAACTCCTACCAACTGCCTCCCAAGTTCTCATATTGTGAACATACACCACCATGACATAGACAATTCCTTATTTGTTTTGAGTAAACCATAGCTCTAGCACTATTATTATGTATGAGGTTAGCCTTAGATTTACGAGTTTAACAAAAGTTACATCATACTTTTTGCATGTTGGAAAAGATTAAAATGACAAATCACCATGTGTCTGAACTGAGAGGATTCCTAGAACTTGGGATTTCAGTGATAACATTCAGTCATGCCATGGAAGTTTGATCACCTTGAATTATGTGCCAAGTGAAAGCCAAGGTATCAAGAGAGTCCATAGTCATCTAACAGAGGTCACAGGACCTGCTCCTAACATCGGTACATTTATATTGCCATGAATTGGGTGCCTTAGTTCCTTATCACAAGGTCTTCTTGTGTGGGCTGCTTGTATACTTTCAAAGTTTGGAAATACAATTCATACAAATGAAGCAACGAGAAATGCATTGGTAAGGAAGCAAGTTATAGACCCTTTTCCATGAGTTCCTAAAGTACTTGACTCTTGCTTTTGTTGTGTTCTGTTGCAAGACACTATAAGTCAAGTCAGAGAAGATGAAAACAAGGACCTATTCATGGAAAGAAAGAACAAAGTATTATAGAATGTGTAAGTACATCCCAAACTTCCATGACTTTGGATGCCCTCTTCAGATTCAAAATCTTTCTGGGAGATGATTTAATAGATATATCTCCCTGCTAAACTGACATAATTTCAAGTTAGAAAAAGTAATATCATCACAATTTTGCTTTGGGTGGTTGCAATACTGCTGACCTTTCTGACTTTCAGAATTATATTTTTGTTGCTATAATAAAATAGAATAAACTTTAACACAATTTTACTCAATGAAAGCTCATTTCTATGGCAAATGCCATAGGTTTTCCTCACAGAGAAGGATACGGTAAAAACTAGGCAAGTTCACAGTTAATGAAACTAAAGTGGTCAATGAAACAGAATGAGGCAGCCCTGCCTTTATTTTCATTTCCATGTTATTTTTCTATTGAGTCACAGATAGCAAAGCCTAGAAGCCAAACTTTGACAGATACATTATGTGACCTTAGGCAAAGATCTTCTTTGGGCACTCGGTATATGTATGAACAAAAAGAAATGTCATAAAGTTCTTTAGGGTTCTTTTCTATTTGTAATCCTAGACAATTGTCTCAGCCACTAAGAAATTTGACAGACTCTAATGTAAATGGACCAAGTTGTTCCCTTTCTCCAGCTAACTCTTGAAGAGTCAGTGCATATCCATTCCATCAATGAGGACTACAACACCCCAACCACTCTTTATGGCAAACAAAAAGTCAGAGAAATTGTTTATGACTTGAACATGTGGAGCTACTGGCACATCCCCATGTGGCAGATCACCTTTGTGAACCAAATTTCATGAGTAACAGTATAGAGAGTATTCTATAAAACTTGTCATCCAAACCCTGAAGTCTGCAGAAGACATACCAAATACATTCCCTTTTAACTATTAGGCCTTGCCCAAACTTGTATGTTATACATACCAACTTTCCTTAACAGCACTTACAGCCAGCTTGTATGCTGCAATTATTTTCAATTTCTTTTTCTGAATTGATTTTCCTTCCCTTTTGTGTTTACTGAAAGCTAATTAATTTAATACTGTCAAATGCAGTTGGCTGATATTTTTCCTCTAAGTGATTTTTTTTCTAAGCATGCAATGATTTCTTCTTTCTAATTAAAAACCAAGTTGTTCATACATGAGATATCAATAAATAGTTCAAGATGGTGTCCTAAAATCATAAAGTTTCACATATTCATAATATAAATAAATGTATGTATGCCATTTTAGTAAATTCAATCATTATACACACACACACACACACACACACACACACACACACACACACACACACAAAATGCTTTCCCATGTGGCTAATTGTCATGCATTTTCAGAACTGAAGAGACAAGTATTTTGTCCTTCCCACATAAAATAGTCTCAAAGAGTTCTGGATATTTCCAATGTCACACTGTCTAGAGCTAAAAAGGAGGACATCTTTAAAACTCTCCCTTGAATATAAACTCTTCTGAGTTTTGGTTACTCTCCAAAGTGCTATCTATTCAAATTTATATCTTACACATAAACCCATCCTTCATAAATCCAAGAGAACATAAATTTTCTCAATGCAGGTAAAGAACTGATAACTTTAAAAGAATTATTACTAGATGGAGTAACAGGAGCTAACACTTAGTAAGAGGACATGGCATGTTTTATCAAATATACAACAAAGAAATTCAGAGAAGTGAAAGCTATCCAAATTATAAAATGTTCCCAAACTCTAACCTCTCCCTGCTATGGGACATCACTGGCAGTATATACTGACCTAACTTTTCTACCTTAATTATAATTCCAAGTGATAAAATCAGATATCTTCAATACACTTCATGGGTTCTAGGGACAATATGATGACATACAATTTGTAGGAATTCAAATGTGCAAGGTCAGAAAAAAATAACAGGCATGTTTGTTTGTAAAACACAAGCTAACTACTTATCTAACACAAAACTCAAAATTTTCTGTCAACACAAGATAGTTGCATTCACTGTCGCAATGCAGTATGCATCAGCTCAAACAGTACATTCTTTATACAGAATTGGAGGAAGAAACCTAGAGAAACCATGTGTACTTGTCCCCATCATATTTTGGGATTTCAGGAATCAAATTCAAGAAAGAAAGACAACATCATAGGAAAGGTGATAGGTAGAAGCCTCCAAATGTAGTATTTGTCTTCCTAGGAAAGAGGCTGGACTCCGGGCAATAGGTGAATAATGGTGGCCATCACTCCAGTTGGAGGCACACAAAGATGTAACTCTGACTTATGAATAATGGTCTACAAACACATGGTCATCTTCTGATATTGAGGTAGATGTGCAGGTATAATCAGCCAGCTTCCTTTTTATTGGGTAGAATACCAGAAAAGAACTATAGTGACTTAGACCAGAGGCTTCAAAAGGATCTTACACAGATCAAAGAGATGTATTTTCAAAGATTTTCTGATAAGCTACTTTACGCACTTGTCTCCTCTCTGCACCGCTTCTATCATATTCCCTCTCACTTTCTTGGAAAGGCAACCATTTTATTAAGTGATTAAGTGCTTCTTTTCATCTCATTCACAAGTTATATGTCCACAGCATGCATTTTCATTGGCAATTGTCACTGCAAGAAATCAGGAAAGGATAAAGTGAGTGTGTGTGTGTGTGTGTGTGTGTGTGTGAGAGAGAGAGAGAGAGAGAGAGAGAGAGAGAGAGAGAGAGAGAGAGAGAGAGAGAGAGAGAGAGAGAGAGAGAGAGAGAGAGAGAGAGAGAGTCAGACGTTGGTAGAGTTGTTAGGAGGGAGTTTTACTATGTCTTCATATAGTGTGTTTTTACCAGAGCTAAACTACATTAGATAACAGATGGACTCCATAAATAAGCAGCTTCTGTATGACTTCTATTTGAAGTCATGTCTAGGTAGGAAAAGTATGTATGATTGCATGCTTTAGTTCTTAGTGATTTGTAGATGGTTTATTGATGATTCATATCTTGACAAAAGCTCTTGCTTTGGGAGGGTGGGTTCTATCATTGAAAGTAAAATCATGATGGATGGCAGAAGCTCAAGATGGCTTGTCATACTGCAACTGCAGTCAGGAAGCAGAGAGTAATGACTGTTAAGTTCCTTTTCTCCTTTAAAAGCCCAGCCTATGGAATGGTACAGCCCATGATTAAGGTAAGTCTTCTCACCTTAATGAGTTAATTGAACTGATCAAAATAACCCCTCACTGACATGCTCTGAGACTTGTTTCCTATGTTCCTCTAGATCCTGTCAAGTTCACAATCAACATTAGCCACTCTAGATGGTGACCAGCTATGAAATATGGGTAAATCATGAAAAGTTTTGAATCCCCATTTCTTGTCCTATTATATATTAACATCTGTACCACAGGGCAGCTGTGTTTTAAAAATACACATAGAAATGACTATAAAACACTATCTGTGGTAGTCAATTATACGTGAAGACTCAGAACTACTAGCTAGCTGTGTAACTCAGGAGCACTTACCCTTATGGTGCCTCAATTTCTTTCATTAAAGGTCAGAAGCTAAGGGATGATCTAAGTACCATGAACAGTACTGAGCACATCTGGCAACTTCTGAAAGCCAGTTTCTATTATTACGGAGCTGCTACTGATGCTAATGTTGAGTCATAACACTGACAGCACCATGGCAAAAGCAGGAAGAGATGAAATTAACTGGCAGGAAAGAAAATGGTAGTACTAGCTAAGGTCACTCTTAAGAAAAGAAGGAAACCGGTGCGTGTGAACAGACCACACTGGCTCAGAGGTTGTTATTTAGAAATGAGTTATTTGAACCAATAAAGGCAGGGTCCAGTTGTCTAGAAATACTGTTTTATGACACAGTATATTCATGTGCTTCAGTCCAGCCTGATAATTGTAGATCTCACTCACCAAATGAGCTTCTTTTTACAGCAGAAAGAAACCATTACTAAAAGTCACAAGTAAGTTGAGAGCAACTATCAGTGCCCATCCCCAATTGATACAGGCACATCATAACACCTGCACCTAAGGCTCAGGAAACTTGGAAAGGGGGCAGAAATATTATAAGAGCCAGAGGGCCAAGAAATCTGCTGTGGGATTGTGCCTTCTTGGTATAACAGGAAGGCTACACTCATGAAATTTCAAAAACGTGGCTGCCTAAGCAATATCTGAACAATTCCAGCAGCAGTTGGCCTCTGAACATAGATAATGTGGAGGGGATTGGGGGGACTCTAAGTGAAGAGCTACAATCAATTAACAACTTAAGGGAATTTTCCCCTGGTTGGTTACCTAATACCAAGTTAGCAGCCCCAGAAATGTGTGCATGCAGGCAACACTGAACAGTATCAACTGGTTGTATTTATATGTTCATTGCTTTATGTGTACTTATAACAACAATGGTTAAAGAAAAGGAGGCCATGGATTTAGAGTTGATGAGCAGACATGAGAGGCATAGGGAAAAGGAGAGAAAAATTATGTAACTAGATTTTAATTAAAATTAAAAATAACATATTATTTAAATTAAAATAGCAGAGATAAAAAATAAATTATGCTGTGTGAAAGGACATGGTGTACTCTCCAGTTAGACCATCATGTGTTTTTTACACACCAACTGTTCAATGCCCAGGCTCTATGAATACATCCCCAAATCCATTCAGGCTTACCTGTGGTTACTGAGGAGGAACAAGCTTGAAGACACTCTGAAGAATAGATAAGACCACAGATCAATCAAGGAAGGGTATTTGTGGTGCTGAAAAAGTAGACGTTGGGCTTGTGGCATTATACAGTATTCACTATAAACAGTCATGGTGTTTGAAATAGAGGAAAAGGAAATTCTCAATTATCAGACTATTGACAAATAACATAGAGAGAGTGATTTCTGTGTCCTGGGATTTTCCACTTCATATTAATCCTAACCCCTTTGAGGGGATGAGGTCAGTGGCAGAATAATAGTAGCGATGTTTTCACTGCTAGAATTCCTCTGGTGCTTCAGCATCTTGTCAAGTGTTTTATACGCATCATCTCATTTACTTCTCCTAAATATTCTACGGAGATAGCACTATGCAAGAAAACTGAGGTTTGGAGAAAGGATCAACTTGACCAAGTTTATACATCTATAAATTCTGAATCCAGGCTTTGAACCAAATTTCACCTGACTCCAGCAAAAGTATTTTATATCCATATGGTGTATCTAAGCTAGGAAACTCCTTATATCTAACAGGAAAATCATGTGTGGACTGATCTGTGGAACAAGTCAGCAGCACTCTTTCATACCACAGATGACCGAAGTTGTTGAATGCAAAAGTACGCATTGCAACCTGCTCTTGCAGTTAATAGGATAGGTAACATTTACACATACATGATGGATGGAGAGAGAGAGAGAGAGAGAGAGAGAGAGAGAGAGAGAGAGAGTCCCTTTTCCTAAATAATTTTCTGCCCAAACATAAAAAGAAAGAGCCCAAGCTTGCAAGGGTGGTGCAGAAAGGCCACCGAGCAACAACAGAGGTGAATCTGATCCCTTCAGAAGTGGCTGTGGCACAGGCTATGTGGAAGGGCTGCTGCTGCCAGCTTCTACTGCTGTCTGCCATAGTGCATGGAGAGAATGCCATTAATAATCATTAGCATGAGGCTACAGGTGCTACAGCAGATGTTGCCTGGCAGGAAAATTGGCAGCATCTGAGAACACAAACCAGGAAGTAATTTTCATCATGGGACAAGTCCCAAAAGGTGTCCAATCTAATTCAGAAGGTGTTCATTCTCCCAGCATTCAGATGATGGGAACTTCACCTAATCTGAGCCTCCCAGGTGGTGGATGTACCATACCTGCCACTTTAATGCCTCCCCACAATCTTCAATCCTATTTAAGTATATTAGTACATTTTTATCTGTTTTTCCTCCACTAAATTATAAGGTCATAGAGAAAACAAAACATCTTCCCTTCAGTTTTGTGCCTCTAACACCCAGGATATAACCTGTGCTTTGATATTATTAGATAAATGAGTGTATAAATGAAGAAACGAGCAAGCAGATTAGTGGACTGGATGTGGAAAATGGCAGCCCGTAAGAAACATTTCTTCAATCAATCTTCACCCTTGAATCTGACACCCTCAAAAATGACCTGGGTAGCATTCTTCTTTCAGAAGAATATCACCTTGTCTTTGAAAACAATTCATCACTTTGTGATGTGACTGCAAAGCCACAATCTTGTTTAATCATCAAACCAGTTTTTTTGGTGACACATGGAAAAAGTGTGATCACAAACTTTGAAAACGGAGCACAGAGAACAAATGGCTGTCCTGAATTGCTGCAGTAAGTTCTGATACCAGATTTTAATCAGACTTTCATATGGCCCCCAAGTAGGTCTGCACTACACTCTTACTCAGCATCACTGCCCTCCATCTAGGGAAGCAGCCCTCACTCACAAAGGCACTCCCCTCTATGACCACAGCCTGGAACAGCTGATCAGAAATCATTGCAATGGGAAACATGGGGCTCTTAATCTTCCCCAATCTAGTCACTGTTACAGAACACCAGGATTCCTCCCACCCTAAAATCTGTGACCACAGAGCAGTATTTAGGATAAAGAAGTAACACGTACCCTGGGAGATGGGACGCTCCCTATATGGGCAGAATGGTATTTTTTCAATCGGCAAAGCTTACAGCCTACTAAAGTTTGAAGGTACCCAAAAGTAGAGAAAGAAAAAAATAGATGCCCTTTGCTCTCTTAATGTAAATCAAGGGAAGCTGCATGGATGAAGATGATGAGAGAATGAAAATGCAGGCATGCACATAAGCCTCAAAGCTCTATTCAACATAGAAAAAAATTAGAGGGTTTGCCAGCCGCCAAATGGAATACTAAAATTATAGGTTGGCTTGAGTTCTGTAGGTGGCCCTTTATTTTTAGGGTTTAGTTTGGGGTAAAGGAACTCAATCAACTGTGAAATGTTGTGAAGTGAAAGACACAAGTGAATAAGGAAAGGGACTGGATGGCATTGTAGTATGTATGTTTCCGCCAGCCCGCCAGCCCGCCAGCCCGCCAGTCTGGGCCCACAGCCGCGCCAGCCCCAAATAACATTCAGAGACTCTGTATTTGATACAATCCTGTTGGCCAATTACCATTATTGTTTATGGGCTAGCTCTGTCTTAATTATTAACCCATTTCTACTTATCTAAGTATTTCCACGTGGTTGTCTTATCGGGGAGCTGCGGCAAGCGTCCTGCTTCTTCCCTGGCTACATGTTGACTCCTCCCTCCAACTTCCTCTTTCCTCCTTGTCTCCTAGCCCCGCCTATCTTGCTATCTCATTGGCCACAGGTCTTTATTAACCAGTATGAGAAACATATATACAAAATAACATCTCCCATCATGACATATGTCAGGAAGGATCATCAAGCCAAATCAGTGGCATAGAAGAGACTAGCAAGGTAACAAGAAATCAGCATATGCAATTATAGGAGCTGACCAAGCAACAAGTTCCACAGAGAGTGTGGCAGCAAGAGAAGATTATGAATTAACTAAAAGTCCGTAAGTATAGTGTGCAACTTGCTATCCATTAGTCCATCTATCACCTCTCCATCTGATTTTCCTTGCTCCCTCTCTCTCCAAATAACATGCAAGCCTTCATTTAAAACCTACTAGTGGACTAAAGAAATCCCACTCACAGTTGCGCTACCAATGCCAAGGGAGAATATCTTAGATGGACTATCGCAAACCCATCACAAGAGCCCAATTAATGAGAACTATATAGTAAGATAGTAAACACAGTAGTTCCTACAGATTGTACACTCATACGCCACAAGAGAGCAAAGACTAAATGCTTGCCACTACAATCAATAGCTATGTCTGCAAAAGTACACATTAAGCATGAGACTTATGACCTCTTGCCCCACCCTTCTCCCTGACACACATTCCGACTTCAGTCTCAGAGTTATCCTATTCCCTGTCTTCCAGGAATATGCTCAATGGAGCTAGCAGATATCTTGTTTAATATGCATGTGAATCTGACAACTACCCTAAAATCCTATATATTCTACTTTCCTCTCCAAGGGGTTACTTTGTTATAAAATATTTGCATGCCTGACTCTGTCCCAACATCAACTTCCTGAAGTCCAAAGTAGGTCAGTGGTGATTGTGCTTGTAGTAATACAGTGATGGCTGTTCTTGGCTGACAATATGATTACATCTGGAATTAACTAGAATATAAACAGTTGGGTACACCTGTGAGGGATTTTTCTTAATTAAATAATTTGAAGTGAGAAGACCCATCTTTAATCTGACATTTGAGGTGAGAAAATCCACCTTTAATCTGGGCCATACCTCCTGGTTTATATAAAAGACATAAAAGAAGGAAGCTCTTGCTCTTTGCCTGCTTGTTCTTACTCTCATCTCTCATTGGCAAGGTCATACCTTCACTGGCATGACAGTCTATTTCATTGGTACTCAACACATGGGTTGCAACCTCTTTGGGGCTCAAACAACCCTTTCACAGGGATCACCTAAAACCATCAAAAAACACAAATATTTACATCATGATCCATAACAGTAGCAAATTAAAGTTATAAAGTAGTAATAAACCATAATTTTATGGTTGGGAGTCATGACAACATGGGGAACTGTATTAAAGGATCACAGCATTATAAAGGCTGAGAACCAATGGCCTATTTCTTTGAGATTGTGGCATGTACTGAAGGCTAACTGGACAAATTACTGGATTCTTTGGCTTTTCACTGGTAGACAGTCATTGTTGGAGTAGCTGGACCACACTCTGTAAGCTACTCTAATAAATCCCCTTTATACACTCGCACTCAGATAAACACACATATATACATTATATATATAGTATAATTATGTATATATACATATATACATTATATATACTATATATATAATTATGTATATATGTATATTATATATATATATATATAATTCTGTTCCTCTATAGAACTCTGACTGATACAGATACTGAGATAAACCAATCCACTGTACTTAGTCATATAATCTATAGCATAGGCAATTACATATAGTACAGAATACTTAATAGTCATGCTAGATGGCATGCTATGCTAGATATACCTACTGTATATCTTTTTATTAGTTAGAATGTACTCTTACTTAAATACTTACTGTAAAAAACATGAAGAAAAGAATAAGACAGCCAGGAATAATATTACATAATATACAATGAAAAGAAATGAGAAGAGAGGAGCAAAGAACTGGAGAGAGTAGTCCAATAAAAAAGCAAAGTTCTTCCCTAAGCTATGAAGCAAATACATATTGTAATTATTCTCTTGGTTTTTTGTCAAAGTGACCTATGGCCACTTAGTTGAGTTAAACTCACATTGGACTCTTGGCCATTGAAATAAGATTTATTGAGTGTGGAGGAGCCACATATAATTTTCCCAAACTATGCTCTTCTCTCACACCTCAGATCATAAATTACAAACAGTGTTGCATCCTGGGGAAAATGTCAGGTGAGTTGTATTCTTTCCTATTTAAAGGAAGTAAAAAAGAAAGGCCATATAGTTGCATTTAATTCTCATGTCACCACTTGCAGAAACTGGGTTGTTGTGAAGGACTGAACCCTACAATGAATTATCTTCAGCTTTATCAGGGCCAGCACATAGGTAAAACTGCTCTCAAAGCAAATTAGCTTGGAATGCAGAGAGTGATAAGCAGCCAGGATTTTATAAGGGCCTTCTTTCCATGCCGGTCAGTAGAGTCCAAAGAGACCACATGTGGATATATACCACAACTTTGCAACCATACTATGCTAGCTCTGATTCTTGCTTCATAGTCCAAATCAAAATTGATACAGACTAGGTGACTATTTCATATAACCTCACAATGATAACATAGTACCTACCTACCTGAGTGAGCAAGAGGCAACAGCATGCAGAAGGCTCTGAAACTAGGTATAATTGAGGTCTCAGGTCTTCACCTGAGTGAAGTCTTTAGGAATCAGAAGCAGTTAGAAAAAAAATTTCACTAAAGGAAAAGACAAGAATACACCAAAAGAACCAAAGAGGACCTTTATATTATGGCCTTTATATTATGGTACCAAAATCAACCCAAAATGGATTAAAAACAATAATCTGACACAATAAAAATTCTAGAAGAAAACACAGAGAAAAACACATTGACATTGAACTTGACAATGAGTTCTTGGATACAGTACTGAAAGTACAAGCAATAAAAACAAAAAACAGATCCCAATAATTACACCAAAACAACAGGCCTTTGAAAAGTAAAGACAATTAATAGAATAAAAAGGCAACCTACAGAATAAGAGGAAAATTTGAAAACCACAGATTCTGATACAACATTATGTGTATAGCCAACAAAAACTTTCTACAATGCAATAGAAAAAAAAATTCTGAGGATATTTCTTGAAATAGCCTACAGCTATATGACAAAATGTTTGCAACTATTTGGGTGTCATGTGTTAGATGGTTGTATCTACTGTGGTGCTGTTAGCAAGTAGTGGTACCTTTAAAAGTTGCGCCTAATAGAAAGCCTCCTCTGGGATGTCCTTTACCTTCAAGAAAAAAAACAGCTCTGGTCTCTGAGACAACATGGATGAGCCTGAGGATATGTTAAATAAGTAAATAAACCAGACACAAAGTAGCAACACTACATGGTACCAAATGCACTACTGTGTTAATTTCTATCATTGTGACAAAAACATCTTTGGTAATAAATTTATAAGAAAACATTTGACTTTGGCTTAGAGGTACAAGATGATTCAATTCAATTCAGTTGGGAACATTACCACAGAGTTTAGGTAAGCATTTGTGGGCCCCTGGCTGTTTCTCGAGAGAACTTATTATTAAACACCAAGCCCCGCCTCCCTCCTCTTTGAATTTCCTGTTGGTTACTATGTCTTCTCGTGTGTGTGTGTGTGTGTGTGTGTGTGTGTGTGTGTGTGTGTGTGTGTGCTTCCACCACAGCAAGGCCACCCACTGTGAAATGATTTAGCCAGAGATGTCCCAAAATGACCCTGAGGTTATGTTAATATAAGTGTTAACATTAATACATTAATATAAGGATTACATTCATGTATTTATTCCCAATGTCTTAGGCTAGTAATAAAAGTTAATTTAAGTATTAAATATAATATGCTAAAGTTAATATAAGTATATTGATAGGCTGTTTGGATTGTAAGCTTCACAAACTGTAATCAAAATAAAAACTCTTCCCTTCATAAGTACTCTGCCCCAGGTATTTCACTGTAGCAACAAAGAACAAATGCAGTGCTCAACGTCACTTCTCGTTATGGAAATTAAGAATCACAAGGAGAAATTTCTCACACCTGTTAGGATGGACACTACCCCAAAAGAAATCATAAATGTTGGTGATGGTGTATATAAAAAGGTACCCTTGGGTATTTGTTGGCCTGACTTTGATTTGGTATAATCACTCTGTGAACCCCTGTGAAAGCAATTCAAAGAAACTGAAATCTCATCTCTCAAAGAAAAAAAAATGCTCAAAAGAATTGAAATCAGGAACTCAAAGGGACATTGGAACATTCAAGTTAACTGCAGCATTATTCACAAAAGACAGCATATGAAAGCAGTGTAAATGTTCATGAATGGTTGGGTAGAGGAGGAAAATGTGTACACAACACATGTTGTGGGATATTATTCACCTTTAAGAGAAGAAGAGGTCCTGCTAAGACAACATGAGTGAGCCTGAGGGTATGTTAATATAAGGAAAGCCCACCAACCTTCTGGTATGTAGTAGATAGAGCATACAGGAAAAGCCCATGCTATATAAATGACCAATATGTCTAAATCTTTGGTGAAGACCCATGAAGCCTCCTTGCTCTGGCCCCTTCCCCACTTGGTACTATTGTGTTTCTTACATTCTCTTGTTTTGCTTGCTACTACAGGATCACAAGATCCTGTCCATTTCTCTGTTCCAGGATGCAAGAATCTAGAACTGCAGACATGCTCATCAAATGCTAATGTCTGCAGTCAGGGACAAGTCTCAGCTTTCATTTCTGCTCCTCATACATTAGGCATACCGAAGTGATGGTGGCCTGATGGGGACTTGTTAAGTGGGCTTTGTTGCTGATCCCTTGCTAAGTGGAAGTCTGTGCTTTTAATCCCAAGGAAAGTTTCGCCACTGCCACTATGTTCACGTGCCCATTTTTCCAGCAATTAAGGGTGGCAGCTGACAAGCCTGGCTAATATCAACTGACTGATTCAATTTATCTAATTGCAAATTTACTGCCTCTTTGTGGTAATTGCTTTCTGATAGGTGTTAATGGGTAATGCAAATATCATCAGAATTATAAGTGTGCCTGTACTACCCTCTCATGCTTGTTCCCACATCTCCTTGTCTTCTTCAATCGACTGCCTTCTTGGTCTTGACCGGGTTCTAAGATGCTGGTGCATGGCAATGTCAAGTTCAATGATAAACTGTCTAGAGGCTGTTGCCCCCGACACACACTCTATCTGCTACATATCAGGATGCTAGAGATTTTCAAGCATTTTCTCTTTGAAAATACTGTTCTTAATATGCTAATTTTGGAGGCTTTATGTAAGGCTTGGTTCTCAAATGCCACCCCATTTTGTCTCAATGCTCCTGCAAGAGCCATGATCTCAGAAATTTCTGCCGTAGCTGAATAACTCTTTGCTGCCCAAGAGGGACCACAAAGCTTTCCTTATACTACCCAGAGAGGAGGATGTCTACCCTCTTCAGGAGGAAAGGGCTGGAATCTCTATAATACAATGAATTAAGACTGGAAACTGTGACAACAGAGAGCAAGCAACAGTGACAAGAAGGTCCAAATAAAAGTATTGTGATTATAGCAAGCAACTGTCTCAAAAGTATAAGAGCTAGGAAAATCATGCCTATCTTTTGCTCCCAAGAGAGCTATCCTTAATGTAGCTTGCTGCCAGTACTGAGATTCCCATAGATGAAAAAGAAGATAAAGTAAAATACTAATAGTTATATGTTAAGTGTGTGGCAAAACAAAGGAATAATTCTAAGAATAAATTCCAAAGCAGAGTGAATTAAAAGGAAATAATGTGAAATTGTAATCTGTGAGTACAGATTATGACAACTGGGTCAAAATAAAGGGAAAAAGAGAAGAAAACCAAACATAAAGGAAAGTTACAACTCCTGGAAGATTGATAAACAGGAGTTATCTTTGTGTCAGTTTTTGTTTGAAGAGAAATTTTAAGTCATTGAATACTTTATAGCAATGGTCCTCAACTTGTGGGTCACAACCCCCTTAGCAAACCTCTATGTCCAAAAATTTTTGCATTATAATTCATAACAGTAGCAAAATGACAGTTATGAAAAGTGACAATAACTTTTAACTTTCTTTTTATTTATTCATTCATTGTGTCTTTCACATCTTGCATTCTGATCCCATTCATTTTCCCCATCCCTTATAATCAGCCCTCTGCCTTTTCAACCCCCTGCCCCAAATTAAAATAAAATTTAAGATAAAAAAGAAATGAAAAAATTCTTGTCATAGAAGCTGTAACAAAGTGAGGCACACAGAAAATACTTTTGTCACAATCTTTACTTGCAAATGTTCCTGCTACACTATTGATATCCTGCTGTTGTCCAGAGTCATGGAGATCCTGCAACTTTGGGTATGCAGGACTAAACCCATCCTGTATATCATAGATGGGGTGGGCCAACTCATAATCCTGGCTTTGGGTCTGGGTAGTTGCAGGGTTGGTCGGCCAGCCAGTTCTCCCCCCACCCTCAGAACCAGGGTGAACTCTCCAGCATTGCCGCAATAATACACCCCTTGCAGCAAGGAGCAAGGAGCAGGGCCAGTTCTCAGGCTTTCACACACTCAGGGTTGGTTCTCTCAGACCTGAACCATCCCATCAGGGCCAGGTCTACTGCGTTACCCAGTCGAGGTGTGGGGCCCACTTTCCCAGGTGCTGCAGCTGGTAAGGGAGGGGAGATCAATTTCTTTATCTGTTGCCCCTTATGAGGGGCAACTGGTAGGGCAGGAACATCTCCCCCCCCTGCCAATATCACATGCCAGATGAGTAGTGGAGACAGCTCTCCCATGCTCTCAACTTTGGGGCTGGCTCACCTACACCTTCACCACAGGGTTGGCTCTACTGTGCTACCCAGGCCATGATCAGGGCCTGCTTTCCAAGTGCTGCAGCTGGTGATGGGCAGGGACAGCTCTCCCAACTCATATGACCTCAGTCCCAGCTCTCCCACCTACCTCAGGCATAGAGGGGTGGGAGGAAAGGATATCTCTTCCCCACCCATGCTACCATATGGCAGATGAAGGGCAGGACCAGATCAAATTCTCAGGGCTGGCTCACCTGAGCCCCTGTGAACAGGGTCAGCTCCACTGTACTGTCCAAATGAGGTGCAGGGCCCACTTTCTCAGCTTGCCTAAGTGTTGCAGCTGGTAAAGAGAATGGTCAGTTCCCTCACCAGCTGGAGGGACCCTTGCTCCCTCCACTGCGCAGCAGACAAGGGAGGCAGTACCAGCTATACCCCTCTCACACTCTCTGGACTGGCTCTCCCTTGCCCCTGTCTACAGGGTTAGCTCCACTATGCTGCCCAGGTGAGGCACAAGGCCCATTCTTCCAAGTGCTTCAGCTGGTGAGGAGTTGGGTCGGGTCCAGGTGGCAAGGAGTGAGGGGAGGAGGGCTTCTTTCCCTCACCCATGCCACCACACAGCACACATGAGGGGCATGACCTGTTCTCCCATTGTCATGTTGACACAGCCAGCTCACTCATGCCTCTGACAACAGGGTCAGCTCTATGTGCTGTCCAGGTGAAGTGTAAGACCCTCTTTCTTGAGTACTGCAACCAGTGAGGGACAGGACCAGTTCTCCCAAGTGTTGCTTCCAGTGAGGGTGGGGCAAACCTATCCTCTCAGTCATTGGTGGTATCAGGAACCATGGGCATCAACAGACACTGGGGCTGCATCAGAGCCATGAACCCAGCAGCAGCCCAGGCCCATCACCATGGCCCTGGGTGGCAATCAAGCCATGCACCTCAGCCTGATCATCACTTCTCTCACCTATTTAGATATGCCTCTGTCCACAGGACATGAATCATTCTGTCGGTATATGTCTCTCCCATACCACACCATACATTTTTGCTCACCATAATTATGCCTGTCTGCCTGGTTCAATAAGATGTCAGGTAGACCTGTTTTCTCTTTGTAGCCCTGGGCAGGCCACCCCAGGCCTATGTGTGAGCTCCTTGTCACATTCAGTCTGTCATGGCACTAGGCAGGAGGCCCATGCTGCCATATCACTAAGAGATCATAATTGTGCCCAACTGCCCGGCACCTCTGGCTCTCGAGGTTGGAGCAGAGGTGTTGATGGAGTCCTCTCATAGGCTGGGGCTAGAAATCCTGGACTACAGTGATGAAACAATGTTATGGTTGTGGATCACCACAATATGAGGAACTGTATTAAAGGATAAAGCATTGGGAAGGTTGAGAACCACTGGTATATGGTTATACATATATAGATGTATACATATAGAGATGATATAGATACATATACAGATATAGACATTAATAGATATATAGTTATATGCTATGTAGATAACCACAGGTATAAGCAGGCTTGTTTTTTAAGATGTCCTGGAGGCTCAGAACCCATAAGGGATAAGTTTTATTTTATAAAACTAACTTTTTGTGTGTCTTTCAGCCTGGGTGGGATATCCCTGGGAAAGTATGAGAACAAACCAGAAGATATTTATAAGCTTATCTGTCAACATTACCTTAGCTGCACAGTTTACAAGCACCCTGGCTAATATCCACACATTATGAGGTAGTTGGAGAAGTAAGCGTGAATCTATAAATGTCTCTTAACTTACAGGTGAAGATGTGAAATGTTTTGCTTTGTTTTTAAGCCATTTATAGAATAATTTCCTAGGTTGGAGCTGATGATAATCTTTGGTTTTGGGGCATTCTCATCAACATTTGTTAGTACACTAGTTTGTTGATAAGGACTTCTACACTACTGAATAAAGTAGAAAACAAACCCTCAGTATTAGAAAGAAAAGAATCATTTTTTACCTGTTGTTAGTCAAGGAATCTCAGTGCTTGCTTGCCTGTAGTTGCTGTGTTGGGGCTTCACAGCCATGGGCAAACATGGCCATCCATGGAACTGAAGACCCATGTTCTCTCTAGAGCGTAAAACATTGTCCCTCACAGTGCTTTCCCTATTTCTAATGGTGGCAAATCCACATTTCTTAGAAGCTTACTGAGGTCAGTTCTAGGGCAGTGACCTGAGTTAAGAAAACTAGTGCAAGCATTTCCCCTTTGGAGTCTTCTTTGTTCAGCCTAGGCTATGATCTGTTAGGAAAACAAATTGTCCCATAAGGCTAAGGGTATCAACTGGGTTTCCTCTTTTGCCTGTGGTCACTTCCATTAGGTCTTTCAGACTCTCTGCTTTTGTTTATAATACCTTGAAAAGCCAAACTTGAAAGTTAGGTTGGAGTACCAGTGGTCCCGAAATCTCTTCTTCCTTGAGTTACTTGCACAAGCACACCAAAGTACAGAAGTAAGTTATTGTCTCAATCCTTAGCTTCCAGACACAGTAAAGCCTCAAAGGACAGCTTTAGATGAAGATAATCACCCATGAAGGTAAGGCTGAACAATAATCTCCTGAGAGCCAGATCATTCCCTCAAGTGATATGAATGTCTTACGCCACATCGCAACACCAAACTAAGACAATGATCACCCTAACATTCATCGAGGCTGTTCATTTATACATGCATCTTGTCCACTGTTTAATTTTGTTGTTGTTAAATTAAATGTTATTACCACTTGAAAAAGCAGGTCAACAATGGGACCACCACCCTACTTGTGATAATTTTTGTTGGCCACTGGAGCAAGCACAGATTATGTCATCTCCCATTTTATTTGCCTGTGGTACATCTAAATAATTAATCAATAATAGAAACTGTCTCGGTCTTTGTACAACTGCTGCCATGATTCTTAAAAAGATAGCCTCTAAATAGTCAGTTGGATGGCAAAACCCAATTGAGATATCTCCTACAGCCAATATGGCAGTCTTATTCTTCCTTGCTCTTTCTTAGTAAAGGTAGTTTTGCTCCTTCACTCCTCCTTTGTTTTTGTCTTTATCCCTGATCAGTGTGAAGTGATAAATTCAAGAGTCACTGTTTCAAGTTGGCTTTTGGTGACCATTAATTGCCTAGCACCTTCATCCCTGGGTCAACCTCATCTTCATGGAGAAGGCCCCATTAACTCTCAAAGATCTATCCCACTAGAAAATAAAGCAAGATGCAAGATAATTTAGGAAATATTATACTTCCAAGAGAAGACTCAGGCAGGAGAGGAAATTTAGAAGCTTTAATGATGATGATGTTACACAAAAGATTGGAGATTTTACAGGTCATTTGCATAGTGTGGGCTTTTTCACACATGCTCTATTTGTTTCATATTAGCCTTGGCCAGGAGGTTTCCAACCTTGATTTTATATATATATGTATATTGTATATATATATATATATATATATATATATATAATCTTTTTTTATTTAAATTTGAAACAAGCTTGTTTTGCACATCAATCCCAGTTCCTACACCCTCCCTTCCTCCCCTGTTCCCCCACAAACCCCATCCCATTCCCTTCCTGCTCCCCAGGGAGTGTGAAGCCTTCCATGGGGAGTCTTCAAAGTCTTTCATATCATTTTCAGCAGGGCCCAGACCCTCCCCATACATCTAGGCTGAGGGAGTACCCCTCTATGTGGAATGGGCTCCTAAATTCCATTCGTATACTAGGGATAAATACTGATCTACTACCAGAGGCCCCATAGACTGCCCAGTCCTCCCAATTAACACCACATTCAGGGAATCTGGGTCAGTCCTATGAGTGTTTCCAGCTATCAAACTGGAGTCCATGAGCTCCCCCTTATTCAGGTCAGCAGTTTGTATGGGTTTCTCCAGCCCCTTTGCTCATCACTCCTCCTGTCTGCAACTGGATTCTAAGAGTTTGGATCAGTGTTTAGCTATGGGTTTCTGCATCCTGAGTGAGATAACCCAGTCACAAAATGACAAACATAGTATGTACTCACTCATGTATGGTTTTTAGACATAGCGCAACAGGATTACCAGCCTACAATCCACACCACCAGAAGAGCTAGGAAACAAGGAGGACCCTAAGAAAGACATACTTGATCCCCTGGAGAAGGGGAAAGGGACAAGATCTCCCAAGCAAGTTGGGAGCATGGTGGGAGGGAAGAGGGAGTTAGGAGAAAGAGGAGGGGAGAGGTGGGCAGGAGAGAGTCGGAAAATTGAGTCAGGGAAAGAAGAGAGGAGAGCAAGCAAAGAGATACCATAATAGAGGGAGCCATTATAGGATTAAAGAGAACTCTGGCACTAGGGAAATGTTCAGAGATCTACAAGGATGACCCAACCTAACAATCTAAGTAATAGTAGAGAGGCTACATTAAATGCCCTTCCCTAATAATGAGATTGATAAGTACCTTGTATGCCATCCTAGAACCAACTTTACTTTTTGATAATGGGTTTATTTCTTATTCTAATTTCAAGCCTTTGTGTAAGCCCTTCTCCAGAACCCCTGCCTAACGCACTTACTGTCTATGGGGATTCAAGAAGAAGATTCAGTAGTTCAGATGATAGCATACTGATTTAAACCCAAAAGAGATCCTGGCAATTTCTCACCATAAATAGGTTGTTGGTCATGAGTTTGTCTTTTCTGCTAGTATATCTTCAGTCATTATGTTAATCTGGGGCCAAGTAGGAACCTGGTTCCCATACCAACTTGGTACTTAACCAAATGTCCCACTTCCTGGGGTATGAAGTGTTAGGATGGAAAAATACAGTCTAATTCTCAAGTGATCCCAGGAAGCTGGTAGTCTTAAGTCCCAAGCTGAGGGTCACCTACTTTAATGTTTACTGTAGCCTATGAGTGAATGGACACAGGAAATGAGCTGTGTCACCAAACCCAGAAGCCTGTGCAAAAGCAGACTTCCTGGTCTAAGAGTGGGCTTGGATGCTTTAAATTAATTGGTTCATACTGGATGCTATGAGGTTCACGATGTGCAGGCATTGTTGTAACCCTATAAAAGCTGTCTCAATTCTGTGCTAGGGGTTGTTGCTGAGCCCTCTACCCTGCATGGTGTATGGCTGACGGCCCCAGTATACTGGAATATAAAGAACCTTGTGTGTTTGCATCAAGACCGCTTCTTGTGAGTGATTGGGGGGTGCCTTTCCTGAGTGGGAGCACGAGGGACCATGCTCTCGTGGGTCTTACAGAAGCTCTTACAAAACCAAAGGGAGAAAAACATATAGCAGGACCAGAAACAGCTGGGCTGATACAGTACTGCAATGCCTTTGGTTTATAAGGCTTCCATGGCATAATGGCATGGGAAACTTATAATGGCAGATAGGACAAAAGGTGCACTGGACAGTCTTTTACTAACTGAAAGCATTTTGGAAAACCATGCACTCTGCCAACATGAATTAATATCGTTCTCACAAGGGAGAGAGATTTGGCAGAGCAAGGTTGGGAGCAGCAGCTATAGAAAAATAAAATCATTCATGTTTGTATCTTTCTTAATTGAGAGTGCTGGGTAAAGTGGCCGCATTTGTTGTTTCCTACCCATCATCAGCTGGGACCATTCTGGGAAGGCACAGATGTTT
Source organism: Cricetiscus sungorus (assembly GCA_030556225.1). Taxonomy (NCBI): domain Eukaryota; kingdom Metazoa; phylum Chordata; class Mammalia; order Rodentia; family Cricetidae; genus Cricetiscus; species Cricetiscus sungorus. The sequence goes on along the minus strand of JANBXA010000180.1, from coordinate 20,560,659 downwards.
CACCCCTAGCTTACAATTTGATGGCCATGGACTGACATTCTCCAAAGATTTCCTTTTCTCTAGTGGCTGCTGCATTATTCACTTTCCCCAAGTGCTTTCCCAGCCCAGCTTGTCATTATTAAGGGTCCTTTCTGCACACCCACTCTCTCTCCCACCATAATAGAACCTTCTCCCCTATTGTCTTCCTCATTTGCAATTCATTCTCCTAATCATCACAGCTTTGTCTGTACTAAAGAGCACCCTGGACCCTTTCTACATAATTCCTTCTCTCTTCATTTCTGAGAGGGAGAGGGAGAGGCAGCAGCTGACTCACTTCAGAACTCCACTCTTAAAAAAAAATAAATGCATTGTTGCCTGATTGTAAAATACTTTAAATAAAGTGTCCTAAATATACTTAACTGCTCCTTCATTTTTATTTAATATGGGGAGGTATTTTTTAAAAAGACTAATTAAGCTGTAACAATCACTCCTTTGGAAGGTTGGAAATTTTTAAAAGATTTTACAATGCTACAGAGTTTGGAAATCTCATAGAATTAGAATTCCTTCATCTGTTATTATTTTCAACTCTAAAAAAAACTATCTCTGCTATGTAGGTGTGTACACATATATTTACTTCTGTGTTCATAATACATATTAACATATATGCACATATAAATATATATGTACATGTGTATATTTAAAAAAACTATCTCTGCTATGTAGGTGTGTACACATATATTTATTTCTGTGTTCATAATACATATTAACATATATGCACATATAAATATATATATATGTACATGTGTATATGTCAAGTGGACCTTTTCATTTATTAAATTTACATATATGTATATTTGCAATATACACACCTATTTACATATATATGCATATATGTATATATATTATAGGTATTGCAAACTGAAGTTCCTGCAAAGATACACAGTCATATTGAAGAGTTGGCAAACAGACTGATTAGAAGTTAATGGTTAGAGAAATTCATCATGTTGCATAACAGAACCAAAGTGAACTTAGCTATCTTTAGTCTCCTTAACAGTTACTGACCCCCTCTGTATCAGATATAGTATCTACTTTACTGCTGGGTAAGCTTTAGGTCTATGCTATGCTAACACATAAGACTATTGGCTTTTACCAACCCTGTAGAGGTGTTTAGCGATGGCTAGGTGTAACACTGAACAGCATCTGAAACCTATAGAGAGATTTTGTTTCTACTTTTCTGTGACTTTCTATCAGACATCACTACCAATATACTTGCTGTATGATTGATTAATGGTGTTCTTTTTTTCCCTGAGCATAAAAAGGTCATTAAGAACATCCATAGTAGGACATATCACTCAAGGTCACCTGAGTGCATGTTCCTGGGCAATGGTCACCCATATTTGGCTCTAAATAAATGATCAGTTATTTCCTTTAGAGTACAAGCTGTGTTTTGTACCAACAGATTTATGTATACACATGAATACACACATATATACACTCATCACACACAAATTATACATGTCTACACACACACACACACACACACACACATCCAATTAACAAAAAATGAATTGGTGAATAAGAAATAGTGCACACATTCCTTGACTGTCTTTCTATCTGTGACAAGGCTCATGTTCCCCACTCAGAATCAGCTCACCCCATACATGCACAAAAGCCCACCTCTCCTCTCCTGTACAAGGACATCTGAGCTGCACCTCTCATATGCACTTCCACTTCTACCTCTGGTTTGCTGCAACTTCACAGATAATAGCATAGTAGCCACCTTCCCTTAGTCTCTAGCTGCTGTCCAATTTCTGTTCCCTTATGCATCAAGCCTCCTTGTAGGAGTTGCCTCTCTGCCTTATCTTGAGCTTTTTTCACTCCATCCTTTTCCCGAATCCTTACAAGTAGATTCGTATAGCCATTATCACTGAAGTTGTTCTTGTCAAAGTCACAGTGTAAGTCATGGGTCAATATTAATTCCCATCTTATTTAAGATTACAAACAGTGATTAACACACTTGTTCATTATTTTCTTCTAAACACTCCCCCTCTCTCTTCCTCTAGTACTACATCTCATTTTGATTTCATTGAGACTCTAACCTAAATTTTAGTACTGTCTACTAAATCCTATTTTAAACCCGACTTTAGGCCCCAAAGATGTAGTCCTCCAATTCCTTGGTGTTCTCCTCCTATTTCCTAGCTTTAAATTCCATCCAGATGCCTATCCCTCCCAATTTAAAAATTCGCCAGCCAATCTTCTCCTGTGAACTGTATATTCCCTTGTCCCTCTGCCTAGTAGATGGATGCTTAATAGACTTTTCAAATTAAAATAAGGACCCTCCTTTCTCCACAAAACCTGATCTACTAACCACTCTTTCTGGCTGTTATAAACCTCCAATCTCCCTGAAAATCAATCATCTTTGAGTCCTCTCTCGCCTTGACCAGCTCTGTTGATATTTCTCCAGTCTCACCTTCCTAATTTGTCTTTCCCCATCTCACCCTTCAATTGCTTTCTATTTCCAGTGTCCTTACAGAGTCTTACAGATGCCTATTCCTAAGCTCTCTGACTATGTTCCTCTACCTTCCCACTCCCTCTGCACCAAAGTACCCTTTTTTGCTATTCCATCATAGGTCAAGCATAAGCCTCCCTGTGCATACAACACTCGCACATAAATACACCCAAGAACTTTTCCAGCCTTTGTTCAAACTCAAATATGTTCTTTTCACTGAACCTCCTTCAATAATATCCCTTCCTCTTTGGTCTGTTTTCCTTTTTCCTGTAGCACTGTGACCTAACATACTAACTTGTTAGCTGTATTCCTTATTAGTCTTTTTCTAACATAAAACAAATTACATGCAAATAGAGAATTACTTGGGGGTTTTGTTTTCTCCTGTCCTACAGTCAGTGCCTAGAAAAATATCAATCAGGCAGTAGGCATCTTATAAAGCTGTGTTGAGTAAAGTAAGGATTCAGTTCAGTTCTCCTTAGCTCAGTATTTACTTCATGCAAAGCGCTGTCTGGACCACTGCTGAAAGATGCTAAAAGAACAGAATGACATTTCTGCCCTTATAAAAAGTATTGTAGTCAAGTATTAATAAAGTTATCTTAGCAAACAATGCCTATGGGGCAAGATTGTTCAAGTCCTAAAGAATTCTCTTTTTTCTCAATTTACTTTACATACAGGTTTAGTGATGCCTGAAATTCCATAATTAAAGATTAAGCATTCTGCACTTCTATGACCTTGAGCAAAGTATTTAACATCTATAAGTCGTGACTGTTATATTTGTATTATGGGATAATAGCACCCATCTCTTGGCTGATTGTGAAGACTAAATGAGTCTATCCTTTTTAAAAGGCTTAGTGCCATCTCCAGAATGTAGTAAACAGGACTGGATGTTAGCTATTATATCCATTTTCTTGAATCAAAATCCTTATTCTTATTAAAATGCAAATTTGCTTTATAGTAATAATGGGTATATTTGAAAATCAAATGGACCAGTTCCTAACACCATGTACACGTATAGTTTAAGACAAGAAGCAAGAGAAATAAGTACGATAGTCCTATTTATCACCATCCTCTGAGGAGGATGTTTGTTCATGACCAGGTCTCTACCATTTAATTTAACAAGACCCAAGGAAAGCAAAATCACTGAAAGAAATTAAATAACTCTTTCCTTTTTAGAAGCAATGGGCATTTTTTTCCTTTTATACATTTCCTTATTCTAAAATTCATTCATGAGCAAGACTAAAAACCTCAAGGAGTACCTCATATTTCCTGGAAACATCAAGGTGGAATGAAAAGCACTTGTATACTTCACTACATCCAATAAGATTAGGATAGAATGGAGTTGGGGTACTAATAAGACAAACTAAGAGTAGAGGCACTGATAACTAAAGAGGGGATTATCAGGAAAAAACAAAATGGAGAAATTGGGGTCAAGTGTAGGAATGAGAGGGGAATGAATATGAGAAGGTAGAGAGCATAAATAAAACTGGCTTGGCAGGGACCAAGGTCTTCTGAAGAGACATTTGTGCCTCTCACTTCTTAAATAAGTTTTCCTTCTTTAAATCTTGTTTTTAAATTTTTAATCACAGTTTTTAGAAAATGCTTATAATTAGTACATTATTGTGAATTCCATGATTAGTGGTAAGATATTTTTTAATTTATTGAGAATTTTCATGTGCAGAGAACATGTTACCAACAGATTCCATCCCTCACTCTCCCTCCCTCCCAACACATTCCATATCCCACCACCACTTTTTCATCCCACTTGCATTATATTCTATTTTACAGCCATGCAATCCACTTAGTGCTGCCAGTATGTAGCTGGTGTAAGCCCATCCATCCACCAGCACTTGAGCAGCCTATCAGGGATCATATATCTGAAGAGATGTTCTCTGTATGGCAGTAGCCATCGGATTTTCAAAAATCTTCCCTAGTTCAAAGTCAAAAATTAATTTTTGGCAATTGACATTTTCATGTCTGAGCTCATTCATGGTTGGTATCTCCTACTCATTTTCTTTCTAAGCAGAAGCAAGAGAGAGAGGGAGGGAGGGAGGAAGGAAGGGAGGGGGGAGGGAAGGGGAAGGAAGGAAGGAAAGAAGGAAGGGAGGAAGGATGGAAAGAAGAAAACGTAGTGTTATATTTGCTAAGTAAAAGCCAGTTCTAGGGTTTATTAAGCCACAAAAAATGCACCAACCAGCTTTTTAAACGTATTTTACACAATCTTATTTCTAGAACATGCCTAAGAGTTACATGCTGTCTTCATTTTATAATCTAGGAAGCAAAGGAGTGGCACCATGAAGCTGCCCTAAATCATACACAGTAAGCAACAGAAAAGACTAGAGTCAAAGCAAAGCTTCTCTGTCTGAACACTGAGCCCTAAATCAAGTCTCTCTTAAAGAAAAGTGCTGGTTTCAACGCATGTGATATGGAGCCCGGATGCACTAAGTACTGGAATCTAAAACTGCCAGAAACCACTGCCACTGGCAGCCATTCAGAGATTTGAAATAACCAGATGGATCTACACAAATTGGCACTCAAGTGTGCCAGTCTCCTGCTGCCCTGGGAAGATTCCTGCTATCAATACCACATCACAGACAAATCCACCAGACCCCTTTTTAAAAACTGGTCTCAAGGGGGCAGGGGTGAGGACAAAAACAGGAGAGACTCTAAGGACTCTTGCTTTCTGGAGTGGAGAATGTCTAAGCCACCCAGAAAAATCTAATAAGGATTTGCTGGAGAGTTATTTTCCTGTTGTTTGTCTCCTGCTGTTTTGTTTGGGGTTTGTTTTGTTTTATGGTGGTGTTGGAGGGGGCGGGGTGATGGTTTTCTAAATCATGTTTCTTATTTCACTAAGGGGAAAGAGAATATCAAAAGGGTTTGGTTGGTTAAAACTGGCAAGGGACGTATTTCTTCCTGACATCTAGTATTATTCAAATGACAGCAGATATGACTGAGAGCATTTATCACACACTCTGACTTGCTTTAATCTCCCACAAAGGAAGCTGTGTGCACTCAGCACACCGGGCAGGAAGGGGGAGGATAATGAGGCTGCAGACCAGGCTGCCAGAGTGGGGCATTGATTTTAGATGCCCAAAATAGAACCTGCTTCAGTTTCCAGCCTGCCCGGTGTCCTGAAGTAGATTATCAGCTGAACAGCACCACTGCAAGGAGATGTTTCCAGGCAATCAGACTGCTTATACACAGGGCATTAATTCTCCAGAAATGTGTCATGTTACCCAATCAAAATGGCTTTCTCTTTAAATAAAGCTCACATTCTCTGAGGCAGCATTCACAGTTTGGAACAGCAATAATGACCTCTGCTTGCAGGGCATGTTCTAGGAATTAGCACCTGGGTAGGGTTAATGATATAAAGCACAGCTGCTTCTAACTGGTCATTAATCCCAAGTAAATACCCAGCAACTCGATTTCTGCAGCTTTAGGATAAACCTAAAATCAAACGGCCTCGTCAGACCAAGTAGATTTAGTACAGGAAAAGCTAATGACCACAATAGCTTGTCCCCAGGGTTGCACAGGAGAAGGGGGGTAACTAATGCAAAATGTGTTTTTCCTTTCCTGATATTGAAAATTCAGGTTTTCTTGCCTCAAACACTATGGAGAGATTGGTGTGTCAACAGCCACCATCAGTGAGGATGAGCTGTAAGTACATATGCATTCATTTCCCCACAACTATGATTTAAATAATCTGTGATTATAGGGTGCCTGGTCTTACATAAGCTGCTGACTGTGACTAAGCAGCCAGCCAGGCTGACATAGGTCAAGAGACTTGAGTGGAGTCTAGACCCATTGAACAGAAGCTAGGCAAAAGAAGCTCACATGTATCTCTCAGCTGACAGACTACAACATTTCCTTCACCTCTGCAATTGCTGTCAATCATCACACATTGCAATCTTTAAATGAATGTATAATCTTTGGAGATTCATAGGGGATAGCAAAGATTTTCAAGAGTTAAGAGCTTGCAAGAGTGTGGAGACAGAGCAAGAAGGGGAAGAGAGAATAAGAAAGCTAGTATTTAGCTATGCTAGTATAAGCCCATGTTTTCTTTTCATTTTTTTTTTCTTTCAAGACAGTTTCTTTGTGTAGCTCTGGCTGTCCTGAAACTTGCTCTGTAGACCAGGCTGGCCTCAAACTCAGAGATACACTTGCCTCTGCTTCCTGAATATGGGGATTAAAGCAATGTACCACCACTTCCCCGATAAGCACACATGTTCACTTTTCTTATAAATGGAATATTTTTGTAGGTTTTCCATCTGCAAAACTGTTAACACTACAGTTCAAAACCACCTGACTGCAGACAGCTGTCTCATCTAATGGATGAGGAAATTGGTCCTAGGCTTCCTTCATTTGGGAAGCCCTCAATGTCCCTAAGTTCTCTTGGCACCCTTGATTCACTATCAACAACATCCACACATGTTTAATTCTCTTGTGAATTAATATCACTGTTAATCTTGTTATTTATCATTTTCTCACATACACTAAGAGTGTTTTCCAGAAGGGTAGGACAGCGTGAATATTTCTTACTAACTTTAGTGCCTGGCAACAAATATCATCCAGCATAAACACTGATTTCTTAAACAAGCCATCTGGAAGTCCTTTGGTCAAAGACACAAAGAAGGTGTCATTAACAGTCTCTTAAACAGATTGATATGCTGGTTGTTCATTTCCAGACAGAGGCTTCCTCCAGATTGGCCTGGAACCCCATCTAGATCCTCCTGCTTTAGCTTTTCAAATGCTGACATTACAAGTGTGTATCTGTTCAATTTTTTATTTTTCCATTTTATGATTATACACATCATTAAAGTGGTAAGCTTATGACATTGGCTAGTTCTTTAATAAAGAACTCACTTTATTAAAAGTTAATCCCCCCCCAAATTTCCTGTCATACCTTTTGTGAAGCTCTGCAGGGCAGCTGGTTTTCTGAGCTCTCACCCTACTTGCCATAACACATCAGTTTGCTCTAGCTTCATGGGTATGGACAAGCATGACCTTTATGAGACAAAAGACAAATGATTAGTGCTTGCAGAAAAGCAAGAGACATGAGCATTAGTGTGGTTGTGTCAAATCCCCAATTCGCAAGTCACAAAGAGGTGGCAGCAATGGACCCAGATAGATAATGGCACAAGATTGGGTGACATTACAAAAGAGAGTCCCTCAGCTGAGAGAAATAAAATCTGTTATAAAGAACAGTAAGGTTGTCTGTCCTCTGCTCTAGAAGGAGGAACTAGCTCTATGATTCATGACTGAATACTACACAATCTCAGGAGCACATCCTGGAAATGCAAGCAGTGTCTTTTCTCCTACAGCATGTATAAATTTGCTAAAACCATGGAGAATCATGCCCAGCAAAGCCTCCGGAGTGAAAACCAGAACCTGCTACCCACCTGTCTGTATTTAAACCGGGTCATAGAATAATTATCCGACAATAGCATAAAGGCAATTATATAACATTCAAAAATAAACACTATCTTAATTTGTCAGCTAGCTCTAATTTAAATAATATTTTTATAGTAACTATAGTATAAATTCTGTTTATTGATTTCTCAAAGTGTATAATTAACCCATGTGAAATCACAGATTTCACTGTGATTACTAAAACGACAGTACATGTCACCAATTTTGAATTTCCAGGATGATATGCTGAGCTGATAAAGACACACAGGTATCATCACTTCAATCAAACTGAGTTAAATAAAATATAACAGAGTTTCAATGAAAATGACCAAGAAAGGAAATTCCTCAGGTGCCAGAAACAAAAGGAAACCAACCAACAAACAAAAGGAAATCATAAGTGTAAAATAAAAACAAAAAAAAATTCCTTGTGGTATTTTGGTAACCAAAAAATCTAAGGAATAGGTAGTAGCTGACCTTTGCATAGAATAGAGTCAAGGCCATTGTTCTCAAAAGCTTAGCAGTTACCAAGGCTTGTCTGAGTGGTAAACCAAAGGGCACCCAGGTATGAACAGCAGCATCCAACTCACATAAAGAGAAAGAAAGAAAGAAAGAAAGAAAGAAAGAAAGAAAGAAAGAAAGAAAGGAAGGAAGGAAGAAAGGAAGAAAGGAAGGAAGAAAGAAAGGAAGAAAGAAAGGAAGGAAGGAAGGAAGAAAAAAGAAAAGAAAAGAACACATTCTAAAATCAGAAAAATGCCATTTGCAAAACTGGAATCTGAATTGTATATACTCATAGGGTATATGAATTCCAAGACTTGTTTGTCAGACCTTTTCTCAAAAAAAAAAAAAATCAAATAACCAACCAACAAAAAGAACAATTTAAAAGGAATGAATGATTCCTTTCACCTCATAGTTTCAGAGATCACCATCCATGGCTCCATTCTTTCTAGACCACTTGAGGAAGTGAGGCTTCATTATGGGTAGAGTAGAGGTGCAGGAACTCTCATGTTGACCAGGAAATGGAAAAAAAGAATCCTGGAAAGAGCCAGAATGAAAAGTAACAGTTAAAGACACACTTGTAGAGACCTACTTCCTTCCCCTAGAATTCTTAATTTTCCAGAGCTTTTCAAAGTAGCAAAAACAGTTGGAGACCAAGACTTCAATTCATATGTTTTGAGGGACTGTCATATCCAAACCATCACATTCTTCCCCCAAAGGTCCATAGCTATCTCATAATGCAAAGTACATTTTACCCATCCCAAAGCATCCCCAGAGGCTTCAGAGTTCCAACATGGTTCAAAACCCAAGTCCCAAGTCTCTTATGAGAGTTAAACTCTTAGATGTAATAAAAAACTTTTATTTTAAAAAAAAAAAACAAAAAACAAAGAAATACTCCCAAGATACCATGGTGCAAGATATGCATCCACTTTCCAAAAAGGGAGGAGGGGGAGTCACTGAAAGGGAGCATAGAACCTGTACAAAACTAAAACCAACAAGAAAAAAACTAAACCTGTGGTTACAATCCAGTCCATCTGGCATTTAAGTAAGTGCCAAGAATCTAAACTCCAGTCCTCACATGTATGTGGTGAGTGCTTTGTCCACTGAGACCTCTCCTCAGCACCCATCTGCAATTTTAAAGACATGCCTTTCAGTTTTATTTTCTTTGAGGCAGGGACTGGAGTAGCTCTGGTTTCAGATCATTATGAAGTTGAGGACAGCCTTGAACTCCTAGTCCTCCTGCCTATAACTCACAGATGCTAGGAATGTAGGGTGTAGTATGTGCCACCACACATCACTCCAAACATGTTCCTTGCCTGACCAAACTGCAAGTGTTTTAAATCTATGTACTCTGCTTTTAATCCACATTTCTCAAGTCTAAGCCTGGCTCAATCAGACATTAATGCCAACGCTACAAGCTGCATGCTAGACTGTCCTTGAATTGTGCTCTACCAGGTGACATTAGTCTATCACTTTTAAATTGAGCATTGCACACACTCTCCGGACATGGACATAGTGTGCACAAGTTCTTTCACAATACATAACACAAATAACCTCTAGTCTAAATTCCAATGCACCCTTGCTCACTAAAATCTCAGAAGCAAGCATTTTCTCTTCACATTTCTGTTAAGACTTTTGTCTTCTAAAAGACCCCCAAAATTGCCCATTAAGCTCTACATAAAGCCATCTAGGCTTCTTTTTAGCTCACTTCTCCAAACTTTTCCAATTCCCCCCACACACAGACCAATTCCAACATTAACTGACCATTCTTAGACACATGGTCAGTTAGTCACAGAAGGAACCCCATTTGTCTACAGGAGCTGCTAGGATCATGCAGTATCTCCTTAAAGATGCACTGGGCTTCCTCTGTACTGTGCCAAGATCATGAACTTTGTGTGTACAAGAATTGGAAGATTTAACATGAAACTTCTTCTCAATGCCTCCTATATTGTAGGTTTGGCATCTAGCTGTTGCTGTTACTTTAGGGTTCTAGGAACTTTAGGAGGGAGTTGCTGGAGGATATTGGTCACAGATCATCGTTGGGACATTCAACATTGGTAACTGGCAACATTGCAACAGGCAACATTACACACTGAACTATCACACTTATCATCCACAATGCTTTTAATTCTGCCCCAATCTGTTTCTTCTTCAATTTTCCACAGACCTACCATCTATAATTCAGGTATCATCATGTCCTAAACATGTTTCATGGTTGTGTACATATGTGCATATGTGCATATCCTTATAGCATCTGCGTAGACTTTTCTAATCCCCCTTTTTGTTGATGTGGCAAAATTATCTCCCTCTTTTCAGTAGCCAGTCCAATTTTTCTCTCTGTGAACTCTGAATTAAAAAATCTAAGGTAATTATTGTCTAATGTATTCTACAAAATACTACTTCATTTATATTTTTTGAAAAACATCATTTCCTCATTATTTCTATCGCTGTACTTTGTAGATTGTGACTGTCAACACTAGAAACAGTTTCCAGTCACTAGGTTATATAATAGTGCCCATATTGTCTACAACCTATGAAAATGATACGGACCCAAAGGTCATGTAGATTAAGGTATGTTTTATAAGCTTCCAAGTGTGCTGAAAATGTATGTTATGCCATTATTAATATGATATGAAGGTTAAACTAGATACTCCAAAATTTCCCATATGAAATGAACTGTATCTGCTTTAAAAAGTGCTGAATGTGCACACTCCAGGAGACGAATTTATCTGAATAGTATGCAGACAGATGAAGTTTCCCCTTCCTCTGAGAAGAAGAAAAGAGAAAGAGGAGGAAAGTAGTAACCTCTGGGAAATATCATAAAACTCTCTACTCTTGCTGTGAGCTCTCTATATGAATCCTCCCCCCCTCTCTTCTACCCCCACATCTTCAAAATGTCCAAGCAAATAAAACAACTTGGAGGAAGACAATGAGACCTGGCCTATGGAACTCAAAGAAAAGTGTTTTGTCCCAATCTGACATGACCTTTTGGTTGCCTTACTGTTGGTTTTAATGGTGCCTGGGATGGCCCCATCCAGAAACCAGATGAACAACATTTATAAAAGAATCATTTGCTATTAGACATGTGGAGAACAGTTATAAAAAGTGGTTTCATTAATGCATCAATTTCACACTCTCTTAATGTGGAATTCTTTACTAATAATATTTGTTGCTAGTCCCCATTACGCAAAGAGTTGTAAACAATAAACACTTGCTCTGAAGGGATCAATACCACATAGTTTGAAGGAAAATAATTCACTGCTTGCATAATAGAATGTAAAAAAAATTAAAGGTTTAAATAAAGTACCATTATTAGAATCACAAATGTTAATGTGGATGAGTCTTGCATAAACACATATGTAAGAAATAATTGAAATATGACTCCATAAATCTCAGATCTTTAACAAGAATAAAGGAAAGAGATGGGGTCATCATGTAGTGAAAGAAAGAGATTTGAAAGCCTTCTTTGCCAGAGAGCTGTTCAACTTCTGAGACCCTTCTGACAAGGAGAAAAGCAATGCTGATAAGAGAGATGCTAACATTTAACCCACAGGGAGTAAAACAGCTTCAAAAGACATCTTTCCCATAGATGTCCAGATCAAGCAAGTGCCCTGTTTTAATATGATAAAATGGTTCTGTTGTTTAATTTCTTTATAATTTGGAAAAAACATTTTTGATACTATGTTCTGGATAAAATATGACAGGAAAGAGATCACTGCCATGGGCCTTTAAAATTCTGCCCCAGTCTTCAATAACATCACAAGGTCCATGCTAACCATAGAGAGATGGCAGTGAGGGGAGTGTGAATTTCAGTACAGCTTTAGGCATGATAAATTAGGGCAAAGGAATAAGGTAAGGTAGTTCCAGGCAGTTCATGGTATTTAAGGGACTTGTTTCAAAATAACTCACAGAAGGAAAGATCAAGAAAAGCAGATATAGTAAACCACTGGAGACTTGGGGTCAAGACATGGGAAGCAACCCTCAAACAGATCATGTCACCTCTGCCTCTGGAATTACAAAAAACTAGAAACTCTGGCAAATCTATTAAAGTATCAAAAGAGTCAACTCTACCTATTGTTCAGGCTCAGAGGGCTTGAAGTTGCCCATCCATGCAAGATCTTACCTTATTCCTTTGCCCTAATTTATCATGCCTAAAAGAGGGGCCCAAGACATTGAAATTTCCTAGCTTGTAAAGAGAATGAATAAGGGAAAAAAGAAACCAAGCATGAAGGTAGGCTGCTACCAATTCCACACACGATGAAAAGAAAGATGTACTTAGGTTGGAAGATAGAAGAAAATTGATTAACATCTCAAATGAGATACATTCCAGTTACCAAGGAAAAGCAGGGTTAGCATTTTATGACTCATGATCATATTACTGTCATTTACCTGAAAGAACAGGGAAATTATGGGATATGTCAAATTTCCCATCTAAAGACAGGGAACAGTGACTCATCCATGCAAAAACATGTTAATGATTTAGAGTTGGCTAAAGAATAGAGTTTCGCTTTTATTACTTTCAGGAGTCCCACCTTTACCATGTTAGCTAGACTACATTTACAAAAGCCTAGATCAGTTCTTTCTTGAGCTGCCAAAAGACTAGAATCCAGGCTATCAGAGGACTAACAGGCCTGATCATTTGTTAAGTGACATCTTTGAATTAGACACTATATTAGAAGTTTTCACCTACATAGGGTTATTTTATAACAGCATTATTCACTCTCGATTGTTTAGGGAGGCTAAGGCCAACTCACATACTCAATTTTACTTAACATAGTACTCAGTACACAAACACTGTAGGAAGCTGTAGGAAGAGCTTCCCAGGAAAATAAAATGAGAAAATCTAGACAACTTATCCAATAGTAAAACATGAGTGATGGGCTGGACTTCTAGCCATCACCACTATACCTGATCCTTTCCTAGACTTTGTGCACGAGAGCAAGCACATTCAGCTTTACTATTTGCCACTCACATGCCTCTTGCAAATGGCAATAATTGTAATTGTAACCACTTTCATTTGTTCTATTTTACTCTGGTATGATAGATTATCTCAATTGTCAACTTGATTGGGTTGAGAAAGGGCCTAGAGCTTAGAGAGCATAGCTCTAGGCATATCTGTGAAAGTTTCTCGGCATGGTCAATTCCTGAAGGTTATGACTTAATAGAAGTCAATGCACTGAAGGATTCAAAATTTAAGGAGACTGTTGAATGTGGTAGGTGGAGGAAGGAGGTTACAGTGGGCAGGTCTTTGAAGGTCAAATCATTCCCTAAACCCATCATTTCTACTTTGCAGCTGCTATGAATTGAGTTACTTCCACAGATATGCCTGCCATTAAGTTGTTCCATCTAATACATGAGGTTCATGAAACTATGATCAAAAACTAATTCTTCCTCTTTTAGGTTGCTTCCAAAATACATTTTGTCACAACAATAAGAAGATTAACTAATATATTGATAAACCTTCATATGCAAGCTGTATCCTTTCTTTGTGGCTCATTTGACTAGCCTGAGTATAGAAGTTTGGGCTCTCATCCCCCAAACTAGTGTGATAAAGAGAAGTTTTGAGAATACTTATTTTCTCTTTGTTTAGTTGGAGCCCCATTTCCTTATATTTCTTCTAGCCCATGTATGAATATTAATTCTTTCAAAGGATGCCTTTCAGAGGAATCTAACACAATGCAAATTCTTACAAAGTAATCATTTCAATTCTAGTATCTGTCAGTCACTTCTGAGCTAATAAATTCTTTCTGTCCATATTTTCTATTATCTCCTTTGAAATAAGAGCCCTCTTCCCATATCCATGGAAAATGTGTTCCATTACCCCCTGTAGATATCAAACTTTTGGAGGCTTGAATCCAGTATATAAAATTGTCAATGACTTGCATATGTACACATTACATTAAGCCATTTCTAAGTTGCTTATATCTTGTGCAATGTAAATTCTATGTGGGTTTATTTTTCTTTTTTTCACTATATTGGCAAGAAAATAAAGTTTACATATGGTCAGTACAAATGCAATGTTTTCAAGTATGCTTGAACAATAGTTTACATGTGTAAAATGTATATAGGAGGCCAAGTATACTCTAGTCTCCATGGATATGACAGAACCCCAGACTAGCTGCTTGGACAACAGAAACTGATTTTCTCACTATTTTGGAGGCTGAAATTCCAAGAGCTTAGAAGTCAATAATTCCTTCCTCACATGTAAGATTCTGAACAACCTGAAAACCAACTAGTATTTTAGATGCATTAGAGAATTAAGGTCTCAGTAAAAACTACTACCACAAAATTAGAGATGGCTGGCTGGCTACAGCTTAACAGACCAGAAGCCTACAACAAAGGACAGTATTTCTGGGAGTACTTTAAACTGTCAAGTTACTAAGCTCACTAAAAATTGGTTTGCAGGATAAAACCTCAGAGGAACCCCAATCTGAGGATCACTGATACTTCTTCACTTCCAGGAGCCCTGTCTTGTGCTCAGTAGTTACAAATTATGACTATAGGAATGAATGACAGGAGGGGGTGAGGAATATAATGCTATGTTTATCCTAGATGTGATGGAGAACAGAATTGTTTGAAAACAGGCCAGGACAAGTCATAAATGTATTTGTAAGTTTTATGGTATCTTAGTCACTGTTCTATTGCTCTGAAGAGACACCATGATCAAGGCAACTCTTATAAGAGAAAACATTTAATTGGGAGATTGCTCAGTTTCAGATATTTAGTCCATTATTATCATGGCAGAAGCATGGTGGCATTCAGACAGACTCTGAAGTAGCTGAAAACTCTATCCTGACCTGTAGGCACAGATATAGACCCTCCACCTAGCATGGACTTTTGAAACCTCACAGCAAACCCTTGGTGATGGTGTCACACTTCCTCCAACAAGGCCACATTTTGTAATTCTTCTAATCTTTTCAAATAGTGCCACTCTCTTGTGACTAAACACTCAAACATATTAGGGTCTGCAAGCCAGCCTTACTCACACCACCACATATGGCAACTGAGTCAAAGGATTCTTCAGGACTGGGGCTATAGTTCCATGGTTGTTCTCCTACTAAACTGCATAGGGCCCTGAATTCAAGCTGCCGAACCAGAGAGAAAAAAAAAGTCAAAGTTTTTGGTTTTTTTTAAAAGTAGTATAATTGACACTCAAAGAAATAAGACACAATAGAGTCACATGATTTGTTTGTCAAAATCAAAGAGGACAGAGAAGTATGCAAAAGAAGAAGCGGAGTAACAAGTAGCAAACCCTTAAATACAGGACTGGATTGCTTACTTTTCTTAACCCTGTGACAAGATTCATTAGATAAGCAACTTCAGGAAGGAGGGGCTTATTTTGGTTCACTGTTCAAGGGCTGCAATTCACCATAGCAGGAAATCCTGAATCAGAAAAATCTTAAGGCACATAGCCGGGACGAAGAGCCACAGTGAGGACATGGAGGCACATTCAGGAAAGAGAGACAATGAAGAGATACAGTCAGGAAACAGAGACATAGGAAATAGAGATGAATGCTGAGTCATAGTCAGAGCAGAGACACTGGGAAAGAGTCAGGAAACAGAGATGAATGCACACACAGGCAGGAAGTAGAGATGAACACAGAGACACAGTCAGGAAGTAGAGACAAATATTGATGCTCAGTTTGCTCTCTCCATTTTATTCATCACAAGACCAAAGCCTGTGAGGATGGAGTGGTCCTTGTAGACACATCCAACCATGTGCTTCCATGGCCGCTATAAATCCAGTCAGGTTGATCATCACAGTCTCTCAACAGTTATCAATAATTATTTTAAATACGGAAGGAATAAACACATTAATTCAATCCACACATGAAGTAAAATTCTGAACAAACTGAAAATCTACACCTTTTAGAAAATATCAGTGATTTGAGGTCCAGGAAAACTACTACTGGAAACTGAGAGACTTGGGTGGATACAGAGAATGTCGGTTTAACTGACCAGAAGCCCACGGAAGAGAGCCATGTATGGAAGGAGAATTTCCATCTACCAGTGACATGTGCCTCTCAGAGAAGCACAGTGGCTGCATGTAATTAAAAGCCAAGGGTAGATTTCAGGTACTAGCGAATGCTACACTTCTGTGAAATAGCTACATCTGGTGCAGGACAATCCACAGGACTTTTTTGCTGATCTTGGGTGTAGCTACTAGCCAATAGGAAAAGGGCATAATTTGTCTAGGAAAGTTTTAGAGGTGACAATCTTGACTGTGCTCACTTCACAAGAATTCCATTTACAAATTAAAAGGCAGAGATGCTAAAAGCGAATTATTACAAAGTAATTGTCTATTATTTGGAAGAAAGCCACTTTAAATATAAATTAAATGCAAACAAGTATGTAGAAATAATTTAGAAGTGAAGGGATATAAATTATAGTGTGTCATTGGTTATCAAATAAAGGTTGTATAAATAAATACATTTGAGGAAAAATAAGGTAAACATGAGTTCTATAAGATTATGGTATAGACATTTTTAAATGGCCGAAAATTGAGTATTACACTTTAAAATAAAATCTAGTCAATATTGTATTAAGATTGTTACCAAGTCAGAGATGGGTCTGTGGATAAAAAGCATTTCCAACAACCTGATGACCTGAGGCCCATCCTCAGGACCCTAGTTATAGAAACAAAACATCCATTGACCCCAGCAAACTGTCCTCTGACCTCTATACTCATGTTGTGGCACATTGGTGTACACACTAGCACAAGCACACACAAATAAATAAATAAACATATGAAACAAAACCTTGCTCTCATCATCTCATCTTGTCCTAAAGGCACTTTTCCAGTCTCTTTAATATGTATTTTTTTGAGTGCTATGGCAAAGTGTAAGTTCTGTTTTCTCCAGTTCACAACATAATTTAATTTCCAAACAAGTCAGAATTGCAGATTCCAGAAACTTTCCTAGGATCTGACATCTGCTTAGAGTTTTTAAATCTCATGCAGTCACCGTGCTTCTCAGAGAGCCTCATGCCACTGGGGGATGGAAACTGTCACTGCCAACAGAGGACTCAGATCAGGATGGATCCATGTTTTGAAGCTATTCTATCCTTAAAGATCCTCTGTAATAAAATGAACTTGAAATTCAGAAGGAAAGAAATGAGCACACAAAATACATTTTTTTTCAAAAAGTGTTTCAATTCCAACAGACACCACAACAAACATCACAAAAATAGAGAAAAGGGCATGGATATTTAAAGTTCTCATTAATCTGCTGACATGTAATACGCATATGCAATATCCCCCCACATTTTTTACTGCTTATATTTTGATCACCTCTTTATGTATTAATTTTATTTAAACAGTTTTCTATAAAGTAAACAGGAAAAGATGAGCAATTTACCTTTTGCTGCTCATCATGCCCTTTTATTATCAACAGTTCAGAGATTTTTCTGCACTGCTGCTCAATATTGGTGATATCTGTGTTTTTATAATTGCCAACAGTGCTCTTTCAGGATTCTTCCAGCTTGAAGCTGCAGGACTTAAAGCTTCTTAAATGTCCTTGTGTACTAATCAATTTAAATCTGCTGTTGCTTGATAACAGCTTATTAACTAGGTAGGGCTGGAGAAGGCACAGCCAATGGTAGAAATACTCCTTGAAGCTCCCCTGGTGCAGGATGACTTAAAGGAATTATGCCTGGGAGGGACAGATAGTCCAGCAAATGTAGTCCCCTATAGCAACACTAACTACACTCTCAACCCTCACTGAGAGCCTTAAAATACCAAAAGGCTATGGAGATAATGGAAGAGCAGGAACTCACTGGGCATGAGCTCTATGTTCCAACCCCAGACATGCCAAGGATCACCAGGGACAGTAGGTCATTCAGAAACTTGAAGTGGACAAAACAATCAAGCACTGAAAATAATTTTACATGAATAAAGTTTACAGAGATATACCCTTGTAATAAGCACATTGATAGACCTCTTTTTCAAGACTTCGGTAGTAAGTCCTAAAATTTGGGCTCCATGGTATGTCTATCTACAGGTGAGAGTCCAAGTACACTGCTTTGACTGAAGCTAAGTCATGTAAATGTGCATTTCTGTGAGCCAAGGGCACCACAAGTCCTTCCATTTGCACACTAATATTTCAATATTGTTTATTTCTCTCTTTACTCATTAAGATACCCCCCCTTTCAAATTCTTCCCCGTGGAGGGAGCTGCTTTTAAATCCTTCCCTTTCCACTTCACCTTTACTGAAGAGGATCAGTAAGTCTGTTTTAAAATGCAGACTGCTGATTTCCAACAGAGGAAAGGTGAAAACAATGGAAATAAAAGGTCAGAGAATCCCTCGGGTGTATCACAAAGATATTTGTGTGTGTTTAAACTTTGTGGCTAGGAACTGACTGAAAAGTGACTACTGAGAATGATTGAATGGGAAGGAAAGAAAATTTACAAGCCTGTGAAATGAAGGGTTCCAAACCTTGCCTGTCCAGGGTTTACAGAACTGGGTAGAAATGTAGAGAAGAAATGAGAGATACTGTCAAAATCTCATTCATCTCATGAGAGAAAGGTCAAAATGGTGACATGAAGGGAAAGGACATCACAAGTGAGGCCATGGGGCAGGCAGGTCCTGGATAAAATACCAGGAAAACTGATAAGAAACACTTACACAGCAAGCCACTCACCCCCATCTTAGAATGATGTGAGTGGGCACAGGGAGATACCAACATGAAATTAGACTTTATGGGACATTTCAATAGTTCAAGAGACCCTAAAGCAAGAACATCTCTACTTGACAGTGACTTGGCTAACAATCTGATGCAAGAACACCCTTACCTTTTGTTTATAAAGTAAGAAGAAGCAAATTCCCACAGGTCTATCTGTTCAAGTGACTGTTAGTCCTCTGCATTTGAGGGCTCAGGAGCCATGGATTCAACCAACTAACTTCAAATTTAAAATATTTGCACACAAAATCTACATTTCTACTGAATATCTACAAACCCTTTTCCTTTCTATTCCCCCAATAACACAGTATGAATTAACACAGCAATAACACTCAAGTAATCAAGGGATGAGCGTTGGGGAGGGTTGCACTTGTAGATTCAAACAGTCACCATTTTGAATAAAGGACCTGAGCAGCCTTGGACTTAGGTTTGACAAATAGACTCGCCTTCTCCCACTTCTGATTTTTTTTTAAATAATGTTTTTGTTGCCTTAAGCAACTCGGCATTTATATACAGAGATGCAGAAAAGACTCCCCATAGATACATAATCTATAATTTATAAAGTTTTCCAGAAAAATGTATTTTAATAGTTTTAAAAGCACCATTTGAATGTGGTGATAATATGGTTTCTTTTCTTTGCTTCACCCCAAATTTTGTTGAAAGTATGGAGACTCATATTCAAAGCAGTGCATTATTTCCTGAAAATTTTCAGAGGCCATCTCATGAGAGATGGAATTACTTAAAGAGCTCAATTTCAGTGTATCATCTAAAACCTACTATACAGGTAAATTCAGTTTCCCAGTCACCAAATGCCAGGCTGACCCAGATACAGATTGGCATGGACCCCTAAGTGCCACCAGGCAGTTTGAATGTGGATTGAATAGATATTCTATTTTAATTTTTAAACTGGCATTGCTTTTTTGCAAAGCCCCAGGGCATGTGAAGAGTAAAATATACCAATCATTAAAATATTTAAATTCAGCAGCAATGATTAATAAAACATCAAACTGAACAGTTTACAAAAAAGGTCTCAGTACATCCTGTCTCTACCCAACTGTCTCATGCACCCCAACCCTCTTCACCTCTGAAAATTTCTTGCACTTCAACAGTTAAGCACTTTATCATTCTTCAGGTTTGAAATGATCATCTCTCATTCTTAGACATTTATAATTAATAGACCTAGTTTGTTCTCACTTGTACCATGTATATGTCCCCATATTCTATATATGAGGGTCATAAAATGGGAACATGGGACAAAGGCAGTTTTCAAGTAAGCTTCTTTATTGTTCTTTGAGGGGTTTTTTTTTTGTTCTTTATTTTTTTATTATTATTTTTTCTTATTTTACATATTGATCACAGTTCCCTCTTCCTCCTTCTCTCCCTCCTTCTCATGGCCCCCGACCACCCTCATATCCCATTCCCCCAGCTCCACTCCACAGGGAGGGTGATGCCTTCCAGGAGGGGTCAACAAAATCTGTCAAGACATTTGGAGTAGGGACTAGGCCCTCCCTCCTCAGGCAGACTTTTTTAGTTCAATCATTTTTCAAAAACATTTAGTCATTTATTTAGTATTTCTTCTTATGTGTATGTATATGCATATATACATACATATACATACACACAACTTTACATGTGTTAAGGCACACATGTGAGTGAATATGTGTTTGTATACCTATGAAGGAACTCATGTATGTGAGTGTATATGAGTTTATATGCATATGGAGACCCAACATTGATGTTGGGAACCTTCATAGACTACTCTTCCCTCACATTCTTTTGAGGCAGGGTATCAGAGTCAAACCCACAAGTTACCAATATGAAACTGATATTTCCCGAAAATTTTCAGGGACCTTCTAATGAGAGATGGGATTACTTACAGAGCCTGATTTGCTCACTACCCAGTTTGTTCCAGGAGATCCTCTGTCTCTGCTGTCCCATGCTGGAAATATAAGAAGACACCCATACCATTTAGCCCTTACTTGAGTACTGAAGATGTGCACTATGGTCCTCTACTTACAAAGCTAGTGTTTTAACCACAGAGGCACCTCTCCAGCTCCCCATTTTTCAAAAGCATATGAATGATTCAGTAGATTTTTTATAATAATGATCTCTCTCTTTCTTTCTCTCTTTCTCTCTGTCTCTCTCTCACACACACACATACACATACACAGAGAGAGAGAGAGAGAAACAGAGAGAGAGAAAGAAGAAGAAGAAGAAGAAGAAGAAGAAGAAGAAGAAGAAGAAGAAGAAGAAGAAGAAGAAGAAAGGGGACACACTGGGCTCAGTTTTCCCCTTTAGGATGCTCAGTACTGAGGCATAGCTACATATTGAATAAGGAACTTGGGGTTCTCTATGATTTTGTATATGGCTGTACATGTGCATGCCTGTGCACATATACACATGTACCCATGTAGGTGCACTTACCTGTGCATTTAGAGGCCTGTGTCTGGTACCAGATGAGATCTTCTGTTATTCTCCATCTTGCTTTCATTGAGCTTGGAATCCATTGCTTTATCTAAACTGGCTTGCCAGGAAGCTCTGTAGATCTACCTGTCTCCTCCCCACCAATGCCCAGGTTACAAACACATGCCACCACACTTAATGTGTAATTGGATGCCACGGTTCTAAACTCATGTTTGTACAAAAAGCACCTTTCCTTTTCCTACTGAACCATCTTCCCAACCCCTCTCGATGATCTAATATCTCCTATTTTTCCCACTTTTTAATACTCAACAACTTCCCATTTTTCAGGACATCAAGCAGGTTCATGCACAACATTTGGGCTTGCAACATAGGCTATAACCAGAACACAGGATGCACTAGGATTAGGTGACATTCTATAGTAGAGGCAGAAAATATGGCTCATGTCATGGATGTGGCAGCACATGAACCAGAAACTGACAGAAAGGCAGTATTCTACAGTAAGAAATAGATGGAAGGGGGGAATTCCTGAAGAGAAATGTACATGGGCAATGCGAGATTGGGGAAGAGCATAGAATAAATATGTCTGGTAGTCTAGTAGACACTTCTGCCCTACATTCATAATAGGAAATAAAAAAAGCTAAAATGATTGCCAACAGCCAGTATGGAATACTTGGCCCACAGTTTGAGAAGTGTGATATCGTCAGAAACATGCTTTAGGATAAAGCATGTCTTTTCAACCTCAGAACTCACAAGAATCCCTTTAGTTCCTTGACAACAATTCCCAAGCAGCAGAGTCTTTGTCCTTAATTGAATTGCCTGTCCTTCCCAGAATGTGAACTCATCAGTAACAAGTCATTCAATCAAAAATTTAGAACACAATCCACCGCCGTCTTCCAGAGAAAGATGGAAAGTGGATGTAGTAGAGAAAATAATCGAACTTCCTATCAGAAGACCACAGGATTTCTGAGAACCTACCAGTTACTATGCTTGCAGGCAAGTCCCAGGCCCTTTTGTGATATTTCCTGTAGAATGTTGATGAGAACCTTCCTATGGCCATTGGTAGAATTAAATATAACATATGGTGAGTGTTTGAAATTACTTTGCAAACAACTCAACATACTTAGAAGTTATAGTATTTTAGATACATGGGTCTAGTCAGCTCCTAGTTAGATTTTTTTCAATTCTGTTTTCTTTAAAGTAGACTTTTATACTTGCAATCAAAATCTTGACTTTATTTTTATTTTTGTTTATTTGTTTGCTTGTTAGTTTTGTGTATTCATGTGGATTGTATATTCACGTTCAGGTACAGATCCTATGGGTGTGTTTGCACATACGTGTATGCCAGAGGATTACCTCATTCTTCAGCATTCCTCACATACAATCCACCCTTCTTTAACTCAATTGTCTGCAACTTGCCAAACAGATTAGGATGGCTAGACAGTAGTCCGTGGATCCCCCTTCTTAGCACTGGGATTAGAAATCTGTACCATCATGTGTTAGCTTTTCTGTGAGGGTTCTGCAGATGAAATTCAAGTCCCCCCATTTGCAAGGCAAGAACTAAACTAGTTCCTCAGCCGGCCTTTTATTTCTTTCAGTATGACCATTAAAAAGCCACTCTGCAATGGTTCACTTTTGACCAATTTGCTGGATTCAGCTGAGTAGCATAGTCCATTGTCCTTCCCATTGACTCCACCCCAAAAATCATTCCTCATGGCTTCTCGTATAATTTAAAAAATGATCTCCATGAAAAGAAAGAGATGAACAGTGGATGGGGGAGCAGAAGGGAGCTGGAGGTAGAGACAGAAGGAGAAGGAGAATGAAGAGAAGAAGAGGAGGAGGAAGAAGAAGAAGAAGAAGAAGAAGAAGAAGAAGAAGAAGAAGAAGAAGAAGAAGAAGAAGAAAAAGAAAAAGAAGAAAAAGAAGAAGAAGAAGAAGCAGAAGAAGAAGAAGAAGAGGAGGAGGAGGAGGAAGAGGAGAAGAAGAACAGGAGGAGGAGGAGGAAGAGGAGGAGAAGAAGAAGGAGAAGAAGAAGAAGAAGAAGAAGAAGAAGAAGAAGAAGAAGAAGAAGAAGAAGAAGAAGAAGAAGAAGAAGAAGAAGAAGAAGAAGGAGGAGGTTGGGATGTAAAATTAATTATTTAGTTTAAATTTTTTTCTCCTTTCTTGATTCTGGTTTTTCATAATTCTTGCTGTTGACAGTTAACTACAATTTACCTAAATAAGTAAACTGCGGGATTTGAAAAATAAACAGAGTAGTGGAGAGCAATTCTTTTGGAAGAATGGCTGGGATAGACGCGCAAGGTGAGAACTGGAGCCACACAGTGGTGTTGCACTCAGGGTAGCTGCTGAATCCACAGATGTCAGTCTCAAGTGGAATCATTGCCAATGACAGGGTGCAGATTTAGAGGTCAGGAAGGATGGGGGAGACCTTCCTCAAACACAGTTGAGGCCAGTTAACCAGAGTTTAGTAGTTCTTCTCTCCCTCCTTCCTGTGGAACTTCAGAAGTGTGTACCATTGGCCAGCTCTAAAGGGGGAGGAAAAGAAAACTCAGAGCTGCCCCTGGTTGCTTGCTGCCAGAAGTTGCTACAGAAGTCCATGGTGACTCTGGGTATCACAGCTATATCCTAGAAGGCCCAGAGACATCACTTTAATTTGATACATGGCAACTCATTATGGAGCTACTTACTGATGTCTGCTAGAAATATAAAGCTTCCCCATTATTGCAAACAATTTCTCAAGAATAATAACTAGAAGCCGGGCATTGGTGGTGCACGCCTTTAATCCCAGCACTCAGGAGGCAGAGGCAGGTGGATCTATGTGAGTTCAAGGCCAGCCTGGTATACAAAGTGAGTGCCAGGACAGCAAAACCCTGTCTCAAAAAATAAAAGAGTAATAACTAGAAATCTGTCTACAATGATGGCTTTTCTGTTGCTGTGATAAAATACTATCACTGATACAACTTATAGCAAAAGCAACAGTTCATTTAGGCTTATGTTTCCGGAGGCTTAGGGGTCATCATGGCAGGGAGGCATGAGTTCACATCATCAACAGTAAGTATGAAACAGAGAGCAAACCCAAGTAGCTTACAGCTTACAATCTCAAAGCCTACCCCGGGTAATGTATTTCTTCCAACAGTGCCATACCTCTTAAGCCTCCCAAACAGCTCCATCAACAAGAGATTGAGTATTCAGACATCTGAGCCTATGAGGGATATTCTCCTTCAAAACACTATGTACTCATATATGATAAGACTGTATAAACATGAACAAAACCTGACAGAAAAACAGACCAACAATGACTTTCATCATTGTACCATTAGAAATGGTAAGCGTGAATATGAACAAGTAAAACCTGGGATAGTATTCAAAATGAGAGAAATCTGAAATGTCTCATCAGAAGGGAGCTTGGCACTGTCATCCTGTCTCACCCACTCAAGCTGCTGCAGGAGAAGGGAGGAAAGGAAAAGCACCAAGGAAGTATCAGCAGGTAGAGTGATGGAGAGCATTGTAGCATATTAATGCTATGCTATTTAAGCTTGTTTGTACTTTTGCTTTATTTTACTTTATGAGAAAGCCCTTTAACATATAGCTCAAGCTGGTCTTGAACCCTTGTGCTGTAGCTTTTCAATACTGTGATTGCAGGTACATGCCAACTGTTCAACTCACTTCCTATCTTTTCTGAACCTTAATTTCCTCATCACTTTCAGAGACACCCGCTATCCCAAGAAGGATTTCCAAAGGGTAATGGGTAGGTGTCTTAGTAACATTCCCATTGTTGTGATAAAATTTCCTGGCCAAAACAACTTCTGGGACAAAGGGTTTATTTTTGGCTTACAATTCCAGAGGGATATAGGCTCTGTCATGGTGAAGGAAAGGCATTGTAGATAGTCACATTTCAAATGAACTTGGCAAGCATATGGAGGAATAGGAAATAGGACAGACTTTAGAGTACTCAAGGCCAGCCTCTACTGAGCCACGTCTCCAGGGAGGCTGGCCCTCCCAAAGAATCCACAACTTGACCAAACAGTGCCAACAGTTAGGCCCCACAGGTTCAAATAGATGAGCCTCTTGACATTTCACATCCAACCCACAAAAGTTGGCATGTGTAAAATAGTTGCAATACTGTCAGTATTTAATAACTGACATTAGCTCCTTTTTCACATTTTCTGACCAGGAAAGAATAAATCACAGGCACATGACTGTTATTACATATTATACAACTTAACTATTAGATAGGATTATTATATTATAATTCTGTGTCATACTACATATCTGCTAAATATCTTATTGTTTTTGAGACTAGAATGGTTTGACATTCTTGCCTCAAACATAAACTCCTAAACAGCATCTAATCCTAAAGGAATCTCATGGTTTTCAAGTGTCTAGTTCACTATTTTAAGATATAGAAAGGGCTGGATTCAACCAAGTAATCTTGGGGATGCTCCCCTAGTGATCAAGCCTTCCTGTCCACAGTAGAAAATCAAGTTAGCACCAAGCTGACAGGATCACAGAGCTTCTACCATTTGTGAAAACATTGGGAGAAAGAATGGGCAGCTACCAAGACTGGGCCATTACTAGCAGGTGTCCTTACAAATATGCTTCAGTTGTCCAGAATAATTGCTTCCAATAGAGGCCAAGTGTACAGTTCTGACAGGGCTGTCCTTATGAGTTTGTGATGCTTATAAATCTGTCAGAATAGATATCCCCTTGCATTTCTCTCCTCCAACCAAACTAACATGACAGGTGTGTTTTTTGTTTTGTTTTGTTTTGGTTTTGGTTTTTGTTTTTAGAAAATAATTTCATATGTTGCATTCCAATTTTGCATTTCATATGTTGCATTGAGCCCCAGGGTACTATAGATCAACTTGGCTAGATTTTTGATTTATTCCTATAAGGCTCCGATGCAAGCCCAACCCAGACATATGCATCCTTTTGTATTTACCTTGGAAAACCTACCACTGCTTATATGATGGTGCTTAGACCCAGGAGTCATCTTCTAATTGTCTTTATTCTACGACACTCAAAATACTGGTCAATTTACATAGCAGCACTGTTTTCTAAAGGCTTCTAATCTGTGACTATGTCTTTACCTGAGTGTCACTGTCCATTCAGGCTGCCAGCACCTCTCACTTGAAGTTACTACAAGTTCCTTACTACTTTCCTCCCTTTTGTGTTCCATCTTTCAGTCTGCCCCTTTTGAAGCATCCTCCTCCGTCATAAAAAAAAATACTATCCCCCACCAGTTCATCATAAAAAACAAAAAACAAAACAAAAAACATAGCTTTGAGACATAACCATCATACTTAAAATCTCAGACTGGATCACCACACCATTCAAAACACAACCCCAGCACTTCAGTCTGGTCCCAAGTTCTCTGCATTGCACTTTCCTTGCCTCATCTCTGCCACCCAGATCAATGTAACCTATCGATGGCATTCCCAACTCAAGCTGTGTTGTCCTGAGCTCTGTGCTCCAGTAGTATGTATTTCCTTAACACGTTGTTTCAGGATGCTGAAGTTGAGCAGTAGGCTCTGCAAATGAACATTCAAGGCAATAATGCTCAGCTGAAGGAAAATAAACTAATCTAAAGAAAACCTTCTAATGCCCAATGGATTGAAGGCTACCACCCCATACCCATAATAGTGATCTGTGCCTCACTCTGTTCTGCATACTGAGTGAAACATTAGCTTACTTTCTGCCTCTCCAGGACCCAGCACTGCAGACCAAAGCTGAGTTGTAAGAATGATATACTTTTAAACTTAAAACAGACAGGTTGTACCATTAGGCATTTTCAAAGCCATACAATTCATATACTGGTAGCCTTGGGGCTGAGGAAACCTTAGATTTCACAACATGCTGAGAACAAGGCTGCTGAACCATGAGTCCCAACCATTGATGAAACTTTTCCCCTCATACACACTGGCAGAAAAGATGGAGATATGCTTTCACTGTTGCCTGTATAACGTCCCTGAAATGGGAAGAGATGTTTGATTTCTAAAAGCTTGACTGGGGTGAAATAATAGATTTCTTCCTCTTTGTTTCTAAGAGAGAGAAAGGGAGAGAGGGAGAGAGAGAGAAATGATAGGAGCTGTTGACTCTTGGAGCAGGTGCTTTTAGAACCAGGATAACATAATATAAAGCCCTGTGTTATGGTGACCAGAAATGTAAAAACACATTATGTTGACGTTTTTAAAGCATCTGCTTTTGGTCAAGCTCCCCAAAATAGACTTCATAAACCAGCTGAGAGAAAACTATTTGAACTCCAGAACTGTGTGAAAAGAATTCACCAAGTACCTTTGCAATCAGTTGACCAATAGAGTAAGTTAATCTTGGAAGCACACACAGCAATGTTTCTGAGACATGTCCTGTGCTAAAGAAACACTTCTCATATTTCTAGCATCAATCTTTATGGTATCAAAGCTCATTGAGGTTGACAAGAGATCTCATCCAACAATATGTTAGTAATGGTACAACTGTATGATGTTGTGTTTGAAAACCCTTGCAACCATATATTTTAGAGCTAAGAGATGCATACCTTCCCAAGGCAAGCTAGAAGACACTCCCACAAATTCCCAGATACAAAGCTCTGCTAGGTATGTTTTATTCACACAGCCTGTCATGGATTTAGTGTTATATTCCCATTTCCATTTAATTTTTTTCAATGAACTTTTTTCCTTAAGCTCAGTCTTTCTTGTTGAAATATTAACTAGTAAATGGAAATACATGTCCCATATGACAAATTACAAGAAATCTTTAGTTGCAGGTCTGATCCAAACAAAGCACAGTTATTTATATTTTCGAATGCCTATAAGATTTACTAACCTATGCTTTGGGACCTGAGAGCTATTTGGACTATCTGTTTTATTTATTGTTTATCATCTATGTCATAATGCTGTACGCCCACTCTCCCGTGATCCCAAAGATTTTTTTCAGGATTCATATTATCAACATCAATAATTTACATGCTAGGCATTCTACAACTTCATAATTCGTTGTATCCAAATGAATGGCCTTCTCATGCCTCAAAATTATCCACTATAGGTCACAACTATCGTTAGTTGTGTAAACAATTCAAATCATTGCTGAAGATACAAAGAGAAGGGAGATGTTTAAGATGAGAAGGATGGAAAGCTCATTTGAACTCATTCTCTCCTCAAACTGCCTCCTCTGTTAGCACCCCTCTCTTACCAGGCCACTTAATCCTAGGACCTGAGTTATACTCGTTATACTCACCACTATAGTAAGTGCCAAGCCCAAGTGTCCTGTGTAGGATCCTGCAACCTCTCGGTAATCAACATATATTTCAAAGTCAGTCTATGCAAAACTAAGCCATCTAAGTTTTGACTTTCAATGTTCCTAGATGGTAGAGTTCAGTTAATGATATGATAATGGAGTTCATCCTCTAAACCAGAAGGAGGAAAGAAAGCAGTAATGAGTGACCTGTGCCTCATTTTTCTCACTCATCTCTCACTCAGCCATCTCAAAACTGGCAATATTCTGTCTTTGATCTCTATCTTTTTCTATTTCTGCTTCTATGCTATAATAAATTCAAGCTACCACCATCACTTGCACTGTCTGACAATGGTTATTTTTCCTTCATTCTGACCATTTCTAGTCCAGTCTTCACACTGTACCTAGATTGTACTAAATAGAATATAAAACCTTCCCTTCCTTATTTTAAAGTCTCCTGTGATGGGAGATGTCATTCTGTAAATATGTTTCTCATATTGGTTAATGAATAAAGCCAATAGGAAAGCAAGACATGTGGCACTAGGAGACTAGGAGGAGAGAGGAAGAAGTAGGGAGAAGTTTCAAGATGTAGAACCAACAGGGTAGTAAGGTGGGCTCTCTCTCCAGTAAGACCACATGGAAATATTTAGATTGGTAGAAATGGGTCAATGTTTAAGACAGAGCTAGCCAATAAATAATGCTACTAACAGATTAACAGCTTTATATCTAATACAGCATCTCTGTGTGTTATTTGGGGCTGGCGTGGCTGTGGTACCAGGCCAGAGGGAAACATGCTAGTAACACTCCTGTTTCTCCCATTACTATCCAAGGACTTGGCTTCTCCTTTCTCATCCAACCTAAACTATCACAAGCCACTCTTTATGTTCCAAACACACTGGGGCACTTGTTTCCTAAAATGCATAACTTGGTGATACATTGTTTATGATTTCTTAAAGCTTGTCTGAGGATTCAGAAAGCAAAGTAAGCCTCAAGCTATAGACATTAGGCAGTAGGGATAAACACCTTTAATCTCAGCCTCAGGATTAAGAGGTAGATAGAATTAACAGGTAAGATGAAAGCCACCACAACCTACACAAGAGTAAAGAATAACAGAGCTCATGCCTACAATTCCATGACTTGGGATCACATGCCTTTAATGCCAGCATTAAGGAGGTATAATAGATAGACTCAAGGTCTCAGAGTTGACATTCAGTCTCAGGATTCTCCAGTCATGTTGAGAAGAGCACAGCAGTCTGGGATTACAGTCTGAGGTTTGGTGGAGCCAGGATCACCTTTCAGTCTAATGAAGAGGTAAGAATTAGTAGCTGACAGCTTCATTTTTCTGATCTTTAGGCAAGCTTTAATAAATCATAAGTAATATATCACCACAACATACTTTCTTTTCTTAGGACATGTGATGGAAGATGTTATTCTGTATATATGTTTCTCATACTGGTTAATATAGCTCTGTGGCCAATGAGATAACAAGATAGGCGGGGCTAGGAGACCAGGAGGAGGAGGAGAGAGGAGTCGACATGTAGCCCAGGGAGAAAGGAGGACGCCTGCTGCGCGGCTCCCCGATAAGACGACCACGTGGAAATACTTAGATAAGTAGAAATGGGTTAATAATTAAGGCAGAGCTAGCCCATTAACAATAATGGTAACTGGCCAACAGGATTGTATCAAATACAGAGTCTCTGAGTGTTATTTGGGGCTGTGTGGCCCAGACTGGCGGGCTGGCGGGCTGGCGGAAACATACACGCTACAGACATGTAAGCAGATGTTCTCTTTACTCAGAAAAAAATTTCTTTTCTGTCCTCTGCCTCATTCAGGCAACTGCTAGTTCATACTGCTATGGCTTTGCAGGATTTATGCAATTGTTTCTATTTCACCTGTAAAATTGGAATAATAAGAGTGCCTAACTTTAAAGGTAATTCATGAGTTAACATACATGATGCACAAGACAACAACTGATATGTAGTGGTTATCCAATAAACTAGTTAATACTGTTACTATTATTAGAGCTTTTATAGTTCAAATGCCATTTTTTTACTATTACCCAATGACTTTCCAAAAGGATATACTTGTGTGTATGCATACATGTATGTGTTTGTATGTGTGTGTACTTTTATTTATGCTATTGTTTCATTCATTGTTTATATTAATTTTGAATTATTATTCTATTATCCTTAAAAAAGTTAGCGCTCCCCATGCTTCCATAATGATCCTAAATTTTTTCTAGAGTTTATTAGTCCAACAGCAGATATAACCTGTCCTTTCCTACATATAGAAAAAAATAATAAATAAGTTCTCATCCATATCCATATACCCATATATTCTGTTGCTTTATAGTTTCTGTATAAATGTTCCTTGAATTGTTGAGTCATCAGTATTTTATGTCAATTTTCTCCTCTCTCATATTTCTAAACAGAGATTATCAACAGTATTTCATATAAATGGCTTACCTTTTGGCCAGGCAGTTATTTTTATTTATGTCTCAGAAGAAACAAAAGAATATGCCCAAAATAAATATACAGGAGTTCCCCAGTTTTAACTTTGTGTTACCCCTAATTATAGACTGATATCCTTGTTTTGTTCTAGTACACTAGCTTTATCTGGTTAGTACTGAGTGTCCTAACTGAGCTGTTATGTCAGTAGGCTAAATTTTTATTAGGCTCTGTGTTCAGTTGTTTAGAATGTACATAAGCTGAATCCAACACTTGTAGAAAATGGTGTTTTCTCAGAAAGCTTCCACTGCACAAACTGAGGCTCCAGCCTAAACTCTCAAATGTCTGTCCCAGGGGGCCAGGTGGAACTCATGCTGCAGAGACATATAATTCTTGAAAACACAAAATGCACTAGAACTTCACTTCACACCTATTGCTTACTGCAAATTCATTTTGTGCCAGAAACTGCATAAATGATTTTCATATATTTTTTTTCATCTTCACAGATCCTTGAGTTGTTATCCCAATTTAACCTTGAAAAAAGCCAAGAGAAATAATTCCTTTAAGGTCGCAGTAACAGAGCTGAATGGTGACTCCATTTCTCACCTGGTATTCTAGAACCCACACCTTTATTCACACTGTGCCCTTTCCAGCATGGGTGCTGCAGCATAACTAGGTGAGAGAGACAATCTAGGACCTTGTCCTTTTTTTCTTTCCCTTGAACTATCTGGACAAACTTGGAAAAACATTGTCCATTCAAGCTTGGGTATGACCAATAGATTCCAATAGGAGACATTAAGAATACCACTACATCTAGAATGTCACACAAATAACTCACTCTTGCTATCTCTGGTACACTTCTCCTTAGCTTCCACACCTAAATTCTCCTAATCTCTTACTCTCCTGTGGCTTGAAAAACCACCTAGCCACCTGGTTGTTTGTGCTGTCTGATGCTTACTCTTTCCTGTTACTTCCTTCTGGCCCTAATTCCCTACATGTCTCACAGGCCTGTACTGAAAACAGACTGGTAAATTTCCTCATCAGTTAACTGAACCACTCACTCACTGTAAAGGGCTTTGCAGTAGATAAGCTCTAATGTAACTTTGAGCTCCTATCAATTATCACTAATAAAGTACTTCCTAAAATCTTCCCAGAGATGACTTCACTGGAGAGAGCATGCCATGCTGAAAGCTCACCTCCAAGCCCCTGCTGTGTAAGCACTGGCCTATCACCTGCTCACATGTGAAAGACTCATACTTTAACCCAACATGATTCCTTTTATTTTTCCTGATAATCAATTTTTTAAAGGATCTGGTCCTTATATATTCATAAAATGGTATTTCTTGAGTGAATGCTGCCCAGAAACATAAAATGGAATATAAAATGTGAGGGGGAAGGAATCAATTTGGAGCAGCTCTATTTTTATATGATTGTATTTAATCAATTTGATCTACTCATTATTGCACATTCAATTCAAAGTTTTCACGGCCAAAAGGGGGAAATGCTGGAAAGGATTAATTTCCCCTTGTTCTACTAATGGAATGATTTTCCACTTGTCATTTTGAATGTCTCAAAAGAGCTAGCATTTCCCAACCACAATCAAGTGGAAGCAAAATTGCTTAGGGTGCGTGGGTGTAAAGACATCTACCGTCTTCCTGGCGCTGAATCCTCACACATTGCTCTAAATGTCAACTTCATTCTGAGCTTCATACCTACCAAAATTAAGAGGTCTGGCATC
This sequence comes from Cricetiscus sungorus, assembly GCA_030556225.1. Classification (NCBI taxonomy): domain Eukaryota; kingdom Metazoa; phylum Chordata; class Mammalia; order Rodentia; family Cricetidae; genus Cricetiscus; species Cricetiscus sungorus. The sequence continues at coordinate 20,527,757 of JANBXA010000180.1, read as the reverse complement.
TCCCCAGGAACATCTTCACAGATTCTGAAGACAAGAATATACCTATTCCCCCAGATGTCTTTGAGCAGAAGTAACGATGATAATGGCACTGTCATTTAATCAGCTACTGAATGTGTCCTGGTGAAGTTACATTTCTTGTCTAAATGGCTCTAGAATGAGTGCAAAAATAATGCACTCACAGATCTGCTTGAAAACCAAACAAAGCCATGGAGAGGGCTGTACTTTACAGGCAGAAGGCAAGGTGTGATTTGGGACTCTAAGTTTTCAAAGTCTTTGGTGCCTAAACCATCATTTATAACCTCTCAATTTCACTGAAGGCAGCTCCTTTAAAGTATCTAATCCACATATTTCTTATCTATGGACTGGAATAATAATCACACCCATCACACAGGCAGTTATGATGATGAAATTGCACAGTGCTGTGTAATGCCCAGCACAGAGTAAATGGTCAGTTATAGTTAATTCTAGTATGCAACTGGTAATGGACTTTTAGGACCAATGGGCCATCATGATTTCCATCAGTGTTTGTATATCCTATGAATGTGTATTAAATATCAAGGAAATGGCAGAAAAGGGGAAGAGAAAGAAAATGACTATTTCCTTGGATGGACAAAAGGAGAAAAACACCAAGAGTAATTTGGTCTTAATTCATGTTCCACAAACAAAATGAAAATCAAACTTGGCCTATTTCTAATGAGGCGTTCTGCCATCCACTCAGCACTTGATAGGCTTTGGTTCTTTTTTTTTAACAGTCAACTGAGGAAATTTAGATGGAGTTTCACTGTGAGTCTTTAAGAGTGTATCAGATCAAAAAAAAAAAAAAGGAGTGGTTCTATCTATATGGAAATGTAGATTTCAAATATATCCATCCTAATAATCAAATTATAAGGCAAATGTTCTTCTAATAGGAAGCTAATAAAAGTTGATTCTTAAAGCTGCCTAGAGCTGTAAGCAATAAGGAACAGATTTATATTATGAAGATTTTCTGTTTTGTCCTCCCTTTCTCTCCACTTTCATGGCCTATTTTTATAACTAGATGGCCCAAGCTTCACTTAGCAGGAAATAGATTTTTAAAAATCAACATTTTTTAATTGAGAACTGTATACACACACACACACACACACACACACACACACACACACACACACGAGGGAGAGACAGACAGACAAACAGAGAGAGATAAAGAGAAAGAGAGAAAGAGGCAGAGGGGGAGAGAGAGGGAGAAAGGGGAAATTTGCACATACACAAAGAGAAACGCAACATATGCAAAGAGAAACAAACACATACATATAGGATGTACACACACAGGATACACACAAAGAGAGAAATATACAATAAACACACAGAGAGAAATACATACACAGAATACAGAGAGAGATGAAAACACAGGTTATACATGGAGAGTGTGAAACACACAGACACACACACACACACACACACACACACCAGTTTGCCTAAAGGCACTAAGTTTACTCCCTTTTGAACTGGATTCTCCTCTTCCGTGCAATGCACAAATACTCCATATGGGGTTACCGATTAACCATCAAAGCTGCTTTGGATAATGAGAAGACTGTTAATAGTACACAGGAAAGCAAATTTGGCATAACCAGCTTTTATGTAATACACAGAAATGAAAAAAGCAGATATTTTCAAGTTCTTAATTTTCCAGATGCTTCCCTCGAAATGTAGTCATTTAAACATTGTGTATCATAAGGAGCTGTGTTATTGCTGCAGACAGAATAGGAGGTAAAGGTGAAGAGAAGAAAAACAGATGAAAACGGGTACTATCTGACAGTGCAACTCTTCTGGCCGAGAGTAGACACAGATTTCTCTAATGTTTATTATGATGACAAGAAGACACAATAGCCTAAGTGTGATAGCAATGCTGCTGTCATAAGCCAATACAGGCTGTTACCAATCCTTGGCATCAATGTTCCCAGTAGCCAATGTAAGGGGCTTTCTCACAGCTATTTGCTTTGTGACAAAATTCCTCATGGACAAGAAAGGGAAACACCAGAGGATTCCCAAGGATAGACTCCTGCTTGTGAACTACAGCAACAGTGGACATATGACACTTGAATCGGGAATTTAAACAATGACATTCAAAATGGGTTGGTATAAAGTGACCATTTGCTTTCCCAAATAAAATAGGGTTTCAGGAAATATTTTGGACTATCACATATTAACTAGATACATTAGTGGGCCTTGGTGTGATGTTTCCATATAAATCTACAATATGCAGGTGTCAGTTCCAGCCTCTTTCTCCAGCACTCTTGTCACTGTGCACCCCTCTCCATCCTTACTTTCAGGCTGACTTTCCTTAGCCTGCAAACATGGGAAAGCATGTGCATGTGACACTTATGATTCCATGTCTAACTTAACACAATATTCTGTTCCATCCATTTCAGTGAAAATTACAAGACTCCATTCTTCTTTGTGGCTATACCATACTTCACCATACAGATGCACTTTGAACTTTTGTGTGTGTCTTTGAGATGAGGCCTTGCTGAATGCTCCTCTATTCCCCAAGTGCTAGAATTACAGGTATGTGTCACCATGCCCAGCAAAAAAAGTCTGTGTGTGTGTGCGCATATATATATATATATATATATACATATATATACACATATATACACACACATATATATACACATATATATATACACATATATCTTAGCTGCTGTTGTATGGGGTTTTGTTTTAGTCTGCATTGTTAGAGTTCAGTTTGGAGAGGAGCCTACATTCTTTAGAATGCCTAGAAATTCAACCTTTTTTTGTATGTTAAACTTGGCTACAGAGTCACCCATTTGCCCATTTGTGTTATTTGTCTCTTCCTCTAGTATTTCACTCTGAGACCCTGGGAGAGACTGGTTGTCATTAAAGACATTTTAGAGCACATTTTAGAGAAGTCATGCTTTCCGTTGAAATCTACTGATGGGTGAATTAGAGTTAGTGGTACACACTTGAAAAAAGATGAAGACATCAAAGTTCAGAGTAAGAAGCCATGTGAGATCTGAAGGCAGATATGGCTTTTGAATGGCAGCCACTTTCGGAGTGGAGCTTTGAGTTACTTGAAATGCAGCTTGTCCCTAATGAGACATGCCATAGCAAACATAATCATATATCAGATTTTGAGAGAAAAATAAGCTTTTAAAATTGCATGCTTATTATATGGTAAAATAATAATGTTTGGGGTAGATTATAGTTGGTTTTAATGTCAATTTACCATAATTTAGAATCACCTGAGTATGGAACCTCAACTGAAAATGGTCCTGATTCCCTTGAACAACTTGAGAAGATCCAACACCAGATAAAAAGGGTGTGGCAGAAGGAAGATGGCAAACCTTTTGCTTGCCCCACTTCCTGTCTTGCCACCATTTGGATTTCTCCTATTGAGACAGTGTTGCCAGGCTTGCATGGATGACTCAGAAACAGAGGCTCCACAGAACCTTACCATGTTTTAGGTGTCAGAGTGTGTGCTGCTGAGGTCCCTAGCCTCAAGAACTAAACAACTACCTGAATTTCAGCTTCTTCCATTTGCTTTGCCTGCCATTATGAAAGCTGAACTAATATATGCATACACACACATGTGGTGGGGGCACACACACACACACACACACACACACACACACACACACATACATACACACACACACACACACACACACACACACACACACACACACACGCATCCCATTGGTCTTCTAGAGAACCCTAATACAGGATGAAATAGGCTTACTGTATCTTTAAATTATCCCAATTTTTAAAACGAAACTACTAGAAAATTAAGATCTTCTGTGGCTGGCATGTTTCTCTAAGCAATATTGTCTTAGAGGCAGCCATACCCACCTCTAGATGCCTACATTCATTAACCCTCGCCAGAATTATCTAGAAGAGTCAAAGGCTTTATTAGTTACATTCCTCATTGTTGTGAGGAAATGCATGAGCACAGAGACTTCAGGGGAAATTCATCCTGGAGGGAAGGGATGGGAACAAACTAAGGCAACTGCTTACATTTTACCTCCAGTCGGGAAGCAGAAAATGATGAATGTTGGTACTGAGCTTCTTTCCTCTTTTTTATGTAACCCAGCCCATGGAAGACTGCCAGTCATATATAAGATGGGTCTTCTAACTTCAGTTAATCTAATTTAGAAAATCTCTCTCAGAAGTGTTCAGAGATTTGTTTCCCGGATGATTCTGGTCCTTGTCTAGTTGACAATAAATGTCAACCACATACAGATTGGCATTAAACACCACCTCTTAGAGTTCCTATGGGCTGAATTTTGTTCCTCTAGGACCTCAGGGTGTGCTGGTATTGTGGGAACAGGACTATAAAGGGGTAGTTAAAGCCTAGTGCAGTCACATGGGTAAGACCTAATACCATCTGACTGGTGTACAAGAAAAGGGCATTAGGCAGAGTCTGTGCCTGTGAGGAAAGGCTTCGTGAAGACACAAAGAAAAAGTAGCCACCATAGAAGAGAGCTTTAGCAAAAACTAGCTTTGATGATACCTTGATCTTGGATGTCCAGCCTACAAACAGTAAGTTTCTGTCTGTTGTATTTTGTTAAGGCAACTCAATTTGACTCATGGAATAGCTTATAGCTCATAGGGGTATGCAGTAAATCATATAGTCAGCCTTCCATACCCAATGGTTCAGGGATGATGGTTTTCCTTTAGTGATGGATCATTTTTTTAGTTGTATATATGTACAAGTGTGAAAGTTTTCCATTATTCTCTAGACAATGCAGTGAAAGGACTACCCCCTCAGCATTTACATTGCTTCAGGTACTAAAAACAATCTAGTGATTATTTAAAGTCCATTGAGGGGTGGACACGAGTTATAAACAAGGACTACTTCATCTTATAGGAGAGACATAAATGCCCACAGATTATGGCAGCTGCAGGCAAAGATGAGGATCCTGGACTCAACACCCATGGACATTGAAGACATCTACTTATGGTTATCATTACACAGGATGGATTCTGATACATTTAAAGTTTTTCTTTCACTTTAAAATATATACCCTAATTAGTACATGTGTTCCCAAGAAATGAATGGACTTTCACTGAAGTAATTAAAAGAAATAATTACAGATTCATCAAGCACAATGATAAAAGAATTACCATCTTTTCTGTGGATTCTGTTGGATCTCTGAACACAAATGCAAAGAGACCATAGATTTTGACATAACCACTTTTTACCTTCACTGACGACACTGATGGAAAGAAAAGTACTGAACTTTTCCAATCAGATGATGCATGTTTACATTGTGTTTATACATACTTCATTGATGACCCAGAACATTCAGTTAGCTGCACTCAGATTCCTGTCTTCCAATACAGACCTGAGGGGATCACTGTGCAGCAGGAGTAAAGGTACTTTGTAGACTATAGTTTTACTTAAAAGTGTGCTGCTCTATGCATGAGCTGAGAGCTGTTATCACACCTACCTTGCAGAGTACAGCACCCAGTGTGTTATGATCATAGCTATCCCCATGTCTCAGGCAGGTAACACACTCTTTGTAAATTATATTCAGTCAGGCAACCCAAAGCAAGACAACATCTGTGTACAACCAAGTAAGCCCACTAAAATGTGGGCAGCAGCTTCCATCCTGGGCTACAGAAATCAGATGCAATGAAATTGTTCCTGGGTAGGACAACTTCTAAGATATTCCTCCAATCTTGTCATTTTCCTATCACCTAGAAATCCTGACTGTCCCTTTCCAAAGTACCAGAGACAAATGTATTCTATGTATGACACGGCAACATACTTTTCTTACCTACTTTTTGTCTTGTACACTTTGATAATTATACTCCTCCCTGGCTTCCAGTCTCTTTCCTTTAAAAGCAAAACAAAACAAACAACAAAAAATAACAAAAAAGTATCATCTAAGCTGAATGAAGTGGCACATACTTGAGATCCCAGCATTCAGAAGGCTGAGGCAGAGGAATCATGAAAATGAAGCAGCTGGGGCTATATTCTACAAGCCTGTCTCAAAAATAATCATCTCCAGGTAAGCTCTTACTGATTTATTCACTGTAGCTGTCACTTGAAACATTCTTACATTTCTTCACAGAGACACTAAGGATGGTATAAACCAAGTTTTCATGACACACTGCTCATGTGGGTGCCTCTTCTCTATTTCTGTGAATATTGTTTTTCTGCTGTAATTAATTTACTGGCAACTCCTTTTCACAAAGCTCTATGACAGTCCCTATTAGTCACATTTGCTTATTACTGTAACAAAGCCCCTGCCAGAACACAAGTGCTCACAGTTTTAGAAAATTCTGATCATCAGCAAGGAAGAGTAGTTCCGCTCACAACTTAGCTTGCCAGGAATCAGGGAAACAATGTCCCCCGTGCCCAGGTGCATTGCCTCTATGTCCTCTTTTATTCTGTCCTGCTACTCAGTCATGGGATTGTGCCAACCACCTTGAGAGTAAGTCTTCCTCACTTCATTACTCTTCTTTGAAGACACTTTCATAGTTGGGACCCAGATGTGAACCTCACTATTCTCTAGTTAAGTTGGAGATGATAATTAACCATCACAACCTCTCTATGTTGCTATGACCTGCATTGCTTAGGGATTGACGTGACCGATGCAATGAAGAATAAAGAAACCATAGACATACATATAGAGAAGTTGGGATCAGGTGGGCCTTGCACTTTGACAAAGATGCACAAGCAGTTCAGATACTCACAAGTTTATTACATATAGGTGAATGGGAAGCAGATCATCTGATCTCAGTAGTATGTCTCAATAGTAGAGCATCCTCACACTGTAGTTATCTTTCATCCAGATGAAGGAACCTGTAGTTAATACTTTCTGCACACACTATCAACATCCATATTTGGATCAGAGGAAGGCTTTGAAATTCCCCTAAGCCTGACCCAGAGAATGCCTTGTCATCCCCATGGATCTAAGGCCTTGAGGTCTTTCACATGGTCATGCTCATGTCAACAATACACATACACTCAGCAATCCAGCCACTCCTACACTGTGTCATGGTAAAGATTGTGGGGTAACCCTCTGCTTTAGTGAAGTTTAGTCAAGGATCCTCTCTTCTTCTACCCACACTCCCTATACAGAGCTTTGGACCTTCTGTTTGTATGGCCCTCACTTACTTAAGTGTGTCTCTCTGGACTCTTCACAGAAGATACCCTGCCACCTATGAACATATTCACTCAATTATTCTTTCTTGTGTGTACAGAGATTTTTCCAATAGCTGTCCCACTTATTCAAAATCTTCCCTGAGCCCTGGAAGAAGCTAAGTTATCCTGGATGAACTTAACTTTTCTGTGGTCCCAAACCTCTTATAGATATAAACAGGCAACAGCATCTACCAAAACAGTCAAACAAAGAACAAAGACACTCGTGATTAAAAACAAAACCATGGGAGTTAAATGTTAGTCACTACTGCCACAACATAATCCTTAGAGGATATATAGTAAGTACTTTGCTTATTTATAGGATAAAATATGAACTCTGTTATGATAGCTTGTATTACTGTTCACCAAACTGAGACAAGACTGTGACTATTCACTGAAGGCTTACTACACACACCAGGCTTTCTTCATATATTAATTCACTCTCATTTGCCCAACCCTATGAAATGTATATGGCCATGTTCATTTCCTCAGTTGAAAAATACATGACCTATGTATAGTCACAGAATCACTTTGCACATGAGAAAAGCAGGATTTAAGCCCCAAATCCAACCACTGATCACACTTAATCAGCCCCTCCCTGCCAGAAGCTCTATCTGCCTGTGTGTCCTGTCACTGGCACAAAATACATTTCCATTTACTCCTTAGTTAATTAATAGGACATGTCCCCAAGGGAAAGGCACAAACATCAGGGTTTTAACCAAATGCACGAAAGCACATTAAAAACAATGTGACTGTCCCATGAATCCTTGGGTTAGTTGGGGTGAATTGAGCTGACCTGCCTTTCTCTCATTTGTTGCCATTTCTTTTTCACAAAGGAAAAGACATAATGGGAATATATTGTAGGTAGATGTCTCATTCCTCCAACTTATTATTCTAGGTGAAAATATTGAGTGACATAATGCATCACAAGACTGTCATGACTGAGGATGGAACAATACATCAAACAGGCATGGCTCTTAGAGAAACTTCCAACAAAGTCTTATCTTATGATGGATTCTGTTATTGGGATAATGTTATTAATACTATGGAAGGTAGGAGAAATGCTTACTGGCAGAATGTGTTCCTAAGCAAACATAAAGCATGTTTCAAATTTGAAATGTCACAGAAATGAGATATCCTTTGATAATGAAATCAACTATGAGGTCTCATTTAGCAAATGGTTTCCTAAGTAAAGCCTTCAGTGTGTGGGGGAAAACGTGGCAGAAAGTGTGACCTATGCAAGGAAAGTGACAGAAAAAGGTTTAGAGTGGTGTATCAAAGAGCTTATCCTTCACCAGTGGACAGCAGAGTCACCACAGATTTTTAGGGATGAGAACAGCGTCAAAGTTACACATAATTCTAGATGTAGTGGCTGAGAAAAAAGAAAAAATGAAGTGATATTAGAAGCAGAAGGATAAAGAGATTTAAGAAAAGTAAATAAAAGGAAGGATCCGCCAGATATACCAGCCACATGGATAACATAATAAAGTGTGGGAAATCAAGGGAAGGCAAAGAGCTAGAGAGACTTGAAAGGAAAGGAAATTACGTATCTCTTCTGGACAAAGAACAGGACTGATGGGGGAGAAAGGCAGCTGGCACCTGGTTCCTAATAAGATACTGCTCTGTTCCTGGAAGGATTTGGTGAGCTATTTGGGCCAGGCCGTCACCTGTTCCATACATGTTGTTGCTGTTGGTAACACTAGGATCAATGAAGTGCCAAAAATAAATCACTTAATACTTGGTTGCTATTTTATTTTTGTGTTATGTTCCTTTATTTGGCAAAGCCTTGCTCTACCCCTGAAGGAAATCCCCATGCTAAGAACTATGAATGCCTATGAAATCTCTAGAGACTGCATTAGTTTCTTGCAGATAATAACTGCCATTTAATTGATTACTTGGTTGACTAACCTCCCTAAGTCTCCTTCACCCCACCTCTTCCAAGTTTCTATGCCATCAGCCTATCCTTGATCCCCCACATGCCTGTCTTTGAGCAGAGCAGAATTAGTAGACATGTCAAACTAAATTACCTTTTCACTTTCCTCTCTGCAGTGGTCTTTGTAGTGGCCTTTGTTATTACCCTTTGAAAATTATTCTATTGCCATACTTTCAACACCATCAAGGAAAACATTTTGGACATTTCAAAATTTCCCACCATTTCTTCTGCAAATGAACCTGTAGGTTAATGTATTCTGCAGGGTGTGAATTTGTCCCCAAGTGCTACCCTCTTTCAAAGAAGAGTGGACTGTAACACATAGGGACCAGTGCACAAAATGTCAGTCTGCAAATGAATGGGGGAAGGGACAGAGAAAGAAGCTGGGGAAAACATGTGAAAGGAAGTCCAGAGATTTTCCTGCACGACTTAAATGTCTCTAAACGCTAATTTCTCAGAATGCATCAATCTTGGACCAATTTGATTTAATCCCTGATGAAATAAAAGACATGGTCTGGGTGGCCCTCCAAAGTTACAGAACACAGCCATTTTAGTGTTTAAATAAAACAAGCTTTGGCAACATACTTGTCACTCCTGACCCCTGCCCTCACCCCTACCCCCATTTGAGGTAGTTTTACACAGGGGAATCCTTAAAGGACTCAAATTCTCATCAGATGTCCACCTCCAAAGTCTGTGCTGCTTTAAGGCTTGGTTCCCTTGGTGCTTAAAATAAAGATGAACCTGAAGAACTGGTTACCCATTAAGCTTATTTTCCAACCTTCTCTCACTAACAGGCTCAGGTGTTAGAAATCTGACCACCTGCAAGTGTGGGGAGGTTGTGGAAATGTTAGATAGGGATGACTAGAGGGAGTGGGTCACTGGTGACCTACCTTTGAATGTTCTCTCTGTATTCCAGACCTTGCCTTCTTCTCTGCTTCCTTTGTGCCATGATATTCTTTTATTACACACGCCAATGGCTACGATGTTCTGCTTGAGTTCATGGAACGAAGCATCCTCTGAAATCGTGAACCCAAACAAAGTCTTTCTTTAAATTATTAATTTCAGTATTTTGACACAGTGTTGAGAAAAAGGTGACACAGTTTCTAACATATATTAGGTCTAGCATGAATCTGACATATTGCAGGCACATTATAACTTTAAAATTATTACTAACTGAAAGTCTGAGCAATGGCCAAGCAATAACACCCCTCCCATCCCCTCCTCATTCCTTCCCCCTCCCCTGGTTCTTCTCCAAGTAAAGTGCATGTAGAACAATGGGGCCTACTTAGTGTGGACTGGATAGGTTCTTCTCCCTCTTGACTCTTAGTAATCTTGCGGAAAATGATTTGGCTCTACTTTGCTCTCTAAAACATCATTTCTCAGAAATTATTGACTGTCACTTTCTTTTCATCCCTGATTTTCCTTAGAATATAGACTCAAAAGTCATCCTCAGGTCCTACCAGCACCAGGTAAAATCTTTCCACAGGTTTTTGGCAATTCTGGCTACTTGTTCATCCCTGTATGATTAATTTGTATCAATTTTTCACCAAGTACATAACCAGCCATCAGTATCAAGGCCTTTTCTTAATAATGCATAAGAGGCTGGAGGAATGGCTGTGCCATTTAAGAGTTCTTACTGCTCTCATAGAGGACCAGTGCCCAAATTATGCAGTTCACAACTACTTATAACTCCAACTTCAAAGAATTCGATGCCCTCTTATGGCCTCTTTCGGCACTTTTGAGGATGTACACGCGAAAACACACAGAGACACATAAATATAAAAAGGATATACTAGATAAATAAAATTACATCTATGGTTAGTAATTATTGCAATGCTATGTGTCAAAAGAATCATTGTCAACCTCTTGCCAGACAAGTAACAGTTCCCAGACTTAGACAACCAAGAACAGGAAGGTGTGATAAGGCTATTATTCACCTTTGTGCTCAAGTGCTTCCTACCAATAATGGAGTAGCTTGCAGATGTGCTTGGGTTTGCTACCAAATTGTTCTTCAAAAATGAAAACCAAACAAAACTTTGGTTTGTGTACTGGCTAATTTTATGCCAACTTGAAGCAAGCTGGAGTCACCTGAAAGGCAGGAACCTCTATAGAGAAAATGCCCCTATAAACTCAAGCTGTAAGGTATCTTGGTTAATTACTGATTGATTTTGGATGTCCCAGCCCATTGTGGGTGGCACCATCCCTGGACTGGAGTTCTGGGTTATATAAGAAAGCAAGCTGAGCAAGCCATGCTGAGCAAGTCAGTAAGTAGCCCCCTTCCAAGCCTCTGCATCAGCTCCTGCTTCCAGAATCCTGCGGTTTGAGCTCCTGTGCTAAGTTCCTTCAGTGAGGACAATGGTTATAGAAGTGTAAGCCAAATAAACCCTTTTTCCCCAGCTTGCTTTTGCCCATGGTGTTTCATCATAGCAATAGTAACCCTAACTAGGACAATTTGCTTTGAACTTTTAAACATGAAAAATTAGTGAGAATCAATAGATTGCTCTTTTTAAATATACAATCTTTTAATCTCTTTTTTTTTAAATACTAGAAGCACAACCAGCAGCATTGGGCTTGTTTTCCTCCAGTCAATTCTGCCCTGACACTGAGGGGACCCATGCTCTTCAGACAGGGAGGCAAGAGTGGCTTCTAGCTGGCCAAAATCCTTACCAGCCTTTACTCTTCAGTCACTACCTGGTGCTGTGGCCATTCAATTCTAACCCCTGTAGTTAAGCACTCTTCCTAAAGGACATCATGCCTTCCTTACTGTTAGGGGTCTCTAACGTATTTGGTTTCTGTCTCCTGGTCTGAACCCTATGAAGTTTTTTTCCATGCACCACCGAGATACTCCCAGAGCCTTGATCATCCAGGTTAGCCTTGATACCATCTGAATTACTCATAAGATCTAACCTTGGATCCACATCCCACCCACTGCTCCAAGCCTCAGCCTCACAGGGCTATCTTCCTGCTCTATAGGACTGGCTAGCCTGCCCCCTCAAGCTGCTGGCTTACACAGAAAGGGTTTTCTTCTCATCTGCCATGTCTTCTCATCATTAAGGCTATCCAGTGCTGTCCTCACAGCACAGCAGAGAGCATGAGACTAAAGACAGAACTGCACCGATTCAGTGCTCTCTGAATGGTATAAGATGAGGAAAGTTTGAAAAGCCCCCTGGACTTTGGGTATCAAATATATTTTGTGAGTAACTTGACAGAAACTTGTAAAATACATTTCATAGGAAGAGTAAGTTGAAAAGGGCAAAACGAGCTTCAAGCCTGACAAGGGAAAAAGTTAAAAAAAAAACAAAAAAAAAAAAAGGCATATGTTGAAATATTGAGAGCAAAAACCCCATTGGAAATGGGGCTATTCTGACCTTTGTTCCTCCCTAAACGACAAGCACCTTCTCCTACTCCTTCATTTCAGGGTTTGTCCTGTGTGATTGATGACTTGCTGTTCGCTAGGGACATGGCTGAAATGCCCCACATATAAAAATGGTGCACACATAGCACTTTTCTACAGAAAGAGTGTGCGGTTGTAAAAGACAGTGAGAGGCCTGCCAGTGGAGAAGAGTATAAAAGGGAATACAGAGACTGGCGGGCTGACCACTGTCTACCTGGGGCCAGCCATCTACTTCACTATGACAGTCACTGTCTTGAAACTTCCCAGGGCAAGTTTCCATGACATGAGGACACTATCCTGTCTACTCTCCAGACACTCACAAGCCAGAAAAGCCAGTTCTCAACTCTTTCTGATCATTCCTGATGTGTATCCTACCTTGCAAGCCTTTGTGCCCTTCACACCCCATCATTTAAATCCTGCATCCAATTCTACCCTATGCCTACACTGTATGCACCTATAATAGCATCTCCATCTTCTAAATTCTACAACACAAAAATTTGTGCCCATGTCACACACCAATTCCATTGTGAGCAACTCAAAACCTGTCGAATATACATCTGCTTTTTTATGCCAAATGGAATGGCTGACATCTGGCAGATGCTAGAACATGTTGAGTTGAATGTGGGACTTAGCTGGATCCTTCATTACTTTCTCTCCTACATATGATTCTGACTCCAATAGTTAGAAGTTTCTTGAAGCCAGGGACCCTTTCGACAAAGTCTAAGTGGTACAAACTGACAGCAGGTAATACACATTTGCTTGATGCTTGACCAACTTTAGTGGCATGAAGGAGCTCAATACTTTCATGGGAGTCACACTACAGTGGCAAATGCTGTTTTCCTAAAATAACAAGCATTGCCTTGTACCTGGAACACTGTCCAGGCTCTCAACATCCCAGCACTGCTCAATGCTGTGTTTTCACTAAGCTCCAGGAGAAATCCCCAAGTTTGCCTCAGGGACTATTAAGTCCCACCACAAAATGGGTGGCTGGCATGAGAGTGGGCAGTCACACTGCGGGTGGCACCTCAGATGTCCCTGGGCCAATCCTCAAGTAATGAAGGGCACATCACACTGAATCAGTTCCCATGTCAAAAGTTTGATTTTGTAAATGCCTTTGCTCTGAGATCTACCTGGAACTTAGGACTTGCAAACCCACATGAGATCTTGATTTGCACATCTTTGCTGGATGCAGGACTCCATCCTGCATGATGGATGAGGCTCAGCTGTCAGAGGGAAATGCAGCAGAATGCCAGCCTGCTCCTCCTCAATGCCTCCCCCGCCCCTCAAACCTCCTTAGCAGACTGAGAAGAAAACAGTGACGATAAGCAGATATATTTGCAGACCTAGGGTAAGAATACACATAGAGAAAGAATGGCTATCATTGGGATGTTTTCCTGACTGTCATAGCTGCTCTAAGACCATAAGATTTTAAGTAATAAGTTTTTTGAAAACCAAAAATTTAGATACAATTTTGTATAAGCAAATCATTTGTGTGCACAAAACTCTGTATTTTTCCCATGCAAACAGCATTTTCACATGCAAATTGGGCTGTTAGGGCTTTAGCTAATTGAGCAGCGGGTGGAATCCAATGAGTTTTGTAAACACAAGTGGAAAGTGATAGCTGTACAGTACCAGGGAATGCTGGATCTCATGGCTGGCAGTCAGCACTGCCATGTGCCTACAGCTGGATATCTTAGTTGCTTTGAGATTCTGTAGCTCTCTTAAAAGGTAGAGTAGACAAACTATGGATATGAGTACATTTTCAAGTGAATTACTGGTTATTTGACCACTGGAACTGCCCTCTGCATCAACTAAGCTTATTTCAGTCTCAGACTTTCACTTACAGCCCAAGTTAGCACTTCAAAGTAGCTCAGAAGAAATGGTCCAACAGGATGCTGGCTGAGTGCATCTAAGTACCCCTACCTGGCTGCCAATCTCAAAACAGCTTGAAAATGACAACTCAGGTTGGACAATTGAAGAAAGTGTCATAAAGTGTTTTTACAAGGGAGTGGGAAGGGATTCAAAGTGGCAAGGAGGGTTTGAAAGTGCTTCAGGACCAGTGATGCAGTTTCCAGAACCAAAGAAGTAACAAAGTACTTTTGCTCCCACAACCTAGCAACCAGGCATGCAAAGAGGACCACTGACTGGTCTTGGGTTATGACCTTTTGATGGATGTAGGGGTCAGTCCCATTAGAATTCCCAGTAGATCAGAGGGGTTCAAATTGACTTCATTCTCTCTCCTTCTGCTTTCTTGGGAGGGTTTCACAGATTAAATCCAATGAGAGAAAATAAGAGTCAGTGATATCTGATGGGAGATGTTATTCTGTATATATGTTTCTCATACTGGTTAATAAAGCACTGTGGCCAATAGGAAACAAGATAGGCAGGGCTAGGAGACCAGGAGGAGGAAAGAGGAAGTAGTAGGGAGGAATCAAGATGTAGAGCATGGAGGAAGCAAGATGCCAGCCACGGCTCCTGGATAAGATGAGCCACGTGGAAATACTTAGATAAGTAGAAATCGGTTAATCATTAAGACAGAGCTAGCCCATAAACAATAATGGTACCTGGCCAACAGGATTGTATCAAATACAGAGTCTCTGAGTGTTATTTGGGGCTCACGTGGCGGCGGGACCATGGCAGTAGGACCGGTAGGCCGGCGGGGAGGAAAAACCTGCCGTAACAGATATCTTTGAGTTGATCTATACTGTCCAATCCCCCTGGCACAGGACTTAAAATGTATCAGGAGGAACAATACTGCCCAGATGTCCTGAAGTCTACAGGAAGTTCACTCTAATTTGCATTTCAGTATTCCTGGGCCATAGTATCCCAAGGTCTGTGAGTGTTGCAGCACAACATATTTTATGCATCACTAACACCTAACATACAGGGAAACTTCCTTGATTAACAGAGCTTGTTTCAACATGTAGAAATCATGAAGTCCCCAATAATCAGCTTATAGTTCTAATGTAGAAAAGGATGTGGCATTCGTCAAACAAGGACTGGTTGATTTGATTTAATCCCAAACCACTACCTACAGAATACAGAGTAAATATGAACAGAGTAAATATTATCTTCTACCTGGTATGTTTTCTTACTCTTCCTTTCATATATCATTCTCATATAAGCATGTGGTGTCTTACAGGTGGGATTCTAAAGAAGGGCCCAGCCACTCATCTCCCTGAAGGGCCCAGCCACTCATCTCCCTAACACCATTTTCATTCTGGGACTATTGAGTTCTGTTTCCTTCCAAGCTCCCTGAAGTCTTTCCCTCTTACTCTTACTTTGGGTCCCAGAAATAAAATACACATAACTGATGGACATCTTAAAACAAACAAATGGAACCCATCCCTAAGTGACAGGGATCTTCTGCATACTTGCAAAGTCTTGCACTGTGTCCTAAGAGCAGCTAATCTTGATATTCAATTTGACTAAACTGAGAGATGCTGAGATTAGTAAAGTATGCCTGTGAGAAAGTGTCCAGAAATGACTGACACGTGGGACAGTAAATAAGAAAGAGAGAAAAAACTGTCCTGAGTGTGTGTAGCAATATCCAATGAACTAGGAACCTAGGGAAATAAAGAAAAACCCAGCCATCACACTTCAGCAACTCTGTCTCTTAACTATTGTGTCCATTACTACTATCCTTACATGTAGACTTCACTTCTTTAGCCTTTCAATATAGACTCAACAGCTACTTCCTGTGGGTCTTTCTAGACACCAACATTGATTGATAGAGGACTGAAGCAATGGTGCTTCCCCCCTACCCCCAGTTTACTAATAAAGAATATAAATAGTTCTTGGTTAATTAATTATCTAGTTCTGATATCCAGCATGTACGGAACAGCTTCCATGCACCTAGCACGTTGGCAAAACCATACCTTGTTTTAGGTTATTAGATCACATCAAGCGTAGAGCCTGTTTATATGACTGTGATTACTTTTTAAGATTTTGAAATGGAAGGAAGGGAGTGTAAAAGAGAAGGAGAATAGCAAAGTGTGTTTCTTGTCAGTAAAGACACTGCATGAAGCCTATGGACAGTTGTTCAACATGAAGTAAGCAGAATTGCTGGAAGATGATTGACTTAATCCATAACCGTAAGCTGTATAGTGCTGCCAAAATGCCATGAAGATAATTGGCCTCTGGGTATTTAGATTGTGGTCTTTGTCCTTCCTTTTATAGATGATTCTGAGCATCTTTATGTGTAATAAGCCAACTATATCTAGGCGATGCCATCATTTAGAGATGTGTGTCTTAGGAGTTATAAAGACACACATCAAACATACCCATAAACACCTGCCAGATAGTGAGCGATAAAGGAAACTTCCTGACCAATTAATCAAAGCCTCAAAATGCAGCCTCGGTGTGCTATTCCCTTTAGCAAACACAGTGGAGTGACAGGGCTGGTTTGAAACTAATCAATTGAGCATTAGCAGCCTGGAAGTTTGGGGAAAAAGTTATTTTCTTAATAACATTTACAAACATTTATAGAGAAAAATCCTCATCTTTCAATTACATTTTGGCCTGATGGACACATTCTTTGAGTTTAACAGTGGTATCTTTTCTTCTTACAAGGCTTGGCCATATAGCCAACTACATTTAAAGACAGACGCATTTTGAGGAATGCAATAGATATATTTTGCTTACTCAGCTAGCATTATTTCAGACAATTAAAACTATGTGCAACTGTATTCATTTAGATATATGTAACAAATTAGTCACATTTACTTATGAATTTTTATACTTATTGTTAGTCTAACAGCATCTAGATAAGCAGATAAACCTTTAGGTACTCCTACGAGGCATTATGTGGGTTAGATTAACTGAAGTAGTAGAACCTATCTTAATCGTGGACAGCACCAATTCCTGGGCTGGGGTCCTACACTAATTACAAAGGAAAAGGCAACCTGGGCACTAATATTAATTCTCCCTCTACTTCCTGACTACAGATGCAATATGATCAGTTGACAGATGCTCCTTTGGCTGTGTGTGGCCCACATGGGTTGTTTTTGTTAAACATTTTGTAACAACAGCATGTAAAGTAAGTAATTCATATTGAGCTCTAAAGACACTGTTATTTCAGTCTAGGTAGTCAGCTGTCTCTGTCTCCACCCCTTCCACAGAGCCAAGGACTATCTGTAGCACTAACTTTAGGAGACAAGCCTAGGAAATGGCCATTCCACGTCTGTCGACTCTGACCATTCCATGTGAAAACTTCAGTCTCGGTTCTACCCAGACCTTCATGTTTCCTGACACAGATACATGACACAGATTCCTGACACAGAGGGGCTATGGCCTCCCCTCTTTCAAGTGTTCCTATTCACTGCCTGGACTGAGTAATAATTTAGAGATGCCCCCTGGTTTCTCAATCTCGGCCCATGTATGACCCAATAATAGGTCATTCTAATCTAGCTTGTCTGTCAACCTAGCTTCCTTAAGCCTGTCTGTATACTCTTCCCTCCTATTAGTTCTGGCTTTCAGGAAAACACTGATGAAGATAGACTATATGACTATTTCTGTTGTTTCTCTTATCTATTGTCAGGAACTAGGTATGTAAACAATAAGGTAAAGTGAGGAGATAAATCAATGAAGTTACACATTGCCAATAGGATGGTCCCAAGCTATGTGTGGTATTGAATTAAAAAAACAAAACACAAAAACTTTTGTTTTTCAAGACAGGGTTTGTCTGTATTGCTTTGGAGCCTGTCCGGGAACTAGCTATGTAGGTCAGGCTGGCCTAGAACTCACAGAAATCTTCCTGCCTCTGTCTCCTGAGTGTTGGGATTAAAAGCGTGCACCACCAATGCCCAGCTGAATTCAAAAATCAAATTAAGATTAAATAAAATTTAAAACTAAGTACGTAAATTGTCCTGGCCATGAAAAGAAAAATAAAAACAGTAGGTAGAATATCTAAATATGATTAAACACCAAACATACATGTAGTGGTTACCATATTGGTCAGCACAGCTATAACACAATCCCATCCATGGAGAACATTTTGTGGCTCTGATTTCTGCCTCTTTTATATAGATAGCAGCAGTTTATACCCTGCCTGTATTTTTCCCTTGACTGTGTATCAAAAGATTCTCATGTTTATGAGTAGCTGATGCTATTCCATGCTCTGATGTATAAAGTGTGTTCTTAAATATTACCTTGGATACTAATTAGTGGGATTGGGAAGCGAACAGACACTGGCATTGTTGAGGTTAATGACTTAATCCTTTAGCACAGGAGAATCCTTCTAGGGCTTATTGAAAAGACTTTTATTGGTGCTCAGGGAATGCACTGTTCTATTATCCACAAGCACTATCTGTTAGGCTGTACCATCTACATGTCATTTGGATGGCTGGTATTTAGAAAATGCTGCTTCCAGATGCTTGAATTTCTTAACAGGAAAGTAAACAGCTAATAAAAAAGATGAGATTTTTCTCAGATAGTTCTAGGATTGCCAGCATCTAGACTTGGTTTTAAATCTATTCCTTTAGGACTAACAAGAAGTAAATAGTTACTTATATGTTATAGAGATGGTGTAATAAAAGATTGGAGAAACTCTAGCTCTTGTACCTACATGACTTAAGCATTTCCAAATGCCAGATTCTGAAGAACATAGATTTCATGGAGGAGCTGAATGTTGACTAAATTTGGGTGGACAAGAGCCACTTGGAATGGTTTTGCATGGGTTCTCTGATTCTTTCCTTGTCTGAATTATCCCTGCACAGAGAAGGCACGTGTGTAATTTAGCTGATGAAAGTAGCAAATGCTTTGAAGCCTAGTGGTATAGATGAACAAAACTGTCCAAATGTCATAAAATAAAGTGTAATTGAGGACAAAGGAGGAGTAAAAGAGAAATGTCTTCACCAATGAGACATATATCCAGTGCAAGGTACATTCACAAACTGTCAACATGTGATGTATAAATACCAGGGCACACACTCATTGTTCTGTATGTGGTAGTCTTTACCATCAACTAACAACCGCCATTATTATTTCCCCTCTCGTGTGTGTGTGTGTGTGTGTGTGTGTGTGTGTGTGTGTGTGTGTGTAGTGTGCAGACATGTGTAAATGTATAGCCACATTTATGTTGATGCATGTGTGTGCAGGTTAATATGCAGAAGCCAGAGATTAATGCCAGGGATCTCATTTGATTGCTATCCATTTTCATTAATGAAGAAGTCTCTTAGTGAGCCTGAAGTTTGCCATTTCAAATAGTCTTTCCTTCACCTTGACTTGGGGATCCTCTCTCAGCCTCCCTCACAAAGAGGCTACCACACATGACTAGCTTTTATGTGGGAGGTATGGATGCAAATAAACACTAGCTGTCACACACAATGAACGTTTCCCTCAGTGCTCAGACAATCATTTCTTAAACATCTTTTGCATCCTTCAGTGTCTAGCACTAAGAACATATCAAATATTGTCCAAAGGTTACTACTAATTGTTGGGTAGTGTGTATGCAAAGTAGTGGCCCTGTCTCTGAAGATAATCACGTTCTGGATCCCAGAACTTATGATGCTATATCTTGAGGCAAAGGGAAATTAAAGTTGGAGATTAAAGTTTATGATCAGCTGATCTGGAGCTCAGAAAACCCCACAGAAGAGGGGATAAAGAACTGTAGGATCCAAAGGGACCAAGGACATTAGGAGAACATGGCCTACAATAGGGGCTCACAAGAGACTGAAACAGCAATTGTAGAGTCTGTATGGGTCTGAGTAGATCCTATGCATATACAATATGGTGGTGTAGCTTATTGTTTTTGTAAGACTCCTAACATTGTCTCTGACTCATTTGTCTGCTCTTGTTACCCTTTTCCTCTTATTTGGTTGGGTCACCCAGCCTTGATATGAGGGTTTGTACTTAGTCATGTTGTATCTTGTAATGCTCATTAGGTTGATATCTCTTTCCTTTCTGAAGGAAAATGGAAGAAGAGCAGATCAGAGAGAGAGGAAGGGAGCACTGGGAGGAGTGGAGTGAGAGGAAACAGCAGTTTGGATGTATTGTATGAGAGAATGAATTTCTTTTAAAAAGCAAGATTTCTATGCATCATCCTACTGTGCCCAGTATAGTCACCTAATCTTTAAGAAAGGAGACAACAGAGGAGTCACAGCCTGGCAGCAGAGGTTGGTGACAAGCTGTGGGAATGTCTTGATTTTGTCTATCCATTGCTGACTTTGAAGAGAGACCCAAAGGCTTACAACAGAGAACATGATGACCTCCAGAAACTGTGGAGCAGAGAAATTGACACTACCATCCAGTCTCCAAGAAGGCTTGGCCAATGCCTGATTTTAGTCCAATAAGACCATGGTTAGGCTCCTAAGTGTAGCACTGTGAGCTGATAAATTGTTGTTTGCAACCACAAAATCTGTGATCATTTGTTACAGCTGACATGAAGATGAATGCAGCTGAGATCTTTCTCTTTGATTCTTAAGAAACGACACTATAAATTTGTTATTCTAACCATCCCTAACAACCATCAAATATTCAGGTGTCAACCCAGACTGCAACGCTGATGCAAGTATGTGCTGAAAGAAAATCTGGAACAATGTTCAAAGGAAAAGATGCTTCCTCATTTTAAATAGTGCCTTAGTCCCTACTTCTGGTGGCTGGCTCTTTTTAAAACATAATTGTCCACTTAAAATACTCTGGTACTGGAAACCTGATTCTAGGTAAACATTTGTTTGCCTCTCTCTCCCTGGGGCCATGCACCAGACTGAAAGGTACATCTGATGATTTAATTGATAATTATTAAACCAGAAAAGCTGATGCTATCAATTGAATTGTTAAGCAGTACTTCTGGTGTACTTGTTTCAAAGCAAAAATTCTACCCATGCTCATACTTGAGGAAAGTCAGGCTCTTCCAGCAGATAAAAAAACAAACAAACAACAACAACAAAAAAAGCCCTTGGCCTAATCTCTAATATCTACAGACTGCAAGAAAGTCCTTGCATTTATAACATTCTCCTAGACAGCTGGAATCTGGTCCCTTTGCCTCAGGAATGGGAAGGTGTGGCTCTATTATATACTTAGCTTCTCAAAGAACAGGGCACTAGTGAATACAAGAAAACTGGCTGAGTTAACTGTTGTACCGTGAGGAAAGAATCTCGTAGCTGCAGAGATTTCTCAGTGGTTAAGAACAGGTCCGGGTCTCACAGAGGACCCCACTTTATTGTGTGTTTTTCTAAACCACTTTGTCTTTTGCATCTTTACCATCTGTCCACCATGGGCAAGTACATTTAAAAATGTTTATTAGCTGTCTTTATTTTCACTTCTCTTCTGAGCAATCCAACACTAATTAAATAAAGAGAGACTCTTGAGATAACAAGGAAATTTATAGATTAAAAACAGCTTCATTAATTTAATAAAGATTTTTAAAGCTAATTTCTAGTTTATTAAAAGGAACAAAAAGGGTGATAAGAAACAAGCTAAGCAACATTTTAAAAAAAAATCAGACAAATTAGAATATGGGGTGCTCTACAAGAAAATGCTTCATTTCTAACAGTCAATATAGAATAAAAGTGTACAGAAGGCAAAATGGAAACTATACCTAGGGTTCAAAGGCCATGTCATCACTACTGAAACTATCCATCTCCAAAATCCACAGATGACACTTCACCAAGTAGAATTGTATCCAATTAATCTTTATTTAAAAACAAGCTGGAAACCAGATGTATCCAGTTATCAATTCCTGCTGGATATTTAAAGATCTTAAGAGATAAAACAGGTGTAAAATGAAAACGGGCACTTTGAGGTTAGAAGTTTCAAAGAAGTGTGAGTATTGGGGATGGGGTGGGAAGGTTAGGATGCTGTTTCAAGAGCAGGAAGTAGCCAACAGGAAGTGGGGCTAGAACAGCACTGTGTTTAAGGAAGAAGTAATGAAGCACTTCCAGATGTGTGTGTGTGTGTGTGTGTGTGTGTGTGTGTGTGTGTGTGTGTGTGTGCGCGCGCATGCGCACGCACATCTTGAAGTCCTGGATCTATCTATATGCTTCTAACACCTTCCGTTCTGAACTTCAAAATATCACTTACAACATAAATTTGCAACCTTCATTGCAAATGTAGCAATGCATCCGCTGTATTTAAAGTACTTTGCACACCACTCTTCCCATTCCACATCTCCCGACTACTCTCTCTCTGTCCAGGAGGGTGGGCATGACCTGTGATTTAGTCCCTTAAAGTCCTCTCAATAATGCACTAAGGAATTCTTCTTAATGTCATTGAAACAGACTGTGACAAGTTCTAGGACCCCACATTAACTCTTTGCAGAGGATTATGAGGCTCATAGTTCACTGATAATAAAGGTGCAGTTACCTCAAATGGTAGAATCTTCCTTATTGTTCCTATGTACAGAGGTTACAGGTTTTCACACATCTCAACTTCAAAATTTTTCATTACCTATAGAGCAAGTATGAACCACATAAATTTAATATTATTTGGTAACTTCAAAAATGAATATAATTTATTTAGATTGTATCCACCACCCACTCCCTCCTCCAACTTAGATTTTTTCATCGTTCTCTCATTGTCTAAAGCCTCTAACTTCTTAAGATTAATAAGAACTTATATTCATAATATTAACTTAAAATTGTACTATTTGTTAAGTAATTCTGCATGATATCTAAGAAGATAAAATTATCTTATTAAGAAAAATATGTCAGAAGGTGTTAAATAAAACTCTGAGATCAAGGGTCATTTCTTAGGAATATTGATAATAAAAGATAAGACAAAAAGGAAGCTGCTTTCAAAACAGAAGGGATTTGAAGACATCTGAGAAAGTAATTGAATACCATGAAGGATCAGGTATGGAGATGTCCTGGATTGAGACTGAGGCAGAGTCAGGAAGAGGGAGGGAGCAACAGACAGAATCATTCCATCAAAAGAAAATGTGATTGAAACAACGGAGTAAACACATAACAATATGATATTTGCTTAACATCTTAGGTATCAAGTCTGTCATTTTTCATATACATTTTATTATAACCAAGCTTTATGTTTTTCCTGATTAGGTTTTCAAGGAAAGCAAACAATGTATTTTTATGATGTCTGTACAGATTCTGGATTGTTTGGAAGAAAAATGCTATGCAAAATATAAGATATAAATGAATCTCATCAGTTACACCATCTGTGAATTTTAAAATTAGAAATATGCAATTCAGCATTGAATGAGCTTACTGTCCTCACTAGGACACACGGGTATGATTCAGATATGCAAAGTCTATTCCTTCTTGCTTTCTGTGATATGTTAGAGACACACCCCTGTACACACACACTTTAATTGAATGAAAGTCTACCACCATTGGGTACACAGTGGGCTTTTCTTATCTATACACTAAACCACAGCCTCTCTTATTTTCACTGCTATTTTCCCTGTGGCCTTTGATTTCTCATTGTTCTGAGGGCTTCCAAGGAATTTAACAGTAATCAGTCAGCCCTACTGTGTTTGTAGGCATTACCCAAACCCTTTATTTTTAAATTCACGAACAATCCCATTTTAATTGCATATTTTCCAATATCTCAATGGAGAAGTTACTGCCATGTGTGAGTCAATGTTCTGTCATTGTAACAAATCTGACAAAGACAATTTACAAAGACAGAAGGGTTATTTTGGCTCATAGTTCGGCAAGTTTCAATCCCTTACTGATTGGCTCCATTGTTTTGGGGCCTGGGGCAAGGCAGAAAGTTGAGGAGGGAAGCACATGGCATGGCAAAGTTCATTCAGCTCATGACCAGAATATTAAAAACAATGAGGAGCCTAGAGTCTGCAATGCCTTTTGAAGGCAATCCCCAGTGGCCCAAAACCTCTCACAGAGCTCCTACTCTCTGACGTTTACCATCTTCCCAAAATAAGTATAAGTGAGAAAGAAGTATTTGGCACACAGATAATGGAGAGAATCTTAGGAGCTACACTACAATAAACTATCTTACATCACAGGCATCTATATGCAACCCACCTTTTAGAAAGTTGTTCTCTTTGCCCATCAGAAAGTAAGTACCAAACCTTCATCTGTCTGTCTTCTCTCTTGGCCCACTCTTGCAAAAACATCAACAGCTTCTTTCTTTCTGAGAAGTAGCTGCAAAAAATAAAAAAAAAAAATGAGGTGTACAAAAGTGTTAGAAATAAACATTAATAACATACCTTCAAACCATGGTGAATCTGTACAGCTGCAGAAACTGGTGGAAAAGAAAGGAGAATTTGACACAGAGAGTCTGGAATGAGGTGATCATGGAAAGGAGAAGAAAAGGAGATAATGATGGTTAAAGAACATCTAATGATTGTATGAAAATGTCACAGTGGGACCTATTATTTTTTTATAGTTCATATATGTTCATAATAGATTAATGCAACAGGAAAATAATGAAATAAAAATAAATGGCACCATATTACACGAAAGCTTACAAGCCATTCTCATATATAAACATGTATTTCTGAGCTACTCTTTCCTTAGTAAAAAAAATAATGATCTAGTGTCATCTTTTGAAGAAAGAAGAAGACAGGGAGGAATATGAGAAGGAAGAAGAGTAAAAAGTGGAGAAAGAAGAGGAGAAATAATTGCATTCAATACAGCAAATTATAAAAAAGTCTAAAGGGATGTCCAAAGTCTAAGTCCTGCTGAAGAATCCTGTAATGTAGTCAAAATAGGCCTGCCTTAAATCCTTTCCAGACTCACACTTACTCGTTAGTGGTGAGTAGCATACACGCACACATATACACAAACTCAGGCACACTCTTGGCTCCTCTGGGAACATCAGCACTACCACCACACACATTAATTTTCATTGGCACACCAGATAAAGAAAGCATCAGCCAGAAAGGTGATGTCTTAAAGATACCTAAAAGATATTCTTGCATTCCATTTAAAAGTCTCTATTCGTCCATTTGCTGCAGGGAACTTGACTAACCTAAGGTGAAAACAGATGTTTATTTCTATATAAATAGCAACTTAAGGACATTTGCATTTTGTGACTGAGTACATAGTGATGTAAGAAATAGTAAATGTGGAGGGAAAACCTTGTAAATAAATAAAAATAAATAAATAAATAAATGAAATAACTATTAGAAAACTAGGCTCAAATTTGGATTGCCACAAAACGTATTTTCTAATTGAGAGGCAGTAACAATTGTCTGTGAGGCTCATCAGGGTCCAACATTCAGTTAACAACGCTAAGTTCCTGGAACTTCACTGATTGCTGGTTGAACACAGTCCCTGTGTTTTAAAAGCTCAAGTGTGGTGGAGCTTTGAACCAAATGTCATCTAAGGTGCACTTGGCTTTAAAATGTTTTGCAGATTTCCTTAATAAGAAAAAAAGAATTGTAACCATTAAGAATGGAAGTTGAATGTTTCGCATCACATAGAACCAGAGATTAGATAATTTGGTAGGTCTGGTATAAATGAGATGTGTTGTTATTATCAACCCAGGGTGTTCCAGGCATATAAATCCTTGAGGAGTAATTACATCACAAGTGATTTCTCACAGCTGTAAAATAGTCATTGAAATTTTTAGAGTCTGATTTATATCACCAAAGTCTGAAGGCTTTACCTACCAAATAGTGAAATTGTTTTCCAGCAGGGCTGGTTTCAACATTTCGCCTTTCTCTCTCTCCTCTTATAAGCAATGACACACTGGAAATGAACTTTTCATTTCTCTCATCTGTCAAATAAGTATACTTACAATTAGAGTCCTGCAGAGACATTTTGAGAATTTAATGAGATACAACATGTGAAATACTTAGTGTAATGCCCACCAAAAGCATTCAATGAATATTCTATCAGTTTTTAACTGAAGAATATTTGCCTGAAGACATATTTATTGAATTACATATTGTATTTTTAAGGAACAGATTCAGAGACTGTGTATATGTACCAGTTTTATCATCGGCTATCCTCTGGATTAGTAGTTATTTATTTAGAAAAGCAAAGAAGATATAATTGAACAGAACAGTACTAGCAGCAAAGACTGGCTCCAAAAGTGGAGCCAGGTGCATATAAGCTGTAGTGATATTTTTGTTTGTACAAATAAAGCCAGTCTGAAGGTCAGAGAATGGAGCTTTCCACTAGCTAACCATAGAGATATGGAGGTCTACACAGACAGACAGGAAGTGAGGTAGCTGGACAGAAACAGGATATAATCAGGGAAAACCAGAAACTTGCTCTCTTGTCTGCTGAGATGCTAAGGAGGTAAGCTGTGCTGTGGTTTGTTCTTTCTTATCTCTCAGCATTTCCCCAAATATCTGACGCTGGGTTTTTACTACTTAGACCAATTAAGAACTCCATTTATACTAAACAGTGAGTAGGTACAGACTGTACACATACAAGGGGTATGACCATGACCAAGTTGGGCTCTTTGGTTGAGAATCATCAGTTACTAATACTACCAATATCTTGGAAAATCAGTATCAGTATCTTAGTCCTTTAGGAAAGAGCTGGGTAAGCATCACCCGCTTCAGTTCCCCACTGTACTTCATAGATGTATGGTCAGTATATAAGATGTCCTTGAAGCAAAGCTCCCAGGATAGTGGTTGATCTGTTTCTCAAAGGAAATTTGCAAGAATATGGTTTGTGGAGCTAACAATGGTCACTAACTCCATATACAGTCTCATGATTTCCATTTACAGCCAATTAGTCTCCTGCTATCCATTCAAGATTGCCATTGCCTTCAGGCAGCACCTCTCCAGACTTAAGAGGCAAAAATGTTTAGATAACATAGTACCCCTCCTAGGCTGTGGTTAATGCAAGTATCTGTTTACTACTAACAATAAAGAGAAGAATGTGTAAAAGCACATACACAAGAATCTGAATATCAAACATTATTCTGTCACACTGTGTAATGACAACTGTCCTCCTGATAAGGTGGGGCTTATTGTAACATTATTTGTGGTAAGACATGTGCAAACATCAAATCACCCCAGATAGGGTGACAAGCCAAAGTAAGGATTTCACCACAGTTCAATTCAGTGACCCAATGAATGTCACTGGGGTCACACAGGAATGTGGATAAAGGATTACTTACAGAAGAAGAAATTACTCAAAAACAGCTCACTCACCAAAGTCCACCCCAGAATTGTTGGACACCCGATAAAAACTGGAAACTCAAGGCCACTGCACAATCTGCAAGCAACTCCACATGTAAGAGATTAATTAGAGCATGTCCTCTGTAGGTAACTCAGTTGGTCTGACTCTCTTCCAGGAAGCTTTGGCTGGGCGCTGCTTCTTCCAGGCAGCTCAGCTTCTCTGGGCGTCTTCTAACCAGATCAGCAGCTGTCTGAAAGCATCTCTCTGCAGTCCTCTCTTTTTACAGGTGCTTGTGGGAGGAGGGGATTTGTAAATCTGATCAGTTTCAGATACTTCCTGAAGTTATGGCATCACTTTGTAAGCTTAATGAGTTCCACAGGGTGGAATGTTTCATCTCTATTTGAACACCCTGTATCTTGAGAAGCTTTGCCTTTATACTATCCTGTTATCTCTTTCCCATACACACATCCTTTTAGCATCCTGAACCTTAACAAGCTTTCCTCCAAGACAGAAGGCTTTAAACTAAAAGGAAAACTGCTAAACAATACAAGGCAGTTACTCTTTCTTTTTCTTCTGGTCTCTTCTTGGGAAGATCTCAACCTGACCAAGGATCAGTTGCAGCTCAACAGGGACTCTTGAAGTATACCCCCAAGAAGCATTCCTTTTCTTGGAAAGAGAAGGTTTAAAGACACAGAGCAAAGAGTTCCAAGAGCTGTAAGTATAAATGGGTCACTGAGAATGATCATCAGAGCTACATTTCTGCCTATTGTTTTATGGATTCACACATTTTATGCATTAATGACATGGGACAATAGATGGTTATGGTCTAGAAGTCACTGGTCAT
Organism: Cricetiscus sungorus; assembly: GCA_030556225.1. Classification (NCBI taxonomy): domain Eukaryota; kingdom Metazoa; phylum Chordata; class Mammalia; order Rodentia; family Cricetidae; genus Cricetiscus; species Cricetiscus sungorus. The sequence goes on along the minus strand of JANBXA010000180.1, from coordinate 20,499,437 downwards.
TGTTCTTATAAGACAGTGTCACACTGGAGACTAAACTTTGGTTTTAACTGAAGGAAATTGTAGCTAGATAAAATGTGGTACGTGGAAACTGTGATCACTCCATGGTCATCGGTATTGTGGATGGGTCAGAGGAATGTCTGGTATTAGATATGCCCTCTTGCAGCAGAGTAGTACTAGGTCCATGCTATTTCATTGAACCTGACAGAACTGATGATACAAAAACAACACTAACTACCTAGAATCCTTAGTAGCTCTCGGTGAGGAATTCTCAAGATCCTGTAATATATGAACACTTACCTAGGGGACACATCCATTCTCCACTGCAGAAGCCATGGCATTGCTCTACAATCCTAGAAGAGTGGATTATAATTCTCACTTTCAGCCTTGTCATTAACTCTACCCAGTATCACTCCACTTATTAGAGAACACAGGGCCAAATGGTTTACTTGACTCTCATGGAACATGTAGTAGTGTCATATGATTGAAAGGCCAAAGTTGTGAGACTGGAGTTTAGAGCCCTTTCCTACTGTAAACCCCAGTCAAAAACTTTCACATCACTAAGAATGCTGTATGGAATTAGTCACCTCCTAACTCTCATGAGGTCTGTCTGCTATTGTTTTAATTTCTGAATTATTGGGAAAAAAGAGACACAATAATTTGCCCCTTCATTTTTGTGTTTGCATGCCACAAGCAACTAGGCCTCTTCATGACTAATAGGTTTTATTTTTCAGCCTCCTAGATTCATGTGTCTAATAAAATTATTTACATTTTCAAGCCGGGCGTTGATGGCATATGCCTTTAATCCCAGCACTGGAGAGGAGGAAGCAGGCAGAATTCTGTGAGTTCAAAGCCAGCCTGGTCTGCAGAGTGAGTTCCAGAACAAAACAAAAAATATTTACATGGTCATCTAGATGCAATAATATGAGTACAGAGCATCAACATGGCCACATGAACTAGCTTCTTGGGAACATCATTACAAAGAGCAAGAGTGAGAGTATTCATATTGTTTTCCATCCACAGTGGATGTGAACTGGACTATAAATTTTTTAATACAAATGGAAGGAATAAATTTTCCAATGACTGTGTCCCATGTGCCTGAAACCTGTTAATTTGCTTTCATCAACATACTACATCTGATAGAGCTAAAGTAGAACATTGCCATTCCCTAGGATATGCATCATTTTCATAGGGAACAAAATGGAGAATTCAATAGTCATCTAACATGGCTCTCACCCTTGCATCCTTTTCAATGTTAAAAGACTCACATTTTTTCCATTTATTGTGGTTTTTTAACAATTAATTCTGCAATATTGCTTGTTTATATTTAAATATATAGGACTGTGATACATTTTATTGATTCCCACTTGGCCTCTCCCACTACTCAGACCTATAAGCCTTGGATAAAATGCAGAACTACCATCAACTACAAAGTGTGTCAGTCCAATCACATGCACAAGTCTAGAGAACTGGCTACCAGGGGATCCATGCAAGCAACTCTGGCCCAGGACCCAGTTATCACATGGCCTCCATAAACTGACATTTGAGGTCCACAATGATGCTTTATATCAGTCACTATTTGTGTAGATGCTGATAACAAACCTATTTTCATATTTTCTTTTCTCTAAGACTGTCCAAGTAAATGGTCACAGACCCACTTATAAAGTCCTAGATGAACCACTTTGGTATATACCTGATACAGAACTATAGGCTCCTTCCTCCTGGGTACCAACCTCTCCTATGGTCACTGGTCACTGGAACAGAAAACGGTCCTCTCCTCAGAACACTTGTTTTAAACCTCCCAATTTGCTTGACTGCCTTTAGTCTCAACTGAATAATTTCTTGTGGTCCCCTTCTGCATCTTGTCTCAAGGAAAATCATAGGTCTTGAACTCTTTCCATAGTGGACAGTAAGACAAGACTCCAACTATTACTCCAACTTTGGGCATAATAACTGCCCATCTTGCTTCTGACAGTTAAGCATGGCTTTATTACTTGAAAACCTGATCACCTCTGTTCTCGAAGAATCAGATTCTGCCATGATATCACTTACCACTGCCTCTGACTGATAGTGGCCAAATACCATGAAGCTTCTCAAGCAATAGCTTAGATTACTGGCCTCGCACTGGTAAGTTATTTGCCACTGTTATAAACATGATTTCTCCTGTAATCATCCTGGGACACAGTATTACTCACTTTGCATGCCAAATTCTCTGTGTGTCTTACTATTTTTTGCTGTTTCCTCAGCAACTCTTTTACTTCTAGTCCATCCAAAATACTCTCCAAATTCCCATCATCACACCAACCTAGTGACACATTCACAATTTCTCCAAAGATTCCTGCCAGTTTCATTAATTCAGTATTCAGAGGTTCTTTCCTACTGAAAACTGCTCCCTTAGCCAACTTCATGTTTCATTTTGTGCCTTAAACAAGAACCTTAGACATTAGTCTTGGCCACTTCTGTCCAGCCAGAACATGAAACCTGCAGTCATCCAGATCATAAATGCTCACTGCAACCCCTGTTGTCTGGAAAGAACATTCTAATTGCTCTGGCTTTTCACTATAACTCACACCACCCAAGAAATTTCCAGTACTTTTTTTGTGAGCTGGGACTGAATCATTGTTATCTCCTTTGAGACTCCCAACTTCTTTAATTAAGGAGCTACCAAGTTCTCTGCTTCTCTGATATATAGATGGTCATCGGTATACTACCAAACCCACCTAGGCCAACTGAAAATGTCTCTATGTATTATATATCATAGATATATAATTGATTCTGATATATTATGGATTCTGTACATACATACACATATGCTCTATGTCTTACTTTTAATCACATTTTCATTTTCTTTTTCTTTATTTGTTATTTGTTCTGTGCATTGTTGTATCTGTGTGAAGGTGCTATGTCTCCTGAAACTGGAGTTACAGACAGTTATGACCTACCATGTGGATGCTAGGGATGAACCCCAAATCCTCTGGAAGAGTAGCCAGTGCTACTGAGCCATCTTTTCAGTTCAATGTTATATGTTTTATAAAGGTAAATGTTCTATTCTTCTAGAAAATCCCAGTCAACAAATATAATCAATTAAAACATCTCCAGATATTGTGAAATATTCTCCACAGGGGACATGTAGATATGTCCACCACCGGAAAAAAGACAGAATTGCAGATCATAGGACTAGTAAGAGCATTAGACATTGTTCGGTGCCACAGTCTAACTTTAAAACATGTGATACACATCTCAAGGAAGTAATGGTCTTTGTCTGTATCCCACTACTTAGCGACATGTTCCATGGCTATAGACCAGTCTGCCATTTCCCTGGACTTCTGGAATAGAAAATGCTTCTAATTAGCCTGTTGGGCTCTATTCACATATGCAGACAAATCAAATAAAGCACAGGAAGTTGACCCAGTTTTCTTATCCTTTCAAGTATTTAAAGTTTCCTTCTTCAGAACTTTTGTGGATAAATTGCTGCTAATGGTGGTTGTCAGGGAAGCATTTCTGCTAATTAGCATTTGTGACAAGAAAGAGACATACAGAAGCAAATAGGTGGTTCTTGTAATACCCACCTCCCTCCTTTCCTTCAAGTGAAAAGCCTGTTCCTCTTTTTGCTCTGAGGCATGAGGCTCAGCAGTCCCTCCTTTCTGGACAATAGGTCATTCCTAAAACTGCCTCTGAGAGTCCTTCGTCAATAAGCCATCAGTTGCCCAGGGTTGGTTTGTTTTGTTAATTTGCAGTTCTATTTTTACTGAACAGAAAAGTAAGATCAATAGCAACCAGAGGGATTTCTAGGCAGCTCCACTCTCGGCTCTTACTTGAATTTGAAAGCATAACAATGTCAGCAGAATTAATTAAATTGCCATCACTGTGTCTCACTCATCCATCACTCACTCACACACTCCTATGTTAACACACATTGAAATTGGCAGAATACACATTTACATATGCACCCACCTACACTTGAAGGAAAATATGCTAATTTTTTTTTCATTTGTATCTTTGAGTTTCGATCTCTTGAAAGCATACAGTGACTGTGAGACAACTCAGCTTTCTCAAAGTGCCAAACATGGAGCATCTTGAGGAATCTTTGTCAGCTCCCTGAAAACATGAATCTGTTAAATGATTAATCAATAACCTAATCAAACTTTGATCTATAAAGTCAAGGGGAGCCGAATACTCTATCCCAAATAAGTTGTGTGGTATGGTCAAGCAGAAACCAGGAGAGGGAATCCTGAGGAAGGACAAGCACCACCCAATGATCAGATAAAGTGGTGTTTGATCCAGGAAATCTGCTGGTCAGTGGGGCAAGAAGGTATGGGACTAGAGGTAGGGCTAGCACAGTAGTCATGGGAGAGTACAGTTATGGACAGCAGAGCAGAGGGAATGGGGATAGTACAGGTATGGCTAGCAGTGCAGGGAGGCATGGGGGTGTGGGAATGACCAGCAGAGCAGGAGTGAAGGGGATGTATAGAGATGGCCTTGTAGGGCTGGGAGACATGGGGGAGTGTGCACGTGGTTAGCAGCACAGGGAGTCATGGAGAGTCCAAATTTGAAGTGCCTGGCACCCAGTAGAAAAAAAAAGACACCCATAACTGAGATTCCGCATGATTTATAATTTATAAAGTCTTTCATTGCAGCCACCATTATGACTCCTGGCACTGATGCATATCAAGTCAAAATTCCCTTACCTGGCGATCCAGTCAGGATTCTCATGGATACCAAGGACATTCATAGTAGAGCATATGTGTTCCTTTTCTTCCCCTGATAATACAGCACAGGTCTTTGAGCTTTGCCAAGTACCACATCTCAACCTGTGGCCCACAGGTTTATAGCCTCTGAATGGGATCCCATGTGACCTCTAAAAGTAGAACAGCCCCCTTTTATGTGACCTAACTTGTGCCTTGAATTTCAGGCAGACAATACGTAGTCTCTTTACGAAGAATAACTAACATAAAACCCCAAAACTAGTATTTGCTTTCTGTGTCTATGAGGCAAAGTAGTGCTAGTTAATATATGTTGGTCATTAGCAATATGGCTGTCACTGTGGCAAATTCCTTCCAATGTTTTTTGTCACTTGACACCCAGCTACCATTTTACAGTTTAGGAAACAAAATACAAACAGCTGCAGTGTTTCTTCTCTAGCCAGGGAGCTCGGAAGCTGTGTGCAAGATCCACTGTCTGGCCGCAATCTCTTCCAGTGCCTTCTCTTTCTACCCTCCCAGCCTATCAATGTGCAATTGATAGTGACCCATCCCTTCTATCTCTTCCTACCCCCACGTTCTTAGCATCGATGCAATAACTGGCCTCAACGAAGGGGAGGATTTGGAATCTCCAGATGGGTGGGATAAAGTCTGAATTTAGGACCAGAAAACTGCCCTCAATAAACAGGACAGGGTTTTGTTGTTGTTGTTTTAAGAGTATTGAAAAATAGCCTATCTTTACAAAACAATGCTCTGTTTTACACCCAGGAACTCTAGGTGTCTGACAAAGATTTCCAGGACACAAAGCCTGACAACTAAAATTGGGCACATTCTCATATAAGCTCAGCAACCTTGACAGGTCCCCAGATTCTCCTTCAATGTGTGGACCCAGGATTAGTACTAGAAACCTTCTCTATGCTTTGCCCTTTTCTGTCTTTTGTGCTTGGGCAACTGGGCTTTCATCTTTAGCAAATTGAGGAGAGACCCAAACGTTCCCTAGGCAGGAACAATAGCAGCTGGAGGACAAATGTCGAGGCTGCCCCCCACATGACAAGCCTCACATTTCACTTTCCCTCCCTCTTTTTTCCACGCTTTGCTTCATTTTGGAAGAAAAACTATTTTTAAAAGCACCAAAACCCCTTGCTGTCAGGGAGCTTGGCAGGATTGATAAATAAGGGGAGTCATCTTAATGGGGGTGCTGTCAGGAAACACTTTCTTTTAAACAAATAAATGTGAGAAATGAGAACATTCAAGAGGTCCCTGAGTTTCTCCAGGGGCCAAGGGGAAACCAATGATGCTACTTCAACTTCCCCTGTGACTAGAAAGTCTTGCTCATTAGCATATCAGAATTCATCTGGTCTCTTCCCTGTCTTGTTCAAGGAATGCTTTCTACAGCTCCCAAACCCCCACCCCACCCCCAGGTGATTTTGGCTTTGGCACCATTCTTAACGGGCCCCATTTCCAATCTTTTTTTTTTTTTTTTTTTTTTTTTGGTAGGCTCCAGGTGTTTCTGTCTATTTGAACACATGTCTGGTAACCACAGATTCACCGGGCTTAAATAAGAATCAAGACTGCTCTCGTTTATCTCCACACCGACAGTGCAATTTGTCAAACTCAAAAATGCCCATTGGTGTAAAGGATTTAGGGAAAGCAGAGGATTGAGTGAGTAACAAGAGACTGAGGTGTCAGATGAGCCTTTGAAGCAAACTGCTTAGATCAATCAACTGCAAGACATTACCGGTGTCCTCCTCCACCTTTAGCAGAACAGCCCAGGCTCCTCTTGGTGATTCCACAAAGGAGTCAGGCCATTGCATCACATCCAGAGGAAAGCAGATGCAGTGTGGTTCAACTGGAAGAAGGAACATTTCAATTTATGACCAAGCCAAATGCTCTATGGTCTCAGATCATGACTCCAAAGAAAAACAGCCCTGATTCTGGATCTTAACTGCTATGGTATGTCAGTCGCTTTCATGTTACTCACATAATATTTGAGGTCATCAGCTTAATAAGACATAGGGTTTATTTTCATTCTTGAGTTCAGAAGTTTATGTCCAAGGCAGCTGAATCCTCTGCTGCTCAGAGCCTTGGGTAGCATAGGACACACGTTATAACAAGCACAGGGCAGAGGCCTGTAGTCCTCATGGTATCTGAAAGCAAACAGAGACAGATAGGAGCATCGGTCTAAAGACCATCTCCAGGGCACAGTTTCCTGCTCTACCTTCATCTCGCCAAGCCACACCTCTTAAAAATTGATGTCATCTCCCCAATGGCTCAATAAGCTGTGGATGAAGCATTTAATAAATGGACCTTGGGTGACACTAATCCAAACTATAGCAATGAGGTTGCTGTCAAGGTACCAACAAACACTATGCCACTGAACGCAACTTGCTTGTCTCCTGTGCGCTGGATTCTCCCTGGTGTCTTAGTGGCTTGGTTAAGGTTTTTCTTCCGAAGTACAAACTCCTCAAAAAGTTGGAACCTGTGAAGGACAATTAAAGTAAATTCCCATCAAACTTGTACTGTACACTGTGGGCTCACAACTAAACTTCATTGCCAAGACTCCCTTGCAATTAAAAAGGATCCTAAGATGGAACTTATCCAAAAGAAATGCTTCTGGCACCGAAAAACAGTGGTAACACCCCACATAGTTTTCCTTGTTTGTCATGTCCATTATCTTCCAGCATTATTCAAAGGAAAACACAGAGGAGAAAGAACTTCAGAACTCCAGGGAATTGTTGAGATACTAGATACCTAAAACTGGCCCATTAATGTGCTTTTGAGAAACAGGGCTCCTCAACTAGCATGTACCAGAAAAAGCCATAAACAATATACCATAAACCATTTTCTAGAAACCATAAACATTTATTAGATTATCTGTTGTAGCAGTACGACAACCCAAGTGAACACAAGCTGGCAGGAACAGTGTATCTGGCTGTGTCTGTCCTGTGATTAGCTTGAAGGAGGCTGTGGTGGTTTGAATGAGAATGGCCCCCACAGGCTCATATATTTGAATACCTGATCTCCAGTTGCTGAAACTATTTGGGAAGCATGTGGGGGTGTGGCCTTATTGAAGGGGGTGTGTTACTGGAGGCAGACTTTGTAGCTCTCTCCCCACCCTCCCTCTCTCTCCCTCCCTCTCTCTCCCTTCCCCCCTCTCTCCTCTCTCTCTCTCTCTCTCTCTCTCACTCTCTCTCTCTCTCATGGTTCTGTATCAGGCACTGAGCAACTAGTACAGAGCCAGAGCCATCCCAACCCCGCTATTGCCATGCTCTCCCTTCTGATGGTCACCAGCTCTAACCCTCTGAAACTGTAAGCACCAAATAAACTTGTTCTTCTACAGGCTACTATAATCATGGTATCTTACTGAAGCAATATAAAAATAACTAAGACAAAAGCCAAAACTAAGTCACTTTTATAGCTCAGCCTATGACAGAGAGCATGTGATACCATTATTTAGCAGAAGAAGATAAAGGATTATAGAGGACAAGGAACTCACAGATATATGTGATACTGGGTAACTCACAGATATGTGTGATATTGCAAAGTTAGATTAGCTATACTAGATAGAAAACTATACAGTAAAACACCATGAGATAATTATTTTTGCCAGGGAAATCTACAAACTTTTCATAAAAGAATCTCAAAGGATAAGGTGTTTTTTCACAATCAATTGGTGGAAAGGACATTCAAAGAAAAGGTAATTGTGAGATAAGTGAAGCCACCTTTGCAAGCAAGGCATGGTAGCATGCCTGTTAAAGTGGCAGTTGGGAAGTAGAGGAGGAGGGGGATCAAGAGTTCAAAACCAGCTTGACTACACAGTGATGTCAAGGCCAACCTGAACAAGCATCATCTTCAGTTCTGTGGCTTTTCTAAGAAAACTAAGGAAAGTATGGTATCCTATGACTGTAATCCCAGGATGTGGAAGGCTAAGGCAGAAGGACTGCAAATTCAAGGCCAGACTGACCTATATAGCATAACCCTAACTCCAATTAAAAAAAAAATCTAAAAATGTCAAAGAAAGCCTGAAGAACAACCAAGTGTTCAAAAGAAGCAAAATTATGTTTACTAACATTCTGGGAAATTGGCTCTGTTGATATTTTGAGGAATTGAGACTCAGGGCATTGACACTAGATATCATTTAAGGAACCACTGCAATAACAAATGGCGAGGGGGGACTTGCCTGAATATTCTGAACAGCTTCTGTGATAGGTTAGATGGACAAAGCACCATGTGGTGTGGCATAAAATTGTCACAGGGTGCTAAGAAGATACAGTAAACAACACCATTCCAGGTAGGTAAGGCTTCCTTATATTTGGGAACATTTCTAAATTGAATCACAACTATATAGTTCAATGTATCATGGAGATTTTTAAAGTGTACATCGTAACTCCAAGGAACCTTCAATTTCCTCTTATAAAAATTATTTCCCATGAGTAAAAGCTAACAGTGACCAGTTGGGAAGTACACAAAACCAGGTTAGCAACCCAAGAGTTAAACAAACCAATGAAAGAATTCATCTAGTTAGTATAGTAGGATCGTTTAAGACACCTCCCAGCTTCCAACCTACCCAAAACTTCCAAGGTGGCTTTTTTTTTTCTTTTTCGAGACAGGGTTTCTCTGTGTAGCTTTGAAGCCTGTTTTGACTCTAAACTCTGAAACTCACAGACATCTACCTGCTTCTTCTGTGCCAGTGCTAAGATTAAAGGCATATATCTCCACCGTCTGTTTTTTTATTTTTTTTTAATCTAAACTTTTTTAACTTATTTTTTTTTTATGTGCATTGGTGTTTTTCCAAGGGTGTCAGGTCCCCTGGAACAGAAGTTACAAACAGTTGTGAGCTTCTATGTGGATGCTGGGAATTGAACTGGGTCCTCGGAAAGACCAATCATTGCTCTTAACAGCTGAGCCATCTCTTCAGCACCTCCCTGTGGCAATTTTGGAGTTTCGTTCACATGAATCATCTGAAACACCACTTAATTAGGCCCAGTTCCATTTGCATATTGGGCATGTACTAATAATCGGCTCCAGAGGAAAAACAGGAATGTGCATTTTTAACATTCCTACCATTTTAAATTATCTTCAAATGTTCTGAAGTTTCAGAGCCACTAACCTGAAAACAACATGTGAGTTTGGGATGGTGCTTATAAACTCCTTCACAAGCTTCCTCCAAATGCACTGCTTTCATCCTTATTCTTTTCCACTTCTTATATACTAACAAAGAAAGTCAGGGAACACAAGCACAGAGAGTTCTTCTCCAGCCTCACAACATCATGCCACCTGGTCCTCTTGCCCAGGAAGCCCCCTATCAAATAGTTTTACAAGCTCCTACACATCTTAATAAACAATAGGTACTTTTATAACTCTGAAGACTCATTTGAAAATCAGCACCCATGACTCAGACTAGAGCTTGGCTGTGAGCTAATATGATTCATGTCTGAAGTGTTGAAAGACATATGATCAAGTAACCATGGAATTGGGTCTGGGTATCCCATGATTATCCAGACTCAACTGTGGTAGCCCTCTTGCTTCTGAAAACCCCTCTCTCCCTGGAAGATGAGGTGGTTTTAGTGACATATGAAAGGCTTTCATTAAAGGTTTGAATGAATGATTAGACCAGAAGAATTATCTTGATCTCCTGTTGCATGCTGGCTCATTCAGACAGTTCTCATGCCCATCCAAATTATGGCCAAAATCAGTTAAATGATCAAACTGTTTTAATGTTTTGAACACTAAACAATGGATTGATTGAATAAAATTTTGACTCTAAACTAGATTTTGCTTCTGAGAGCAGGGCTGATACAGAATACAAGGCCAGACTCCCATACCCTGCCAAACAGCCACACAAGTACAGGGCAGACCTTGTAGATAATTCTAAATAGGCCCAGATTATTTACACAGGTGGAATGTGGCCCATCATGCCCATATTCCAGCAAGTAAGTGAAATTACAAGGGGGAAAGATGTGTGCATCTGTTTCCATGGTCACTCAACATGGGTAACCACAAAATGTAAAGAGACCAAAAGCTAAGGTTATTACAAGTAAGGTTTTTCCCTGCTGGCCTGGGCCCATTGCCTCACCAGACCCAAATAATACACTGAGACCCTGTATTAGACATAATGCTGTTGGCCAGGTACTAATTTCTTATTGGCTAGCTCCGTCTTAATTATTAACCCATTTCTATTAATCTAAGTATTTCCACGTGGTCTCATCTTACCGGAGAGAGGGGCCGGTGTTTTGCTCTCTCCAGTCTCTCCATGTTGACTCCTCCTTACTACTTCCTCTCTCCTCCTTGTCTCCTAGTCCTACCTATCTTGCTTTTCTATTGGTCAACAGTGCTTCATTAATCAGTATGAGAAACATATTTACAGAATGACATTTCCCATCAGATGGGTACTATTGTTGGCGGTAGATTTCCCATAGTACACAGGATCCAGTTGACATCACAATATCATCAGCATTATTGAGAAGCCAAAAAGCATGCTGTGCTGGTTTGAATAAGTATGGTCCCCATAGGCTCATGTGTTTGAATACTTGGTTCATAGGGAATGGCACTATTAGGAAGTGTGGCCTTATTGAAGGAAGTGCGTCATTGTGGGGACAGGTTTTGAAGTCTCATGTATATTGAAGCTACACCCAGCACACAGTCATTGCTGCTGCCTATGAATCAGGATGTAGAACCCCCCAGCTCCTTCTCCAACACCATGTCTGCCTGCAAGCTGCCATGCTTCATGTCATGACAATAAAGGACTAAACTTCTGAAACTGTAAGTCAGCCACAATTAAATGTTTTCCTTTATAAAAGTTACTGTGGTCATAATATCTCTTCACAGCAATAGAAATGCTAACTAAGACACATGCCACTGCTACATTTACCTTCTTCCGCCACTGAACTGTAAATGTCCCTGTAACCACTAAGTTCTTCTTTTGCCAAGAACTAACTTCTATCTCAATTAGTTTGTCTTCAAATTACCACCAAAACAGTTATCCAGAGCCAATCAAATTAGTGTTTGATATTTTAGTGCTCTCTTGTGTATGGTCTTTGTCCATGTTGCTCTATTCTTTTAACTTAACTGGATCACTCTCTCCTTCCTATAGCAAGATGCATATCAATGTTTTATTGTCCATATCCTCACCACCCCACTCATCTGTCATATAATTCCTGGCACTCCACTGTTATCTACCCGCATCTTTGTTCCTTATCTGCTTCAAAATAAGAAGATGGGTCTTCTATTTACTGCTCTGTTCACAGTGACTAATCCATGGGCTTTGTTTAAAGAAAACAAACTCTGAGTTTATGAGTTTATTGCATGCATGAGCAGCCAAGACAGCCTTCTCTAGAAGGTTTTACATTTTTGGAAATAAGTCTTCTTAACCATCCAGATCAAACAATTACCAGTGAGCAAAACAAAGGATTCCCTGTTGATCGTTCCTTTGTCCACTGTATCTGCCTGCCAAATATCTTTGAATTACAGATTGTTGTCATTAACACACACACAATAACACACCCAGGGATTCTAGGTGTTCAATCTGCTATGATACATTCTAAAGCAAAGTTCATAAAGCAGACAAGAGGTATCTGCCTAGGGACAACTCTTCCACAGGTCCTTCACTTTCTTTGCCCTTTTCCTGTTCTGGGTTGCACCACATTCACAGTGGAATGGCTCCAGTGGCTTGGGATATTGGCACAAGCCACTAAGGTGGCTGTGGTGTGCACAGAAATGGATATGCACAAACAAAGAAGGAAAAAAAAACATGTCTGCTTTAAGTTCTCAGCATTTTGCCTATTAGTGTTTACTATCATCCAAGCTTGATAATACAAAGTAAAATATTAATGCACCCACTTAAAACTAATGTCCATAATGATAATGGGTGTTTTTGCAGCCAACTTAGTGCCTGGAGAACACAATGTTATATACACAATTTCTTAAGCTTTGTTTTATGATTATTAGTGGTAGATGGCATTAAATCTTAACTATCCAGCGTCAACAGAGCATGGGAAGCACCAACCACCCCCCTCTCCCACCTTAAGAGTTGCCTTAAGGATAAATACATACTGAAATCTCATAATGGAAAACCTACCAGAAGAGGTAAAAGAGATAGATCTGCTTCCTTTTGTCTTTACACACCTACACACACACACACATGCACACACATACACACACACACACCCACACACACACACACACACACACACACACACTGGGGGGTGAATACTAAAGAAATATAAACCATGTCGAACAATAACAAATTCCAGTCTTCTTCAGGGCTAGAAGTAAACATGTTGAGAATTCACAGAAAAAAAATCCACAAACAGCTGAAAAGCCCAAGGAAGGGGAACCTGGAGCTGTTGTGATTTTAATCTCCAGTGCACAAAATGAGCTTTTTAAAAATGAAAGCCAGAAAAGAGCTCTGCCAGCCCACCGCCCACCCACCAAAAAGAATGCATGTGATGTTGCTCCAGAACAATCTGACAGTTATCTAGAGTCGTCCTGAGTCAACAGGCCCTTTGCCCTTAGCCTATGCTCCAAAGCAGGGGCTTCGTCAGCCTGGGCTCCAGATTATCAGCAGGAGCTACTACTCCAGGACTAAGGAACTTTTTTTTGTAATGAAACTTCTCCATTTTTACCATAGATGTGTAGGTCAGAATTTGATTCTCAATCTACTACCACAGACTGAAAAGTGATTCTGTCAATGCTGACACGGGGAGAATGCTGCTCCAAGCCATGGTGGGATGAGTTAGGAGACCTATGCCCCCTGGTATATAACTCCCAGTATAACATTAACCCTTCAACATTTCCATGGATGATGGGTGGCAAATATCCAACAAGCACTGGGGAGTAACACCTAACAGCACTTTTATCCTGTGTGATCATATTACTGATTATCTTAGCAAAGACAGCAGAAACCTTACTAGGTTTCAAGTGCACATCATTATGGACTAGGCTGTATCCTCCAAATTCAGATGCTATCCCAATCTCCAAGACCTCAGCACTTAACAGTATTTAGAGACAGGGCTGTAAAAAGATGCTCAAGTTAATAAACAATTCATTATGAAGGACTTTGAATCCAATATGGCTAGTGTCCTTAAAAGATTAGCACCAAAATAGACACCAGGAAATTGTACACTCACAGAAAAGTGAACACAGTGAGGACACAGTGATAAAATGTCCATCCGAAAGCCAAGAAGAAAAGGCTTGAAAGACTCAACCTCTAAGGCATCAAAGAAATAGATTTCCGTTAGTCATGCCACCCAGCTGTGGTGTTCTGCTGTCTATCTTGTTTTCCCCCATCAACTTCCAATTCTATCATCATCTTCTGAACTTCTTAGGTTTCTTTGGAAGCTCAAGTGTGAGTAATCTGAGATACCAATAGGTTCTACTTAGCACTCTCTCCTAAGATTATCTCTTGTCCATCTTTGATTCTCCAACTCCAGCACCATCATATCACTTACACAACAAAGAAGAAATATGTGAATTGTTGAGAAGACTGCATTATCTACTCCTGAATCCTAATTCATACAATAATGCTATCTGTGCTGGTTCAATTTATAGAGCATAAAAGCTTTCAATGAAATCTGTGTCTATGTTTATCCAAGTTTGAAAAGACCAGAAGGAAATCTAATTGACCTTTAAGTCTTTGCTTTATCACTTACAAGTCATGTGACAGTGAACATGTTTCTGACTCCTAGTTGGCAGTTTTCTCACAACATGGAGACTAAATAGTAGATTCTCGTAAGTAGATATAGTGAGGATTAATCAAGATAATTTTTCTAACAATCTAGTATTGTTATTTTCTACAAGCAGCTAACATTTACCAAGTACTAATTATTAATGATCAAGCACCTTTCAGAAGAAAATAGTTCATCTAAAACCCAAATATCCTGGTTGAACTTGGGTTTTGTTGTCGCTGCTATGGTTTTCAACTTGGTAGAAGCTAGAGTTATCTAGGAAAAGGGACCTCAATGGAGAAAAAAGTACCCAACAGATCACCTGTATGAAAGTCTGCAAGCATTTTGTTGATTAATGATTTTTAATGGTTAATAATTGTTGATTAATATGGGAGGACCCACTACACCTGTAGGATGAAAACCCTGGGCAGATGGTCCCGGGCGATTAAAAAAAAAAAATAAAATAAATAAACCTAGGATGAGCAGTCTATGAGAGGTGCAAACCAGTAAGCCAGCAAACAAGCTTTTTTCCATAGTCCCTGCTTCAATTCCTGACTTGACTTCCTTCAGTGATGAAATAAGACCAGAGACTTAGAAGATGAAATAAATTCTTGACTCCCCACATTGCTTTAGGTCATGGAATTCTATCATAGCAATAGAAAAGTAATTAAGACACCAAGCTATCACACAATATTACTTACAAAAATATGACAGATTTCCCAGGTTGGCAAATATTATCTATTTCCCACCTTCCAATTTTGTTTCTATGCCTTTCAATTTGTGCCAGGTTGGCATTCCCTATTCACTTTTTTTTTTTTTATAATTCCTTGAACTCCTTTATATATTAGCTTCCCAATTTCCTGTACTTTGTCCCATATTTATATATGTCCCATATATGTATTCATATATATGAACACATATATATGAAAAATATCTTGCTAGTGAATACAATTTTTAAAAAAGACTTTAATTCTAAAGTGGAAGATATTGTTGTATTTCTTTTTAAATTTTTATTTTATATGTATAGCTGTTTTGCCGGCATGAATGTCAGTGAACAGCTACATGTGTGTCTGATACTACATTGGCCAGAAAAGGATATTCAGTTCCCTGGAAGTGGTTAACAGTTTTGAGCCACCATATGGGGGCTGGAAGTCAAACTCAGATCCTCTGGAAGGGCAGCCAGTGTTATTAACCTCTCTGAGCCATCTCTCCAGTGCATAAGATGTTGTATTTCAAAGTCCAAGTTTTCATTTCTTGGGATGATCAAACTTGCTATCACCCCAATAGAAGTAATTAAAGCAACATACTAGAAAAAAAAAATCTAGCTATGGGTGTGTCATATACACCTGCATTTTTCACTATTTAATTCTGTAATTGGACAATATGTGTTACTCTTTTGGGTTTCAGTTTCCTTATATGTAAATAGACTGCTAAGCATTTTAATGTAAAGGGAGTGTTTTAAATTATATATTTCCTAATTTCTTAAGATCAAGTTAGACCCTCAGGAACTGTTGGTGGAGAAACGAAGCTAAGAATGCTATCACGTTTATATGAACCACAGAACAAGTAAGAGATGCAAATTAATCAGGAGGAGGACCAAGTGTTTACTGGAGCAGCTGAAGCTTAGGATATACTTGCATAACCCAGCCTATAGTTACAGCCTACCTAAGCAGGTCAAAGCCACAGAACCAAGTAAGACCTCCCATCCAAAGAGACAAGTCAATGTAATTCATTAGATTTCCAAAAGGGGAATCTGCATCAAACGGTATCAGGCATGACCATTCCTCTCAGTATGCATTATTCTGCATATACCTGTGTCGTCATCACCTTGACATTTCATTCTCATACAAATATCATGTATAATTCATAATGACAGCCATCTTTGTACTTTCTTTTCTAGGCAATAAAAATAGCATTATATCATGACCTGTAAATTCTAACTCAATTGCTAATAATGTCCCTGGAGTTTTCTTTGCATGATGAGTCCTTCAGTAATTTCATCAGAGTTTAGAATATTAAAATATCATAACTTATATTTAGCATAATGATTTGCTTAAGAATTGATCAAAAAAAGCAAGTTACATGTTTAATTAACTCAAGAAAAATTCTTGATAAACAATAATCAAGTGACTAATCCTAAAGGAACTTCTTCATATTCTTCATCTTCCCCCTTCTCTCCCTCCTCTCCCTCCTTCCACTTCTCCTATTTTTCTCCTTTACATCTTCCTCTTCTTCTTCCTCCTCCTTCTATTTGATCTCTCACAAATAGAAATGAACCACTCTTAAGGAATTCAAATTTCATGTCAAAAACTAAACAACTGAAGTTGTAGACAAAATATGTAATTTACATAAATCATTTTAAAAACCATTTATGTATTAACTTTCATCAGCAAGGACTACCCATAAAGAATAAAATTTAACACATTGTCAGAAAAGTTCCAGTACTGAACACAATGGAACCTAAGTTATTCCACTAGAAAGAAAAACAATTTATAATAAACCAATGCAGATTAACTTCTCTTTTCCTTTACAATTTCATGGACTCAGAAAACTAAGATACACTAAAGGAGGTGGCAATGAAGATACTTATTTGCCTTTGGTTCAAAACACAGCTCTGCCATGTTTGACATCCCTATGATATAAATATACTAACTAAAAATTCTGTTTTAGGAAAAAAGAAAAAAAAAAGACCTTCAGTAAAATCAAAAGCCTTGCCAAAAAAATCCAAATACAGCTCAGATTCCAAACAGCTCAGATTACAAGAGGAATACTTTTTCAGTATTTATAATGGAGTGATGAACATGTTCATGCTGAGGGGCTGTTTCCTCTGGGTTAAAAGTGATTATTGTTATCATGAGTCAGCAAAAGTTGTTATCACTCACAGTAGACTCTCAGAAGACTGAAAAACTAACATTCCCTTGTGGAGGGAAGATATTGGGGGTACAGAAGTCCTTATGCTCACAGATAAGCAGTAAGTAAACCAGGAATGCTAATCATGCATGTCTCTTCAACAGAAGAAATGCTTAACTTATTTTTGCCCAGAAGGCTAGGGGTGGAAATGATTAATAGTCTAGGTGACCCCTATGCTATCTGCATGAGTAAGAACACACCTGATCCTCCCCTAGGCCCTTACAATAACAAATGTAGCCTATCTAATCTAAAGAACCTATCTTCGTGCAAGAAGTGGCATGTACTTTGAAAAGTGTTTCAGTGTAATTATGACTTGTGCACACAGGATTGATTGTGTTACACCAGGGAACTTTTTTCCAAATTATAATGTACTTCTTGTCCCACACAGATGATTACACTGTGTAAGAAGGGCTAGTGCAATAGTGGCACAAAGCTTGTGGGAGCAACCAACCACTATCTGACAGAATGTAAGGCTCACCCCATGAGAGGAGCCCATTCCCAACACTGCTTGGGTAGCCAAGAATCTGAGACCAGATAGGCCAGGAGAAAACACCAAATACTGCTATTCTACTAAAGGAATACAGCTCTGGAACAGCTCCTAATGGCATTCAACTATACTCAGATCAGTTTTTTTTTTCTCAGTCATCATTATAGATGGGAACAAATAGAGAGACCCACAGCTGGACATTGTGCATAGAGTAAGACACCTTGGCACACTCCAGCGCTGAATAGGATGTCTTTCTCAAACCCCTTGCCCCGGGGCCCAGGAAACCATGCTGAAGACGTAAAAAGAGCCAATGGCGATGGAGATCACCAAGGAAACAAGGCCCTCTAAATGAACAGTATCGATATACAGTACTCAGAGACTATAGTGGTATGCACAGGGCCTGGACAGATCTGGTCCTGATAGACCTCCATTGCTAAAGGGAGAAGTGGACACAAATCCCTACTTCTAACTCAGAAACTGTCTCCAATTGATAACCACTCAAAAATGAAAAGTTAATTCTCTCAGAGTCCCCTGGATATACAAACTACTCATAAGGTCAGCCTCCTCCCCTAGGAAGTAGATGACTAACATAAAACGAACTCAATGGCATGTTGGAGGTTCTTGGTCTCATAATGTTTTGTCAAGTCATTTGTTTTTAGCTCTACAGGGCCTTTGCAGTTCTCTCCTGGCCTCTGGTATTGTGTTTTTATGTGGCTGCTGTGTGTATGAATGTGTGTCTCTGTGTCTCTGTGTGCTTCTGTGATTCTTCTTTTGCTCCTTTTCTTCTATTTGTTTGTTTTTATTTTATTATTTAGATGCCTGTTTGTTTCCAATGAAAGTCATAAAGGGCATGGATTAAGATAGGAAGGGAGGATAAAGAATCTAAGAGGAATTGTAGGAGAGGAAACTATAATGGGAATATGTTGCATAAAAAAATCTATTTTCAATAAAATAAAATAGATGGGAAGATAGGCAAGCAATATAAACAGAGAGCACTCAGTAGAAGAAACAAAATGGCTAAGAATTACTCAAAACATCCTTAACATTTAGGAAAATATGAATTAAAATGACTTTGAGGTTTTATCTCAACCCAGTCCAAATGGCAAATACCAACAAAACAACTGACAACAGATGTGGGGGAAGGGGAACCCTCATTCAGTGTTGATGTGGGTGCAAACTAGTACAGCCATTCTGGAAAAGCATTGTGGGGAATCCTACAAAAAACAAACCTAAATCTACCATAGTACCAGTCATACTACTTCTTGGCATATGCCTAAAGGACTAAACATCTTATTCCACAGAGACTTGCTCAGCCATGTTCATTGCTACCCTGTTCACAATATCTAGAAAATGGAGACTTAAATGTCCTTCAACTAATGAAGAAATAAGGAAAATGTGGTGCACATACACTATGGAATACTAGTTAGCTATAAAGAATATTCTAATTATGAAATTTGCAAATGAATGCAAAGACCTAGAAAAGACTATATTGAGTGAGGTAGGCACAAACCACACGTTCTCTCTCAGCTGTGAGGCATACATTTCTTATGGTAGACAAAAGCAAATTACAATAGCTCATAACCATGAGCAACCCCTCTAGGGAATCATTATGCCCTCTGCACAGACTGCCTCAGTTTATATTACTACATTGGCAAATTTACCATTGAGTGCTGTATTACACCTGCAATAGTGTCTTAGCTTCAGAGAAATAGTCCCTGACTTGCTAAAGCTACAGCATCTCTAAAGCACATGAAACCAGTGAAAAGATTTAAAGACATATCAAACTCATACAAAAGGGAGCCCTAAGATCATACTTGGGGTCACCTGACTGTCATCCTAGCACTTTAGAGTCAGAAGTCATTGAGTACAAGGCTACCATGGACTAGATTTTTTAAAAAAAAAAATGTCTTTTAAAAAATTAACATTGAGGACATAACTCAGTGGTTCATTTAACATGTGCATAGCCCTGGGTTCAGCACCCCCCCTCTCTCTCTCTCTCTCACACACACACACACACACACACACACAGATGCACACTTAGGAATCAAGACAATTTTTAATACAGGTGATGGACAAGATACCTCAGGTGGCATGACACAGCCAGCTTCACATGATGACAGTTTACAGCACAAGGTTCCATATCAAAAATCACAAACTGGTTCTGAAAAATAGCCCACTCTAACAGTGCAAAACCTTCATAGATGCCATGATTGGATTTTAAAGATGTGCCGAGGATCTCAGGTTTACACAGGGCTGCTGAGGGTGGCCAAGCAGAAAAAGTCTATTATAGGCACTGAACATAACAAAGTAGTTAATTTGAAAAGCATTCTGAATCCCTTATAGGGAACCTTTGCCCATGTTACACTAACTCCTTTCTAAAACAGCAACTTCATGTGACAATGTCACTGCCTTCCTTGAGTTATTTGAATCAATTTCTTGGCCTAGTCCCATATTCTGTACTTGTTATCAAGTTAGCTTTTACATTATCTCATGTCCCATTTGACTAAAGTCATTCAGAATAATTCTTATACATCCATGTAATGTTAAACATGAGTCAAGTTTTCAAATTGTGGGTATAGAATGTAAGCCATGGTCTGGAGTACCCAAAGGGAGGTATGAGTTGTCAAAGAACACATTTAATCCAAGTTATTAAAAAGTCTACATTATAGCTAGGACTATGGTCTCAAGTTATGCAGAAATCTATGATCTAAATCAAGATAACAAGTACAAAGTATTGCAATACAATTTTAATTTGAATGGCAACCTGTTGTGTGAAAACAGACATTATAAATTATGTTTTATTATTATGACTTTTAGAACAAAGAAAGCTAAATAGTCCATAATAAGTGGAAGTTTTCTTATGTTTTCATCTTCAAATTACTAAATAACAGACAATCTTAAGCTAAGACATATTAATATATTGACTCTTTACTTAATTTTCAATAAAATCAACATGTACAAAATATGATGAAAGTAAGAAGTCTTTTATAAAAACTCCATTAAAATGTGGGATGAAGGCAAAGGCGAATAGCTGGATAAAAATGATCTGAAAAAGGAAATGGGAAGACCGGTGGCTCCTTAGGGGCTCGGAGGGAGGTTAATACAAAAGACGAGAGGAAAGTAAAAGGGATGACAGTATACAATTGGTGTGATAGGAGAAGCGATAGAGCGGGCTGCATTTAGAAAGGGAGATGGAGGTAAACACAGAAGAAAGGAAGTAGGTAAAATAACAATGTGGATGGCAGAAAAAGCCACAAGGAAGTGTACTATTAACTATTTACACCCCTTCCCAAAAAAGCCACCTATAATGCATGCCACTCAGTTAATAAATATACATATATAATTTTAACAAACTTTTCTCATCTGGGCTGACGATACAATTTCCAAGAGCCCAAGACTATCTACCAAAAACCTCAATACCAGACATTATTGCATTATTGCATTATTGGCCAAGGCTGTGCAAGAGACCCATACACATACAGTCTATTGCTGTGGTCATTCATTAAACCCCAGAAGTGAACGGTAAGTCCCTATTGCTGAAGACAGCATGCACTTTAGAAACAGGACCCAGAGGTCCCTGAGTTGTTCTGGCCACTCTTTGAGGACTATCTTCCCCGGTACCAGAAAATACCATGCAATTTTCCAAAAGAGGAAGGCAACCAATACTCCTCCAAAGCTATGAGGCTGTTATGTGATAACATGTTTCCTGGTGAGATGTAACACTCATGTCTACTCATCCCAGACTGAGAACCCAGGGCAGATGCAAGTATGATATCACCAAAGACCAAGCTAATATACCAATGAGATTTAATGAGGTTATTTACGAAAAATACAAGTGGGGGTTACTTACAGGCACAGAAAGTACTCAAAGACAGCTGAATCACCTAGCCCACCCCAGCATGGTGACAGTTCTCAAAAGCTGGGAACATGAAGCATATGGGCCAGCCTGCTTGTGGCTCTACAAGTTGGAAAGTGTCCTTTCCATATGCCTCGGTTCGCCTAAACCTCTCCCAGTCAGCTAGACTGGCTTCTGCTTCTTCTAGACCACTGTTTTGGCCTCAGAGTCTGTGCAGCTTTTCTCTCTCCTCTGAGAGTCTTCCTTGCAACACAGCTTGCTTTCCTCTAGAACTCTTTGCTTTCATTGCTTTCTCTGGCAGGAAGTGGCCTGGTGAATCTGAGCAGTTTCAGGGACTTTCTGAAGCTGTTTTGAGTTGTCTACCTTCTGCTTTAGGATGGAATGTTTCATTCTCCAAGGAAACTGTTACACAACAGACACCTGTAAACTACATCAATCACCAGCATAGCATGATAACGCTAGAAGTACAGTAACACACCAATCTCTAGTCAATTTAAAACCTGCTCAACAAGAGGAAAATCATGACTGGTACTGGAAACCAACTAGCTACTAAGTGCTAATGAAGCCATTGTTATTAGAGGAGAATCTATAACCACTAATTTACTAAACCATAATAACACCTAACAATGATGTATAAACATTTGTCCTATACCCACAAATAAGTGTAGTTTTCACCTCTTCTCAGGGAAACTGCTCTATGGAACAGACAGAGACTACTACAGAAAAGCCACGAGCAATATGTAAACTTGTGGAACCCAGTCCCAATGGATACATCTACAAAACACTCCTTCAACCAAGGCCCTGGAAACATTGAATAAGAGGAACCAGAAATACTGTCAAAGCTGTGAGAGTGTATCTCCTAAGAGTATCAAAAGCTACACCCATAAAGTCTCACCAACTTGACTGCCCAAATGTGATCAGAACAAGGAAGATATCGGCAAATCAGACAAACTGGATGAGGAAAAACCTATGAGGCCTCAACCCTACACAAAACTACAGGCAACTGAGCAAAGTGGGAGCAGGAAAAGTAGTCCTCCCCAAAGAAGAGTACAGCAATTGGTTGCCCAGTGCCAGATGGTCAGCCCTGAAAACATACATGTGAGTAGCATTATATGAACTAAATAGGTTGTATTTAGGAATATAAATGTATATACCTATACATACATGCATACAATAATAATTGACGAAGAAAAGGCTATGAGTTTTAAGAGAATGGAAGGAGGATAAGAAAGGGAGAAAGGATGTAATTAAAACACATTCTCAAAAATAAAAATTCATGGTATCTAAATGAGTACTTTTCCTTTGAAGCAGTTATTAATGTACATATTGTGTAGATACTGTCATTGTTTGAAATATTTTGATACTTGTTTTAAAATTGGTTTTAGAGCAGAATCATTCTTTCAGAATTCCTCAATGGTTGAAATCTCCATAATGTGTTGATTGTTTTCTTTGGAAGCAATAATAATTCAGGATGATAAATATCTTTTGTCTAAGGTAACTAATCAGAATACAAAAAGCAACTCTAATAGGAAAAGATTAATTCTTTTGTAGTTCCTTAGATGATGACAAATTACAGGGATAGAGTTAGTCTCTTAATACCCTGAGATACATTAGACATAAAACACTTCAGAAGGGAAAATAAGCCACTCACACCTTCCTTGAAACTTTCCATTCAG
The DNA here is from genome assembly GCA_030556225.1 of Cricetiscus sungorus. Classification (NCBI taxonomy): domain Eukaryota; kingdom Metazoa; phylum Chordata; class Mammalia; order Rodentia; family Cricetidae; genus Cricetiscus; species Cricetiscus sungorus. The sequence goes on along the minus strand of JANBXA010000180.1, from coordinate 20,476,146 downwards.
AAGCTACAAAACACTGAGTGTCTCACAGCACAAGGCAAAATCAGCTTTTAATGAATAATGCCAATGAGGAGTTATTGGCCCACAATAGTCATACACAAAGAAAAGATTTTTTTTCTTTGTATAGTTTTAGTGTTGAGACAGAGTCTCACTGTATAGCCCAGGCTAGCCTTATTTAGGATCCTCTTGTGTTATCTCTAAAATGCTAGGGCTATATGTGTACAGCATAATATCAGGCCACTCTGTAAACTTACACAGGATGATAATATAACAGAAAATTTATATATATATATATGTGTGTGTGTGTGTGTGTGTGTGTGTGTGTGTGTGTGTTACAGAAGGCAATAGTTACAAATCTTGAAAGTTAAGAAAGTGAGCAACAGTCATTTTTTATCTCAACATGTGTGATATGTCATGCTAGTAAGCCCTTACACATGTACAAATTCTCAATATTGTCCTTCAATATATTAGTTGAAATAATTCAAAATATTAAAAATTCCAAGGAATAATGTAACCACCACCAAAGTAGATTCTACCCACATTTAACAGATATTATCCTTTAACCATTTATTGAATGCCCACTCTATTGAACACACTACACTAAACAATATTAATATTCTTAGTATCATAGTAGAGATAACAAAGAAAGGATACCAAAAGTACACTTAGAAAAAAGGGTCCTTCAAGAAATACGTTTTAACAAATATAGGAAGCTGAAATAATTTTCTGTTTTATATGAATAAAGAAAAAACTGGAAGTCAGTGTCAACAGAAACTACAGAATATATGAACTCATGGAGATAAACATACTATTGAATGGTGAATGGATCACAGAAGGAATCAAAAAGGAAATTAAAAATTTCTTTAAAAATTACAGACTCAGTGAATCAATTAGCAAAACTAACCAAAAGGGACATTTATTATAAAACTTTAAAAAGATGTACAGGAGAAATTGAAACCAGTACCAATGAAATTCAGAAAATCATTAGATTACTCTTGGAAATAATAAACATTTTTAGCAAAGTGGCAAGATACAAAATTAACATACCAAAAAATTATTAAAATGTATACAGCAAAAATATACACACTAAATGTATGCATTAAAAATCATTTTCCTATATACAAACATGCTGGGAGACAAAATCAAAAGGAAAAATTCAGTAACAATAGCCTTTAAAAAAATGGAATAAAGCTAACAAGGGAAGTAAATGATCTCTACAACAAAAGTTTAAAACCCTGAAGAAGATAAGGAGGGCACTAGAAGGCAGAAAGTGCTGAGCTTGGGGGTTGAAGTAATTAATATTATGTGAATAGATAGACTACCAAAGGAACCTTATTTTAACTTTGGTACATCATATATATCTAGAATTCATGCATTTACTTTACAGTTTCCAATTGAATAGGACAGAAGATTTTAAGATATCCTCTCAAGACTTTCTGAATGTCATTAGCATCTGTTGTAATGTCTCCCTTCTTGTATTTAATCTGACTAATTCATTTTAGGCTTTCTTTCTATTTCTTTTGGTTAGTTTAGCTAAGACTGTGTCAGTATTAATTATATTTTCAAATAACCAACTATTCCTTCCATTGGTTCAATGCAACCTTTATCAAAATCCAAATGCCACTCTTTTTTTTAATTATGACAATATTTTTAATTTACATTTGAAACAAACTTGTTTTGCATATCAATCCCAGTTCCCTTAGCCTCTCTTCCTCCTCTGTCCCCCTACCAACCCCATCTCATTCCCTTTCTTCTCCCCAGGAAGGGTAAGGTCTTCCATGGAAAATCTTCGATGGCTGTCATATCATTGAACCAGGGCCTAAACCCTGCACCTTGTGTCTAGGCTGAGAGAGTATACATCTATGTGAAATGGACTCCCAAAGTCCATTCAAATGCAGAGGCCCCATAGACTGCCCAGTCTTCCTAACTAACACATACATTCAGGGGGTCTGGATCAGTCCTATGCTGGTTGCCCAGCTATCAGACTGAAGTCCATGAGCTCCCTCTTGTTCAGGTCAGCTGTTTCTGAGTGTCTCTCCAGCCTGGTCTTGACCCCTTTGCTCATAATTCCTTCCTCTCTGCAACTGGATTCCAGGAGTTTGGCTCACTGTTTAGCTGTGGGTCTCTGCTTCTGCTTCTATCAGCTACTGGATGAAAGCTCTAGGATGACATATAAGGTCATCAATTTCATTATCAGGGAAGGGCATTTAAGGTAAGCTCTCTCCTATTGTCTATATTATTAGTTGGGGTTATCCTTGCAGATCTCTGGACATCTCCCTAGTACCAGATTTCTCTTTAAACCTATAATGGCTCCCTCTATTATCTCTTTTCTTGCTCTCCTCCATTCTTTCCCTGAATCAATTTTCCTGCTCTGTCATGCCCACATCTCCCCTCCTCTTCCTTCTACCTTCCTCTCCCCTCCCCTTCCTTCTATCTCTCTCTCTCCTCCTCTCCCCCCATGCTCCCAATTTCCTTGTGAGATCTTGTCCCTTCCCCTTCTCCAGGGAAACATGTATGTCTCTCTTAGGGTCCTCCTTGTTTCCTAGCTTTTCTGGTGGTATGGATTATAGACTGGTGATCCTGGAATCTATGTCTAAAATCCATATATGAGTGTGTACATACCATAAATATCTTTTTTGTGACTGGGTTACCTCACTCAGGATGGTTTCTTCTAGTTCCATCCATTTGCCTACAAATTTCAAGAGTCCATTGTTTTTTGTTTTTTGTTTTTCAATGAGTTCTTCATTGTGAGAATGTACCACTTTTTCTCCATCCATTCTTCAGTTGAGGGGCATTTACCTTGCTTTCAAGTTCTGGCTAGTACAAATAATGCTACTATGAACATAGTTGGAAAGGTGTCCTTATTGTATGAATGTGCATCTTTGGGTATATACCTAAGAGTGGAATTTGTATAGATCTTCTGGTAGACTGATTCCCATTTTCCTGAGGAACTGCCACACTGATTTCCAAGGTGCCTGTACAAGTTTGCACTCCCACCAGCAGTGGAAGAGTGTTCCTCTTTCTTCACATTCTCTCCAGCATAAACTGTCTTTGGTGTGTGTTTTTTTTTTGTTTGTTTTTGTTTTGTTTTGTTTGTTTTTATTTTAGCCATTCTGACAGGAGCAAGATAGTATCTCAAAGTTGCCTTGATTTTAATTTCCCTGATGGCTAAGGATGTTGAGCACTTTCTTAAGTGTCTTTCAGCCATTTGGTTCCTCTATTGAGAATTCTCTATTTAGTTCTGACCCCACTTTTTAATTGGATTACTTGGTGTTTTGTTACCTAGCTTCTTGAGTTCAGCCAGCCCTCTGTCAGATGTGGAGTTAGAGAGTATCTTTACCCATTCTGTGGGCTGCCATTTTGTCTTGTTGATTGTGTCCTTTGCTTTACAGAAGCTTTAATGTTTAAGGAAGTCCCATTTATTAATTGTCGATCTCATTTTCTGTGCTACTAGAGTTATGTTCAAGAAGCAGTCTCCTGTACCCATTCATTGGAGGGTACCTCCCACTTTCTCTTCTAAGAGGTCCAGTGTGGCTGGATATATGTTGAGTTCTTTGATCCATTTGTACTTGAGTTCTGTGCATGGCCATAGACATGGGTCTATATGCTTCTTCTACATGTCAGCATCCAGTTATGCCAGCCCCATTTGTTGAAGATGCTTTCTCTGTTTCATTGTATAATTTTACATTATTTGACAAAAATCAGGTGTTCGTAGGGATGTGGGTTTAGGGATTAGGATTTTCAAGTGGATTCCATTAGTCTACTTGTCTATTTTTGTGTCAATACCAAGCTGTTTTCAGGACTATAGCTCTAAAATAGACATTGAAGTCAGGGATGGTGATGCCTCCCGAAGTAGAGTTTTTTTGGGTCATTTGTCTAAACTATCATATCATCTGAAAACAGTGAAAGTTTGCTTCTTCCTTTTCCAATTTGCTTCCCCTTAATCTCCTTTTGTTGTCTTATTGCTTTAGCTAGAATTTCAAGTACAATATTGAAGAGATATGGAGAAAGAGGGCAGACTTGTCTTGTTCCTGATTTTAGGGGAATCACCTTAAGCTTCTCTCCATTCAGTTTGATGTTGGCTGTTGTTTTACTGTATATTGCTTAGGTATGTTCCTGTTATCCCTGATCTCTCCAAGACCTTTATTATGAAAGGGTGTTGAATTTTGTCAAAGGCTTTTTCAGTATCTAGTGAGATGTTCATGTGGTTTTTCCTTTTCAGTTTGTTTATATGATGGATCACATTGATAGAGTTTCTCTTATGTTGTACCATCCCTGCAACTCAGGGATGAAGCCTACTTGATCATTGTGGATGATGTCTCTGATGTGTTCTTAGAGTCTATCTGCCAGTATTTTATTAAGTATTTTTGCATCAGTGTTCATGAGGGATATTGGTCTGTGGTTCTCTTTCTTAGTTGTGTCTTTGTGTGGCTTGGGTACCAAGGTAAGTGTGGCCTGGTAAAAAGAGTTTGGTAATGAACCTTCTGCTTCTATTGTGTGGAGCATTTGAGAAGTATTGATATTAGCTCTTCTTTGAATTTCTGGTAGAATTCTTCACTGAAGCTATCTGGCCCTGGGCTTTTTTTTTTGTTTGTGAGGCTTTAGATGACAGCTCCTATTTCATTAGGGGTTATAGGTATATTTAAGTTGTTTATCTGTTCTTGACTTAATTTTGGTAAATGATAGTTATCCAGAAGTTTATCCATTTCCTTTAAATTTTCAAATTTTGTGGAGTATAGGTTTTCAAAGTATGACCTGAAAATTGTCTGGATTTCCTCGTCTGTTATTATATCTCCCTTTTTGTTTCTGATTTTGTTAATTTGCATGTTCTCTCTCTGCTTTTTGGTTAGTTTGGATAAAGGTTTGTCTATCTTGTTGATTTTCTCGAAGAAAAAAAAACAACTCTTTGTTACACTGATTTTTGTATTGTTTTCCTAGTTTTTATATTGATTTCAGCCCTCAGTTTGATTATTTCCTGGCATCTACTCCTCTGGGGTGAGTTTGCTTCTTTTTGTTGTTGAGCTGTGGGTTGTGCTGCTAATTCTGTAATGTGACTATCCTCCAGTTTCTTCATATGGGCACTTAGTGCAATGAACTTTCCTCTTAGCACTGCTTTCAAAAGGTCCCCTAAGTTTGGGTATGTTGTGTCTTCATTTTTATTGAATTCTAGGAAATCTTTTATTTCTTTCTAATTTCTTTTTTGACCCAGGTATGATGCAATTGCACATTGTCCGATTACCATGAGTTTGTAGGCTTTCTGCAATTTGTGTTGTTGTTGAATTCTAACTTTAAAGCATAGTGATCTGGTAAGATACAGGGGGTTATTTCAGGGGGTAATTTTTTTGTACCTAGTGAGGTTTGCTATGTTGCCAAGCATGTGATCGATTTTGGAGATCACAGTACCAAGCCTTAGCTGCTCTCCATAATTCCTTCATGCCTTCAAAACCAGCACTACCTGGGTGACTCTTACACTACCAAGTTTGGCTACCAGAATGAGGTACAACCATAGCCAGTTCTGGAATACAGCTTGCATTGAGAAATTTCAGCTTAGTGATTCTGGTCTCTTTTTTAATTGCCAGAAATTTCTTAACTCCCACTAACCAGCATCAATTGTTCCAGTAACATGGAAGTTTCACTTCAGTGCTGCTGGTCTCTTGTTAATCTCAGCTGACTCTTCAACCCCAGCTCATCAGAAATACAGAATTATAATTCAAAATGACCCTGATAGTCTTCAAACTCCCCTCTGAAACTTCAAAGCCAGGCCTCCATTGTCTGCACTGCTCTCAACATTATCTCCCAAACACCCAAAGAAAACACCACTGAGCTCTCATTACTCGATGACTTTTCTAACCCAAAGTTCCAAAGTTCTTCCACAGTCCTCCCAAAATATATGCTCATGTCTTTCACAGAATTACTCTACAATCCTGGTACTAACTTTTCTTAGTTGGGGTTACTATTTCTGTGATGAAACACCATGACCAAAAAAGAAGTTGCGGAGGAAAAGGTTTATTTGGTATACACTTCCATATTACTGTCTATCAGCAAAGGAAATATGGTCAGGAACTCAAGCAGGGCAGAAACCTGGAGGCAGGAGCTGATGCAGAGGCCATGGAGGGATGCTGCTTACTGACTTGCTCCCCATGGCTTTCTCACCCTGTTTTATTATAGAACCCAGGACCATCAACCCAGAGATGGTACCACCCACAATGGGCTGGGCTCTCCCACCATCAATCACCAATTAAGAAAATGCCTTTCAGCTGAATCTTAGGGAAACATTGTCTCAACTGGGTTCCCTCCTTTCAAACAACTTCAGCTTGTATCAAGTTGGCATAAGACTAGCCAGGACAATATATTCAAAAATATATATTCAAGAGAAACTGGATATATATATATATGTAAAATAATGATACTGAATCCATAGCTCTCATACTATATGTAAATCATCTCCAAATGGACACAAAAATATAATGTTAAACCTGAAGTTCTCTGAGAAAATTTTAAGGAAGACACTCCAAGATATAGACAAAATGACATCTTCCTAAACAGTCCTCAGTCACTCAAGTAATAATGTCAACAATTGACAAATGACATCATTTCTGCACAGCAAAGGAAACAGTTAATCAAATGAAGAGACAGCCTCAAAGAGGGAGAGAAGCTTTCTTAACTATGTATCTGACAAAGAATTAGTAGCTAGAATAAACAAAGCACTTCCAAAACTAAATACAGTAAATCAAATAACCCAATCAATAAATGAGTTTATAAAAGGAACAGACAATATTCAAAATATGAACAAGTCAACAATAAATATGAATAACTGTCCGATCTCACTAGTTATCAGAGAAATGCAAATCAAAACTACATTATATTGCCATTGCATCCTAGTCAGAATATCAGTCATTAATAAAATAAAAACAGCCAGTGCTGACAAGGATGCAGACAAAAGGAACCCTCACTCACTGATGGTGCTACTGGAAACAGCTCTAGTCACTATGGAAAATATCACAGAAGTTCCTCAAGAAACCAAATAAAGATGATTCATGTGACTCAGCTATACCACTCCTGGGTATTAACCAAAGGACACCAAAGTTAAAATAACACAGAGACAGTTGTAGATTGATGTTTATTGCAGAACTCTTCAAAATAGGTAAGTTCTTAGACCAGCCTAGGTGTTCAACACAGAAAATATAAAGAAGTCTAAATGGGTAAAGTGTAAGTGTAAATGGGTATATTTACACAATGGAACCTTTCAGTCCTAAGAAAAATGAAGTTATACCATTTACAGGGAAATGAACACAACAGGAGACAATAATATTAAGCAAATTAAGTCAGTTTCAGAAATATAAATAGCATGTTTTCCTTTTTGTGTTTCCTGGTTATAATATAGATAATAGAATATCATGTTCATGCATGCATATGGCATGAGAGTAGGAGAAAATGCATCTAGAAGAATAATGGGGACTATTGGGAAGAAAAGAGGTGAGAATTGGAAAAAAGAGTATGACAGGATTAAACTCAAGTTACATTATTTGCTTATATGAAAGTGTCCTTATGTATTGTAGTACAGATACAATGAATATGCAGTAACTATATATGTGTATATAATTGTACATATACATAATATGTTGAAACAGATAGATGATAGGTAGGTAGATAGACAGACACATACATACACACATACATACACACACACACACACACACACACACACACACACACACACACACACAGATATTGAGAGAATATGAGACAGGGAGGTACATCTACCGTTTCTTCCTATATCTGTGGCACTGCTTCTATTTGTATGTTACCCTCACTTCTTAAATTGCACCTTAAAACTTTTCTTTTACTCTGCCTCCTTCTGGCTTGTGAAAAAGACTTTTGTAATTTGATGTTAATGGCATATTTTGGACTGTAATCTCTATTTCACTTATTTGAAGTACTTTCTTTTCTCCTGAATTTCTCTTCCTTTCCATTTGGCCCAAGCTGCAAATAATAATAATTTCCTCTAAACTCCCACCTTTGTGGCTTTGTATAAATTCTACATTACTCCCATCTCTGTCCCCCTTCCAGATCCTTTAAAATAAAAACAACAAAAAGCCTCTCATTTTAAAGAAAGTTGGGCCATTCATTATGTTATGTGTTTAGGTGATGTGTTTATCATGTGCCAACATTCCTCGAATGTTGGCATCAAAGAGTACTGCTTTATTGTGACATTTTCAAATGAAAACTACATGACAGTAGTAGTTTCCAAAGAACTCTCATTTACCTTGGCAACATTTATGAGTGGTGGGGGAAAAATACATAAAACCACTGCTTTGAGCAAAATGCTACAATGATTATTTAGCAAACAAGCTCACATATTAGAAGGCAGAGGGAAAGATTGCTTCTGCAGACTAAATTACACTTTACACACAGGCACTGCTGAATGCCTTTCTACAGAGGTTACATTTAAATTATAGCTCTTGATAAGCAAACATCTCAGAATTTGTGTGTGAATTTGAATTATGCATGTAATGGGAAGCATGTTTATGGGGGAAAAGTCAAGTCTATAGATTGCTAAATTGCTACAACACTTGTAAGGGACAAAAATAGCTTCAGTGTGGAACAGTGAAGAAGCCTGGAGAGAGGTCGCACTTATTCTCTAGAAATAAAATGGCTTAGTAACTGTGGGCCTCAATGAGTGATCAGCCACTGGTGTCATTTAAACACATCCAAGTATCAATTTAGTCCTGTCTCTTTAGAAATATAATGTGGGGCTGAGCGGTAATATGGCATGCCTTTAATCCCAGCAGTTGGGAGGCAGAGGCAGGAGGATCTCAGTGAGTTCAAGGCCAGACTGGTCTACAGAGGTAGTTCCAGGATAGCCAGGACTGTTACACAGAGAAACCCTGTCTTGAAAAACAAAAACAAAACAGATAAATGAATAAATAAAATTTGGTACTTGATGCTTGGAGAATAGACATAGAGTAAGTACAATGAACAAGATACAGTTAGATTAAGCATATTGGTGAATTGCTACACTAATATTAAAGACCTTGCACACATAGCATTAGTCTTTTCAGACAACACCTCTCTCCCAACTATATATACAATCTAGAAAGCCTGTAAGTAGGTTAAAGAAGACTGTGTCTTCCCTATATCCATATGTGTCCATGCTTCAAAAAGGTAAGGTAAGGGCAGAATGACTTTCACATTTCTATATAATTCAGATATTGTATAATTCAATGGCTAATATATTATACATTTCTTCTGTCAATAGTGCATGGAAACTTTGTGATCTTTCATTAAGAACTACAATTACTCACATTGAAATTATAATTGTTTCTACCATAATAAATAAGGTACAGTAAATAATGAGAGTAGAAGCAGGGTCTCTATTAACTCATCAGACAAATATTTCCCATGATTCCAAATCATCCCAAAGAAGATAAGGAAAAATAAAATATTGACCATCATACTATGCAAGCCAAAAGAAGAAAATAGTTAAGAAAATAAATCACTATAAAACTCTTGCCATTTCTTAGCATAGAAAATCCAACAGGAACGTCTCACTTTATGTTACATATTTATGCGTGTAAGTGCAAGACTTTTGGCCATGAAATGACCTTTATAATCATATTTGTATAATAGTCTTCAAGTGATACAATTATACAGATGTGCTTCAACAGAATTTTCTGTATGGAAACAGCACTGTGTTATATATAGATAAACAGGTAGGTAGATGGTTGATAGATAGATAGATAGATAGATAGATAGATAGATAGATAGATAGATGGATAGATAACACCTGAGTGGTATTCTAAGAGTTCATGAGCATGAAAAAAAAGAATGAAAAGAATTATCCATGGCTATAAAATGATCCTTATTTAGACAGAACTAATCTTTTCATCCAGTGGAAAGGTACTATACAAATCTACTATGTGATAAGTTGCATGGAGGTCCACCCACTAAATTGGGGTCATCAAAATAATAGCAATAATAATAATAATAATCCATTGAAGTCTTAATCCACAAAACAAGACAAATAAAGGACATTCAAACTTTTCATGTCAATCATGAAGTCTAAAGAACAACTGAATGTATATAATAAATGTTTATTCCCTCTACCCATGCAAGCATATCTTCAATAAAAGGAAGAACATTTTTTCACAATGTTTTTCACAATTCCAAGTAACTCTAACATATTCATACTCATATTCTCATTATCTTTATGCATCATATCCAAGTGTGGAACCAGCCTATTTGTGCCCTGATAGATGAACTGATAAAATGTGGTGTATGCACACAACTGATTGTTTTTCAGCTGTGGGGTGATTTGAATGAGAAATGCCCCATATAAGCTCATGTATTTGAACACTTGGTCCCTGCTTGGTGGTGGTGCTTGAAGATGCTACGGAAACTTTGAGGTGTGCGGCCTTGCGGAGCAAAGACTGTCACTGGGGGCAGTCTTAGCTGGTTTAGAGGCTCTTCCCATTTCTTGTCTCCTCTCTGCTTCCTCTAAGTTAATGACATGCTTGCTGCCAAATAGTGTGTTCCTTTCCATGAAGACTCAGTTCCTCTGAAACCATGAGCTAAAATAAAGTCTTCTTTGTGTTGCTTTTGACTATACTATTTCACTGCAGCAACAGGAAGTTAACTGTAGTTTAAAAAAATTATGTAAGTTTCAGGAAAAAAAATAAAACCAAAGATTATCCTATTTAGCAACATGAGTCAGACTCAGAAAGATGGGTACCACATATACTCTGTACGAGGCAGTGTCTATGCTTCATATACTACTTCATGATGCCCTGTGCTGCTCCAAGGTGGGACTCTGACAGCATAAAAGCCATGACCAGTGGTGGGTCCGAGCTCTTAAGCTCTCAAAGCCCTGATCCCTCAGTCCTTCATTCTTTCAAGTCCTCAGTTCCTCAATTTCTCCATGATTGTGGAGCAGAATTAAGTTCAAATAACCTATTTAATTCATTATTTACCTGCTTTATGATATTGTAAATGGGATGCTATACCAAGACATTAGTGAAGCTGGAAGAAACACAGAAGGCTCCTCCCCTGGAGCAGGGAAAAGAAGCCCAACCCCAGAAACACCTTGATATTTGGATGTCATCCCCATCACAAAGAAAAGAAAATTTTCTATGGTTGTAAGCCAGGTGGTTTATTGCACTTTGTTATAGCAGCCTGGGGAAATTAAAAGAGAACTAGATGTATACACATGTGCAAATAAATGCACATGAAACTGGTAGATCTGAACCCTGTCAGTGAATAGATCAGTGCCCCACTGTAATTGCACAAGCATTGTCATTGAAACCTGGGCGGGGGAGGGAGGATACACAAGATTTAACTGTATTGTTTCTCCCAGCTACACATGAATCTGTAATTATCTTTTTAAAAAAGTGGAGAAAAGTGGGCTGATATCAAGTATATATTGACTCCTCAAATTGTCCTTCAGAAATAAACCAGGAAAACACATCAATCCCAGTTTTAAGATGAGAGAACTGGATTGATGAGATGGCTCAGTAAGTAAGGTGCTTGCAGCCAAGTCTGATGACCTGAGTTAAATCCCCAGGATCTACAAAACAATGGGAGAAAACAGACTCCTGAAAGTTGTTTTCTATCCTCTACATGCATACTGTGGCACACACACACACACACACACACACACACACACACACACACAAAATTTAAACATGGAAGTTAGAAACCCCAAAATTAAGCAATTTTCTAAAATTCACAAGGATAGTAAGAAATTCGGTTTTAAATCTATAGCCTCCATCTGTAATACTCACATGTATGCATGCATTGTTTAAATTTACTAGAGATGACAAAGACTTCCAGTTGGTATGGGGCAGTCCATGAGGTCAGAAAACCAGTAATCAATGCAGAAAAAAATGAGAACTGTTTTTTTTCCTAGGGAGAGGAGAGCTGGCTCTTGTCTATATTATTAACAAGCAATGATGAGGAAAAAAGCTGTACCAAAGCATTCAGAGAAAAGGCCTCAGGTCTCATACAGTTCATTCCTCCATGCAGAGGAAACCTGGCAGAATTTGTTGCTGGATTCCAAAAGCAGATCATGAAAGGAGGCTGTGAATGAAGGAGCAGTCTGAGTCAAAGCACCCAGAGTTTATTCACCACCAAATGGCCGTGCATCAGCAGACCTCACACAAGCTATCACCTCTTAATTGCATCCAGCAGTGTCAGCAAGAGGGAGCTATTTGTCAGTCTTATTACCTGCTCCACCCAGCTGTTATGTGCATCTCTTGGGTAGCCTAGGTGGTTTATATGACTATGGGAGATGCAGAACAATAACAGCTGGACTACAATTTGGGAAATAGAAGGGAAGAACAACCTACACACACACACACACACACACACACACACACACACACACACACACACACACAAGACATCACCAAGGCTTAGCGGAAAAATAGGGAGAGATACAGCAAGTTGCATTAACTAAATGCATGCATATATAAGAAACGATAGACAGAAGATGGTAGCATTGTTGCAGGGTTCTTCAATTAATGTACAACTTTTTCTCCATGAAAAGATTTACAGGTGTAGAAAACCCTCTCTAGACATCTCTGGGCAAATGGATCAGAAGAGAGAGATGCTAATACTGCACTCTCTCTCACTTTCTCTCAAGGAGGCTGAACAACAAGGGGATTACAGGTGCTCACACATAGTTTCAGGAAATCTTCCTCAGATCTTGGGTTTCTACATCCACCATCGATTTGCACTTTCTGAAGAAGGGGCTTTACTAGTCGACAATTCCCTTCTGCAGGTCAGCTGTCTCCCTGGCGAAAGTGGAAAGCTGTTCAAATGAAGTCTAAGAACCCTGAGCCAGAGAAAAGCCAGAGCAGAATCCTCAGACACTTGGTTTCTCCCTCTGCTGAGCCACTTTGTGTTTCTGGAATTGATAAAAAGAGATACAAAAACAGTTGTGCACAAGCCCATCCAGGTCCTTACTAGGAGTCTCCTTGTGTATTGATTCACGTGCTACTGGCCCTGAAAATATAGAATTGTGGTGCTGATTATTCCATATTTCTCTAAGAGTGGAAATGATCTGAGGATATGTTCTTCACAGACATTTAAGTTACACAGACTGTGTACATTTTCATAGTTACAACTGCACAGGAAGAAAGCATTTGTACTCATGCACGTGTTTGGCTGAAAATGAAAATATCATTATGTTTTTTACAACGCTGTTTCTTAAAGCCTAGTCAGGTGTCATGACTGCCTCGACCAGCAAGAAGACACACCTGACTCTTCTTTAAGCAGCTTTACTCAGGAACCTTGAAACAATCTTCTGACCCCGGGGAAAGCCAGCCCACAGCTTATAAGACCTTGGGGTAGCCAATCCTGGCACGCCACGTAGTGAATGCTGATAGGTCCGCTATGCAGAAGCAAGCCTAGATCTCAGCCTTAGCCTTGAGAGCGCCATTGGGAAGGTGGAAGGCAAAAGCCAGCACCACCTTTAAGGCGTGGCACTTCGCAGCTCTCTACAGTCAGGAAAAAAGAATTACCTAGAAACTGGATTAACACCTTGGCTCTGACAGACTCTATGGCATGAGCTCTGGCACTGTATTTCCCATGACCCTCTAAGCCACCTACTCTCAGACCATCCTTTGTGCAAGGTTCCAGAGCACAGCATCCAGTGTGCAATTTTGGTACATGGGTACTGTTTTCAGGATCTCTGTGTTGTGTTTTCCTTCTCGGGTACATCCATTGCTTGACTATGAAGCAGGCTAAAGAGTTGAAAGAATAATGCAAGTTATCTGTATACTCATCGATTAGAAGCCAGAATTGTTAGTGTTTGCTTCTCTCCAGTCACAATTCCTGCCTCTCCATTTCTCCCTCCTTCATTCCTTTCTCCTGCCACACCACCTATACACACACACACACATTCTCCCATAGCATCTTCTCCCAGCTCTCTCCTTCCCCTCTGTGTTATTGCCTCTAGATACTGGCCTTTACTCTCTAAGCACATGAAGTTAAAGATACTCTCATTCTTCACCTGTAAATATTTCATCCTGTATCTGCCAAGGATAACACTAATTTCAATGCAATTATTATACTATAGAGAATATAGAGTAATTCCCATTCTGTACATTAACTAAGAGCCTGTGAAAAATTCAAGTGCCCTGAATTGCTCAATACTGTTTTTCATAGTCACTTTAAAAGGATATTGTGTAATGATTTAGGAATTTCTTTAGCTGTTAAACAGTCCCTCAACTTACCTTACCTCTGTCTTTCTGTGTCTGTCTGTCTCTGTCTCTCCATCTCTGTCTCTCTGTCTCTGTCTATCTCTTTCTACTTCTCTTCATCTCCCTCCTCTTTTTCGCACTTTACTCTTGAGTGACAATAATATTTTTTAAATCAAAACAATTATTTTTGAAGGCTTCACATCATTTACATGGCATGTCTTTCCTAATGTTGTTATTGAACATTGCCTTTGAATGAATACTTTTCCTAGAAAAATTTTCTTTGGAGACAGGGTCTAGAGTGGTCTGGAATTCACTATGCAACTTGGCTAGCCTCAAACTCACAGTAGTCCTCTTTCTCTGGCCTCCAAACTGTAGGGATATTACTTTGGAAAACTTTGTCTTGATCCGGCAATGGACTCTCATTTAGTTCCTTTGGCCTACTCTAGCTCATAACTGTGATTCTTTACTTTATATTGCATCATCTCAAGAAGATCATGACATTAGCTCATTCCACTGTCAGTAACATCACATCCACTGGGTTACAAGATTATCTAGCGGATCTTTCTGTTGTAAAATGAATTTTCCCTTTTTTAAATTTTTATTGAGTTATACATTTTCCCCACTCCCCTTCCCTCCTCTCCTCTTTCCTCCTACCCTACCCTCTACCACACACATTGCCAACTTACTCGGGAGCTCTGTCTTTTTCCCCTACCTAGAGAGATCCATATGTGTTTTTCTTAGGGTCCTTTTTGTCGCCTAGCTTTTCTGGGGTTGTGGCCTGTAGCCTGGTTGTCCTTAGCTTTATGTCTAATATGCACTTTTAAGTCTGGATCTAGGTTACCTCAATCAGAATGGCTTTTCCTAGATCCATCCATTTGCATACAAACTTTAAGATTTCTGCTGAGTAGTACTCCATTGTGTAAATGTACCACATTTTCCTTATCCATTCTTTGGTTGAGGGGCATCTAGGTTGTTTCCAGGTTCTGACTATTACAAATAATGTCGCTATGAACATAGTTGAGCAAGTGTCCTTGTGGTGAAAGTGTGCATCCTTTGGGTATGTGCCCAAAAGTGGTGTAGCACAGACACTGAGAGCAACAATGAATAAATGAAACTTCCTGAAGCATTTCCCTTTTAATAACTAATCTTTTAAGGTTCATCGAAAAGCATTAGCACTAACTGCTGATGTTTGCCCGAATTAAAGAAGTCTCGGCTCTGTGTGAGTCAAAAGAGAGACTTCAAATTCTATCAATCTTATCCATTTATTAGCTAGCATTGCTCTGTCCTAAAATCTGGCCCAACCTAACATTTTGCTCATTCCACACACTGAAACAGTCATTACTTTTTGATCTTTAGACTGTCCTAAATGTACTCAGTGACAGCTCTTCAAACTGACTTTTCTGTCAGTTTTAGTCTCTGAGCACTTTCTTATTTTGTTATACAAGCTATCCACAAGACACTGTTTTGTGCTGCCCCAGACCAAATGGAGATACTCTGGCTGTCTTTCCTAGGGGAAAGATACTTCTACTTCGATGAGATCTCTCAGTGTACCCATTGTCAATAGAGTGTCCTTGTTTAAAAAGCAACATTCACACATTGGGATTTCTAATTTGAATTCAGATTGCACAGGGTTTTTTTTTTTTTAACTTTCTCTTAGGGAAAAAATTGAATACATTAATTTATTTATATTAGCCCATAATGTACTTCATAGATTTATTTCTAATCTACGGTTCTTTTTACTGCTACCAATAAACTACTTCATGAGATTTAAGATTCTGTTGCAGACATTTTCCCCCTAAAATACATTTTACTAAATATAGACAAATCAGGACTTTGAAATAATTGTTTCCCCTATGTCAATTTAATATAGATTTTCTTTTTCTATTTATGTCCAATTTCAAGGAAGTTTTGGAGTGTGTCAATTACACATGGTTACAATCAAAACTGCCTTCTCAGAGGCACCTCCGTTCTTTTTCCCATCACACACACAGACACACACACCTGCACACAACTGCTAGTAACCATTTTTATCGTTGCTAGTTTATGCTCTCTGTGTGTCTCTTTTGTAAAGAGTGTTTAAATATTTGATCTAACTTATCTTTTCTCACACAATAGATAGATCCAGTACATTCTATTCAGTGTTATTCTTTCCCCTTTCATTGTACTGCCTAGAAACTAGCCTCAGTCCATGAGCACTACTTCATGCCTATCTGGGAGCTTCCTTTTGGTGGTGTGCTAGAGTTGATACAAGCAATCACTGCAGAAGACCCCTGGTTGCTTCCCCACCTTTGATATTGTAAATAAAGCCACACTGAATAACTGAGCAGATTTCCATTGTTTCCTAAGGATTCTCCTCAAGACAGATTGAGAGACTCTAATCAAAGAATAAATTCAACTGTGTTGGGTAAATCGAGTAAATCCCTCACACAGGACATATTCCTGTACAGTTGGCCAACTCCCATGTAGGAAAGCCTATTTCTCCAGAGTCTTGCCAACACACTGAATTTTGCAAGTGTCTGAATTATCTAGATGAGAAATGATAACTCAGGGGAATTTCAGTAAGCATTAATCCCTTGAGTGAGGTTAAGATCTTTTCATAGGTTTAAAGGCTTTTTGCCTTGCTTTTCCTGAAAAACTCCTTTTATTTCTTTTGTTCTTTTATTTATCATGTCTTAGGTCTTTTACCTACTTAATCTTGCTATATAAATGACAAGGCTGTATATACTTCATGACTAAAGCATTATCAGAAGTATAGAAAGGCTGTTTCTTAATAATAAGACCCCACTGGCCCTGAACACACAGAGATTATCCAACTTCTGGCTGCCTCTAGAGAATTAAAGGGATACACAGCCATGCTTGGGAAAAAAGTCTATTTTACCATGAGAACTATGATGAATTTAAATTTGCATTTATATTTCAATACAGCTTAAAATATATATAAAGTAAAAAAAAAAACTGAGTGAAGTAGACATGGCGACAATATAGGAGACAGATTTTGTAGCTCTCTTACTCTCTAGAGGTATAGATAGTGTAAAACAGAACAAGGTGTTAAAAGTAGAGAGGGTTTATATAATAGTCTATATTTCATGAATTTGACATGTTAAAAACACAATATCCAGACAGTTATAGACTATATTCCTATATGAAGTAAACAAAAGTTCCTAAAATACTTTACAAAGCCTAGTACTCCTGTCATGAAGCATAAAACAACCAAATTAAAGACACAGCTTCAGATATACATATGAATCTACCAATCATGTAAAGGAACACCCAAGAACTCATGATTTTTGTCTCAAGCAGAGGGTAGGAGGAAGATGGGGTGATGAGGTCATGTGGCTAGATGAAGACACTGCAAAGTCCAATGTTTGTCTTGGTATGGTATCTTTATAAGCTTTTTAATCAAGTAAGTAATTAGATAAACTGATATGTCAGAAGCCAGACACTGTTGTTGAGGCACTTCTGAGTATCTCAGATATAGAGAAGACAAATCAGGATAAAACTTGGTAACACATGAAAGCTAATAAAAGAACAATAGCCGAGGAAATGAGAGGATGAAAGATTAACAAAGATAAAAAGAGACATTCATGAAATAAAGTAATAATAAAGTAATAATATAATGAGATAATCAATGGAAAAGAAAACTTGTTCTTTAAAAATATCAATAACAGAGACAATTCAGAATATAGTCAAGAAAATAAGAAGAAAGTCAATACCATGCCAAAAACGTATGTTAAATACACAATGAATCAGATTTTGACTTCCAGAAATACTATTCAGTTTAGTCTATGGTGTACTATCTATCCTACCACAGAATCAAAAAATAATTTTTCTGAGGTCAATAAACATACATTTAGCTATGTTACACCAAATCTATTCCCAAGTGCTTTCAAAACTTTGTGTGTACTAAATTGCCTATTGTTTATAAGAGCCTTTATGGGTAATGGGAAAGAAATTGCTGTACTACTTGATTCCCCAAACAGAAGAAAGGACAAGAAGTTTGGGGACATATCTTAGGAATTCTGAAAGCTCTTTGGTGACTATATTGCCTTTCTCTTGTTTACAGTGTAAACAGAAGTTAGAATCATAATTGTTTTATTTCTACCCATTAAGATATGCAATTAAAAATCATCTTAATGAATAGATATTAATACCTGGCAGTGGCTGCTTTGACCTCCTGTCTAACCAGCCCCATTTATGTCTTGTTTGATGAAAGTTCTCCACATCTGCAAAGCAAAAGGGCAAACTGATTTATGAACAAGACTTATTGTCATAGCAGCAGATTTGTATAATGAGAAATATATTAAATATAATGAAGGGAGAGCATGCCTACCAAGGCAGTAACTCTGTGTTGTGATTAAGTGATTCGCTATCCCTCGATGGATTAATTTATACAATGCATCAGGGTATGGAGGTGCTGCCGGATCCTTTTGCTCTCATGACAAATGTTAAGTAGTACCGCACATTGTGCATATGTATTGGGTTTGCAAGGTGTGATGATAAAGTATGGTGCCATGCTAGAAACCTGTACATTAACAAGATGGATCCCTGAGACGCCTGTGTCCTACTGCTAGAGAACCAGGTAGATCCATCAACAATGTCATCTTTTAATATCTGCTTATGGGAAAGCATTTACTATAAAAGAGCCACACACTTCTACCTTTTAAGCCAAGCCCAGCATGCTGCATCTGACAAACACTAAATGTGACCCACATTAATTCCCTCTCTAGTCCTCCGCAGGGCTGAAGTCAAACCCAGGACAATCAATCATGAGCTCTGGTTTTTAAATAGAAAAAATGTTAGCTATTATTTAATTGTCTTCATTTGCAAACCCATACAATAAGCAATGTCATTGACTGGACTGGAAAGCATCCGTGAGCCTGTCAGAACTCAGCGGTTAGCTTTCTTCAGTTTGGAACAAGTCCAGTGTCTAGTTGTTTCTTACCTTTGTGACTACATGAAGCAAACCTCTACCCACAGTTAGAGAGTGTGGCACCTTAAAAAATAGCACAATTTCAACACAAGTGTGTAACACCCACATCATAGAGAAGAAAACATCTGTCATTTAGGCCCTTAGAGTCATGTGGATTAAATATACAGCAGTCTCAGTGCATACAGGCAATAGATTGAAAATTTTTCAATTTCCCCCATCCCTTCCTTCTCCTCTACAGGGATCAACTAAAAGAAAAGCATCTTGAGTTAAAAAAGCTGAAGAAATAGCCACTTGCTTGGTGTTCAGCAGCCTCAATCAGAAGTGGGGTCTTGTGTCCTCACAAATCCTCTCTGATGGCTCAAGAGAGATAAAAATAAAACTATAGATTCCTACGTGCAGTAATCAGGAAGAAGAAAAATAAGACCTCCGCCTGAGGCCCATGGTGGGAACCACTAGCAGACATTGCTCTGCTTGGGCTCTTTTATTTGTCCAAAAGCCATTGTGTCTCTAGAGTTTGCTATTCCCAGGTGTCTAAATTTTTAAGAAGTGGGACTGAGGGGCATTAGTGTTGCTCCCTTGAAGACTTGAATCATAGAATCTTAGTCTCTTCCTCATTGTGTTTTGTTTTCTTTTGTTTGTTCCTATTCTGGCTATGAAGTGATTGGTTTCACTCTCTCCCCTGTGTCTGTAATGACACACTGTAATGACACACTGCCTCTGTACAAGCCAAAAGCAACAGAGCCAGTAGGTTGAAGGCTCTCAAAACCATGATCCAAGGAAACCTCATCTCCGCATAAGTTGTGTCATGGCCACTGTTCTACGGCTGTAAAGAGACATCATGACCACAGCAACTCTTATAAAAGAAAGCATTTATTTGAGGCTGTCTTATAGTTTCAGAGGTTAGTCTATTACCATGGTGGCAAACACAGTAACAAGCAGACTTGAAGAAGTAGCTGAGAGTTCTACATCCTGGTCCACAGGCCAAGAGAAACTAAGGTTGGCATCGGCTTTTGAAACCTCCAAGTGACACACTTCCTCCAACAAGGCCACACCTCCTAATCCCATCAAAGAGTTCCACTCTCTAAGTGAGTAAGCATTCAACTATAAGAGCCTATGTGGGCCTTTCTAATTCAGACCACCACAAATTAGTTGTCTAGGTTATTTATAAAAGCAGTACAAAGTTAACTCTCTCAAGCACCTGCTTAAAGCAGGAGTCAAGCAAGCTGAAATCCAGGGCCCCTGTATAATCTTATTTTTCTTATTCCTTTAGGAAGAACCACCCCTATTAATTTTATCATTCCTCATACAATGACACTAATTTAACAAAATAAAAGTAAACCCCTTCCTATTTCTTAATAATCCCCCCACCTTGAAAGCAGCTATATGTATTAAAGTCGACCTTTGTGTGTGTGAGAGAGATGTGATCAGGAAGGAAATGCAAATGAGGAAGTGGAGTGGGAGGAGATAAGTTGTTGAAATAGAAGCCAATGTGGGGGGGGGAGATAAATTGTCCTGTATTCTCCATAAGGAAATTGTAATAAATTGAGAAGCCATGGGGAAGAGCCTGCCAAGTATACACTGAGGCTGCAGTGGCC
Organism: Cricetiscus sungorus; assembly: GCA_030556225.1. Classification (NCBI taxonomy): domain Eukaryota; kingdom Metazoa; phylum Chordata; class Mammalia; order Rodentia; family Cricetidae; genus Cricetiscus; species Cricetiscus sungorus. Next base: position 20,455,423 of record JANBXA010000180.1, on the reverse strand, counting down.
AAGTATGGAGAAAAAGAAGTTTGAGGAAAGACAACTGATACCTGGGTCAGAGTGGCTGTGAACAGAAAGGCTTTAGAAACACTAAGCCCAAGCAACAACTCCTAGGTGTTCTGAGATCCCCTCTGGCAAGACTCTCTTCACATGGCCAGCTGCTTAGCAAGAAAAGCTTCTGAGAAGATACTACATGATGCAAACATAAATCCTCAAGCATGTGGATTTCTCTTCTGCCCAGGAGCCTTAATAACTTTCCTATTGCTGTGAAGAGTCATCATGACCAAGGCAACTTACTTACAAAATAAAAATTAATATGGGGCTTATAGTTGCAGAGGGTTTATAGTCCATGCCCAGCATAGTGGAAAGCACGGTAGCAGGTGGGCAGGCATGGCATTGGATCAGTAGCTGAGATTTTACATCTCTATCTCCAAGTAGGAGGCAGAGAGAGCTAACTGGGGTGGAAGGGTTCAAGACTCAAAATCTATGCCCAGTGACACTCCTCCTCCAACAAGGCCACACACCTCATAATCCTTCCCAAACAGTTCCACAAACTGGTGTCCAAGCCTTCAAAGACATGAGCCTATAGGAGCCATTGTCATGCAAAGATATGAGTCACCACAGCAGGAAATAACAAATTTACTTCCAAATGTGGCTGAAAGCAAGGCCCAACAGTGGAAGCTCAAAATAGAAGAAGATAAACAAAACAAAACAAAGCCATGTTAATGAGTAGTCCCAAGGGTTCAGTAAACTCCTCTATGACCTGGTGGTTGGCACAGCTTACCCATCACCTCCCATATACAGGAGGCATTCATTATTCTCTGTGCTTTACAGACTTTGCCTCACCTATTCCTCACTATAAACTTACAAGGTAGATGTCCTCACCTTGTATGTAAAGAAACTCAGACATAAATGCTGTGAACAATTTTCTTAGAGATACACAATACTTAGAGAAGGAGGCATAGATCCTGACCTGACAAGTCTTTGTTTTTAAGTATTCTATATTCAATATCTGAATACTGAATGAGATATGAAGAAGACAGAAAAAAAGTGGATTGATTGAAACAGATATGCATAGATTCTTACATGGATAGGAATGGAATTTAGATGTGGCAATAGAGATAAAACAAGATAAAGATGTTGATATAGATATATACACATAATTATTGATAAGCCACTAGTAATACACACACACACACACACACACACACACACACCAGTCAGGAAAAGGGAACTCATGCAGAGAAATGTCCAATGCCACCTTTGCTTCTTTCTTTAAAAAGTTATTTCATATTTGGGACACTGTGGGCTTTTATCATTATGTGGAAATGAATAAGTAAATAGTGTTTTGCTCATCCTAAAGACTAATAATGCATGGTGAAGTCTGCAGGTGTTGGAGTATAGAGATAAACAATGATCAGGAATGCTGGCCATGAAGTAGTAATGGTGACTGTGGCTTTCTTGCTATCATCTAGGAAATAGGATGGTTTAGAAAACAATGTGTTTCACATCCTGAACACAGGTAGCATTGGCTGGTGACCCTGCAGTCAACAAAATAAGTAAGGCTTTGAAACATGTCTCCCAAAAGACATTTTTCAACCTCAGGAACCCAGAATAGAAGGGTAGCTCCATGGGGCCAAGGAGGTAAGAGTTCAGCCAGATTAAGACCACCGAAATCTTTGGGGCATGGCACTGTCACACAAGGAGTGACACTAAGTAGGATACCCAGAAAACTGTCAGAGGCTCCTCGAAGGACTGCTGCTAATACTACAATACTAGGCTGTATGCTCGCAAAACTCCACAGCGTGTCCTTGAACACTCGCCATCAGTAAAGTCTGCAGTGGAGACACAGTGTGCCTGGCGTGGTGAAACCAGCTGTAGAGAATCCGCCCTTAGGAAACTTACAAGGTACCATATGTAACAAGGTGGTATACAAATGCTTTTCCTGCACACCAGAGTAAGACTAAGGGACTTAAAGACAGGCAAAAAATACAGACTCTCAATATCATAAAAATATCAACAGCCAATAAAACTTACTCTGAATGCAAAAATAGAAAAAAAATAAATTGTGATACACAGCCAGAATAAAGAAAAATAATAAAACAGACTTAGAAATAACAGTGGTAATGACTTCAATAGACAATAACTTTTTTAAACATTTTAGAAAAGTGATGAAAGACAAGACAGAAAGAAAAAGATGACTGCAGAGACAAAGGCAGAGTTTTTTGATTATACATTTATTATGCATCATATAGAAATGTATATATACATTATATATTATACATAAACATATTATGTAATATATCATACATTATGTAGAAATTATATAATTTACATTATACATTATGTAAAATATGTATTCTATATATACCTTTAGTTTTACACTTCCAATAGATGTACTTTGTTATTCATAATTGTATACTAATTAAGTTGAATTTAGAGGAAAATTGACCATATTCTAAGTAATTTTTCTCACTGTAGAAACTACTGTTCAGCACTGAAGCTGGAGAACACTAGAAGGAGAAAAGAGAAGGGAAGGATGAAACAAGTTTTAAAAGTTTGAGGCAAACCATGTTTAATGGAAACTTTTCAAGATATTCAAAGATTTCTAAGCAGACAGACATGAACAGATCCCATACCTGAAACTATCACTCTCAAGTAACTAAAACCCATAATGAAGAGAAAACCTGGTCAGAGCATGACTAGGTGGGTCTTCTATTGGAAGACCTGAGTTCAGTCACACATAGCAGAAAAAGGCTACCACAAGTGGTCCTCTGACATCTACACGTGTGCTGAAATATGTGTGTGACATAAACATCCACACATATGCACATATGTAAAATAGGAATGTAATAAAAGAATGAAAACAGGAAGATTCACTACTGAGTTTCTGATAAGAAAAAAAAAATCACAAGCCAAAGCAACATGTTTTTAAATCACAGAGAGGGCAAAAACAAATGATACCACCAATTTGACATATCCAACCAACATATAGTTCAGAAACATAAAGATATTTTTTCGGGCAGCACAAAACTGGGTACTGCTAGTTGGAAGCCTGCACCATTAGGCATGTGATAGAAGATTCTGGAAGATGAATCCATCGTTTTTGGGCCTGAGATAAGATATAAAGTCATAGCAGTAGGATCCTATATGTGACATGTTTCCTTCTCACAGTGGCTAGGAACCAACAAAAGAATTTATCTTTGTAGCTTAGGGGATATTCTCCTAATAAACTATGTGGTTCCCCAGCTACGGGAGGTAACCACATTCATACAGGGCAGGTCTTTCTGATTATCACTTCCGAAAATTTCCTCACAGATACAAGATACAGCCAAACATGCTTGGCCAATCTCCAAGGTGCTTTTCAGTCCAAAAAGAGGGGTCCTGGATGTCAAGGCTCCATTACAGAGGTTTACCACAGTATGTAGCCTAGGGAATATTCAGAGAAAGAGGAAATTTCTATGCTGACCTGGGTGGTGGGAGTATAAATGTACAAATCCATAAAATGTGTTGAACTCCTGCTTGAAGTGGAATGTCAACATTTTAGTAAAAGAAGAAGAAGAAGGAGGAGGAGGAGGAGGAGGTGGCGGAGGAGGAGAAGGAGAAGGAGAAGGAGGAGAAGAAGAAGTGATACTGGATGATTATATGCCTTAAATTGACTGAATCTCTTCCATATTCTTTTTATTTTTAACCTCACAAACTTTTAGTTGACAATTTTCATACATAAGCACTACATACATTGACACTATTGTCATCCTTCCATCTTCTACCACCTACTTCTATATCACAACTACTCCCTTTCAAGCACATACTTCTTTAATTATTCACACAGATAAAACAAACATACAGAGAGAGGGGGAGGGAGGGAGATAGGAGGGAAGGAAGGAGGGAGGGAGGGAAGGAGAAACTGCTTAGTGTGTTTAGCATTGCTTCTATATGAATTTGTTTAGGGGTGACTACTTGAGATTTGATAACCTATCAGGGGCTCATTCCCAGAGAAAGCTATGGTATTTTCCCCCTCTCAAAGCCATTATTTGCCTACAGCTGTTCATTTATGAGTAGGGCATTGTGAGATTCCCACTATCCATGTTGCTGCCACATTCTTACTCCAAGAAAAATATTCTTTTCTGCCATCTCAATAAAGGCAAGCCAAGACTTTTCAAATTATTTCAAAAATATTTTGTTTCCTTTTGTGAGAAAACGTTATTTTGGGGACAAGTAGTCCATTTTATTCTTCTTTGTCCCATGCTTACCTATAAGTGTCATGCTCTATGTTATGTAATGTGTGTCACTCTCTGCTATATTTGAAGGGCATGATGACATTGATTGAGCTGTTTAACCCCTCTGGTCTTTAGCTTCCCTGTGGAAGAATGGGGGTGGAGGTTTAAGCGTCTTCTGGGACCTTTATAAACACAGCAAGATGCTTCTGATACACATTAAAGCCATCAGTGGAGGTTGGGAAAGGGGATCAGCTAGGAAAGGGCTTGCTGTACAGTGTGGGATCCTGGTTCTGATATCCAACAACCATATGAATGCTTGACAAATGAGGCAGCCCAACTGTAACCCCTGTGCTCAGGTGACAGAGTCAGGGGTCCCTATGGCTAACTGATCACCAAACTAGTGATCTCTGTGTTCAAGGTCAAGACCCTGCCTCAATATATAAAATGGAGAGTGATGCCCAGTGTCAACCTCTCACTAGCATACACACACATGCATACCCATACACATGTAAACACACATATACACATACTACACACATACACATCCTCACAAATGTGTTTGGGAAAAATACAATATACACATTCTATATGCACACACATATTTGTATTGAAAATGGAAGAAATAAATGTGGAGAAAGTAATAGGCTATAAATCTAGAAAAAATAAAGCATTGGAAATAGTATCAGTGGCAGAGCTACTAAATGGGAGTGGGGATGCAGTTATCCATTAAGGATCTTTGCTCAACCCAGAAAAAGTAGGGAGTTGGATGAGATGGGAGAGATGCAGATGGGGAGAATGGCAGGAAGAGAGGAAGAGTGGAGGAGTGCACTCTTCTGGGTTGAAAGCCTTTCTTCTTATAAGCACCTGCATTGTGCACAGTTTTCTCTATAAATAGTGGTCACAGGCACTGTATGATGAGATAAAATCATCTATTTTCCTGGAGGAGAGTTACCTGTCAAAACTCAAATTACCAAATTATTGAGAGCTGTCTCTGTACTTTCACTGCAGGCATCTCAAGAAGTGTTTTAGCCCTTCCCCACAGATACAGCAAATGCCCATGTCTCTGACTTAGACTGCATGTTCCGTGGGAGATGACACCAGCCTTGCCACCAGTGTGGCTGAGACAAGCACGTCTTTATGCCTCACCAGCAGAGTGGGGACAGATATTCATGAGCTATCACAATTCCCACTCATACCTCTCTTTGCCCTTCTTCCAATTGCCAGGGATCTTCTAAGGTCTCAGCCTAGACCCCTTCCCACGAACCAAAGAAATAAAAGCCCCCCTTCAACAATGGTGCTGTCCATGGAGTGTCTGGAAGATGAAGACTAGAGAAGCCAAACATTGATAAACTTAATTAAATTTCTAATGAAAACAGAGGCAGCCTGCAGTGATTACTCTCTGTAACTGAGACTAATATTCCAATTAGGCTAATTCATCCCCTGATGCTCCAACACAGTTATAGGTTTAATACATATTTCTTCCTTCATGTCAACAATAGATTTCCATCATTTTGGAAGCTAATTTTGGCATTGAACAGAGCAGCAGTTGGGCATGTGCACCTGTGTGTGTGTGTGTGTGTGTGTGTGTGTGTGTGTGTGTGTGTGTGTGTGTGTGTGTGATTTTGTATGTAGCTGGAGTTTATCTGGAGTTTTCCATACAGTGAAGTTGATTTTTCTCTTCTTTTCCTTTTCTGAAATAGGAATTTCCCACATTTCTCAGAAGCCCCATTTCAGAGGCCTTAACTTTGTCTTGTCTCCTACTGCCAAGATGATTTTCCCCAAAACTTTAAAATAAACAACGCAAAATAGGTATTTTTTTTCATAGTGCCCCATAATTGAGGCCAAAAATAAACCATGTGTGATTTTCAGCACAAAAGGACCAAATGCAACTGGCAGAAACTACAGGTCTCCCCTTGGGGTACACTAGACAGAAGTTACCCTATTGGCTGGCACCAAACAGATGAGAGTAAGGCGGGAGGCTAGGCAGAGAGAGGGGGGCCTGTTTGGAGCACACTTCCTCCCTGGAGAAGTTTCTCCCCATTTCTGAGCCCATGCTTCCTCATGTGTAAAATGAGAATAATAACAATTCTCTTAGGTTCTGCTTATGGGTCAGCCAAAACAAAACAGCTGCTCTGGGTTGTGGATTCTTATATGCAGGACAGTAAAATGCTCCTCACCTGTCCAATTTCATTCCATTCTCTCAAAGCCTCTTTGAGAAAAGGAAATCACAGCTCACAGGAAGAACATGCTTTGCCCAAGTTCTCAAGCAGGGCCAAGAGAGCGCTAGGCTAACTCTCCCATCTGCTCTTCCTTTGACCAAGACTTCCAGATGTGCTCACTTCTGGGAGAGGCCAAAACTTCGTTCCACAGACTATTCCTAAAAGCTGTTTCCTCTTCTCCCACTGAGTACATTTACTCGAAGTGATCACTCAGGGAGAGAAGAGGTGTCACACATAAGTCTTCCTCACTCTACTTAAATGAACATATAAAAGTCATTTGTAATGAGCACATTGTTTATATGTCAATGGGACTATGAAGTGCTTGAAAATAGTTTGTTTTCTTAATTAGATTAAACAGGCTTCCTACAATCTCCCTGACTTTATTGATTTACTTAATGAACCTTTTTTTTTCCCCCATAGATAGTACAAACGTAAATTTTAGCTGGGTCTGTGAACAAATTATCTTAAATTCTGAATCGGTGGGGCTTTAATTAATGAGGCTTTACTCTTTATCACTAGTGAGGCACAGAGAAATTTATTTTGTGCAAACAGTCATAATGAGAGCAGTCCTCCATGTGTGACTGTGGAAGGCAGCCTTGCCTGAGTCACTAGAAAAGGAGCTGCTATCTCCTGTTTCCTTTGAGGTTACATATGGTGGTGGCTGCTTTGTCATGCAGGGGCTCAGTTAGACGGAGCATACTGCAAGTGAAACTAATCACCAGAAGCAAGGCCTTACAGAAAAGAAAGGCTCAAGGCAGAAAGCAGGAACATTCATATCCCTGCAGCTGCTTTCTCTGGACCAGCAGCACTGGGAATAGGAGTACACTGCAGCCACTGCTGGTCCTGGCTGCAATGTGCTTCCTGGGAAGTGTTGGCTTCCTACAGTGAAGGTGAAAGGAGAGCAGGTTGCAGCAACAAGTGTGTTCAAGGCAAGCAATCATTGTAAACGGTTTTCTAAAGAGAGATTAAAAAGGGTGTGGATTTGGGTGGGAGGAGAGGATCTGGGAAATGTTGGCAGAAGAGAAACTGTAATCAGAACATATTGTATGAAAAAGTCTATTTTCTATAAAAGAAAATTCGGAGAGACAAAAGGTGATTTGGGGAGGCAATTGAAGCAAAGAAGTGGAAGCATAAGGACCATGATGCCCTTAGTGGTAACTGGGGCAGCCCAGTCTCTGCTGCAGAGAGTAGCCAGCTTGGGATCTCTCTGGTCACAACTCTCAGCCTCACTCTGGCAGGAATACCTATTCTACTGACTAGTAGAAGTAACTGGACCAGAGTCAAATGAGCTAGACATCTGCTTCCTATCTTCAAGACAGTTTTCCAGGATGATTGTCCTAGCACACTGGTAGCAAGACTTAGAATAAGTCCCTTAGGGCATGTCTACTGATACAAAATAACTGGCGTATGTTTACCTATTTTAAAGTAAGCACAAGCTGTCTAGATGAATATTGTATACTCCTTGAGGACTAAAATTCTGACTTCTCCCTTCACTTTCCCCAGAGCTTCTAGAATGGCATGTGCATTAAAAACTACCCAGTAAACACACATTGGTTCATTAAAAGAAACACTAAATATTCAGAAGACAAATACAATCAATCTCACTGTGTTAAGGGCACCTGTGAACCCTCATTTACCAGTATTTAGCTCCAAGTAATCTGCATACACAATTAAGAATTTTATGGAAGTCTTCATCTGAGAAGCTTCCAATTGCAGTAGATGGTAATTCACACAGAAAGCCACAACTGACAAACTAGCAGAGAATAAGATACTGCAGAATGATTAGCCCTAAACATCTCCTTTATGCCATACCCCACCCTCCCAAGGCTCGAGATTATTGCAGAAGACCAGATTGAAAGAATATGAGCTAGGGGGTAAGTGACTATGAGGAAACGTATCTTCCAGATACTCAAGGGAAATTAAACATAAAGACTCACAGCAGTAGCGACAGTGTACACAAAACCTATGAAAGACCACGTCACACATAATCCCAGCATGGAGACAGGAGCTGGCTACATCCACACCCATCACTGGCCATGGAGCTAGCAATTGTTATCTGGTGAGAGAGGAAGAGACAATTATTTCTATCACGGTAGCCCCTGGTAAATTGACTATACTCCAATGCCCAATATTTGGGCAACATCAATTGTACTTGAAAGATTAAAAAAAATAAACACAAAGTTGGATGGATAGGGAAAGGATGTGGATCTGGGAGGAGTTGAGGGAAGAAAGTGAATATGATCAAAACATTTTGTACAAAATTCTCAAAAACTAATGCAAGTTTTAAAATAACAATACTTACCAAGGAAAACTCTCTTTGCAACAAATGCAGACCACTCCATAACCAATCAAAATGCAGACTTATGGAACCCAGTCCCAATGGATACATACACAAAACACTCTTGCACCTGAAACTCAGTGAACATTGTAGAACAGAGGATGGAAAGAGTGTAAGAGTCAGAGGATGAATGATGTTCTGGTGATATTATATCTCCTGATAACATCAGAAGCTACAGTTGTAAAGTCTCACCAACATGACAACATAAACGTGAGCTGAACAAGGATGATACCCACAAACATGCCAAGCTAGACAGAGAAAAGCCTCTGAGACCTCAACCCTACAAAGAGGGCCATAAGCAGTTGAGGAAAGTTGAGACTACATCTTTCCTAGGGAAGAGCACACCAACTTGTTGTCCAGTGCCAAATGGTCAGCCCTGAAAATATATATGCAAGTAGCATTATATGAACTTATTAGGTTGTATTTAGGAATATATATGTATCTCTCTCTCTCTCTCTCTCTCTCTCTCTCTCTCTCTCTCTCTCTGTGTGTGTGTGTGTGTGTGTGTGTGTGTGTGTGTGTGTGTGTGTGTGTGTGTTTAGAATAACACTTACTAAAAACTGAGGACATGAATTTGAATGAGATCAGGAAGAGGTATACCAGATGTTTAAAGGGAGGAAAAGGAGGGGAAATGCTGTAATTAAATTACAATTCAAAACTAAAAAATATTGAAGATGACAAGACTTTCAAATATTATACTGGTAAATGTTTGGACTTTAAACATTAGTGTTAAAATGCATAAAATAAAAATAATCATTTTATGGGAGCAAGCAAGAAAATTCTATGAGTTTTTCCATTGTCTTTTCACTCTCCACTGAAGAATAGATTACTGGAAAAGGATGCTTATCAGCTGGGGACACAGTAAATTTATTATTTTTCTTATTTTCTATATTAGAACATCTGGCATCAAAAAGAAAGTCAAATAAAATTGCACATGACAGTTGAAATTTCTAAAAGAGTCATTTGGCAATTTCTCTTACCTGCTTGTTGTCAGTGGAAACTTGGCTTGGCAAGTTGAAAAGTTATACCAAACAAATCTTATCTCGTGCAATTAGATGCATTTAAATAAGCTAATATAATCAATTATGTCTTTTAATTTTCCAGACAGCACTTACAGGGCTTAATTTTCTGCTACTACACCTTCCAAATTATCTCCAGGTGATGTTTGGAATCTAATAGGAAAATGTAGTACAGTTGTGCAGATTTTATCTATGCTGAATCCTTCATGCACATGCCTTCTCTCACTAGCTTGCTGTAGACCTCAGACATGGAAATGAAATGCTCATAGAGAAAGGAAGGGAAGTCATGGGGCATTTGCTTCATTTTCCTATGTTATAGCATTCATATCATCTCCTGCTAGCTTGCTCTCAAAATCACATAAAACTGTGATAGAATGCAAGTACATAAAAATATTCCACATAGAAAATACACAATACAAAAGTAACTACTCAAGAAATAAATAGGAGACATGGACTGACAGTGTTTAGAAAGATGGTTCCATAGTAGTAAAAAAAAATAATTGAACATAGGCAATAATTGAACATGCTGGTAAACATGGTACTGGAGAAGTAACTGAGAGTTCTATATCTTGCCCAGGAAACAGGAAGTAGTCTCTGACACTGGATGCTATCTTGAGCTTCTGAGACCTCAAAGCCTGCCCCCACAGTGACAGACTTCCTCCAACAAAGCCACACCTACTGCAACAACCATAGCTCCTAAGAGTGCCACTCCCTTCTTCACACCACTACAACTGTTAATTAATTTAGGAAGGCCCGGCAGTTTGGAAAACTCCATTCCCTGGTCACAGGGTCTTAAATTACATAGAAAAGGAGAAAGAAAGCAACACACGTGTGCTTGTTTCTCTCTCCTCTTGACTGTATGTTGTGACAAGCTGCTTGAGTTCATGCTTTGAAGCTGTTTTTAGCTAATCTTGGTTCTCAATCTTGGTTCCAAAGATGGAACCTCAATTGAAGAATTGCCTCCATCAGACTGGCCTGTTTATCTGTGGGGACATAGTCTTGATTACAAACTGATACAGGGGAACCCAACCCACTGTGAATGGTATGATCCCTAGGTGGATGAGTCTTGGCTGTATAATAAAGGTAGCTGACAATCCACAGAAACCAGGCCAGTAAAGGCTGTTTCTCTGGGTTTCTGCTTCAAGCTTCTGCCTTAAGTTCTTGCTTTGTCTTTTACCAATGGTAAGTTTCACCTATAAGATGAAATAAGCCCTTTCTTCCCAAAGGTGAATTTGTTTATGTGTTTATCAAAACAGAAAGTAAATTAGAATAGCAACCATCCACTTAAAAAACAGAAAGCAAATCTTGTTACAATAACAAAGTCATTGGTGAGATTAAATATTTTAAGTAAAGGAAGGAGAGTAAAAATTCATCAGTAGTATTCTAGGACCTACATATTTGACATCATATTTTTTTACAACCCTCTTAGCAAAGTGCCCTTAACAGCCAGAATATGTCATCTCTAGGAGGTTCCTCAAGTGTTGGTGCTCTACATGAAGTAGGTATCAAAAGGTAGCTTAACTAAATCTCCAAACATCTTGTTCCCCGAGAGAGGGCATCATCAGATCACAGTTAAAAGCAACATAAAAGGCAAGTGAGGGTCAGGAAGTCTAAGGCCTGAGTCCTAGTATAACTTTGCCAGTATCAGTCTTAGGCTTGACCATGTGACTTTAAAAAGCATCCTAGCCATTTTGAAGTTGTTATCAGTAAGGGTCCTTCTAGCTCCCATTTCTAATTAATCATCAGCATTAGAATCACTAGATGGCTATAGCTCATTTCCCAAAGTACTAAATGGTTTTGTGTTCATTCCTGTCCTGTGAAATGGTGACAGTCACCATTAAGCAAGCTTAGGGGAAGCTATCAGAATTAGCAGGGAACCTAATTCCTGGGAGGTGATATATGTCTACAAGAAAGAAGTGGCTATTTCTGAAGATACTAATAGCATGTATGTAACATAAAATTACACAAAAAGAAAATAAACTGTGTGTGACAGAACATGCCTGTAATTCGAGCACTCAGCAAGATGTTGAAGAAGGAAGAGATATAAAGTTTGAGGTCATCCTGAGCTGCACTGTGAGTTTCAAACCTATCTTGGGATACATTTTGATACCTTACATCATAAAATGAAAAGCTAAAAGAAAAAGATAATCATATTTTCTACCAAATATAATCATCATTATGGTATATGTCAATCATCTTGTTGTTAAAGCAAATTTGGACCTGCTCTATCTATCTGTGCTCCTTTCCCACTTAATGACATAAGTGATACCCCACAGCCTCAGAACACTTCACTGAGAACATTATTTTTAATGACCAAACATTATTCTGAATGCATCATAATTTACTTAACCAACTCCCTGTGATCTGACATTTAGAGTCTTTTCATTGTTGGCTTTTATAAATATTCTGTGATAAAAAATCATCAGACATAAATCTTTAACCCCATCTCTTATTATTGCCTTAAGATAAATTCCCAGCCATGGGATTACTGTGTCAAAAATATGAATGTATTTAAGGCCTTTGTAATATATTTGCCAATTTACTCTCCAAGGCATTTTTGCCAGTTTACAGGCCTGTGATCCATAAAGAAGGGTGACCAAGAATATTAAATGCTTGCTATAGCTAAAAAAAGCTTCCAGGCCCTTACTGAAACTATTTTATATTTTTAAATGGCAGGCCACCCAGAAAGCCTATTGTTTTCTCGTGTCAGATTAATTTAAGTGGTAGTTTAGGAGATACTATAGGGCACTTTGATTCAGGTAAATTAAAATGTAAGCATTAGTAACAGACTTATCAAAACTATTGTTCTAGATATGAAATTCTAAAAGTTCATTCACTTAAGAATTGGGTTCCTGAGATTCTGCCCTCTGCAAATATATCTTACTTGACTGAAAAATATGGAAAACACTTATTTTAGTTTGCTAAAAACGTTCCACAGCTCAATTTATAGAACCAAATCTTGCTCAAAAATTAACATATATCCATCTTCATATAAACAACAAACAAAGCCAAATTCAAGGCAATACCTTCAGATTCATTTCTTCTCTCAATTGTAGATAATAGAGACAAATCCAGGACCAATAGTCTCAATTTTTTTCAAGTAGAAAGCTAAATCCAAAGATGTAAATTGGCTCCACTACAAATCAGTGAATAGTATAACACCACGAAGTTCCTGTTTTTTCTTTAGTGTATAAATATGTACATTAAATATTAATATATACACTTGCTTAGTGTGTGTGTGTGTGTGTGTGTGTGTGTGTGTGTGTGTGTGTGTACAGAAAATAAATTGGTGCCCTCAGTTGGCACCAATACTCTTAGGAAATGAGATCTAGTACTTGTATGACAAACATCTTCATAAAAAGAAGTAATGTGATGTAATGGGAAAGCCAGAAGGAACAAGTGGCTGGGAGAATATTCAGCCAGGGCACAGAAGGACAGATAGCTTCCATGCTCCGAGTCTCATTTGTCCAGTGAGCCACCAGCCTTGGGTCTTGAAAAGGTCACTTCTTTTCTCTAGCCCAGGGTTGGAACTGCAGAACCATGCAAACCCCCAAGCATAGAGATCAGAGTTGTTATTGGCCAGAATGGAATGCTTAATTGAGAATGGGGTTGGCTTTCAAGTAAGGACATAAGGAGGATAATTAGAAGTTTCTAGAATTTGGATGGCAACGCTGTTTTACTGAATGTTTCTGTGTATTCAAATATTGGCTATTTCTCAAGTTCACATCAAACATTGTGTTTCTTGGTTCTCCAACAGAGTAACCTCTGCTGGCTCTGGGATCTCAATATTCTCTTTCCCCCCTTCCCATCCCCCCTTGCCCATTACTAAATGGTACCTCTATCTTCTCTCCTGTCTAGTATTAAGCTCACTTATGTACATGTCATACTCTGATGTGGATGACATGGCAATCACTACTTCTTTTACTCCTGACTGCCCATAGTATGCTGTACAGTACATTTGTAACAAACTCTGGTAAATAACAAGTGTAATACAATTACTGAAGATGAAAAGGTGTTAGATAGATATTTGTTACTGATCCTATTAAATAACTCAGATTATAGTCAACACCTCTCTTGAACTTTCAAAAATTGCTTCTGTGAGTCTGAGATGAATTATTATCTCAGTGCAGATTTCCCTAAAACACAAAGCTCAATTAATCCGGCTTTAAATATTTTGTTGCTATACATTTAAAAAAAGCCACCAAAGGGAAAGATGAGAAATGATTGACAGCATGTTGTGCTAACAAATCCACCTTCCTGGGAAGCCTTCTTGTCTGGTTTTAATGCTGAAATACTTTCAGTGTTAAAATTATTGACTATTTTTAATATTAGTGACCACATCTTTGTTCTGGATGTTAGGAGCACTGACATTAACTTCCACTGTTGATACATATGAAGATGCTCTCTGTGATGAGCTAATCATGGGTGTCAACTTGGTGTGATTTCAATCACCATGAAACAAATAGGATGTGTCTGTAAGAAGGTATCTAGATGAGATCAACTAAGAAATAAAGATGCATTCTAGTGTTTATGGCTCTACTCCATGTGTCGTGGTTTGGGGCTAAATAAAAAGGAGGGAGTTGAGTAGCGCACTAATTTCCTGGTGACTGATGCAATGTGATTAACAGCCTCCTGCTCCCACCACCACACTTCCACAGCCATGATGGACCTCACCCTCAAACTTTAAGCCAAAATAATCCCTCTTCTTCAGTTTATTTTGGGTCCCAGCAATAAGATAAATAACCAATACCCTTCCACTATCGAAATGATGAACTGATGAGAACATTAGTGAGTCCCCTTTCTTTATTAGTGCTAATCCGGACAGCTTACTCCTTAGGCAAAGACTGACTATCCCAGAAAAGGTGGCCAGAGCAACAGTAAACAAAACTAGATGTTACATCACAGGGCCTTTTGAATATTCTTTAAGAAAGTTTTAGCTATTTCTGTGAAAGAAATTACTCTGACTCTATTAAACAAACAACTGTGCAAATATGTGACTTAGAGAGGCACGCAAACATCAATGGGACAGCTATGTCAAGAATAGCTGTCCCATTGATGCATGCAATTGTAATTCAGTATGAGTTACAAAATGTCCTGTGCAGCCCTGGACAGAAGGCTGAGCTCCTTGGCAGTATGAGAAGCCAGTGCAGGCACTCTTCACATAGCCTTTGCTTTGCAGGCCTGCAGGAGGATCTGAAGGCCCAGAAGCCTGTCTGTGGGCTGTGTTGCAGCACTCTTTCTGTTACTTGGTGTTGGAGCTGTGGCACCCCATACCCACATGAAGAGCACAGAGACATCTCACCATGTCTGCCATAACAATTTCTTCCCAAACTCCAGATTCACATGGCTTCATGCTCCAAATACCAGAAATGCATCCTATAAGGTATGGAGCCCACCTCTAAGGATGCATCCCTCCAGTGGAAAAATGACCCATATGGTACATCTTTGTTTGACTTTACTCTTCTGAAAACATAGATAGGACTTGCAAACCTCACAGCACATATACCAAATATATGGTTTGTCAGATATGTGCCTCTGAGTTCCCTGGAAAACCCCAGTTACATCAATAACTTCATGGACTATATCCAGGGTGGCCACCATTTCTCCAACAACACACTAATGGATTAAGATGTTGAACATGGGTCTCAGCTAGAAGGCCTGGGCAGTCTTAGGGACCTCAGAGGGTGGAACCAAGATGTATGCCTGGTGCACAAAAGGACTTTGGGAGCACATTTCCCATGGAGGGACACTCCCTTAACCTAGAGACAGGAGAGAAGGCCTAGTCCCTACTCCAAATGACTTAACAGATTTAGATGACCCCTCCTAGAAGGCATCACCCTACATGTGGAATGGGGGGGAGGGTGGTCAGGTGGCATGAGAGGGTGGAAGAGAGGGAAAGAGAGAGGGAGGGAGAGGGAACTTGGATCAATATGTAAAATTTAAAAAATTAAAAATTAAAAAAAAAAAAGATGTTGATGAAGATGACATAAGGAACCAGGTGTTGCAGCCCTCCATCACTTACCTATGAGCAGCATTTTCTCTGTCTGCCATGCGTTCTAGAGAGCTGCCACCATGCACTCCATATGAGGTCTTAATTTCTATACCTTAACTGTAACGTGGATCTGAAAATGAGTGATGGCATGAGGCAGGGCCATTTCAAACTGGGCGTAGAAGTCATGGGGCAGAGCTCTCTTTCTTTTGGGTTCTTGTTCATATCATTTTCCCCATGGAAACTCACAATGAAACAGTAACTCCTTTCATTGGATCTGGGGTATATGAACTCTCTTGTGCATCTGACCAGGACTACAGCTCCCTCTTTCTATTGAGGTGACATTGTGGGTTTCATATGGCCCAATGCATGAACGTTTAATTAATGTTGTTTCTCTGAACCTCCCACACACCAATAGAACTGACTGGTTCTGTCTTAAATGCCTGCTGGTGCCTTTCTTAGGATACGCTGTCACTATGGAATTTTAGGGGAGCTGTTGTAGATTAGCAAAGTTGAGATACATTCATCTGTCAGTGGGGAAAGTCAGCTAAGAGGCCTTAGATTTGCTTCTCATTTTCACACTAACAAAGTATTTTTACAGTGACGGTGGTGTGCATCTTCTGAAGCATGAAAAAGATCCCTCAGGTGGCAGAGGAAGGTTGCACAGCCCTGTTGCATGGCCACCATTCTATCTGCTACTTGCTAACTTAGATGAACGTGAGTGTCACTTAATTATTACATGGATTTTGTCATGAATCTAGTTTCAGAGTATGAATTTGTTTGAAGATCCTGCCTCTCAGTCCTCTGCAGGGACTATGTATGGGAAACCCAGAGTCAGTCACACTTTCTGCCTCCTCCAAACATCTCTTAGGAAGGCACAAAGCATCCTGCCAGTGGTTAAGGAAAGCTGTAGATTAGAAGCAGCTGTGAAAAACTGAAAGCCGGTGTATTGTATGTACAAGGATTGCAGCTGCCGGGCTGATCTGTAGGAGCAGATATCTCTGACTGACAGCAGGTTTGTGAGTTCAGAATCCTTATTGCATGTCACGTGCTCTGGCCTGAATATGGAAGGATTATCTTACTCTGCCAAGGAGGCTGCATGCAAAGTGGGCTTTTGTCTAGGCACTTCTTCTGTGGACCTCTCTTTAACTCCCAGGATAAAGGCAGATAAAGCCTAGTGACTAACAAAGATAAGCCACATTAACATATTAACATGTTAGAAGAATTCAAAGGTTATAGGTCATTTCTGCACTGTAACGCCTGGAAAGGTTTGCTCTAACTTTCCTGAATTGATACCCTCTCAGGAGACTTTTCCAGGGACATTTTTTGAACCTTCCACTTGAGAGACTGAAGACACACCCATGTCGTGGTGGAGGAGCAACTTCAGCTTCGTGTTGAATGCCCTCTCTATTTCCATTGATGACTTTCTAGAAAACAAAGTTTGCTATACTCTGTCTTTTAAAGGATGAGCTATAAATAAATTTCATAATTTATCCTCCCTCCAAAACACTTGTGGAGTCACAGAAACAGAAACATTCAGGAAAGTCAACAAGATAGGATAGATGGTTCAGCATGGCCAAAGACTGAACAGAGACATTTTTGGGGGGGTGGGAGAGCTATATGTATGTGTGGCCTTTCTGTGTATCAGTCATCTGCTGTGAACAAGAGAGACACCCAAAAGAGAATGGGCCTTTCAAACCCATTTTTCACTCAGGGAAAACCCATCAACACTCAAAGCAGAATAAAAAACATTTTGGAAAATTAAGGTGTGGTCAGAAAATCAACTAAATGTATTATCTCTTGTTATGATAAATGAAAGAAAAAGCTGCCCAACTTCCATGTATGAAGAAGAAAGTAATGTTACTTAAAGAAAGCAAAGACAAACTACAGGCACTGCACAGGGGAAAAAGCACAGTATCTTGCTTAAGTGTATACCAACTAGTCCACAGTAGCTACAGGTCTTTGCAACTCAAGTGTTATTATTCAAATCATCTTCTAAAAATGTGGGTTTTTTTAGCTGAAATGGAAGTATATCACTTCCCCCTCCCTTTTCTCCAGCCCTTCCCAGATACCTCTCTCAAATTCTTCCCATGCCTCCCTGCTCTCAAGTTGCTAGCCCCTTTCTTTGATTATATTATTACACATGC